>OW796098.1:6677060-7877060 GCA_941860345.1 Chrysodeixis includens | reverse complement strand
AGCCTAAAAATACAGTTGAATGCAGTATCTCTGCGCGGTTATCAGCAGTTACTCTACACAGTATTTACCCGAAGTAACAAAAATCTGTTTATTTAATTGATATCACGTTTAGTGTAATGAATCTTGCCAATCATACTCCATCACGTAAAATTACAATCAACAATACATTTGTAGTTTTAGGTTTAATGTTAATTAATCCCGTATTTGCCGTCGTCATTAGTGATATTGGTTGTGTAAATACGCTTATTTCTTGATACAACAACGAGCATTACGGTGGCTTCAAAGTGTGTACGATGCCTAATGGCCTCTTTGTGAAGTTAGTCATTAAAATAATAAATTTATACATTCATTCGCTTCCCATGCGGAGTGAAATGTTTTCAGTGTTCATGACTTATAAGGCAAAAATGAAATACCTATTTTTTATACCTATTACACACGTAAAAATGTGGGTCCTGCACCTGATCGCTCTCCAGTCTTGTCGGATTGCCGTCCCATTGGGCTGTGAGAGTAAAGAAACAGAGTGCACCTATGTTTGCGCACACGCTTGTGCACTGTTATATGTCCCGCGTAGCTGGCTGGTGACATAGTAACACTAGCCACCGTGGCCAAAATCGGTCAGGAGACATTATTAATATTTACAAGAAACCTATTCGCCAGATTTCAAATAAACATATTGGTAACGTTTACTCTATTTTCTATTTCTCCTACAAATACAGACAAATTGATAAAAATCTACGAAAAAATATTTGTCTTGATCGTGTTTTATCCTTTCATTTCAGACGAAAAAAAAAACAAAAGAAAACAAGGTGTACAATTTCGTCGGTATTGGTGTTACACAAACAATCATGCGCCGGCATTATTCCCGTGTCTGTGTATTGTGGGTAGAGCTGAGAATGAACCGAGATTTCCTACAGCACTTGTTTACTTAATCTACGACTTAGCTTAGCCTGAAGACCTACTACCTCCTCTTAAAATAAAATTATCGTAGTTGTGGAAGAGAGATGTCGCTCCAGGCCCTGTAGCGTGCTGTCACGCTTCCACTACTGCAGTTGTACTAGTTTAAGACATGGCGCCAGGCCCCAGAACTGTAATAACTGTCGTCACTGCGTCTAATTGTTGGTCCCGTCATGGCCTCATCTCAAAGATTTAAACTGCGGCGCTCACGTTAATAAACCACAGCTTTCATATGATATTTACGGCAAATAACGTCTGCGTCTAGACAGAGCTTTTATCACATGCCAGCTATAGTTTTTAGTGTTATAGGGGCATAACTCACGCTTATTCCGTATGTGGTGAGAGATCAAGAACTAAGACTTATATTTCTGGGAAAATGCGATTGTATTTCTAAAGCTAGAAGAGATTTATTTCATACCATAGGATTAAACATAAGGAAGAATTAGGTTAGACAAACTTCTTAGATGTTATCTCACAAGTTTTTATGTATAAATACGTCGTGAATATACTTTAACCTCAGAGAACATTTTACTGTAAGCATCATGTACTTTTCACACATGACCAATTTGACCATCACACATATTCGAAATAAACCAAACCTTGACTGCCCTAACACTAAACAATAAAGTCCTAAACAACTCAATAGAATAATTTTTTTACCAACTGACATTAAAAAGCAGTACAGAATAAAACACAGCTCACAACACATATTTCCCCCGATGGCAATCAAGCTACCACCTATTGTAAGTATGATTGCCATAGACCACTGAATAGGGCCACGATTCCACGAGTATTGCACGGGAACGAGTAATTGTTGTTCTAGCGAAAGGAAATACTCAGATCAAGAGCTGGCAATGTTACGGCTTTTGTACGCGGTTCTACGTAGGAATCTGATATGATATTAATCTATCTTCTGTTAGTAAGAAAACTGTAGTATTTTGGAATTGTACGGTTCGTTGTTTTTGGAGCACACAAAATTATTTGCATTAAAAATTATACAAATCTTTTTAAGTGAGGTTCGGAAGGCTAACCACCTTAAGGCACCTTATGAAGTATAATATTTGTGAGTATAAAAGAGAGAGGCCGCTCTACGCCGTGTTGCTGAGAGTGCTGTCTCACTTCTACAACTACAACAGTCTTGCTTTAAGAAGTAGGTGGTATTTCCCAGAACCAAGTCGGAAATGTTGCCTTATCTTGATCCGGTTTTCGCTTGAAAACCTTAGTTTAACTAAAATAAACCTATAAATTGGTTTTCAGCCCGATTCGATTTTGTTTAAAATTATTACGCTGAACTGAAAAAAGTTTTGTAGTGAGGGAAGTTTTTAAAACAGTTTTCAACACGAAACCACTTAACCCTTTTACTGAACATCAGGTAACAATTTAGTAGTGTCTAAAAGTACCAAATATACCTTACAGAGTACCTTGCCTTATAACAGTAGACCAGAAAATAGGATACTTGTTTATAAACAAAGTACGCATTAAGGTTATTTCCAAAACATTTTAGCAAAGCTTCATAATCGACCCTTCCTACCGATATCGCCATAATACCGTGAATGTTAAACAGCTAATACATAAGTTTCCCATATCGGCACGAAATCTAAAACAATTTTCCCATTATTACGTAAAGGAAACATTTCGAGTTGGCAAATAAAACGGCAAACTATTTATCATAGTGGAAAACAAATGACAGCTGTGAAACTCGTGAATAATTCGTTCATAGATCTACGGAGTGGATAAGATAAATGGCTGTCACTGGATCCCAGTGACAGTGGCTTTAGTTTACACACGCTTTTTGTGCGCCACGCTACACGTGGTGATCTATCGTCCTTTAATATACCTGGCCTGCGAATAAATTTGATAAAGG
This sequence comes from Chrysodeixis includens, assembly GCA_941860345.1. Taxonomy (NCBI): domain Eukaryota; kingdom Metazoa; phylum Arthropoda; class Insecta; order Lepidoptera; family Noctuidae; genus Chrysodeixis; species Chrysodeixis includens. The sequence goes on along the minus strand of OW796098.1, from coordinate 7,874,242 downwards.
TTGTACACTTTATTTAAAGAAAGAATAATTTTGCGACGGTTTCTATCTTTTTCTAGGTACACAGACCTCCGTTCTTCAGTGTCAAGCATCTGTGTCACGTGCTTTGTTACCCCGGAACACGGATTTATGGCCGCTTACTAAGGGACGGATGGCGACCGATTTAATCTTAGCCCACAATCTAGCTCAAGCTAGCATTATTGCTAGAGAATTACGTCCGAGTTAACTAATCAATTTAATCAAAGTGTTAATATACTGTCAGCAACCACAAAGCGGTCCTAGATCAAAGAGCAAGCAACGCAAGCTTAACTCAGTATTATATGAAACCGTCTGTGATGCTATTTTCAGATTGTGCGACATTAGCAAAATACAGATTGGAATCGTGCAACTCAAGGTTTCGTATAATAATATGAGATCTTATAGTAAATTGTATCAGCACTGGGACAGCGACAAGCTGAAAATAACGGAATCCCACACACCTGTAAAATCTACGCGATAGATTGGGTTATCGCAAATTGAATATTTTTTTGGGATAGCTTCATGAATATTGATTCAGTTTATTTTATTGAAATAAAATCTACGTTTAAGATACCCAAAAACTTACTACTGGTAAGTATATTTATTTTGAATGAATAAAAGCATTTATAATTTACTCCCGTTTACAATTAACTTATAATCCTATTACTGTTTTAAGAATTTAATATTTAGCGAGATGAATGAAATTACAAAGTAGATTGTGCCCAGCGCAGCATAGTAATAAGAATTATCTACCTGAGCGGAGCTGTGGGCACAGATAATTTAATTTAAAAGTCAAGCCATGAAGCTTCAGCAACAAAGGATAATAATTGTGAAAATATCGAATAATGTCTTTTGAGTCGGGGCAAGTTAGTATGAAGCTTTAGGAATATGTCGCAGTTTACATCACAACAGGTCCCGCTTGGCAAACGTGGAGATTAAGGCCTTGAGCCTAGGATCGTTCAGTGAAGCGGTGTCTGGGGGCCCACGTTCACTTGTAGGTATTTAGAGTCAGCATTATGTATTGTAGCTTCATAACGTCTCGCTCATTGCATGCATCAATATACACAGTACAAAGCAAGCCGCTTCCCGCGCCTGTCCATCCTTATGCATGCTTACATCTTTAAAGCTACGCAATGGATTTTGCGAGGACTGGTTCGAGGTGTCGCAGGATAGAAAAAGGTGAAAGAATTTGGTGGAAACCTTTGCCCAGCTGTAGGACACAGGAAACCTTTGTCATTCAAGATTTACTTATTTGCAGTTAGTATATTATGATGATATAATATACTAACTGCAAATAAGTATGATACTTTTTTAGGACGCCGTGTGTAAATTAACACTGCCATTAATTTTTACTATATTATTAAAGGTTCGATAATATTTGTTTCAGAAAATAAATAAAGTATAATATTATGTCGTTTCAGAAAGCATAAAACGTTAAGTACACGATGTCTTGTACTGTTTGCTTTTCCAATCCCAGTCAGTCATAAGATCTCGAAGCTTTCACGAGTTCGTGCTTAAACAAATATTCTCCCATCGCTTTATACAAATACTTGAACTAGAAGTATTTCACGTATTATTTTTAGATTTCCCTAAAATAACATGTCCTTAAGTATTAGTTTGGATTCTGGAATCGTTTAAACGTGTCGACGAATTTATATTTTCGCACTAGTTTTGAAGTAAACAATGTGTTTGCGTTGGCTCGTGGTTCTTTTAATAGGTTTGGTTGATATTATGTAAATATTTTTTGTTTCAACGTACGTATAAAGATACTATAGTGTTTTACTCCAGCTTACACCATATTTTGTACATACATACCTACACGTGCTTCATAGGAAGAATTGGAAACAGATTGTGACATCTATGAAGCAATATTATTATGAACACGTTTTTGAAATTTAATTGCTAAAATAAATACTCTTCCCCGAATTCCTACAAACTAACAGTCATAGCTGAGTTCCAGTAATATTCATTGAAAAAAAAAAATGATTTTAATAGAATTACAGAAAAAGTAAATTCATAATTGTTCTATTATAGTCGAGAGCAAAGCGAAGTAGTTGTCTACTTCTCACTATTAGATTATCCTTTTTTTACAGTCGAGCAGTAAAATCGTATTTTTCAGTGTTCATTTTACTCTGAATGCATTATAAACTTTCATTTAATTTATTACAGTATGTATTATTAACGTTTTGCGGAAATTGCAATGTGCGTCAATTCCGTTTACGTTACTAAGAGTTTGTGACGACGATAAAATTTTCAATAACAACAGTACCAAAACAACATAAAAGAAAAACTGAGATCAACACTCCGCACGCCACCAAAAATCGAAACCGAATAATAAAAAGTTAAATAAAAGGAAATCTTGGGAATGATTGCTTTCATAAAAATACAGTTCTTTTGAGTCTCTTAGATTTGAAATAAGATGAAAAAAAACGTGACTGTTGTACAGAATTGCGACGTGATTAGACTGACTATAAACACATCATTCATTCACAATTGTTACGGGAAAAACCATAAAATCGCAATACAATGTGGAGTTGAACAAAAAGTGCTGAGAACATTAATGACGTACGCATTTACGGAAACGCTTTGACAAAAACTGCATTGAAATTAAACGCGTTTACTTTGATGATTGAAGTGCCATCATTACGAGTAAATATAAGTTGTTTGATTGTTTTTTACGAGTTCTATTCAAAACAGCAGGTTTTCAGGTATTACTTACTTATGCCTAAATGTTACTTGCTTCGGATTGATAATTTTTTTTTAATTCGACGATAATGCTACGGAAGAAAAATCTATCCGTTACAAGAAGAACGCGCTCAAAACTCAAGCTTAACCAGTTTAAAATACAGCAAAATCAAACATTCAACGAACGCAACGATTGGTAATAACAATATACGCTTTTGAAGTTACTAATCCCACATTTTATTCTAAACACATAATACACAGCTACGTAACGTTAACTCATGTTAACGTACTGTTAGGTTCAGTATTAAATATCAATGACAATAGGCTCGCTTTATTACAGGCAACTGGATATCGACATGGCGGTAAGTGGCTGTACAACAGAATGCCTTTGCCGTACGAGATATCGATTTATTGTAGGTATAATGTATTAGGTTTTATTACTTACTTTTATGCTAAAACGATGATGAATGTATGCGTTTGTAATACCGGTTGTACTATTGATTCTAGTATTGTGATGTCTTAAATACCGTTATTTTAAGTGTAGTTAGTATATTAATGTAAATAAAAGAAATATTTGGTAACTTTTTAGACAGACTAGCTCATTATTTTACTAAATCGACCAGAAACGAAACTATGCTCGAATGCTCTCTAGTGAACTTAGAAGTTATGTTATAATAATCGTACCTTTATTTTTGTTTACATTATTTATACATATCAAAATATCAGAAAAAATTAAACACCAAACAAATAACAGAGCGCGTATTATTTAGTAACTGAAAACACAAAACAGCGATACCGGGCTTGTATACTGTCTAAATTTTATTTTTACCGAGCTTCAACAGATAAAAAATGTTAACATAACAAAAGGGAAGCAGATACCTTCACAAAAGCTTGTTACCCCTCTTTCAACATCGCCTATTTATAACAATCGGAAAGAATTCCGTTCAGTTTCTTAATTTTCGGTACGAACTGTGTTGTGCGTGGAACCTATGGAGTCTTTCTGGCACAAATAAAGGCCTTTTTACTTTACCCCGTCAGAAAGGGGGTAATGCTTATCAGGAGTATAAGTTTTATTTCATTAGTCGTTATTATAATCCTGACACCGAGATTCACAAACGCCATCAAAAATTATCTTATCTGTGAGTCACAATTTGCATTTGCATTCGAATTTTAAAACAATGTATCCGTCTGCATCGGCTGAAAAATAATATTACTGTTTTAATAACTTACAGATAAATTCTGTGCTATACTAAAAGCGCCAGTGCCAGTAAAAACAATTGACACCTATCTATTACGAATGTTCACAACAAACCAATTTCTGTTACACTTTATAAATATTTCGTGAACGACTCTCTTAACTCACCTGGCAAATGAACCTTGAAATTAGTTTTTCACAAACGTGGACCTAGTTTCGATGCTTTGTCGAGCCTGAAAAGATGAAAAGAATACGACCCCTCCCATCCATATTCTAATAAATTGTTCAATTTAATCCTAAATTGAAAAACAAGAATACAGATAGTTACTTCATAATTATCTTGCTTTTTCAAAGCGTTCCAGTTTTTTTACTATTTGATTTGGATGTCTGCTTATAAGGTTGTCAATAAAAGGTTCATTGTGTTTCTTAAATCATCGTTACGTATTATGCCAAATATCCCTAACTACAAACGTCCTATATGTTCAGTTACCTAAAAATAAATTTAAAACACATGCAGGGTTGAAGTACTTCTAAATAAAAATCTTTAAATATACTTGTAAACAATATAATAGTACTGTACAAATGAAGCTTGTTTATTCTAAAATCTCGAAATCAATTCACGCTGACATGAAAAAGACTTGATCATTTGCAAATATGCTGTTATCTCAGACTTCCACAACATTTGCTTATCCTCTTAAGTGTTTTATTTATATTTTCACAGAGGGACGCACCTGCCTCCCGTTGATAAGCTGAGAGCCTCACTCAACAAGTGTCGTCTACGGAAGAGTAATATTTCTTACATTTGAGTACCATACGATTGACTAAAACGTTAAATGCTTGACGCACTTCTCTTTTGAACATTATTAGACTTTTACACTCCTCACATAAGTAGGACAGTAAAATTATAAGAAAAGTAGGACCTTTATGAGGGACTGGCGAGCTCTTTAGCCTTATAAATACCACACCACGTTTCATAGCTCCCATTGGGAGTTGGCTGAATTAAGCTCTACGTGTTTCTAAGGACCAGTGTCAGAGCAAGACTGGTCTTTGACTCAAAGGCTTTTCTTAGTATTAGTCATGCCGAAATACGGGAACACTCTGCTAGGTACTCAATACTTTATTTATATTGCATCAGTCTAAATATACCTAGTAAACATGACAAAAAGAACAAGAGCGTCATTTTGCGTGATAAGTGCCAAAATGTATTATCATATAATGACGGCTTATTTATCTAAACCAAAATCGTGTTTAAGCAATATTCACCAAACATTTTACAAACAAAATTTCGCTCTAGATAAAAGAGAGATAAAAATAAAAATGTTATCCGTATTAATGTTAACCTAAATTATCTCGGTCTTGTAGTTGTTTGTTAAAGTTTTAATGAAACATGTTAGGCTTAGGTTAGTTTATTTAATATAGAATTAGTTTTAGAGCAATCCTATTTGGCAAAGCGTATTTACATGTTTAGATACACAACTCCTTGGTGGCTGAGACTTCGTAATGTAGTCGTAGCATTATAGAGGACAATGCCTGGTCGTTAAGTATACAAAACCAACGGTCGTGAACATAAAATATTAGGAACAGTAACAATTAGCTCCAAAGTACAACACGAAATCACGCTTGGGGTCCCGTGAGTGGAAACAGACGACATTTCATAATGAAGGGACCATTTGATGGCTAAAAGCCGGCGTATTATATGATATTGAGGTACAAAAGTAACAATGTGTAGGTATGTTATGATTAAAGTGACAAAATTTTACATTATGCTTTAGGACCTGTTCTTAATATTATGTTATTGCAATTGTTAAAACGTTACAGCACTCTATACAAAGTACAGCTACTTCTTTCGTTTACAGCTGTAAGAATATTGCTTTAGGAGATGGTGTTAGGCTCTCAGTGTAAAATTAGTCCTGAAAGAAACGTAAACCTATTATATTTTTTGCTTTTTTACATTATAAGGCCACAATCTTAAAGGCATTTCCGTTCGATTGAGCATCCCTTAAATCAGACCCATTAATATGATAGTACATACATATTTTCTGATTTGACCTGCATTAGGAAACAACGTTTTATCAAAATGATTAACGGTAGTTTTGCTATCAAGGGCAAGTGCGGTCAGAAGCTGACCGTAGGCTTAATAAATTGTTCTCTTATGTAGCAATATGGCCAGATTATAAGGTTCAGTATATCACTGCTTGATTTTTATTCTGTACGGCTTTCCGTGAACGTTATTTGTCTTATAGTTTCTTTTGTGCTTGGCAGTTGTGTAGATCGCGCTTTATTGGACAGTTCGAATGTAATATGTGCAAACAACACTAGCAATGGGTAACAAGATGTCGTTTAGTGAAGGTATGCGTTTTCTTTTGTTTTCTTTAAAGACACCGCGAGATTTGACTTTGTATTTTGTTTCAATACAAATTGATTTAGAGGAAACGATTTTCTCATACATCAATTGAGCTCGTGAGCTTGTGAGATTTACTTTTACTGAGTTATATAACTCCAACTTAGTGGACTACAATTAAGCCATTCGTAAGACTCGGCCAAAAACAAATTGAACGTGTTTTAGCCCATTAGAGAGGCTGCTATTTTACGTCAAATAAGTCAGTAAATGCCGGTCAATTACCTCTGATCCTTTTAGGTGTTAATCGATATCTCAAGAGCTGTTATCGGCTAAGTGTCAGCTCATTACTGAGTGAGGCTTTCTTAGCTTACCGTAATACTTGATTTACGAGAATCTGGACTTTAATAAAGTTACAAAGTTCCTTAATTAAACTATGCCAATAAAGGATTTAACGCTTCACAATTTGTGAATCTGGTTTCAGAACAAAGGACGTAATGAAATACATATTTTTGCGTTTAAATTCTCTTAAGAAAATTCATATTTATTTAAAGTTATTTACTGGTTAGTTTAATTTATCTTTTCAATATTTATGAGCTATTTAATCATATAGGTACCTAGTATGTTTTACAAAAATCTGTTATTTTACTTCGAACCTTCGCTTGCAGAGTTCGGCATCGTGGAGCGGCGTTTCTTTTCTTCAACTGCAAGCTTTACTCTAAAAGGCAATGATAAGCACTCAGATGTATTGTTTAGTAAAATTTCCATGTGGCTTTGGTCAAACGTGCCTTATTTTTATGCCCGATCTTAATTAGTTTTCCATCCCAAGGGAATGCAACTGGTATGCAGGTAACCTTATTGGTCGTTTTTATTAATTCTATACTAAGGTATTTTGAGACAGTAGTAATTTCTTCATTCCAAAATTCTCGTGTAACAACCGAGTGGCAATTGTTTCTATATAGTTTCATTTATATTATCAGACATCCAGTCGTGATAAAAATCAAATGAGTGACAAAACTCATTTGTTTTTCTGTGAAAATGTTATCAATTTTAATTTTGCGGCCTGGCTGAAATATCAACATACTGAATATTTAAAGACATGTTTAATGCACTCGCACGATCCCGAAACGTTACAATATATGGTAGTCTACTGACCTATCTGGAGTTGGTTGCCCTCTGCAGAACAAAACGTCTATATTACTACCAAAACGTCTGATTTGGGTACAAGAATTGAAATATTTCTTATGTGTAACTCATATATTTCGAATCTCATTTCCTTGCGCGAAGAGTAAAAACAAATAAATTTCGTTAAAGCCACAGTAAATTTCGTGAAGACATAATAATTTATGCAAAGCTCAGCTCACTAATAAAGTCTTAAATACTACGTTCTAAACGAAAACATAAATACGCGTACTTGTTGTAATTAAATACACTACAGATAGAAAATAGCTGCTGTAAAGTTCGAATAATAAAATAAATACTGACAGTGAAAATAATAAATTAGTTGAAATGGTGCACGGTTAATCAGAATATTGAATAAGCTAAGCGATACAATAACTTGCGTTAGTTATATTCTAAAGGAGGCTTGTTCAATTATTTTTAATAGGGCACGATGATTTGTATCTAACGACCCTAAGCAAAATAATTGAACGGCATCCAATCAAAACCCGAGATATTTTCACTTTCTGCAAGAAACAGACACTGATTTTGTATAGGCCCGTTCAAGTGTTAACATTTAGTACAAAATGAATTCGTTACAAAATTCGAAACGTATTTTTTGCGCAATTACGTAAATACAACCAAGGACTCGTCAGTGAGGTCCCTCAGACGCTTCAGGGTTATGATTTTGACTTCATTTGAAGCCTCCAAAGAACTAACTTTTGACTGTATAAAGAATTTTGCCAAAAGTTAAAGTACAGAAAGCCAGTGTTAGTTTTCATGTTCCAAAACTTCTGTATCCCGGTTACTACAAGGCAAAAGTTTTATGAACAACATGGACTGAAGTGTAAACTCTAGTGGTGCTTAGTGTAGCAAAACAAAATTATCTGTAGTCAGTATCTCTCGATATAATCAAAGAGAGGGGAGATGCGGGTTACAAACATGCGTAATTTAGTAGGGGAAGTGCTCATATGCATACTCAGTGAGACCGCGTTTGATCTGGCGCCCTCAAAGAATGAAATCCGTACGGCGTATTGATAAAATATTCCTTTCCGTCAGTAAATCAACCGCACGTTATATTCGCGAATTATTATTTTTAATACTGTGATCTAAAGTATTCCATGAAAAGACGCTACCCGTATACAGCTTTGCAATATTTGCTATCGATCGTCGTCAATCGAATCGCCGGCTGTCCTTCAAATTTAACTACTAGTACTGCATTCAAATAGCATATTATGAACATAATAAGCAGGTCTAGCGTATTATTACGCGACCGTCCTTTCCGTTGTAAGTATACGTACCGAACTACTAACAATTTTTCCAAAGTATTATTTGTACGGCAACGTATTATGAGCAATGGACGAAGAGACAGCACAGGATACATGCTATCGTTAATCCAAGGATGTCACTCACTAATAAATTACCAACACTCCTTACAGGGTACTCGCAAATGTATAATGATGCCTAAATATCTATTGTCAATTCTTTAATTCAAGAAGCATACACGTTAGCTGACATCACCGATTATCATTCAAATGACTGTAGACTTAGTTCAGAACCGTTACAATTATCTAATACCTAGAGACCTCCCAGTTTGTCTACTACCATGAAATCATAGTAAACAAAATCATTGATGATGACTGATTGATTTACCAGATATACATAAACCATTGCGTACTAAATCAGTGTATATTATGTTGCAAGAAGGTCGTACTCAGCAATGGTTAACACATAAACGTCAAATAAAGTTACCAACTGCGTATTGTAGTAAGAACCCAGACTGATAGAAATAGCAGTCCCATTAAGCGTAACCAAAACAGAATTGAATGTATTGTGTCGAACATTATGATTGCGCTTTGACCGGACAGCATTGTGTGTGTCAAAAGGTCAAAAGTGATAAATGTGGACATTAGTTTAATAGAGGAATAAAGCGTAGTAGCCGGTATGTTACCGTACATTAAAATGTATGCCTCGCAAAATATTTACTTAAACCTTTATTGTAGGGAAACGAGTCGCGCGGATGCCCGCGGCGCCGCGGGACTTCCCGCGAATTCCATGAACGGAGTCTCGTTCGACTTTCTCATGCGAAAATATACATTATACTAATGGGAATAAAGTAAAAATTCAAATGACACTCAAACCGCGCTTCGCTTCGCGGCGCTTCGCCGCGCTTTTGGTGTGAATTGAGCCTAATGGGGTCTTACAATTAACGGCGCTTTTAGCTAGCTTCGGGTGTTCCCTTAATTATTATTATTACATTTAAATCTACCTGTAGTTAGTTTGTGTAACGAAAGATGAGGAATTAAAGTGCCTAACCTTAAGATTTCATTGCAATTTTATGATTAAAAGTCGGAGCAATAACTTTCATTAATTCTTCAAACCATCTGGATTTAGAAAAGCATTCTAATAAAACGCGTTTTACGTTCAAAGCGATTTAGGTGCCACTTAAAGATTTCACGGTAACAATTTTTATTGTAAACAATATCTAGTTTTATAAATAAAACGAATGAATTTCTCACTTTGAGTGCTCTTACATTATTTACAGTTCTGTGCTTTATTGTGATAGCCATGAAAGGAATCGGATTCAATAACACTCACTGCATTCACGATGCGAATGTTTTATTCATGTTTGAAACATTTAAAAAAACGTTTTTCTTCTTTTCTCGCGGAGTTATTTTTGTTTACATCAGTTTGTTTACTTACCATTTAATAGTTTATTCTACGTTCATTACTGTAGCTATTTCAATACTTACGTTAATTAGATTGAGTGCAATGTTGTGTTTTTGGTTTACCTGAAACAAAAAAGGTATATTTTTAGAAATTGCAAACACGCACTTAGAATGTTAATGTAAACTTACTTCGATAGTACATTGGATTTTATATTCGTGATTTCAAAAGTAAATGAATTCAAAACACTGTGATAAATAGTGCCTATTATAATAATAGACATAGTTACGTTGTATAATTAAGTCTACTAACGAAGTAACATGCCTCAGCCATGTCTAGTTGTCGTGGTTAATTATAGATCACAAAAGATATTGTTCGCGAACTAAACGTTGAACGTTCGAACAACATGGCATTTCCTCTCGGCACAATCTCGGCCAATTTAACAAATTAATGTGTGCAAATTATTCAAAGCTCACAGTCTGACTCGAGATTTTGCCAGTAGGTACTTATATTTAAAATTTATCAAGTGCTAGCGAGAAATACTTAATTCTAATAAGAAACCACAATCCAAGCTTACAAAGTTTCAGCAATTATCAAGACATCTTATTGTACATTTAAGTTGGTTTCATTTCTTTTTATTACAGTTGACAGACTGTGTACAGTGTACAGTACATTCCTGCTAGTATCCTCCTCCTGTACGTATCGTCGAGGTCGTTATCTAGCTACGTCGGGCTCAACAGCCATTTTATTAGTTTTGTTCGTCGCTCACGAAGGTCGTCGGTTGTTTTTATTATTGTTTCCCTACTCCCAACAACCCAAGAATATTGTAGCGACTTGCTTTACCCACGGAACTTCACAATTGACGTTCCATCTTGGGGAGAGCTCTTACATTTCGCCGTGAACGCCAACTGATGCCCGAGGATCCAACTTTGGAGATAAATCACGAAATAATTGTTATTCGAGACTGCGGAAGGTAACTCTTGTCTGTTTTTTTCCACAATCTACCTGTTCACCGCAACTGATGCTTTGACATAAATACCCCAGCCTTTCATCAAATGATATTTGAAAATATAAAGGCTTACAAAGCAATAGGATTATTCCGCTGTCTTTGTTTTCATTTTACTCATGATTGATTAGGAATTTTAACGACCCAATAAAAACAACGTCACGAAATATATACCAGTAACTTATAACATATCTGTTTTAATTAATTTTTAAGCTTCACAATAAAATGGAAATTACGGATACCCAAGGGGTCGCAGCCGATGTTGGGTAGATTAATGATAGACGTAATTAAATGTCGACTACCACAAGCTAGGCAATTTCAACTAAACTTATACGTAACTTGCCGTCAGACTATAATATTTCATATTACGTAACTCAATGTTTACATCCTGTCCTCTCGTACCTCTGGATCAAGCTCTAAAGTAAATCGAGCATCATTTAAACGTATCGAATCTTGTTTATCCCGGGACTATTTTTGTGAACACAGTAAACAATCTATTGAAGCGTTCCTTTTGTAATTTGAAACGCAAAGGAAAGAAAAATAACCGACTGAAGACGTTTGTAAGAAGTGAAATACTTGTCAAAGTATCGAATTTGAAATCTTTGTTGGTTTTGTGTCAATCTCTCTTCGCTGTAATCATATGAAGCTTTTAAATCTCTTTGCTTCGTAATATTTATAAAGAAATTGCAAACTCATCGTCATTAGTCACTTAATTTACTAAAAGCTTCTGACCTTTCATTGTTGGATGAAATAGTTTTAGCTGCATACTTTTATACTACACAAAGGGTTAAAAATAAATTGTTAGAATATTAAACTTCTTAATTTAAAACCGATTGAATATTTTTCAAGAACGTCAAATGGCAGTCTAGATCGTAAATACACTCATAAAACTTTAATATATACGTAGAGTTAACTACCAATATACTTGATATTCTTTTTAATGTTTTAAAAAGCATTTTAATCGCTTTCTGACCATATCCTATCACACGTTATGTGTTTCTCGATACTTTGCGCTGAAGTTTACGGAGTATGTCGTTACCTTTAATACCTCAAATATGTTCAAAGTTTAAATACCTCTGATCCTAGTCAACGACCGAGTAAGTCTTCATAATCCGTGTATTCTAGTAATTGCTCTATACCAACTTCATTTTAATGATAAAACCTAGAATTTGTTGCAAAGTTTAAGTAGGTATAGCAGTGTGGCGCGAGACGTCGGGCAGTGCGCACGCGTTGGTGCCTTTCGTATCGAGTGACACTTTTTTTTTACGAGTACCCACAATACTTATTGTGTTAAAATGGACGAGGACCCTAGTGGTGAAGATTTAAGCGATTCAGAGATTTTGGAGAGGTGTGAACAACAGCTTAATGAGATGAGAAATATGGAGGTTAATTGGGAGACTGGAAAGAAGATAAATGAAGGTGAAATAAGAGTAGCAGAGAAAAGAAAAGAACGAGAAGATGATCACAGTGATGATGAATTTATTACAGTAATCAGGAGTAAACCCAAACGTTTAATAAGAAGCGATTCGGTGGACGTACATGATGAAAAAGAGAAGGACAAGGGAGGTACTCGTACAACAGTAACGACAGCAAATCACGAAGTATGTGTTACCTCAATGGAGAACCTACCTAAACCTATAGCCATGGCCAAATTATTGCGTTCGGAAAATATTACGGATATACTTAACATAAAGTATAAAAGCGTATACAAGGTGCTTATTAAATTTCAGAGAAAAGACGATGCTAATAAACTGATAGAATGTAAAAAGTTTAAAGACATGGGTTTACGTTGTCAATTAGTCCAGGAGATGTCAACAACTTATGGAATAGTGAAAGGCATTGACCTTGAGTTAAGCGAGGAGGAACTCCTTAGTATTTTCAATGCGAATGTCGAAGTTTTAAGCGTAAAGAGATTAAAACGTTTGCAGTCGGAAGGAAACTGGATTGATTGTGAGTCAGTAAGAGTGAGCTTCAAAGGCAATAAGCTACCTCAACATATTTATGCGTATGGCTGCCGATTTAAAGTTGAACCGTACGTTTTTCCAGTGACGCAATGTTCGGGTTGCTGGCAATTTGGCCATATAATTAAATATTGCCCAACTAAAAAAGTTCTGTGTCCGAAATGTGGAGGTAACCACGTAAACTGCACTATAAAGGACTTCAAATGCTTAAACTGCAAGGGAAATCACTTTGTTTTAGATAAAACTTGCCCAGTATTTCTAAAAGAGAAAACTATTCGTATTATTATGAGTGAAAAACAGGTGACGTACCGTACAGCGTTACATTTATTTATGGAGAAGAAGAAAGAATTAAACACAGAAGACTTTTCACAGCAAAGCAATAACACTACGGTCGTAGCAAATACGGATAAAGAAACTTACAGAGATGTACTGATCAGAGCTGTGGTGCATCAACAACCGATAGCGGATATGCAAGAAGAAGAAGAAGTAAATCAGGCAGATTTGGGGAAAAAAGAAAATACTGAAGTGCCAAAACAAAAGAGGGCAAAAAAAGTCAGTCAAAAAATGTCAAATAAAACTGTTGTCCTGGAAGAGCAGAAAATTAATGAAGATAAATGTAGTGAAGAGAAAGGAAAAGAAGGATCTAACCAAAGTTCACAATGGTTAAAAAGCTTTGAATGGATGAAGTTATGGATAAAAATAAAAAGTCTGTATAAATCTGAACTTAAATTGGAAGAAAAAATACTATCTACGTTGAAAATTATATGCGAGGAACTTAAGAACTTTTTGGTAAGAATTATATTTGGAGAGGATGTTTCAGAATATTTATCTTTCAATAATGGATAGTACACAAGAAGTTATAAAGCTTAACTTATTCCAATGGAACTCACAGAGCCTACGTCCTAAATTGGTATCTTTCTCAGACTTGCTTATACAAGAAAACGTACATATTGCAATAATTAGTGAAACATGGTTAGATTGTGAGATTAACGTCAATATCAGTGGGTACAATATATATAGGAAAGATAGATACGATTGCTACGGTGGTGTTGCTGTTCTAGTGCACAAGTCTATCCAATCTCATCCGGTGTCATTTAATATTAATAATGTAGGTATTGAAATAATTAGTGTTAAATTATTAAATTGTAAAGATTTAGAATATGTAGTGTCACTATACTGTCCATCATCTGTTCAAACCCAACCTAGTGATTGGGATGATATTTTTTGTAAGTTTTCCAGTAAAACTATAATAGCTGGCGACTTCAACGGCCATCATACTAACTGGTCGGTTAAATCGGACGTGAGAGGAACACAAATAATGGACTCATGTTTGGAAAATGACTTTACTTTGCTCAACAACGGCACTGCAACTCGAGTTAAATTGGTAAACGGTAATCTACAACAGACGTCCCCGGATATATCTTTTGTCTCATCTGACGTTGCAATTAAATTTGAATGGCGGGTATTTAACGAGAACCTGGGCAGTGATCACTTAATTATTAAAATAACAGCTAACGTATCCTATAATGTTAATATTGTAAAAAAACGTAATTTTAAAAATGCAAATTGGAATGAGTATAGTCAAACAATTTCGGATAATATTAGTACCTTTCATGAAGCATCCTTTAACTGCAACGTACAACAAATGTATGACGCGTTTATAAACTATGTTGAAGATGCAGCTAGTAAGCATATACCCTTTGTAAAATTTTGCCTAAAACCAAATGAAAAATTTAAACAAAAAAACTACTGGTCCCCAAAATTGTCAGAAATAGTTGCACAGCGTAGATTGGCTTTGTCAAAGTTCCGCAAAAACCCCACCCCAGATAATTTAAATAAATTAGAAACCAAGACTTTAGAATCTCAAAGACTAATTAGGGAAGCCAGGTATAATAGTTGGCAACAATTTTGTAATTCTATAGACGAAACTACGTCGGCGCAGGAAATGTGGCGCCGTATGAAGTGGATGAAAGGTTTTAAACAACAAAGGTGGTGCCCTCCCATAGACAAACAAGTTGAACTTTTACGTTCTCTAACTCCAGACTACGCTACTAATATGACTCCAAGCTTCAAGTCTCGAAATGAAATGTTGGAATCCAAATTTACCTTTCAAGAACTCCAAAATTGCCTTAAAAAAAAAGATTCGGCTCCGGGGCAAGATGCCATTACGTATTCAATGTTGTATAATTTACCGGAAGAAGGAAAGCTTCTTCTACTCAAAATATACAATTATATATTTGAATTCGGTATTGTGCCCCACCAATGGCGAAATATTCATATTATTCCCATACCCAAAATTGCTAATAATATTAATAATGAAATTAAACTAAGACCTATTTCACTAATATCGTGTGTGTGTAAAACCTTTCATCTTATGATTCTTAAACGGTTAGAATGGTTTGCAGAAAAAAACAAGCTTCTGTCCCCATACACAATTGGATTTCGAAAAGCACAATCATGCTTAGATGCACTATCTAGACTAGTCACTTATATTCAGGTTGGATTTACGAAAAACATCCCTACGGTCGCATGCTTTTTGGATATTGAAAACGCGTATAATAATGTTACAGTAGAATCGGTTACAAAAATATTGGATGAAATTCAAGTTGGGTCTCGAATTTGTACTTATTTATGGTTTTTTATGAGTGAGAGACAACTAAAAATTAAATCATCTAATAATGAAGCTCTTGAAACAAGATGGACTAATAGAGGATTGGCGCAAGGTGATCCGTTATCGCCGTTACTATTTAATTTAGTCACACATCAAATCTGTCTTCAAGTTAAAACCGTTATAGTATCGCAATACGCAGACGATTTTGTCATTTATTTTAGGGAGAAGCAAATAAACAAATGTGAGCAATATTTACAAGACACCTTAAACAGTATAGCAACATCACTGGGTGAGATTGGATTGACATTATCACCGACCAAATCTAATTGTTGTATATTTAGTAGGGGCCGCAGGCGAATATTACCATCAGTTAAAGTGTATGGTCAACCGTTAAAATTGGTGGAATGCGTTAAATACTTGGGACTTTGGTTGGATAGAAGTTTACACTGGCGGAAACACATCAATGAAATTGTTAGTAAATGTGGGAGATACCTTAATTTATTAAAGGTACTAGCAGGGTCCACTTGGGGAGTGCATACCAAGCACATTCGTAGGTTATATATGTCACTAGTAAGAAGTCGACTTGACTATGCCTGTTACCTATATGATTCTAGTGCAAAAACACACACAAGTAAACTAGATAAACTACAGAACCAGGCACTCAGAATTGTAGGAGGTTTTATAAGGAGCTCACCAATCCATGTGATGGAGAGCGAACTGCATATACCTCCATTATTTTTAAGGAGACAATACCTCGCATATAAGTTCATCTTAAAGTCACTGTCGTGGTCTGATAATATAAGTATAGAAAACATCTCAGAATTGGACTCCCTGACTAGTAATAGTTACTGGGCAAACAAAAGAAAACCCTTACTAGCCACTACCTTTAAGGAATTAGGACAACTGCAAATTAGTAACTCGGATAGTCTTAAAATGTTTTCTCTAGATGTTTGGGTATCAGCTTTACAAGTTAAAGAATCTATCAAAATTGATTTAGAATGTATTACTCTTCCAAAAACATGTTATAATCACAATACCTTGGTTCATGAGGTGGTAGCGGAATTGGCTTCCAAATACAGTGACTGGGGTAAAATGTTCACAGATGGGTCAAAGACAAAAGATGGGTGTGGAGCTGCTTGTTTCTTTCAGACTACTGGTTATAAGGCTATGTATAAAACTAATACAAATATATGCATAATGGCTCTGGAGCTCATTGCAATATATCAAGCGTTGTCATATTTACATAATGAAACGTTTAATAGAGTAGTTATATGCACAGATAGCAAAAGTGCTCTACAACACCTGGCTCGATGCGCCTCTGGTTGCAGAGGTGCATCGATAGCCTACGACGTCCTAAAACTAATTCACCATTTCAACAAAAATTACATTAGGATTATTTTGCAATGGGTTCCAGCGCACATAGGTTTACGGGGTAATGAGGAAGCTGACAGACTATCGAAACTAGCCGTTGAGAAGGGCAATGTTACTTTGTATATGGCCGATTACTGGGAATACTTTTCCAAATGTAAAAATACTTGTTTCGAGAAATGGAAAAAATACTTCAATGAAATATCCAAGCAAAAAGGCATTTGGTATAAAGTTATACAAAACGAGCCGCCTCGTCAGCCATGGTTTGATGATCTAGCTTTAACTAGGAGTTATGTAAAACTAGCGTTAAGGCTTCGTTCGGGTCACTTTCCATCAGCAAAGTTTGCGTTCTTAATGCGGAAGACTGCGTCGCCTAATTGCGAGAGTTGTAACAAAATTGAAGATGTACAACATTTGTTGATGGAATGTGTTAAGAATAAAGACGAAAGGGAATCGTTGGCGGTGGAGTTTAAATTAAACATGTGGGATGTTGGACTTATCCAAAACATATTAGCAGACCCAAAATCGGAAAGAACAAAACGCATTATCTTGGGCTTAATGCAGAAACATAGGCAATAACTCTCGTTTATAATACTTCGATTTAGAACAATGTTAGTTATAGTTATAATTGTGTATAATCTATAGTATAAGGTACAATGGGGTTGACGTATCCATGTGGATAAAAACCCCTAACTAATAAAGAATAAAAAAAAAAAAAAAAAGTAGGTATAGATATTATAACTATACAGGTTGATATTGTTATAATATCAGATAAAACAAAACATAATGCAATATGATTCGAAATCACTACCGCGACAAGCCCTCACATGTACATTGTACACCTCAAAGAATTCCATTTACAAAACAGTTGGCTCACAATAAAACCTCAAGTACTTTGTGATAAAAAAGAAATATGCCAGGACATACTGCGGGTCTAAAACCACCTCTTAAAGAAATATTATTGCAGTTATGAAAGCGAAACAGTGCACTACACGGTGTAGAGCGATGTCTCTTTCACAAGTGCGATGTTTACACTTTAAGAGATGATGGTAGGCCTGAATATACGGGATGTTTAAAATTCTCTCCACGCACACCAATTGATGGGAGCAGTCAATCTTCGTGCACCCCCGCTTTAAAACATTGTTCGTGTAAATTGTTTACATCTATCGCAGAAGAACAAAACGCAATTCAAATCGCGAAACAAGTGACAAATATAATTATATTTACATTGTCGCAACATCACCATAGGCGAGATCTTGCAGTCTTAAAGTGATCTGAACCTGACCTGTACTATGAAGATTTAAAACAAGACTGTTATTAATATGGGAGTGAGACGCTGCTATGTGCAGTATAATGCTGCATCTCGCTTCCACAATAGCAACACTCCACTAGTAAGAGCTTTCGGTATTATTTTTTGTCTATTTACACTATAAAAGCTTTCAGATTTTCGTAAATATCTGTTACTTTAGCTGTCGTACACAATGACACATTCCACGTTTTCTGATAAAAACTTTTTATAGAGAACCGATTTTTATAGAGAAGAGGTTTTTTTCTAGGAATTTTATGGGCCAAAACGTTGTTGTTATTATAGAAAAACAAAGTATGTCAGCCAGTATCATTCTGTTATTTTTTTAACGGTAATTGCTTCACGTGTATCTAAACATGGAATAAGTCCATACGGCCATTAAAACCTTAAACTTCACCAGTATGTTACTCATTAGGTCCTTGTTCTACGAAGAGGGAGCAAACATGTTCAAGCATAAGATCTGTGTTTAATTATATTGTGAGGCACTTACAAAGTTCTGACATGTTCAACATGTTCAAATGCTCTATGAAATACTCCTACCTGTCTATATTATTTACACGAGAGTGAATACACGGAACTGATTTGAATATATGTAATAAATTTCACATGTCAATGCTAGATAGAAATATGGCTTTTGCACTCGCAATCATTTGACGCTTAAAAACCATTAGCACAACGAGCAAAAACAGAATTTAATCGTTATTAGTCTTTTAACACTTTCATATCCATTCAAACTACAACGTTTCAAATATGCAGGTGGAATAATTTATATTCATAGAAATACGCGCCAAACACAATGCCGGGTGTAGTTTTTGTTACTTCTTTTTTTCATATACGAGATCCAAACGTGAACGCTGTGAAATGGTATTGACAGTGTGTATCCATTCCGCCTCGATCATAGACATTGGTATGCAATATCTACCGCATAACACCGAATGAATATTTCGAAGCTCTGACGCTTACACGGCCTTACTCCAGTAAATTCGCAGCAGTAAATCTGTCAGTCAAATAAGCTCCTTATTACTGCGAGCTAACATTTTAATCACATTAACACGATTCAGTTCTATTCCTAACAAGAAACCATAATGGATTGGAACACTGCAACTGTGTTGCTGCAGAAACGGTACATTGGACGTAATGGAATTATACGGGACATAAAGTTAAGGAAACCAGACATGTCGGGAAAAAGCCTTCCCAGGACGGCTTAGAGGGTACTATTGGCGCGTGGCCAGTGCTAGGATGAATTAGATGACACTGAACCACAGAAGCAGAGGTACTATGATCTACAACAAGTAGAAGGAGGCTAGTCGCCTGGCTAGTGGCTACTAGTGTGAATTGTTAATGACTGAAATTGTCGTGATATTATTCTTCCCAGTGGTCAAGCTTATGCTACGTTTACTGCTCTTGTTTGCTCCACTACATATCTGACTCAGTGTTTTTATTTTATATCCACTGATGTACAAATGCGACTTAACGCCTGAAAGCAATCTCAACCAAGACTTCCCGGAAAATAAATATCGATACCAAAAACATACATCCCTGTTGTTCGATGCAATCAAGAATGGGATTTATGACATTCTTATCCGTACTCACACACTTGTGATAATGCTGAATAACGTCAGTCTGTGTTCAGTAGTGTGGTTAACTGGATTAAGCCGATGAAGCTCGTCCAAATTAACCCAACGCTCGGCTTCGATCCGTAATTCTGTAGAGATGTCGGCACTTATGGAGTAAGATAACTACACTGGGTAAACATAGTACGCACTGATTTCTTTTATCCTTTTTTGCCTTTTTGTTGATTTCAATAAGAGAAAAATGTACATTTAGGTTCCATTTTGATCAAGTCCTTATTTAATCTTTCATGTTAGGGTGTTACCAGACCAATCCACTAATTATCAATCGACGTTAGCATTCGATCAATCTGTATCATAGAAACTATTGATCGATGTCGAATGGACTATTCGACATCGATTCACCGTCATTCGATCCCGCCGATCGACAATCGATCAATTGGTGTGGTAACACCCTTATGGAGTACTAGTCAAAAATAATCTTGTTACATAATATTGGTAAAAACCACAAGCGGAATATTAGTCAACAATATTAATAGTAATTAGCATAACCCCTATTGATCCATCCTAATGACTGCATACTAGGTATTAAAGCTCACTCTAAAACTAACAATTGTTCAAAAACCCTTTTCAGTCCAAACTGGGCTAGTTTGGATGAAAAGGGTTCCCACTAAATGTTAGTTCATGTGTTCATGAAAATACATCCATCTTATTTTCATAAGTTTTAGCTCGTTGACCCTTCCACAGTACAGTCACGAGCAAAAATATGTACCTACCTATACACGACCAAAAAGTTGCAGTAGATTTTTTTTGTGAAATTTTAACGCTGTTATGGGATATTCCTGATATTGTACCTAACCTAATGATAAAAGGTTTAATTTGAAAGAAAATTGAACGATTTCATCAAGCATTGTGTAATCGAGTTTACATGTTTTTGCTTGGGACTGTACATACAAGCACCCAGGTTTAGTATCCCTCATTAGATTGTCGTACAAATCATAGTTTCGCGGCGTGGAACGCGATCCCCGCGTGAGTGCATGTGACAGCAATGTCTGGCATTCCAGTATTTCTAAATTACACGCCATCAGAGGTACAGATTCTCATTGTATGCAGACATTATCTGAACAGCTGGAACCATTATTACGTAATGCCATTCGTATCATGCCTAAATATCAATAGAAACATGAAGTACAGAAACATGTTTCTAGATACAATCATTGCGATAAATTAGATTGTTTGATAATATAATTATCTGCTGGAATCTAATTGAATTGATGTTGTAAATTATAAATTATTAATATGATTACATAGCATAGATGTAGACATTGTAATGTATGATGATAACTTCATACGTATTATTACAATATTCGACAAAAATTCCGTACCGAAACCGATTTAAGACTTCGTAACCGAAATTCGTAACCGATTTAAGACTAAAGTATTCATGTTCATTTTTCACAGGATTCACTTTCCATCGACAATCATGTAAGGAAATTACATAGGTATCATATCATAGAAGGATCCTTTGGGACATGGCCGAACTAATGCCGCCTGTAAATATGAAAAACTATTACTTTTGACAAAAAGGTTGATTCTTGTTGCAAATATGCACACCAACGCTCAGATGATAATGTCATCCACGTGCAAAAAGATCCTTGAAGCTCTATAAAATACTACAAATTTCATTAAAATCATACTGCGATTTTCATTATAATCATAATTTCACATTGATTCATGTGACATATAACACAATTAACTCCTTGGACAGTTTCACGACAGCCTACTAAAGCCTAATTACATGGATTAAGTGGAAATCCGAGGTATCTTCCAATAAGATGCAACTAAACCCTCAACCAGATCGTGACAGTTGTCTTTGTGTGGGTGACATTCGGACTATGGATAATTGGATATTAATTGTGTAAGCTAAGGCTTAGTTTATGATGTGTATCTAGGAAATTAGAAGCAATTACCTTGGAACTGTCGTGATTTTCCTTAAAAGGTATGGACACAGACTCTGTAATTTTGAATGGTTTTAAACAAAATAACAAAATTTAAGCAAATATAATTTTACCATTTTAATATAAATTGTGAAGAACTTATCTTTTTAACTTATCTTTTTAAAAGTACGGTTGATTCTTGATGCGAATATGCACACACACATGATGTTAATGTCATCTTTTAGCTTTATAAAATAGCTACCACCAGTTTCATTAAAATCATACACTGAAATTTCACATTGATTCATGTGACATATAACACTATTAACTCTTTGGACAGTTTCCCGACAGCCTACTAAAGCCTAATGACATGGATTAAGTGGAAATCCGAGATATCTTCCAATAAGATGCAACTAAACCCTCAACCAGAACGTGACAGATGTCTTTGTGTGCGTGACATTCGGAATATGGATAATTGGATATTAATTGTGTAAGCTAAGGCTTAGTTTATGATGTGTATCTAGGAAATTAGAAACAATTAGCTTGAAGTGGCGTGATTTTCCTTAAAAGGTATGGAAACAGATTAAAAAATAAAAATATAGACAACAGACTGTGTTAGTTTAAACGTTTTTAAACAAATTTAAAAAATTAAACTGAAGGTGACTATTTAAAGCAAACTATAAGAACAAAGGAGTATGCAAAAAATTGTATGGGCTCTGTCCCAAGCACCAACAGACTTGGGACTAGTTTTTATATAATTATGAAGTCCCATAAATAGACAAATATCGATTTTTTGTCCGAAAATATATGGAATTATTAAATAAAAATAAAAACATTTTAGCTGAAAAAGGGTGTTTATTTTTTAAAATAACTATGTTTAGTTATTAATTACAACACACAATGGTTCAGCTGAACATTTTAGGTATTAATAGCAAAAATATTCAAGTGTATTATGTAAGTATGTATATTTTTGATAAAAAAACAACATTTTAGGTTAGTATTTTTAAACATTTCTTTGTTGTGTTAATTTACTATCAAAGGGCCCAATAAACAAGCAGAGGTCAGCAATAGCTGCAAACAAGCCGATATTGCACAGATAAACAACGTGAACACAGCGGAACGTACAGGACAAGACTGAGGTGCGCGCGCGCATGTTAGCATGGCAAGGGGCGAGGGTACAGTGAGAGTAGACCGTTATTTCACCTATGCGTCTCACGGCTGTTCTCTATCAATAACTTTTTTATAGTTAAATAGTGTGCCTAGCAATTTTTGTACTGAAAAAAGTGAACAAGAATTGTTTTTTTGCACGTTAACCCCATGACTTACGGTGATGTCGTCAAAATAAAAAATGATCATAATACCATGATGTATTAAATGAGATACGTTTGAAATCTGTTGGTGGGTTGGGACGATTTTTTGCGTGGTCATTTACATGAAATATTATAATGTGAAGAACTAATCTTTTTAAATACCTATTCCATTCAAAGAAATAAATAAACGTATTACTAATCTTACACTGAACTGAAGGATACACAAACAAGGCTACTTCGTCATTTATCTCCTGGTATTAGCAATCACGAAGGCAGGAAAACCCGGGCTTCCCGACATGTGTAAATGCAACACGTGTTTATACTAAATCACATTATCTAACAGTCACGGTCTGGTACATCACTATAGGTTTATTAACTGAGCCGCATAAAGCAGCGACTTAAACCGTGGTTATATTAATATTCCTCAACATTCACACAACGCCATCTAGTCTCAAATTAAGCATACTAAGTAGCTTGTGTTATGAGTACTAGATAACCGATAAACATACTTATATAAAGACATACATATTATAGATAACTTACACCCAGACACAGAACAAATTATAGAAAAACACCACACCGGTCTGGTCCCTGGTCAAGCGCTGACACTCTTCCACGACTGAAATATTATACCTTTAAGAGGTTACTAAATTACTGGATACTATTTTTTTTAAGACTAGGCCACTATTTTTAACATGCAATAACCATAAACGTGGTAAAAAAGCGAATACGTTCGAATTGAGAAACCGCCTCCTTTTTTGAAGTCGTAAAATTTAACAAATTGCTTATACATAGGTACACATATTACAGAATATACAGACATTAAATCTTAGCAGATATTTTAAGTAGGTACTATGTAACATCACATAACATACTCATTACCATTGTAATCTATGGTTAATTTAAGGTTATTATGTCTGAATACTCTTCGTTGTGCACAACAATTTGTATCGCAGCTTCTATTCGAAGTGATATAATAGTATCATTTTCTCGTGCGTTGTGTCACGATTGCATACAACCACAGCCATTAGTCCTACAATGTATGTAACATTGCTACAGGATTGCAAATGCACGTTGATTACTGAGATTTAATTACAAATTCACATTAGCGTTAAATGTAGAGTGGTAGACTCTGTACTGTCTGCCATTTTGAAATATACCTGGCTATCGACTACGTTTGGAATTTCGCAAGCAAAACGCTCCCGCAACACATTAAAATATGATACTTTAGTTCAATGTAACAAATAAATAAATATTTACATTATTGTTAAGAAAGTGAAACTATTATACAAAATATTTTGTAAATAATCCAAATCCAAACGTAAACGATAGTCCATTCACTGCCCTACAATGAAAGATAAAATAATTAACAATAATTTTCGTTTAATAAATTACTATTAATTTCAGTTTTCTACCTCTCACCTAAATTTTTGCGAGCCCGACAGGGTCCATATTGATCTTAACTTGTTTTTATTTTATACCATCACTGCAACATAATGGAATGCAATAAATAATTTAAGTTTGAAATAACATATATTATAATTTTAAATACCTACAACATAAGCACCTACACGCTTACTTTCACAGATGAATTATGTCTTAATAATGTGAACCTTTGTAAATTAGTTGCCTACGCACAATTACCCACGCGTCTGTGTGTTACGAAGAAATTTAAAACATAATACAGCCAACAAACACTTTTGGTATTTTGTTTGTGCATTAAACATAGACTTGATAGACGTTCTGTATTACATTACTTTATCTAAAACAAAAAATAACAATGAACGTTTGTATCGTATTGGCTAAATGTTACTAATGTCAGAAACAAAACACTATCTAAAATGAATCTGTACAAAATGATACCATGAACTTTTAAAACAATATAATTGCAGAGAGATCTAGGATGTCACGCTTCTTACTTTAAGAGATGGCGACAGGACCCCAGTGTTATGTTTGTCCTTATTCATTTGTTTAAAAAAAGATCGATCTGGTAATATACCCCTATTTTAGACTCGAAAAACAAAACAATCCCCAATCGATACAGTGATTATTCTCACCATTATCGTAGTGTTGCTTGAAACATGTGACGTAACATTGTATTTACTGTCGTAACACCCCGTATTTTACTTACGCTGGGACGTAGTAGCGTCCACTGTTTGTTTAGTGACCATCCTATTACGACTCGTATTTCGTGGTGTCACACTGGCGTTTTACATAATGTTGTACATACATGTTACACGGGATGGTGTTTTGTATAAAGGGTGTATAGGAATGTTGCATTTTCGATAAATAGACTGGTGTTTTGAAATTTTGATCGTAATTTAATGTGTCTTTTCATCTTCGCCTCTTTAAAAAATCAGTTTAGATTCTTTACTTTAATTTGTGTCCAACTAAAAATCGATTGCTTAGTATTTACCTAGTAGATACTATTTAACAAAATCGCAATGCCACAAAATTTACATAAGTTATTTTCGACTAACTGACAAAGACACCTCTCAGTCAAGCTCTACTGTCCTTAAGCATCTTCAACGTCAGAAGGTTTATATAAACTGGCATTCCTTAAAAAGAGCCTTTCCACAGTACATGATTTATGTTCAAACCATGACCAAAAGCCCACGAGTCCTTTAAAACATCAGCCTGTATAACTCAACATGATAGCCTTTGGAAACCGTCGACAGTTTCCTTTCCTTTTAGAAAGTACACGAGTATCGCGATGTCCCATCTCAACATAAATAGTGTCTGAATCTCTCTCCGGGTATACAAACAGTAGTGATAGGCATTTAATGATCCCTTATAATAGCATAATATTAAGAAAGTTACTTAGCGCCCGAGGATCCGCTTTATCAAATTAATCTAAGGGTAATTAGATTTTTGCGGTAAGAGAAATGTGTTAACGGGTTTCTGTTAACATGTGTAATAGTATTAAGCAGCTATCAGACAAATAAAGACGAAATTACAATTAGTAATAAATTATAAAAGTAAACAAAATACAGTAGGAACTCAAACTGAGCAAAAAATATCAAGAATAACTCTTGAAGGGGCGATATTGATTAAAATCTCACTCCAAACCCTCCGAGATTATTGGCAAACAAAAACAAAATAACAAACTTTTCCATCATTAGGAACTCGAAAGTGTACTCTCAAAATCATATTAGGATAAAAACAACTTTACTTTGTTTAAGTCAATCACCATAAAATAGAATCGCGCCCAAAGATCAGCTGACGTTTGAATAAATATTGCTAAATAACGATGGAAAGTAGGACGAAGAAAGTTGTAAATTTTCTTCCAAACTTACCTTTCTATAGATACAGGCAGATAATCAATATACTTCATTATACGAATGTAATAAAAAGGATAAAATCTAGGACCGACTATGACATAACAAACAAAGGAGATTTTTTATATCTTGTCATGGCAAATAGATTGTATAGTTAGTATATTTGTGATCTTAGAAAGATCTACGCTGTAGCATTTGCACAACGACACACTTCAGTGGTCTAGAGGCACACCTCGCTTCCGAAACGTAAACAGTAAGAAGTGGCACGCCTGGACCGGACCGTAAGCTGAGCACAATTTTAATTAAGCGCAATGCAAATTTAATAGGTAAAGTAGTTTTGATAGGAAAACAATCATACAGATTGTTTAATAGTATACTTTAGTTTTACTACTAGGTACATTGACAACCTAATTGAAACGTTTCAACGTTAAAGTTTGTTTAAAACAAACATCTCGATACCCTTCTACAAAATATAGTCCATACCATTAAGATACTAGAACAACTCAAGAGATAAAAACAATTTAAACAAATTAAGTGTTCGAATCATCGATATTCATTAATACGAAGCACCACTAATGGATACCAACATTTCAATAACGAGTCACCGCTGCGAATATTCAGCAGCCATTAACTTTATATTGCTGTCACTCTCCCACTTATTATTTATTAAATAGGCATTGTCTCACGTCACATTTTAACACAGGTTTAAAGTTTGTGGAAAACGTTTTGTTGTGGATTACGGAAAATATGATAATTACATTAAATGTGACGATAAAGGGAAATCGATGACTGGGTTGGTAACAGTCACCGAAGCATATTAAGTCTTTTAATTGCTCGCTGTAATTAAGTGCCGTGAGGGATACACGAATTTTAACTGGTTTCGGACTCCTAAAAGAGGACAATAGTCCATCAATGCTACTAGAGTTAATCGCGGACTCATTTGAGAATTTGAACAAAAAAAATAAAATCATTCAAAATGAAAAATGCGCTGTGGACCTTGTTACTATCATGACCTTTTTGTGTTATATACTAACGGTATGCGTTTCGGTAAACCATAATTCATCTTTTACCTCCTAACAAATCCCGTGAGATACAGTAGATCTCTTAGCAATCGACGTAGCACTTACATAGGTGTACTATATCTTGGCATTTTATGATTTACTCCCTAACAATACCAAATAAAAAACCTAGTGGACTGTAAATCACCCTGACCTAGATATATTTTACCAATACTTTTTTCTAACGGTAGTTTTTCTACGTAATCGGGGAAAGAAAACCCGAAATAAAGTTCTAAATTATTTGCTTCCACTTAGAGGAAGTACTTTTTATAGCTTTTTGTCGAGTAATATTTTTAAAATGTCACTTTTTTAATTTGTGTCTTTTCCTACAAGGTGTGTCCAAATTCCTTTTTTTTGTGGTACCTTTATAAGTAATATACTTTCTGTAAAACTATTTTGTGAGTGCAAACACAAATAACTAAAAACATACTCGTACTTGCTCTACGTAATCTTCATGATGTTAAAATAATTTTGAACGTGCACGCTTTAAAATACATTCTATTTATTTTAAAGAGTACACATCGCACAATGTACCTACAACTACATGATGCAATGCCGTTGAAATGTTTTAATAAAATATTAACCTTTAGTAAAACGTGTAAATTCTAAAATTTTCTCTAGTCTTCCGTTTTCCGTTAAAACAATCCGGCATTCTGCACAAGGTCTACTATCTGTGCTTCTTACTCAATATTATGCAGGCGAGATGGCTAACGTTCTTAATCTTTATTACCTATTTAAATAGTTACTTAAGAGGAGAACTTTTCGTCGATTCTTGAATTCAAGGAATATCTGAGTGGGATAATGAAGTTGAATTTATTGTTAAATAGTTTTAAAACGAAAGTATCGATGAAATCAAGCCGTTTATTATTATAGAACGATCTTTATTTGCGATAGTGGAGAAGGAAGATTAGGTATATTTTATCCCCAAAAATTTAATTGCCTAAAGTCAGAGTTACAAACAAGTAAAATAAAATAAGCTGCAATAAAGTTGATACAAATTTCAAAAATAAACTTTTTATTATTATTGAATCCTCGCCACGTATTTGGGAAAAGCTAACATTTCTAGAGTTATCGAATACCCCACTCCGCCTGAAGCGAAACCAATAACACACATTATTGGTTTTGATACTCAAAGAACTTTGATTTACATTTGATTTGACTTGACGTGTATTAAAATCTAGATCTGATATATCACTGCTGCTTTATCAAACACTGATCAACATTAAAATATTTAATCACCGGGCAAATCTCATTTCAAGCCCGTTGATTAGTTGTTAGTTTAGTGGTCAACTAATCACTGCTCGACTCGTGATCTGTGCATTAGTACAGAATTACTTAATCAGCCTTCCAGAAACCAAGCTGTGTTAAATGTTAGAGGAGAAATATCAACACAGCTACATACTTGGAAATTTCATCAGCTTTGAAAGTAATTCGGCAAATGCTCATGTCCAAATATGAAACTCTGAAATGAGGCTGAAAGCAAAATAGTTTTATTAAAATGTAGCGAAACTCGTCTCAGTGGATTACCGTTTGGTTGGCTGGAATTAATTCACGCTTAGTTCGTGGATTTTCATCATTTAATACGAACGGCGCCAAAATATTACGGTATTTACATTACATAGCTTTATGCCAGTCGCTAATACAATACTGCATTAACATATGGGGAGGAGCTGCTAAATCCCATCTACTGATCCTCGAAAGAGCTCAACGCGCAGTTCTCAAAACTTTGCTACGTAAACCTTACCGATACCCCGACGGAAGATCTGTACTCGGAGACATCTCTGTTAAGTGTTCGGAAATTGTACATTTTAAACGGACAGCAAAGGCGCACAGAGCAATTCCAAAAAGGTTTGATTTGCGCAGTTTACAGACAAAACGAGTTTTCAGAGTCCCGACTCCCGCAACAAAATCTGCTTATGCGCAAAGGCTCCCCTTTTTCTTGCATGCACACGTGTATAACGAGGTGAATAAACGAGTGCAGTATTAGAAACCTGACAAATAAACAGGTAAAAAATACAGTTACATCCTGGCTTCTAAAACTATCGCTGGAAGAAACTGAAAAAGTAATTAACGTGTTAAAATAATAATAATAATTCATCGCAACTGCACGGAAATACTTTTTGCTCTTAGATTCGTATCACTCACTCACCATCCCATCCGCATTCACACACCCACTTACACCAAACACATCCATACACTTACACACCCTGCACTTTTTCACACAAACCCTACAAAAATTAGCGGCAACCTTGTTTTCATTAAAATTTGTATTTAATTTTATTTTTTATTTTTTGTTTTGTAACTTAATTACTTTTATTTTCTCTTTTCACTTATAAAAAATTTGGTTTTGTTAGTTTGTAAGTTAATAATATATTTCGTTGTTTTAATATGCGAACATAACTTAAACATAAGAAATGTTTTACATGGGAAACCCTCCGAAATTGGTACCCAAGATACAGGCTTGCCTAGTTTGGGGCCAATAGGAAAATACTTGTTAAGTGATTTCTTTTAAGTAATAAATAAATTTTTCATTTTTTCTTTTTCATTATTTAGTATTTTAAATCGCAGCTGGATTAGCGCATTGCAATTAATGTTGTACAAACCAAACTGTTTATGAAATAAACAATTCTCTTTAATACAGTAATTTTGATTTTGAAGAACCGCAAACTCTGATAAATTATTCCCTTTATTACAAAAGCTATTAAAATTAAATAAGCATTTTGTGTCCTTAAAACACAATAAGTTTTTTTGGTTAACTAACCCCACGTTTTAATACTTTTCAGTTTCATATACTTTGTAATCTATTAAAATGCTCTTCCAATAAAATATGGGAGAAAATATTGATAGCTAAGTAAATATTTTATAGTCAAAGTTATTGGTAATATCGTGGAACGTGCAGCAACACTCGTAACATTTTATAGTCGAACTAGCAATAGCATCCGGGTTCTTTTTAAGGAATAAGAAAACATTACGAACTTGGTTTAAAAAAATACATTTATAGATTAATACTTTTGTAGTATCCACAGTAACTTTTTTTTCAGTTGCCATAACAAAGTCTCATGTTTTAATCAGCCTGGCATAGTCTAGGTCATCAGCTTTGACAACCACGAATCACTTTTGAGATTTTTCTTTAGATGGGTATGTTTCAAGTAATGGCTTACAACATGGAGTCGAAAACACAAATTTTATTCTAGTTCATAAAAAATGCAGACCTACTAATATTTTGAACGCGAAAGAATTGTAAATATGGATGGATGGATGTTTGTTACTCTTTCACGCTCAAACGTTTGGGTCAATTTTGATGAAATTTAGTGAGGAGTTAGTAAACACCTTGAATTAACACATACTTTAACTGACTGACTTAGAGGTTTTTGGAGCACTAACCAACACGCACGCGAGCAAAGTGGCGTGCAACAGTTAAGAGTATTATAATCCGCGTCTTAAATCGAGATAGTGTCAGGTAGCAACAATTTAACTTAATAATGACTGCACAAGGCCATCAATAATTTGCTTTAATTAAGACCACTTGACCACATAACGTGATAAGCATCAAATTACTAATGACAACAGGTGTATCCAGATTCTAGACTCATAGTAGATCTGAGATGAAATTACATGGACCTTAACATGAGAGCCGTAAGTTTCAAAATCGTAAATCCGTGTTAATATTACCGTGTGATACACCACACTGTAGCTATTCGTGTAGTAAATTTGCCTTTTGGCAATCACTTTGTTGTGTGGTTGACCGGCTACCAAGTGTAATCCAACATGATCAAATAGAACGTGTATTTCGAGTTCTAGAGGTAAATCTCTCAAACCGCATGTACATTGTACAGTCTTGACGTAGGTGGAGCTATCTAAGCGAGACCACAAGGATAGTGAGTTGGCGTTCAAGATAGGCTTCTAGCTAACCTATACAAATGACTGAAGAACAGATTGGAGATTGGTATGCGATTGGAAATAGCTGACGGGGAAAATAGAGGCGTTTTAGCTTATACAGTTGTTATCAATATGGAAGAATAATTTTGATACTTTTTTCTTTGTATAAATATATGGACGGGAATAATTAAACTATTAGGTACTTTCTCAGTATATCCATTACGTCATCGATGAATATGATCAAAACGACCACAAACATAAAATCCGTGACGCGTTGTACTGGAAGTTAATGCAATTAACCCTTCCTCGGAAGGCGCCGGTCGGGTGTAAAAACAGTACGGCCTGAGCCCTTACACTATTAGGTATTAGGTAAGACTAGTTATAGACCTAATGGAGGTCAATCTGGTCTTTGTAGGAATTATGTTGAAGTGATTAGTTGATTTTGATTTAATAATTTATTTTAGGTCTTGTCTGGCCAATTGCACCCAGCATTAAAGAGTGTGCTTTAGCAAAACAATTTGGATGACACAAAGTTTGAGTTATAGATGTTACAGAATTTTGTAAATCGGATCAATCCCAGGAGAGGAGGACATTAAATACTTTAACAGTTTAAACTAAAGGACAGACATCCTTATAAAAACGCACGTTTGCATCACATACTTCATATATAATAACATTGTTCGTTCCGTTTTAGTAACAAGAGTTTTACAAAACAATGATCATAAGCCACGCCTCAGCCCGGCCGCTGTGTCGGTCATGAATTGTCATAATAGGACGACCGCGCACCGCGAACGACCCCTCTCCCCCCACCCACCCCTGCATGTCAC
Organism: Chrysodeixis includens; assembly: GCA_941860345.1. Taxonomy (NCBI): domain Eukaryota; kingdom Metazoa; phylum Arthropoda; class Insecta; order Lepidoptera; family Noctuidae; genus Chrysodeixis; species Chrysodeixis includens. The sequence goes on along the minus strand of OW796098.1, from coordinate 7,842,072 downwards.
AGGCTTATAGTACAGGCTTTTAAAACTAATAGAATCACGTGTGATTTGAGTGTGAGTTACCAGTTTGACACTTATAGAAAATAGAGAGTCTTTATGTTAAGAAAAAGATAAGAGCATAGAGCACGCTGAATTTCTAACTATAAGACAGCTGTTTTTTATCGCTTCTGCAAGCTATTTGATCTAGACATTTTGATTCTAGAACATTGTTTAAATATTGGGTATTTACTCTTTAAAATATTTAAAGAATAAGCACATGTCAAGGGTCAGGAACTGTCAGTTAAAAAGAAAACCTAAACAAGTTTTTCCGAACAACTTTCTGTAGTATTTTAAAGCTAAGAAAATTGGTAGAATTTTTTGGATCCGCAATTTTATGAATCTTAACCCGGCAGAGTTTACATACTATGATATTTTTTATGGTAAAAGGGATCGTAAGTATCTCATATGATGCGACGTAAAAATGGTTGAGTAGGGAATTCCCGTCGTTAGAGGTCTTGAGTTGCGTTAATAGGTAGTAAGAGGTTGAAACTTATATTTCACGTAAGAACTACTGCATTTCTTGCACCGGTCATTGCTATACTTCGTTAAATCAAAAACTATATGTTTTTGTTAAGAGTACCTCTCTTAGATAGTGAGAAAACCCTTCTAGAGTTTCATTTAAATGTGACGATTGCTTTGGTCATGGAAAACAGACATTGCTTCAAAACTCGACCAATTTGTGCCTTAAAAATAACATAAGCTTACAATCGAGTAAGTAAGATAAATATAAAAACGTATCTTTTCGTTGTACAACGGCTGTCATCTTAATAAAGAATAATAATGTCTCAATTGCTTTAATTGTCTGGATAGAACTGATTGACTCAATTTTGCAACTGGCGATCGCAATTGACCTCGTGACGTTGATAGTCAGCCATTTTTATTTTCGCATACAAACGTGATTGTCCCAAATAAAGTTATTTATACCGTGTTTGTATCATAAATTCATTTATATTTGTAAATGTTTGAATTGGTTTTATTTAGGTCAAGTAATTTTATGAGACCTAATTGTGAATTATGATATTTTCACGACTTATTTTGACAAAAGTTTAGTAAAAGATGAAATTAATTGAAAACCTTTGCTAGGTTAACCCAATTTTAGTACAAAAAACGTTACCCTATCAGTGACAAAAGTGTATCAATTAAAAAGCTATTAACAGCGTTAGTAAGGATTACATTTCCATAGCGTCCGTTTTCCTGGCTCAAATAAAATCGGATATATGGGTGCGTTCACAAACATGTTACATGAAAATGTAAATAAACAGCTGCTACGTCCTGGATCCTGAATCTACAATAATGTGTCGAATTTATCGTATATACAATCATACATTATGGATAACCGAGAATGAATAGATTATTATATTAATACATATTTACTAGCTATTGCCCGCGACTTCGCAAGCGCCACATTACCCACTTCTAAACGCGATTTTTATAACTTTCAAACAACATTTCCAACAACTATCGTTATATTTTAATCAAGATATACAAATCTAAATAAATATATACTAAAACCTTCTTGGAGAACCACTTTATACGTATTGGTGAAAACAGCATGTGTGTGAAAATTGGTGCAGTAGTTTTAAGTGTCTATCGCGAACAGACAGACAGACACGGCGCAGGATTTTGTTTTATAATATGTAGTGAAGATGCTTTATCACAATGATCATGTCTGTATATTTGGTACACACGTAGAAACAAACGACTGCTGTGTGTAAGTAGTTGGGCTATTTTACATACAAAATTACTATTTCAGGTAAAAATATTAAAACTTCAGACATAAATTCATGTTTGTTCTTCTTAATGCACGAAACTGCTTGTAGTTCTATTTTATGCACGTATGTATTTTAAAACAAAAAGTATAAAAAGTGATTAAAATAAATTTAGAAGCACTTTTTTAACCATGTTCTAGCTATTAAAAAATACTCGAAGTTTTCAAAGGCAAACTGTCTGAATAAAAGATTAAAAAGTTAGTTAAATTGAAAAAGTTTCAGTTTTTTACGTAAAGTCATTTCTTAAATATTAGATTAAATATTCACGAACAAAAATAACTGTTATTACTTAACGAAAGCTCTTAAATATAGACAATAATGCACGTGTAGCATCTTTAAGTTATAAATAATTTCCACAGAATACGAAAGGATATAATTTTATTCTTAAACCTAAAGGTAGGTACAAAATTATCAATACGAACATAATTAGAAACAAAACGACTTAAGTTCCTTTTACTTTCATTTACTTTGAAACTTTATTGTTGATGAAAGTTCAAGAGTTTATTTAAAGGCTCCCGAAGCCGTAAGCTGTGTAACTGAAGTCCAACGGGAATAAACTCTTAGTCACGGCACCGCCTGGCAACGTGACATGAAGACAGCTTTAAACATTACACAACAAGACTACTTTCAAAGATTACAGAACGTCTACAACTTGGAAACCTTTCCACGATTGCTTTCGTACCAGACTGTATTATTATATTACAGTAAAATAGACGACGTCGTTCGTCCATTGTCTGATCTGACTCTTTCAACTTTCACGTCCGCCATCTAACATTTTGAATAAACGCTATGAATTTTGAACATAATCTAATCTAAAAATGCTTCCTGTCAGCAAAGAGCTCATGGAAATTAGTTTACCCTTACGAGATGACCTGCACAAACACACACAAACGAGCGCGTCCGGAGGCTTTATTTTTGGACAAATTGGAACTAACGAATCGATCTTTTGTGACAAAAGACCAGCTGATCGGGATATTTAATACTGTTACGATACTTGGCAACATTTCAGGCAATTTCTTAATAAGGCCACCTATTTAAAAGTTGGAAAGTTTCTGTAGCTTCGGACCATTTTTGTGAGCAAAAATTTCCTCGCTAATACAAAATTTAGGGTAAGTAGGGCTCTAATACTTCAAAGGAATCCTTGTTTTATAAATCCTATACGATATTCCTTGACGACATAGAGTAAATCTGCTTTCAAGGCAGCAATTTATCTGGGTTTAGACTTTGGGAAAACTCATTTGGAGGGTCAAGTTACCAGATTTATACAGCTGTAATGTCTATTGTTTCTCCATTTCTTTCGCTAAGTCTTAACTAATTTGAAGTGAAATGGACAAAGTTCAGATTTAATGCTACGGGTTTTAGCTACAACTGATTTTGAAAGAAGTTTTTGGTTGGTCTTCGCAACGTGAGAGAAGAAAAACGAAATTTTCAGTAAATATAACTACAACCATATTTTTTTTTTATATAATTACTGACACTTAGGTGACTCTAAAGAAAGAACATGAACAAACTAGTTGAGACCTAGTTTAAGAACTTCTATTTTCGAGTAATAACAAACTTTATACTTTCCTTAAAATTTCTTGCATCTTCCAAAGCTCTTAATGTAACTACTCTAACTACTCATAAATTCTTATTAAAAATGTGGAACTTACCAACTTTGCATAAACTATAATGTACCTTCTACTTATCTTACTACTTAATCTTCTTTGTTTTAAGTAGTATTTTACATTTAACTCAAAGTAATCTAATCTCACTCTACTTACGAATATAATGTATATTAGACATATACTATAATATTTAAAGCTACGATATTAAGGTCGTTAGTGGAAATCTATTACGAAACATAATTTCGCCGTACAGTGAGCTCGTATTAAATTATCTCAAGGGAATAGGTCTGTTGAGATTTCAAAAGGATTCATCTTTAGTATTTTGTGAAAACTAATTGTTTTATCAAATAATACAACAACGAAATTTTGAATATAAAGTAAACAAGTTATTTGTTTATCAAGCAGTTTTTTGTTGAATGTGAGGTCAAGGTCAAAGGGTCAAGAAAAATACTACCCAACGTTTGTGAACAGACGCCGGTAATATTTTAGATGACATTTTTGTACGTCAAAAGTAATCTTTTACGAAAACATTCAAGAAAAAAAATACGTTTTTTTCTCACATATTTTGATAAGGCCAACTGATTACAATTTTATTTGCGGTACCCATTTCTTTCGTTTAATTGACTTATTCCCGAACTAGCCTCGGTTGTATCTACTTGAAGCATGCAAGTGGGAATGACCGAGGTCTGTTCGCAAATGTTGTATAATATTTTTTCCTGACAAATATTTCTTGACGCTTTGACCTTTCTTGACCCCGTTGAAAAAAAGTTGTATCATATTGCTATTTGTATAATTGATAAATACTACTACGTTGTTAGCAACACGATATTTATCCACATCTTAAGAGATACACAGGGCGTTAGCACGGTCAGTTCACACTACAGCAAAGAAGGAACGCGTCGAAGCGTTAATCTGAAAGTTAACATAGCAAATACATACTTAACTCAACATCATAAGACTCATAATCATTCTTGTAAGACAAAAAAAGCGCGTTTTGCATTCCTTGTCATAAAAACAAAGCACTCTCAACAGTAATTGAGAGGAAAATTTCCATTGTTTTCAAGCAAACTTTTTTCACGTATATCGTGTTAAACGTTGTATTCACACTACGAGTCTAAAAAGCAGTACATCCATCTTAATTATTCATGGGGAAGATATCGATCCAAACATTGCCCGCCATCTGGTAACTGCCACCCGTCTCCCAAGTCCCACCTTACTCCTTACAAACTGTAGCGAAATTATTTTGTTATCTAATACAGTTCTATTGTGGCTTCCATACAGGTATTTTCTTCTCCTTTGTTATTTTTCTCTTTAATTTAATATTGATCCAAGTAAACCTGTTTTATCCGTTATTGAGAACAAAAAGGAAAATCTAATTGTTCTTTTATGTTGAGTTTGCTCACTATTAAATTATAACTGTTATTGCGAAGTCAAAGTGGAAATTCTTACAATTGCAAAAGAATTCCACGAATGGCAATCACTGGTTGTTTATAAAATTGGTTCTTTTTGTTAACAACTTATAATAGCGTACTAGAAGTTTCGGCAAAAGTCGGCAATTATTTTAGGAATATATTTGTTTTCTTGGAAAAAGTTGCTGACTTACATGCACAATAGCGATATTTCAAACATGGAAAAGCCTTTGGGCATAAATCTCATATTAATAAAAAGAAGAGCTTCGGAATATACATTTTAACACTAATTTAAATAATTAAGTTCAATCTCAAAATATTTCAAATCTATATGACGTCACAATCAGAGTTACATTGTAAGGATTGCGTAATAGAGATTTGGAAAACAACAATAGACAACGCATTTACCAACTGACTGAGAACTAAGCAAATAACTATCGCTTAATTGTCACTGTTTAATTGTCTCTTACAGAATAGATTCCCGAGTAACGACCCAATAAAACAAATGCCGACAAATTCAACCCAAAACCGATTCGCAAAGAAGTTACCAGATTTTATTCAGGTGAAAATTTTCAAGAAATCCTAAGAATAACACGAAAACCTTTGAACAATATAACTCATCCCACAAAAGCCTCTATTTGTCAAGGGATATGTAAAAAAAGATTAAAGGGCATTGGAGGTTCTAAAAGGATGGTGTCGTGTGAAGGATCCCCGGATGCCCAGTGAACTCGTAAAGTTTCACGCCCCGCCCCACCCCGGGACAATTTGAATGGAATCCCAGTATTTACTCAACAGTTATGGAATTAACTTGTAAATTAATTAATGCTAGTGACATTTGCGTAAATAAGTGTTTGCGCAAATGCTTTGTTTAATTATCAATGTTTGTACGTTGTGTGCTTTTCAAATACAATCGTTTTAAGATTTGTTTGGGGATAAGCTGTATTATGTAACTACAGAAACTTGGTACTATTCTTGTTTGTACTACCATTCTGCGAATCGTCCACCCCATATCCCGAAGGTATTGCAAAACGTAGGCACGTAATTATTCGAACAGTAAATTTTCGTCATCATGCCTGAAAGTAGATATTATATAATAAGTGACAAATACGCAAGAAAATGTACTAATCAGGTATATATTTTTCAAATTTTTCATTTTATGTTTAATTAAGTAGGTGTTTACACCAAAACAAGTATACGACGTTAATGTTTCTTAAAATAACAAGTTTTCTACCCAGACGCCGCTAAAATATTCCTCGCGGGATGAATATCAGCACCTTTATGACGCAACCTTTCCTATCATTTTGCCCTTTTCGTGTTATTTTTATACGTTTATTTTAATCGTTTTCCATAAACGAGATTCTTTTATTGGATATCACGTAGGCTGGTCGTCGCCGGGAGACAGATATCCTAAAAACACGTTGAAATTACAAATATTTTGATGAAATTTTCTTTGTTTACTCGAAAAAAAGAATAGCAAAAAAAATCCAATTCTTTGGTACCCGTTTTAAAACTAAAACCCTCGATCAAAAGTGTCCAGTTTATCGATTCCTAGCCTACTTTTCTAAAACGGCACAAAACAAATAAATTCGTCCCTCATGTAGCGCAATCGAGCTGTTTATACACAAACAGGATCCAACAAATAAAAACCTACATAAAACACGACAACTATGAGCTTGTACGTTACTGTGTACGCTACGCTTACTGGACTGCTTCCAAACGAAATTATTCAGGTTGTCCTAAAACCGACAACGGGCACCCGTGCCACGATAGAACAATAAAACTTAAGAGACTATAAGAGCCCTTGCCTAACTATGGCTATGTGGCTATATGGTTATATGGCTATGTGGCTATGTTGGCGTGCTCCAGTCGATCGCAAGGTCCCATTACACGCCCGCTTACCGGAATGTTCCGGCTACATTTTGGCGTCATAACTTATACGAACGTGAGTGATATTATAATTGTATACTTTGTCGAATGTCTTCATTGTAAGCGGGAAACAAGTGTAGGTTGTTAGGTGTTAATGTTTCAGATTCATTTGCTTTATTTTGGTAAACGAATATGAGATTGGTAGGTACTTATTCTTAAATATGGAATTCACGACCGCAGGTTTTGTTATTCTGAAGAAGAGCGACTTTTGAGAAAAGTGATGCTAACAATTTTATTAAATATAATAAACACAATGTTGCTATGATTGTACTTATTTAGATAGCAGATTAAAGTTATGACAGTAAAGTTGAGGGTACGCATACAAAACTAATTAAAACACAATTCTAAAACAAAACACAAACAAAAAATAACGCAATCATTTTCCTGCCTTCACCACTTTTTAGAAGGGGTGAATTCGCGAACATTGATTTATAACAGACATTAAGCTTCGATACAATATCGGTATAACCGTCTATAGTCTAGAGAGTTCAAAGTAATTACACCCAATAGGACGAAGAGTAAATATTAGCTGTTTGTACAATCTAACTGATTTGTTATCACAGAGTTTATGAAACAATATTTGTCTGTTTAAATCGATCGCACTTCGTAAATGTATACTAATTGTCGGGTGGAAACAGCCTGTACATTAAAAGTTGTGACGTAAGCCGATGATGCGAATGAAAATTTTGTAATGATATTCGTTTATACATAATATACTAGATATACAATCACATTTTATATTTTTTTTGATGGATTTTTTGTGGTCTACGTATTTTGAACTAGTTTATGGATTAGTACGGTAATTTGTTGTAACCTGACAATGTTTAATACTGAAACAATAATACAATATAATAATATCCATTGCGGTCGTCATTTCGTCCACGGCGAAGGTAGTGTTATGATCTTGTCAGATATGTATGATTGCATTCGCCAGAAATCGCAAAAAACAGGGAGGTTTGAAAGAAGAAAGAGGAGGCCTTTTCCCCCCAGTGGGATCTTACGCTGGCTACATAAAAAAATAATATCCATTTATCATTACATATCTTCTATAAAAAATTTACGCTGTATACACTTTTAAAATTAGAATTAAAGCATTAATAAAACTAAATATGTTATAATAATACTCATGCAACCTTTATCGATCGTGACCTTTGGAACAGAAACATCTGTGCGATACACCCGTCTTACACCATACATTGTAAGTCCCTAAGTTTATGACTACGGAACTAGAGAAACGGCCACGTATGTCCCGAGACTCCCGACACATACACTCGTACAAAGTACTCTCGATAACCGTAAAACTGTAATCAACACATTCGTTCCTTGATCGCTAAAAACGGAATTGAATTAAGCGGTTTCTTGTTCCTTTAGTATCTGGTGAAACAATGTTTGTTTACGATACATCTCAATTTGTACTACTATTTATTGTAACATGTTTAATAAATAACGTAATTTTTTAAGTAATTATTTTCTTATTAACTTTGGTAAACCGATGCCGATATCAACCACGTCTCCTATCGCCGTCTTTAAATAAACGTCGTTTGTTTTTTGTTATTTGTGTGTACACAAAACTAATAAATAATCAAGTAAAATGTAAAATGATGATGATGAAATAAATAAAATGTATTTTCCAGATCGATAATGAAGTAATTTATAAAGAGAAGTGTTTAGTAGTAATAAAGACAACATTATGCAAAAGTAAGAAACAGCAACTCTCGAACGAGACAGATCGGGTCGGTGGCGAGATGGCATCGATCTTTGTAAGAGATTGGTGTGAAACTGAAACGTAGTTCAGGACACAATGCTTTAGAGTTAAATGAGAAAAACCTTTGCCTAACTGTGGGACTAGATATAAAATACATCAAAATAGAGGTAATAGAGGTATCAAACAAAATTATACGATACGACCCACTTGACACCGATCACCTGTGCTTACATGAGGTATTTTATTTTTTTATAAAATCCTGACCTAATTTTGAATGTCATAATAACATTACGATTAGAACAAAGACATCACAGACGGACACCCAAAAGTTACTGCTGATAATGTAATAAGATAATATGTATACACTAACATCGCAATTAACTTGTCTACAGAGAACTTGAAATGTACCAACTTCTCAAAGATGGCAGCCTAGCAAAGATAAGGTCCTTAAGTTTGAAGAACCGTCTCAACCTAAGGCTGAAATCTAGTGGCAGACGACCCAACATTATGGTAGACTGCACTTAACATGAATATTGCAACGACTTTCGCTACATAATTCAGAATTCCTTAACTACGTTCAAATAAACCGAGGAACTGACTCGTCTATTTTCTACAGACGTACTTCTTTTGTTTTTTGTTTTTAACAAAGGCAGAGCTGAATTAAGTCAAGAATAAAAAAATAAGCTTATTATGTCTGTACTTTAAATAACGTACAAATTATTTTACTTTTGCAAAACATTTAATACAGAAACGACTAATACAGTCTCAAGACTATTTTTAAATTTTCCGCAATGTGTTATTGTGTTTTATACTGTTACATATCATAACGCAATGGCAATTAAAGATCTTTATTCTGCCACCCGGCACAGCTAATAATAGACGCTACCAGGTGGCAGATAAAATAGATTAAACGCTTCATTTTGTGCGAAAACCGACTCGCTTAATGAAACAATTCTTTCTAACAATAAAACCGCACGGCATAAAAAATTGATCGCCTCTACAATAGAGGTGAAACAACATCGAATTCCGTCCAATTATTCGTATATTCCGATACACACGTATGAATATTGTACACAACCCGCCGCTGACTACACATAAATCCTTTTGCAAAAACAATGCGCGCCAAACCCGAAGGCGAGAATTTCTTAAATAATATAAAGGGACACGTGTAATGAGTTAAGATTTTTGTAAAAACGTGTGACGTGGTGTTACACCGAGGCGAGTAGTATGTAGGGTAGGTAAACGTTGTCGCTGCGCCGCGGCGCCGGCCGTATCGACCGCCGCCTGTTGAATGCCGACGACCCCCTTCGCCACCCTCGCACCCCAAGACCTTACAGCCCCTTCCACTTTTCACGTGCTTAAAATAGAGGCGTGCAATGTCGATATTTCAAACATTAGCCTGTCACAGGACACTAAGCGTAAATAATTTCACGCACAACATTAAATAGGCGCGCAGCCCCCTTCGTACATTTGCTCACAGCATAATGTATACAACCCGATATAATTAAGGGCTTAGAAGGATTTTATTCAAACAATAATGTCGGGGCTATAAAGTACATGTAATGGCAATGACTGTTTACAAAGGCGCTGAAAGGCGGCTTCCTACCGTACCGAAGGTTATAGTTTATACCAGTACGTATTATTATATTGCTTGACTAATGAATATAGTCAGAGTCTGTAGTGTTAAAACGAACCTTAAAGTTTAACTATTAAGACAAAATTAGTCGGAAGTTTAGATATGTTATAAGTTTCATCACTTAATAGTTTTACGACTTTCACTTAGGTTTTCGTTCTCATTGAAGTTCAGCAAGCTCCGTTAAAATCCAGAGCAATGTCACGCACTGTTCAGATGGAAATTTCAACTTCATGTTTAAGGGAATATGAAACTTTGTGCAAAAGTTTTCGACAAGATAATGGTGCTTTCAAACAAGTTTACCTTGTATAAGATTCTCGAGCTACTTATGTTTCATTGCTTGTATGTTTGGAAATCTGAAGAGGAAACAAAGTAGGTACAATTAAATTGAAAATTATTCTGTTTGGGTAACGGCTACGTCGGTTACTCTAGTTAATCACCTCGCGAGGTTCTTAGTTAAATTAAATGTAAAAACGTGGGTCGCTCATTGAATTGAAACTGGCCTTTTATCTAAATTTCTTAATTAATGCGGGCTTAGCTAGATGACTAGAGATTTACATTAAGTTCAAGGTTAAAAACCTTTATTTTGTTCTCGCTCAGTAGGGCACTCAACAACTTCTGTTCGACCTGCATCGCTCCGGCTCTCGGGGACTCTCTAGACTGAACTTTTAGTTTGTGTTACAGTTCAATATTTTCAATGTGTCGCTATATTGTTAGGTATCAAAATTTCTAAGAAATTAAATTAAAATTAAATTGTAAAAACACCTACTTGTTGCTTTTTAGGTAGCTAAACATGAGTTATTCGATATTTACTACATTATTGTTAATTTAAATTATACATGTTCAAAATAAGACACTTATTTTGGTCTTACAGACAGAGTTAACCAAATTAAGTATAACTGGTAAATAAATTACCCTATAATATCATTAGTCATTATAAAATGTGGGGGAGTCGAAAGATTGATGGATGCACTTAGTGAACAATAACCGTGGCAATAAGTGTATTTATTTACCTCAAAGTAATGGGGGCACTGTCAAAATGCTTATTACATTAAGCGTACAATAGGCTTAACCACTGACACTGATGTTTACTTAATATTATTAAAATTATCATCTTAATGACTCTGTAACTTTTAAACTCGCCTTACTGCCGCACCTCCGTTTCTTTTTATAATTTTGAAAGGACTCCTAAAGGGCTTACAACTAGACAAGGTAAATATCAAAAGATACGTGCATCAAATAATATAAGGTAAGTACAATATATTTTGATTCCTGAAAAACTCTGCAACCGTTAATTTTTTGAAGAAATAATAATTAAGACTAAGACCCATGTGGATAAAACTATGCCTGAAACATAATTGTGGAGATTCAAATTTTAAAACATCCTTTATAACTTTTTATTTACCCAACTCTACTTGCATAACAGTGCGGATAATAGAAAGCAAAACAATAAAGGCTTAGTTCATAGATTTTCAGTCTATAAGCGACATCTGTCAAATACGTTTAAAATTGTGAACTACGCTGAAAGACTTCAGTGTGAAGTTTGTAGGAGCGCCATCTCTCGGAAAATTTTAAAATCAAATGAAAATCAGAACACTCGTCGCTTCGGAAAAGCGCTTGTTCTATTACCTCATCCGTCTAATGATAGATGTCGCTAGCATATGAGAACTGAAGTTTCGAAATAAATCATAAGTTCTTGAAGAATTTAAATTTTAAAACAGTAAAAAACCAAGACGAAAGGCAAATTATGCATTGTAAGTAAAATATTGTTCCCTTAATTCGTGCAAAACAAAGTTGAGACGTCCGTTTTTCTTGTTAAAAGCTTTTATTTTCTTTTAGTTCTTCTCAAGTAAACATTAATTTCATAGAGTTATTTTTACTTACCTATTGGCTGTCATATTTTCTATAGACAGTTACGAGTTTATAGCACCATTCTTATAAGCCAGAGCCAAATTGCACAAAATCTTGGAAACCGCTACGCTAAAAATTGTGTGGAAGATTTATGGTATTACTCACAAAGTAGATACTTTTATATGGCGTTCAATCACGATATGCCTAATATTATTACTAGTTGATGGCTAGAGGCCTGAAACAGTTTTCCGTAAAACCCTTTTGTATCATTTTCATAGTATCTAAAGCTAGAAATTGTCTAGCCTTAGAATAGTACTTTTACAACCAATAAATAAAGGATTGTAGAGTCATTCTATGATTAAGCTAATAATAATAATAGTGTTTTTTTATCAACCCTTTACAAATATTTTTGTGCATAATATGAAGGGAAAATCCACCTAAATTCGATTTGTAATAAAAGTGCGTGATTTGTAGTCAGTAATCTCGTTTCGGGATGACGACAATGTACGGTGAACGGATATGAAAATTTCGCGTTGCTTCCTTGTGATATTTCCTTTACATCTACGCCTGGTACGTTGGCGACAAATATTGAATAATTTAGACCTAGTAAATGTACCTTAAAAGTCTATTTGTTAATAATATAATAATATTATATTATACATTATTTTGGGACTATGATGTCATAGCTTTAAGACGGCTTTTAATTCGAAAATAATAATGCAACCTTCATTGCTCTACAAAATTCTGAATAGCAATAAGTACATTCGTACAATAGGTGTTTTTGCAATTTTCATTTATTGAAGTATTTTCAATGATATTTAATAGATAAAAATAACGACATTCTTTTTTTATTTTCAGCTTTCTTTGAACTACTCTATTTAAGTGTAACTTTACCAAATAAAACAGAATTCCAAGAATCTAATATATGAATAAAGGACTAAGTAATTATGAATGTGTCCGTTTCAACAACTTATGAAGCGTTCTAGCAGATATTAATAGTGTATGAAGTTTGAAGGTGTATTGTTCACTCAAAAGGAAACTGGGTTTTCGTATTCAAGGCGATGTAGACAGGTATGTTTGGAAACGTTTAAGAACTATTAAATATTTTTGAAGAGTCTATTTAGGTGATAGAAAATTTCAAATAGAAAAAAGAGATTTGTGTAAAACATCAGCTGGTACACTAAAAATATACGTTCTTTTGTAAAACAGGTATATAAAATGTTATCAAGAATAATTTTCGAAGGACAGTAGTAGATATCTAAAGTAAGTTAAAAGGGACCATTATGAAATGACACATGATTAATTAACAAAGTAAATATATGTAGATTAGGTATGGTTATAAATCAGTGTCTAATATATTGTTTCGGTAATACATAACCACTTTTTCAAAACCTTTTTTTGAATTTTAGCTTTATTTCGATAGAAATCTTTTTTGGACACTGGTTAATAATATCAGATATAATTCGTCATCTATTAATAACACCATTTTAGTACAGGGAATCTTTGGTAAACAATATAAGGATTATATTGTCTTAATAAAATTTGGGTTAATTATCTGGAGCACCACAATTTTATCTTATCAAAGAAAACATTAATCTGTCCATTAACCATGACGTCACGTCGTCATCTCACAACATAATCTTACACCCGAACACTGAAATGTGTCTCAAATATTTGACACCATAAGAAACCCTCAAATCTACTCTTTATAAGAAAGTAATGAATTGAAAAGCCTTAGTAACAGTTAAATTGATAAAGCGAACTTGTTTAACACGTATTTAAGTTTTGTCAAGAACTACTTTAATTCAGTTTTTTCCTACAGAAGCAGTGTAAGCCATTGTCATTGTAGCTGGACCGCAACCTTGGCAGTTTTTTTTTTTCAAATACTGCAAACAACTTTGCTTGCGGTGCGCGTCAAAAAGATCGCACAGATAAGCTTGTGACGTCCGGACCCACTTGAATAAATTAAATATACATCCAAGTACGTAGAGTACTGCAAACGTAAGAAATTCTCGTTAGCTTTACCAAAATTTCTGGAAACAGCATTTCATATTCGAAAAGTCCAATTCCATTTGGCTAAATATGCAAAGTACCTATGACTTGAAGCTATGCAATCGGAATCTAATCTAAAAAGGTAATTTTGTTTTAAAAGTTTGTTTTTCTTGTTTCATGCCAGTTATCCAGCAGACCATTGCAAAACTATGTACCAGACGTAGTACCAGGCTGTGTACTATCTCTGATAGACTGTTGCAATTGTGAAAGCGAGACAGAACGACACGGTGTAGAGCGGCATCTCTCTTCCACCACTTCCTTATTTCAAAAGGTGGTGGTCGACCCTCAGATAGCGTTAAACTTTCAAGGATACTTCGTGTGATTTTCTAGTGGAGGAACTAAGGTAGTTATTAAAAGTATTTATATCAGCTTAATATTTTTTCCGACCAACTTTTGCGGAACTGAGATTAAAACAAGAAGTTCCTAAGTCTAGAGATAAAGAAGTGAATCATCCTCTTATGCACCAGGAGCTAACTAAGACTTTTATGAAGCTAAGATTAAAAGTGCAGCACAATTTTTAATTTATTATTACTTGATAGTAAATTATTTTCCTTTTTTTTTGTCACTGGCACTTAGCTTATTGAGCCACATTGACCATTTTCATAATAGTAAATACCTACCGACTGATCCGTAGGTATCCATTTGAAGAAAAATAAACTTATATACCTGTAAAAATATTTAAAGCTACCATAAATGGAACACGCCAGGTTCCATTTGCCACGTTGCCATTAAAATGGATGCTCACAAAAAATGCCATTAATAGGCAAATAAAGCAGTGCTCTATATGTAGTGCCTCCCCTCTTTTTAATTAGCTTACAAAAAATATAAACCATTGATAGGTGAATAAAACAGTAATAGATTCTTCTTCGACCCAATGACATGATATATTTTGTTTGACCTAAAAGCAACCTCATTCGTCTTACTATCTTTGGACATCTCTGGACCCTAGGGACAAACCAAGTCATAATTTGTCTTCTGTGACTGCAAATTCCGTACTTGGGAAAAATAGTTTTATAGGATATTTTGAAAAACAAATTCTTATATTCTTATATCCTTACTAAGTATTGAACAGTATTTTTCTCCGACTGAAGTTTAATTACCTGATGAGACATTTTCGGTAAATTATATGGAAAAATGTGATCTCTGCCTACCCCCAAGGGGAAGAGGCGTGACGTTTATGTATGTATGTATATTATCACATAGTTTTCCCCTTTTTGGTATGAATAATACCTCGAACTTTTTTTATTTTCAGTACTTTAAGTAGAGAATCTCACACTCTGTAGTAGTGAGTGTGAGATGAGGCATTTTGAAAAAAAAATTGTCATATTTGTTAGTAAACAAACGCATGAAATATGGAATACATATACCCCTTATCAGTAATACCCTTCCTGTGTCGAGTGCAGAAACCAAAGATTTATGGCTCACAGTATTCTTAGTCGCTTACTCATCATGTCTTACGAATTGTTTGGACAGGGACATAATATACGCCTGTAAAAGCTAAACGCCAACCGTGCAGCATTCCTTCCCAGTATATTTCCCTCCCGTCAGCACTTTGAACAGTTAGAACCTTTTCAACAGTGAGTTGAGTGTATTTGACTTGTAACACAGAAATTACTTTTTGTTTTTAAATAACTTTAGGAGTGTAAAAATGGTGTTTGTGTCTGCTTAAACTTGTCAATGGACTGACAAAAGCAAAAGAGAGTTAAAAATAGGTTTTACCTTACTTCGACAAGTGGTGAACTCCTGTGAAAAATACTTTGTAAATTGCGATATAATTCGTACAAAAATGTTGACTTCCTTATTTTAAGACACGGAAAAAATAAACCACAAAAGTTAATGTTCATCGTTCGTAATACCTAGCACACTTAGTAGTTTCACCAGGTCATTTTACGCAACATCCATCAAAAGGAAAGGGCAGCAAAAACAAAATCTAAACACGTTTGACTCCCCACAAAAACCGCGTAATTGTATACCCAAAACATAACATACCAGGACGGCATAAAAAAAAAGGTAAGAGGTGATGAATCAGTAAAATCTTTTCCCTTTTCACATTATACTTTTTATACTATTTTCGACTCTCTAAGGGCATAACTTTGGCCCCAGTTTTGCACGCATTTACATCACTGCGAGGGGATTTTAGACACCCCAACGATACGTGTCAGCTTTGTTTTCTTAAGTATATATACGTTTTGTTTTGCGAAATATTGTACACAATAAAGAGATTTTATCGTGATATATTTTGGTACTTAAAGTTACAAGTAAGGTTGGTTTATATTATGTCTCAAAGTTCTATCTTTAGGCTTAAGCACTTGATAAACCGAGCTGAAAGGGTGAAATAATCTCAAAATTATTATCCACTGAAGCGTAACATACATACATACTATTTGACATTTATTAATAATGACAGTTATTAATAAACATACTTTTCATCATTACATATTGAATGTAATCTCTCCAGCACGTAAATTATATCTAATCAAATTAATTGAATTCAGTGCACGCCAATATGCAACGTTCAACAAAAGCTAATAGGTAATAGGATTATGACTGATTAATATTTACTGGTTAATTAATTAATTAGTTTGTTGTTGCAGTGTTACGGATTAAATTTAGAAACACTAGGTTACATATTTACTAACACTTACGAGTTTTTTTTTGTTTTACTGTTTTTGTTTAAATGTTACTATTCATTTATAGACGGAAAACTTATTCGATCTACAACAAATACCTCATAGGTATCTAGTGTACCCAACATACCATATAGTATTAAATATCATCATCAGTCTATCGCAGTTCACTGCTGGACATAGCCCTCTCCAAGTGCACGCCACTCTCCAAATATAAAAATATAACCAAATTCAAAACAACTGTTTGGCTTTAAACTAAAACTTTTCAGGCATTACTTGCACTTCCAGACAAGAAAATCAAGCTCATATGAAAAACAGTCTTTCGAATGAACGGCATTGTTAAACGTCACGAATCCATAAACCGGAAATACTCATAAAATTTTGACACAGCAATCTAGGGCGTAGGCACTGTTACGTCACTCAAAGTCCTGACTCAATATTGGACTGCGATAGAGCTCGGAATATCAGGTCGCAATCCTACCTATCGGTTTGGTAACCCTACACTTCAGAAAAAAGAGGAACTTGGGTTTGAATCGAGTTATTCGATCCTTACCAATGGTCTAAGAGATTATTTGTTATACCTAAGGAGATTAATTCATTTTTACACGTTACTTTTACAAGTTAACAAATAGTACCTTTGTGGACTTAAAAGACAGACAATTTGTACCCACTTCTGTATCAGATTGTTATTTGTGTAATTTTAGGCTCATTTGCTTAGTCTTAAAATATTGCTCCACTGTTTGGTTAGGTCTTAAATACTTTGTTAAAATATATGATGTTTGCATAAGTACCATACAAACAAGAGTCTCGCTAAACGTAGACTGGACAAATATACCCGTAGTTGCAGAATATATTACAGACAATCTCCAAAGTAGGTAATTTAAGCATTCTTCAATTACCCAGACGCTTCAAATTCCTTTTTATATTCCCTGTAAAAGCAAAGAGCAGTAAAAAGAATTTCTAATCGTTCCTAAATTTCTTGAATGATTAGCATACAAATTCAAAGATGTAAGGAGACTAGGCGATTCGAAAGACCATTGTTAAATACTGGCAGTTACAAAAGGAATAAAATAATAAATTATTAGTTGGTAATACTATAGGATTGCCAAGTCAAAGTTTTATACCCACGGCGCGCATCGACTTTTCGAGTGCTGTGTGCGTTTTAGCAATAAATATCACAGCTTCCGTGTTTCAGAGCGCACGTAAAAATGTAGATCGTACACATAATCTCTCTCTGGTCGTGTCGGATTGAAGTCCCATCGGGCTACAAGAGTAAAAGAACAGAGAGTGCACCGGTGTTTGCACACACGTTTGTGCACAATAATATGTCTTTCGAAGCTGGATGGTGTTATTATTATAACTTGTAACAAATAATTAGATTCTATTTTATGGAAACAAAAATAAAACCCATAAATATTAATCACCTTGACGCAACAACCTCGCTTGTATTCCAAGAAAACATGAAAAATCTTCAAAAACTACCTGGCCTGTTTCACATTGAAATGTTTTGATGAATTTCTGTAATGTGTTTATCAAAAAGTAAACGTTCGAAACGTAAAGTGCGCCATCGATCTATCATACGTTGACTGGAGTAATAAACAAACAGACCACGAATAATGACTCGTTAGTTATCACAGTACTTCGCTCGTTCATAAAAATGTGTATGCAAAAGGTTTTGACCCTGCAAAATCACTTTTCATATTTATTTTGCTTTTGTGAAAGACCTCTCAATCAGGCAAGATCTTTTTACTGATCTATTTGTATTTACATAATTAAGCTCGTTCCAATATTGTCATGTTATGAAAAATAAGTCTTACGAATTTTAAAAACATTTTCAATATTTGTATTGTACGTAAAAAACTAAATAAAATCTGCATACATAAAACTTTGTTGAAAGGTGAGCTCTTATTGATGTTGATGGATATCCTCTTTTCAACTAAACATCGGATGTGAGCTTAAAAAAGAACAATAAACCAAAATCTGAATCCAATATGTACCAGAATCAAGCTCAGTGCCTAAATTTAGGTGCCTGTACTATGAACCGTTAAAGCAAGAGCTGCAATTGTAGAAGTGAAACAGAGCATTGTACTGCGCGTAGTGGCATCTCGCTTGCACAACAGATGCCACTGTTGAGAACTCATAGTATTCGCGGAGGTTTTTGTTTACTCAACATAAAAGCTACAAATCTCACATCGACAATGAAACCAACCCGTTATGACGCCGTAACTTCAATCGTTTGAACGGAGTTTAATTATTCAAGCACCAATATCCTGTTTATATTAACTTGCCGTCAGGTCATGCCCTCATAAAATACGAAAATATTCCCGTTTGTCAACACCTGGAGCTTTGTAGGCGTAACACTGCATAAAGGTCTATTATTGCAGGTGTAGAAACAAGATAGCGCACTGCACGACGAAGAATAGCGTCTCGCTTCAACAATTAAAACAGTTTTATTTTAAGCGGTTGGTAGACACACTGGGCCTTTAATTACGTTTGCTGAATAATTTATTAATAACCACATATAATGAGATAATCCTAAGGGTCTAACTCAAGATGCCTCGCCTGTCACAACTATTTATAAGGCGACAAGGGTTCAAAAGCGTTTAAAATTAATTAAATAGCATTTACCGGTAGTATTTTCTGGTCACGGAGGTAGTTTCTGGTTCATTGGCCTGTTTCGTGCACAATATTGCAGGTTTGAACCTAAAACTAAGGCAACTTTCCCGAAGTTATAGGTAATATAGGTATTCTACTTAATCCGAAGAATATTTCTATAGTTACACACGATAATCATGATGAAACTTCTATGTAATAAACGCTAACAAGTTTTTCTTTTAACGTAATGACGTAAGGCTCAGTCACACAGACTGTAATGGAATGTTAACATACACAAGTACGTGAAGAACATAAACTGAACGAAAGTATTACGCGCCTGCCTTTAATTAAAAATCTTTGACTGACGGTGTCACGCCCCTCACAACACGAATCCCTTATGGAGACACAATGTACAGTCAGGAATGAAAGTCGATGAGCGTAATTAGATTTATAAACTGCTATAGTTGTTTAAAACCGTCCATAATAATTATCAGTTTCCAGTAAGTATTTCGAAGAACCATATTTTTATAGTACGTAACTTTCGTGAGGATGATTCATACTTAAATGATTCAACGGCTTACTCTCGTATATTTATCGGGATAGTTCGACTAGGGTTGCGAGTCAAACTGACTCACCAGTTCGACTTGCGACCCCGCCGCCGTGTCTGCTCATGATTAAGAACTCCGGTTGGGTCAGAAACTAGTCCGGCTATCCCGATAAATACGCATGATTAAACTGTTGTATCATTTAAGTATTTCGAAGAGCCCTGATATTGCAGCCACTTTGTTCCCTATTCTATTAAACATGCTTTTGTTTTGACAGTATTCAGGACTTGTAAATCTGATATTGTTCATGGAGTTTCGTTGCTGAGTGTACTCTGTGTAGACACCTCATTCATCCGAGGGTAACACTGATGTATGCCACTAAAGCTCTTGAGAGGTGCTTTACTTTTTATCTCTGTAAAGGTGCGCGAGGTGTCATTATTCAGTCTAACTAAAAGAATAAAAGGATAATGACGACACGTAATGTAGATAAAGTAATTCAGACCGATTTTAATCAAAGTTGCTCGAAAATTGGATGCTAACATTTTTACTTGGGGCAGTATACCTCAAATTGAATAGCTCTACCAAGAAAAAATCTTATATTTTTAAAGTAAATCTATGTCAATCGCGGGACCGCAGGCTTTGACTGCTTCACACACATTCACATTTCAAATATTGGAAACATCTTCCAATATTTTATTACAGCTTGAAATATAAAAGTGAAATGCCAGTAAAACAAAAATATTACTCACCAAAAAAATAAACTTATTCACGTTTATCCCAGATTGCTCTATTTTATTCCCACTAGATAAAGTACCTTCAAAGTCTGGTAACATCCCGTCAGGGTACGTCAACTTACGATCGGGTGTTCAACAATACAATCGACCGCTGTAAAACTTAAGGATACGAGCGGACAACCCTTTCTGATTTATGTTAATTTTATGGTTTTTACCTAAAACTGAAAGGACAAATCTGTTGGCACTTCACAATGACGCGTCACAGAAATTGTGTTGTATTGTTTGCCAGTGTAACACTGTCATGATGATAGGACTTCATCGTTTCACTGACTATAAAAAAAATATGTTTTTTATCTGGTTAGTAAAAGGTTTTAAACATATTTTTTATGTAAAAGGTGTTAAACATATTTGTTACGTTTTTTTTTTAATATTGTAAACCTATGCTTACATTAACTATGCTCACTTGACTATAATGCATTTTAGTATCGCGGCCTTATAATTCTAAAACACTTCTGTTACATGTTAACTTATAGACATTTACCGTAAACTACCCTAGATTTGATATTATAAGCACATTTCCACGCTAGCACCTTGAAGAAAATAGAAAAATATAATTCGATATTCAACTACATTATACAGAACTAATGTTTTCCAAATTACACAGTCTTTGAAATTCTTTAGTTTGTCTTTCGGAAAAGTTGAAAATAAACAAAGTAATCAGGGGTTAAGAATAACGAAGTATTTAAACAAAAGACTGCGCTATAAATCGCTTCGCGCCGCCCTCTCTCGCGGGGACAAGGGTAAACCGATTTGCGCGCTTACTTAATAAAAGCTTGAACTGTTACTGAGTATTCAGCTTGATTAAATACTGAATGAGTTTTTCAACATATTTCTATTTTTTTTTCTGGTGGAGAAAATGCTTTTTCTTATACGAAACTCAGTTTTGAAATACATTGGTAACTACGTCGTATCCTTTTATTCTTCTGGAAGATGGAAGCCTTTATTTCGCTGACCAAAATAATGAAAGAAAAGTTGGAATAAATAAAATCATACAGCCATAATTCAATAGTCTCTAGTATCCGTAGCAAACTCTAGCTGATTAAAAAGAGATTTAATATAGTTTCGTAAAACTCATCACTGGGACAGATTACACAAACAAAATAACATTTGACCCTTCTAATCTGCGAGCTGTCCTCGCCCAAATTCAATGAAAAACCGATTTACGTACACCACAGCGAATATATCACGATAGAATTAACGCCGACTTGACCCTGCTTAGGTTTCTGAACAAATAAACTTGATGTGAGAGAGACGAGTGAACTGTGTTGATAAGTACCGATGTAAAACAGATTTGTTTTAAATAAAAATTCAAATTAAATACCATTTTTTTCTGCACTTTAATATTCTGTAGTTATGCTGACTGATTTATCGTTAAAAATGCTTCATATTTGAGATGTTTCATCAATTTCATGCAAGCGTAAATCACAACATTTTGCTTCAATAAACAAATTACTTTTTAGAAATATGTAGTCAATGAGTAGTCGTGCACGTGATGAAATTGTGATAGCCGACTTTTACCATTTTCGAAGAAATCACTCTTTACAGCGAATTATCAAAAATATAAATTTATATAAGTTGATGTAAATAAATAAAGTAGTCGATTAGTACACGAATACTTGAATGCAGTTAAAATTTAGTGTCCGAAATATAATTTACCTTTCTTAAGTGACCAAATGACATTTACCCGAGTTCATTAACCTGTCTCGTTCTCTTATCGACGGGTCCTACGTAGACTAGTACAAGTGCAAAAACACAACTTTTCAAGAGAGCGGTTTAAAGGTTCTAATGCTTGTAACTTTGTCGTAAATCAATAAAAACACTTGAAATTTTAGTATGTTATATTTTAATACTTAAGGAATAAGACTGCATTATTGGTTTTTCTTCTTTTTTTATACTTTGGAAAATAGGTTAACTTGCATTGATGTAGCTTGTTTTTTTTACTACGGTAGAACCTGTAAACTGATACAAGTGGCCACTTATACCAGTATACAGTGTACTTGCTTATACTTAAAATAAAGGAAATCTGAAGGATTTTACTCTTTAAACATAGTATTTCCGTGTAATTGACCAATATGAGGTTATAATATAAAAAATAATATCTACTTTTATCTACTTTTATCGACTTTTTAACACTTATAACAGTTTACTCAGTACTGGAAAGCTACTTGCAACAGTTTGCTGTATTATTATTAACTGTGAATATTTAAATTAATGTGGCAAAAAGTTAAATAAAAACATCTAAAATACAAAATAACACTTTATTATTAGATAGTAGCATTCCTAATAATGCAAAAAATAAAATCATTGGTCTTGCAACCTTAAAAATAGTAAAACAAAAAAATGTAATCTTCTTATTTTAAGTAAAAAAAGGGTTTGATTTTTAAAGAGGTTTTCTTACGATAATACCTAATGGTTTTTTTTTTTATTTTTAAGACTAGCTTGTCTTGAATTTTATGTCATTATTCTTATAAATAGCATTTCCACTATTTTTTTTCAGTTACGTTACGTCAGTTACGTCTGTTCAGTTACGTCCACTAGTTTTTGTACGTTGATGTTTCTAATTTATTTCTCCCTTTGCAGATCCGCTAGAAAAGGTATTTTAAAGAAATTAGTATAAACTTTGTGAAACTCTTTTCGAACTATGTGCTTCTATTAAGTGTATAGTTGTGTACATAACTTGTTAAATGTATAAAAAAGTAACACAACCCCTAAAAACAGGGCAATGAGACCTTAAAGTCTAAATCAGATGATGGAAAATTCATTACATTTTTACAACTTGTTTTAAATGGTGATTTGTGTAGGACACCCTTCATACGAATGCCTCATCACATCACCACACTCGTCATTCTTGTTTAAATATGCATATTATACATTTGAAAATATCCTGCTAATATAGTTAACGAGAAAGTTGCATAAGTATGGATTGGATGTTTGTTACTCTTTGACGCTCAAACGATTTAACCAATTTTGAAGAAATTTCGTATGGACTTAGCTGACAACCTGGATTAAAACCTAGACTTTTTAACCGACTGCGTCAGAGGAGGGCAATGTTTTGCAGTTATAACCGATATTCGTGCGGTCGAAGTTGCGGGCGACCACTAAGTCCTTTATAAGTTTAATTTGAATGTCTTTTGTATTACTATACTTAAGTTTTGATTGAACTTAATTGTTTTTTCAATACTACAACTTTACCAAAATAAACTGGGGTTGCGAATATTGTTATATTGTTTACCTCTGGAATATTTCTACATCTTAAAAAATGATGTACTTGGGTACATAAAAAAAAATTGTCTCGTCAGTTACCAAGTAGCAAAATTTGGTAACTCCTTACGTTAATTGCTGCAAAAAATGTATTGAAAGTAGTATCGATATTTATTTTATTAGTAAATAGATATTATTATTAAAATAATGTAGGTTACGGCAGATAACAATATCAAGAAAATAAAACAAAGTCACATGTGACTTCGTATACTACTACTTTGTATTCCTACTGATGTAAGTGTAAAATTTATTGAAAGAATAAAATAATAATAAAAAAAACAAAAAAACCCGACTGTAAAAAAACAACCAGTAACCAAACAGGGAAAAACAAACTCTATAATTTAGTGTGAAGAGTATGCAGTACACCGTGCGTCTACATTATATAATTTATACGTAAAAAATTAATGCAGGCGGCTCAAACAAATCTACAAGCAGTACAATCTGTATCTTGCATTAGGTGAACATTAATTAAACCCTTTTGTAGAACTATTAGTACTGTCAACTTAGTAATTTGTTGGTTAATTTTAACGGCATAAATTTATTAAAAATTGACCTCGTGAGCCCTTAATTGTTGTGAATTCTCACCACTACTTACTCAAAGCAAACAAAACTTGTTAAATATGTAAAAAAGTAACACAACCCCTAAAAACAGGCCACGAAAAGGTTTTTATACAGAAGAATATGTTAGCAGTTAACGCAGTTATACCAGTGTTAACGTGCTCCTAACTCCGTCGCAGCGCGCATACTGGAGTAAATGGCACTTGCGCGTACGTGACGCGGCGCACGCGACTACCTACACTGGTGCAAGTGACTTACATCAGTGTAGATAGTCGTGTGGCCGAAAATCATGTCACTTATGTTAGTTTACAGGTTTGTATCTCTGAAATTACTGAATAAAATAATATAATTTTTACAGGATATAAAGTTAAGGTAATTTTAAGGCTTTTGGTGCAAAAAAAACGTAGGACCCGTCGTTATTACATCTTAGCATTCAAAAAGGCAGGGCATCTATTCGGCTGGAAACATTTTAAGAGCACTCCATTTGCTCAGTTCGTACAGTCGACGTCATAAGAACACACGCGAACGTGACGATGAGCTTGCGACAGTTAAATTAAATGGACCGGCGTAAAGTAACACTGTTAACGTTTTAAAGGTGTTTTACAATGCTTCTGGTGCAAGGAGTTTCTAATGGATTTGTCATGTGCTGTTAGAAAAGATACTCAAAAAGTAATGGCCGAAAACTAAAACATAAATCATTTTTAAGACGCCGCCGAAAGTCATGCTGTCCTTATCATATTAAGGTGTAAAGAAGCGACAGATAGACAATTTGGATGTGTTCAAGTTAAATCACGTTTTAGTGCTCAGGTGCTATTTTTTGAGCTCCGCGCGACCTGGTGCTCTCCTATTGACCTTCAAACAGTGTGTTTTCTATGTATCAGTGTCGACAAATGTCTCGCTTTTGAACTTGATTTGGTGAATAAGATGCTTTATTTCATTGATGAACAAGATTCAGTCTTGCGACAAAACTCTTATACACAGATTCAAGATTGTAATTTTAATAAAAGCAAAATTTCCATAAACGTCTGACAGTTGGTTGGTTGGAAGCACTCCCGTGATATATTTCACAACCCAGTAGAAGTCAATGGATGCGAGTTCGTTGACCTACTATTAGTTAAGACGAGAAGGGTCTCTTTCTGGTTCCTCGATATTCTGACGATTCGTCTAAAAGGATTTCACTCTCACTGGCTTTTTAAATGATTCTATTTTTGGATACATCAGTACTGGATGTATAATATCAAGATGTTTTTAAACCACCTAACCAGCGACATTAATTTAAATCTCAAAAATTGCATGTAATAGGTTTGTATTGCATTATTCGAAATGGAACTATTTCGATTTGAAATCTCGATTCTCGTATGTGAAAAATTACAAGTTGAGTTATACAAACGGTTGAATAATGCATCACGATAGCGAGTTACGGTGACGGAGCAGCTTGGTACGACTGCAGCGACACAACACTCTAAATCTAAGACCTAAGTAAGTAGTACTGAAAATCTTGGAATAACACAGCTCTATGATAAAATCTCGTCGAGCGTGATATGTTAGACGCCGCGGATAAGTGCTGCAAACAAAACACAGCTTGACGCATACTAAGTGAGAGATATGCTTTCAGCATGTGAATTTCCTAAGGTATTATTATAAAATGGTTTAAGAATTTGTCGGTTGAAGTTTTCTTGTGTTACATGATTGTGTGGTGAAAAGCATTACAATTAGGCTTTATAGTCAAGCATTTTGCGTGTTACAAATACAAGTAAAAATTGTGTCAATACAATTTAGCTACAAATAAGTATTATTGGCATAAACATAATTATGAAGTAACTCAATGTTGTAGAGCGTAAAATTAAGGTAACTTCTACTTAGGATGTAACTACGTCGCTATAATGATTACAGGTAAATAAAAATAATAATAAATTACTGTGGAATCTTCACCATTTTCCATACAACATTCTATTTTGTCTCTCTCTCGGTATACAAAATCAGATTGGAAATGACTCGAATCAAATCAAATTGTGGAATGCGACGAGTTTTTCTTGTACTGTTCAAAAGAGAAAAAGAGCAATCAGAAACTCAATATATTACGGCTCGATGGGAAAGGATGGAATACAAGTAAACTGAAAAAAGATAAACACGGTGCGACTTTAGTAAAATATGATTGAGGTACGTACACAAACAAATATCGAGGTATACAAGACGATGTTGTGAGCCACGTTTTTTGTATATTATTAAAATGTTCCATTGTCACCAGATTCTACATTAATATAGAAAATTATTCTCGAAAAAAAAGGTCCTCACAAAACTAAATTATTTTCATCTCATGAAATTTTTCATAGGCAGTCCAATATTTCGTTATGGAATAAAAAGTGATTGAATCTTAGGGAATGTTGTTCATTTCTATGCGTATTTCCGTTGACGTTGCATAAATATTAGATACTAACAACTACTACTAACTATAGATATATTATATCTTGAAACGTATTTATTTCTCGCAAGTTGGTAACGATCCACTTCAGATTAATTGACATTTTACCGGGCGTCTCGTAACGAATGAAGTTTAATTTAAACAGATTTTATTAGAGCCATTTTTAAAGGTTTGAGATGACCCAATTTAAGTCCTGGTTATTCTGAACACCCTTGTAAATGGTTCATCATTTGTTTTTAAATTATGATTTAACTTATGGTACTATAGAAATGAGTAGACTCAACAAAAAGAGGACAAGTGGACTCCATGTTTAAAATAGTCAAAAACACCCTTTGAAATTTTCCGCCACTTATCCTTAAATTACATAAGGGGGAAAAGTGATTTTTTTTTTTCAAAAGTGGAAAAGTTACCTCTAGCTTTTGATATTATCTGCTATCTTGCTATGCTTGGCACATGTTTACAAATGAACGTTTTAATAAATATATGAAACGCTTTAAGTTCATATCATCTGACCTAGGTATCTGAAATACGTTAGACTGCCTTCAACCGATACTTTCAAGAAATGTCATTAGTTAACTATAGTTCGGTATGTTTTACTTTTTTTTTAATTTATGACTTTCTTGGCGTAAGGAGCTATTTTAAGTGAATACAGGGATTTCTATCCCAATTTGTTTATCTAATAGTAAATTACACAATTGTTAAACACGTCACAGCCTATGCCTCATCTACGCATTGTGAGTTGAATTCCAATTCTGCTTAATGTCTTCCTAATATTGTATCCCAAGAGAATTTGTAAGATTTGTAAAGGTTATCAATCATAACATTCACCGCTACTTAGATATAGAAAACCCCCAAAATTTCACTTTGTTATGTTTGCTGAAAGGGACCATCTGATTAGCAGACGTACCAACATATACATGTATAATATAGCTACATAGAATACAACCCAAGATGCGTAGAATCGAAGAATGGGAATGAACTACCGCGTATTCGTTTGTACACAGGAGCCTGGTAAATGTCACCACCTATATTGGCTTATGACTGACGCATCTTATGCAAACAGTGGAAAGTAGATTTTTGCATAATCTTGAGAAGAACAAGAAAATATTACAGATTTAAGCAAGCAATGTATTTCAATACGCGAAATCGTCAAGCAAACAAAAGAAAATCTACTAAAAATAATTGGTGCTCAGATTACTTTCATAGTTAAATTTGTTTAAAAACCTCAATTCGTGTTTAATCAAAATGACTGACAAAGGTTAAAACCTCTTAAAAATAAAAAGCCTGAATTATAAGGTAGGTACATCACTAAGAGGGGTGCCATTTTTATCAAGTTATAAAACGTTAATATTTTTATTCTCTGAGAAAATTGTCTTTACTTTCCAGGAAGATAAGGATAATGCAATAATGGCGTCTACAATTTATGTGTCTACGTGTCGCGTTAACTTTATCAAGATTAATGTATGGCCTGTATTATAACTGAATTATGAATGCAGTTCTGAGGAATTACATCTAAATTTTTTAGACATTATTATAGTGTACAAGGAATGATTTTTAGATTTCCGGCGAAAGTGATTTGCATCTACTAAATTATTTATTCACCTTTAAGGAAACATATTTGAACGGGCGGAAAATCGTAAACTAATCTTACAGTTATTAAAAGTTGGTCCATGCTACGAAACGACCCTCAATATTTCGGTATCTTTCGAAAGTAGGTACTAAAACCTAATTTGATATAAATATTAAGCCTGTAAAATACGGGTCATGTGTATACCGTTTCCTTCTATCAAATTACAGATCAATACACAATTTTTAATCGATCGTACAATACTCCAACTTCATAGTTACGATATGGGTCAGTAGTTAATAACAAACAATTACGTTTATTAAAAATGCCGTCTTGTAGGGTAGTTCATGCGTTAACTAAAGACGCCAGCGAAGAGAAAATCCCATTGAATGAAAAAACAGGTCAAGTGGTGATGGGACAAATGTGAGGACTTTGGTGTTTACTTGTTGATAATTAAATAAATAAACCTGTTTATAATCAACCCATGGCTTGACAACGGCGTCTTCTTAACACCAACGCTGAATAATTAAACAGAAATGGTTTGACGTTGTCTGTCCATCCCTATGTATGCTTAGATCTTTAAAACTCCGTAATGGAGTTAGATGCGGTTTTTGTTAATAGCTAGAATGTTTCAAGGTAGGTTTATACTCATAATACATCAGTACACCACCCGTACGAAGTTTGGGCGGACTGTAGTTCTAAATAAAGCTATTTTCTTGGTTCCCTAACTTTTAATGTTCAAGATACTAACCAGAACGGGAAAACAGAAATTCTTTTAATATCAGAGTGTGCCTTACGTTTTAGTTCCCAGTTGGCGCTTCTTTTAAGCCATGAAAGTTGGTAGCGAGATATCACAAGTTTGCAGCTAAGGATTATAAGACTTCAGTATTAAGTAGAAGCATCACCTTAAAATCTAGGGCAACAAATATTTATAAATGAAGTTAGAATTGCACATAAACACTCGTTTCGTACAATTTGGTACCTATTTGCTAAAATGCTCTATTTAAATAAGCATAGCACTACAACAGTTCACTTTAGTTACCAATAAATATTGACCGAATATTAAATATAATAAGCGCTTATATCACATACACGTACCTAATATTAAAAACCAAAATTTCATAAAATCGAATTTTAGTATAGAGTAGGACGAATTAGCCTAAATGCTCTATCTATTCACGCATAGCTCTACAAAAGTTCACTACAGTTACCAAAAATCACTGTCCAGAAACATATTACCTACAAAAATCACTTTTAAGAAATAGATGTCCAAAGGTAATATTTAAAAACGAAATCCGATTGCTTAGTTACCTAAACACACAGCATATGTTGTTACAGACATAATGTCTTATTTAAATTCTACTCGCAACACAGACGGCTCCCGTCTCCCCTTGTTAGCCACCACATTACCCGCTGTAATTGTTTTATGGCATGTGGCAATCAAGGCTCGCATACCTACAATACTATAGTGATGACCCTATTACAGGCTAAGGGAATGAAAATTACAACAATAATTGATCAATTTTGCAAATATATTTTTTTTTTATTGAGCTACTATCGCTGACAAACTTTTTTACAGTTACGTGATGTTTACAATATGTCTTTGAATAAAAAAAATATTCCTTCCATCATCATCACGATTGATTAACAGCAGAGACGAGTGATTACTCACTGAATATTAAGTCATTTATAGCCGCACCTGAATAACGACCCAGATACGTAAATCTTTTTTACGTGACAAATCATTATTCAAACCTTTTTCCCACAATTCATTTCGGCCATTCTAAGAACCTTTAGATAACTCGACTCCATTTAGGTGAGAATCGATCTCGATGCCAATTTAATATTCGAATTTCAATTTCCTACATCATTGTTATCTGTTACACAAAAGTACACTCCAGAATCTAATCATACTTTTTTAATAACACATTTTACGTCTTTAAATTAAGAAAACAGATTACTGATAAAAGGCCGTAAAGGTAGATAAATAAAACGGAAAATATGTTTTAAATATTACAAAGAATATATCGAATCTTGAGAGGAGACGTATTTCTTATAGTAACGATAAAATGAAATGTAAAAGGTAGATGTTGGATAAATGATTTGATCTAGCTTAATTACGTTAACTCCAGAACGTTGACTGAGACCTAGACGGTATCCTCTTCATTCACGGTTAAAACGGGTCGGCGATGTGAATCGATAAAGCGGCAACTGACGTAGACTTAATTAATTATATAGATAAACATAGTTAAGCAAATTAAACGCGGCTTAAATTGCCTGCTTCATCAATATTAACAGGCTCTTAACTCGAGTATTGGTATCGTGTCGGTATCGCTTTTTTATAAAAATTGCGATGCGATATGAATTCTCTGTTGGCTAGTTATTATTTCATTAAAATTCGCAATGTATTGGACCTGTGTGCCTTTGGGATTCGTAATGGAACAATAACTTTCAAACTACACACATGGGTAGCGCCCGTCATTTTCAGTGAGATCTACGTTTTGTTTTTGAAGTTCGTAGTTCTATACATTTGTTTTTGGTAATCAATAAATGTATCTCTGTAGAAAAGTAAACATTTTAGACAGCTAACGGGTCTTAATCGCGACATAATAATTATATTAATTTTCTCCCTGTTAATAAGTATATTTATTGTTTTTATATGAAGTATTTGAAGCGATTATTCAAGTTAGAATATCGTCGGATTGCTGTGGAATTGGCACCGCCTTTTTAGCATAATTAACGTATGAAAAACTAAGAGGTACATATTTAACCGTACGTACCTATCACACATTGCACTACCACCTTAAGTAAGTATTCAGTTGTACTTTCTGGGTTATTACGTTTATTAACCCTCTCGATGCGCCAGAATACCTTATCAAAGTTTGTTTGGTGTGGTTTAAGTACTCACAGACAAAAAAGTATTGGATTTATAAGCTCACGAAGATATGAGAAGTTAATCTTAAATATTAGTGAGAAACTAGTTTTAATATATGAAGCTAGAAATGCGAACTGGAGTCATATTTCTTGTCGTCAATTTTACGTATTCATCGTAATATTATGATGAAATTCATATTTACATTTTATCAACCATGGCTGAGATCAAAAGTAAAACATTCCTATAACATCACGTCATGCGAAATGAAGATGATATTGCTGTTTCTACCAATAATATATGTAAAGTTTTTTCGGTTTCATATAATATATAAATATATATATCATTATATCTATGCTGCGTAGAGTAATGAACTTTTTAGTTTTAATAAAGAATAAAATCACGTATTTAAAATTGAATTGAAATGTTATCCGAAATATGTAAACCTTTGATTTTAATGTTTAAAATGTATTAATGTTCACTACCATTAAAATCGCAAAAATATCATATTACATACCGTACTAATTGTTTTAATTTGCGCCCTTACTATCTCATTACGTTACCTGTAACATAGTTGTAAAGGGGAGATTTATACATAAATAAACTAGAACCTTTTCATAAATTCAGAATAATATAAAATACTAACTGTTGCCCGCGATTTCATTAGCAGATTCTCAGACCTACTGAATGCATAATTATACAAAATTTCAAGAGAATGTGTCCAGTCGTTTCCTAGGAGTACTGTAACTAACATTGTGTCACGGAAATTTTATGTATAAGATTAGAGTAAAACCTTTGTTTTGCAAACACATTTCATTTAGTATCACGGCAACAAAGACTAGCTCATAGCTTCATAGCTGTTTATGAAACCTCTTCCAGACTACACACGGCTAGCTGTTTATTTAATGCTTCGTTATAAGGAAGTGCAGTCAGCTTTCTTGGCATCGCGACGCGACCTCCTTGACTTTTAAGTAGGGTTAAGCTGATGCTATTATGGTATACTGGCATAGTAGCACGTCGCCACTCCCTCTTATCTAAAACTCTATGCTACTAATACTATAAACGCTACATTTATCATCATATCTCCGCTAATATTATAAACGCGAAAAATCGTATGTATTGATGGATGATTGTTACTCTTTCACACTAAAACGACTAGATTATTTTTGATGATATTTTGAACGGTGTTAGTTGACACCTTGGGTTACACAGACTAATTTTTAATCGACAGTGTCAGACGAAGGTAATGATTTTGCAGCTGTATACGACATTCGTGCGGGCAAAGTCGCAGGCAACAACTAGAGAAACGAATAAAACTTTTGCTACGGAGTCTAGAGGGCAATATCAGAACTTTGTACGTACTTCATGTGTCGAAGAAAATCTATTTCCTTTTACTATTGTGTCGAGATCATAACTTTAAGATTTCTTTGTTTATATGTATGTGTAAACATTCCCTTTTGATATATGTCACGTTTGTTAAATAAATGTAGAAGTTTCACTACAATGTTACTTATCACGCTATGTACCTAATAGTGAAAAACGTTTTTAAGCCGACAACACTATATATTATTATGTCTCATGATTAATAAATCTAGTTAAGTAGCCTACAATTATTATAAGTAAATAATTACCCGTTATTACACGAACTGCACAGATTTAATTTAGTACTCGTGTTATGGAGAAATTCTGTGATAAAAATAGTTTAATAATTTTGTGTTTAAGTGTTAAATAGTAAAATCGCTATAATACACTTACTTATGACCAGACATAAACTTAATCATTATGTACTATATAATGTAGTGTACCTATCACACTTTTACAAACCGAATATTTTTACCAAACTATTGCACGAGAGCGCTTTTGCGCGAGCGGTGATGTTCGGGTTTTGATATTTCATTAGTATTGCATACGTTTTGATATTTCATTAGTATTACTTACTTTTAGAATCTTACCTAACGGGCCAAAAATATACTCGAGAAAATGCATTAGTGTATATCTTACCTGCGACAAGACTGCGGCGCGACAGGCCAGCTGCGGCGCGAGCGCAGCACGAGAGCGACGCGCGGCATCGAGCCGTGCACGTTGCTCATCTGCGGCGCCGACGTGCGCTTGCGACTCCACCCGCGACGACTGTTGTTGGCGCCCCACAGGTGTGACGTGCCGTGTTCTATGCAAACGAAAATATACTTAAGTACTTGGTATTAGGGTTTATTTACGTTTAAAGAGTCCAAGATGCAAGTTCAAAAGAAATCGTATCGAAAGACTACCCTTAATCGACTACTTAATCTTATTAAATCCTAATAGCACAAAGTGCCGTGTAATTAGTAAGAATTAATCACATTTAATAATCAAGCATAAAGCGTCAAGCTAAGCTTAGCATTATAAAAAGACTAGCTGTCCCTGCAAACTTCGTTTCGCTGACAAAAATAATATGAAAACTATCATTTTATTTATGACGAAAAATCCTACGGAGCCCTATTTTTTTCCAAAATAAAAGTATAGTCTATGTTACTCGTGGATAATGTAGCTTTCGAATGCTGAAAGAATTTATAAAATCGGTTCAGAAGTTTTTGAGCCTATTCATTACAAACAAACAAAGTTTTCCTCTTTATAATATTAGTGTATTTAAGTGCTATAGCGTTGCTAATAAAAGAAGCTTTAACACGTAGTTTTGCAAATGTGTAAAGTTAAAAATATTACCTCAAAACACTAGGCCTAGTTTACAGGCAACTCATAATCATCACATCTACTATACCTATAAATAATGACCTGACCTTAAGCCAGCAAACGTCGTATCGAGTATCGAGTTATCCTACTCTACGTAATTTTGAGGTCACTTCCATCAGTAATGAGGTCTAAACCTAATTCCCCTTCCTTCCTTTGTATGAGTAAAAGGTTTACTCAGTTTACTGGATTTAGACGAGTGACTAACTCTGACTAATAGACTGAAGGCGGACGATTTCATTAACTGATCAACTATTTGAGTAGAGTTCTCTTTAAACCAATTTTGTGGGTAACGAGTTCGATCGTTAATCTACTCGTAAGTGGGTGAAAGGACGACAGTTAGTAACTTACTACAGATTATAGGTAAATTTTATAACTATTATATAATAAACCAGCCTATGTACGCCGCACTGCTGGGCACTGGCCTCTTCCCATATAAGGAAGGTTTCAGGACTGATCACCGAACGTGGTGATCAATGCTCATTACAGATTAGTGATTTTAGATTCTAATATTTGAAATCCAGGTTTCCTCACGATGTTTTCACAAGTCCACGACGACATTTATAATGACATATAAAAAAAAATATACGTGATAAAAAAGAGGACCCCTCCAAGAACAAGGTGATTTTACTCGACATAATAGCAAGCTTGACTAGTTGTAAAAGTAATTGCTGTAAGAAGTTCTTTTACTAAAGATTATTCTAGTAATAATAGCAAAACCTTATCATAAATCTTTCCTTGTTTTTATAGAGTTCTATTATTATTACAAAAACTCTTGCATTTTCTTTTAATTTATAGCGAGTAAGTTAGAAGTTGATTAATTGTAAATAGTGAAACAATGGGCAATAAATAATTAATTACAATTATCGTTAGAAGATCAACTGTACATTATCTTGCATTTAATTTAAAGTTTATTAAGAGAACGTTGTTTTACAAAGTTGGCTCAGCAATAAACTTGAAAACACTTTAATTTATTAGAATCCACCGAAACGTTAAACTTACTAAATGCTTCTTTGTTCTAATTTTCACTTGTCACAACATACTACTGCATAAAACATTGGTATATATATACAGGGTGAATCTACTGCGTAGCCCATTCCCAATATATTTCGGGTCGACTTCCATTCTATTTGGATTCTGCTGAATACCGTATATTACAAACAGTGGCTGCAAATCTGACCTCCATAAACTGACTCACTTTTAAAAGAACGAATCAAATATCCTGCTTACTCTACTGAATATTCTTTAACAGGAAAAAAAACAATAATTATAATTTTCCCGATCAAATTCGAACCCAAAACCTCGTAATCAGCAGCCGTACTTGTGACCACTACACCAACGAGGTAACCCATTTAGTGACAATGTAAGAGTGGAAAACCAATTAAAGCTATACAAAGAAGCATTTCATTAAAAAGGAAATCAGATATCTTTTATTCAGGCCCATAAAGATATTAACTAGAAAGTTTATGCGTCGTTACAAATTTTACAGTTAAAGTAAATTTAAATTGAAAAATGAATTAACGTTTCAAGAAATTGCTAATACCTTTGTTAAGTTTTCAGTTAACGACTAATAAGTTAGTATTTCTTTTATACTGAAAATAGATATTGAGTTTTAGTTTTTTTCTGTCAATTTTCCAAGAACAAAAATCTTCTAAAATATCAAACATGATTTTATTTTTATTTTATGGTCTGAAAGACCTAAAAATGTTATTTGTTTCATTACATCAGTAAACGAGTCTTATAGTTAGAGCTACAAGCCATTAAATAATTTCCCACAAAACAATTGCTAGGAATGATGAGTTCTCAGAAATCTAGCTTTCTTACTCCTAGAACAAATGACAACTATAATTGTTAAGACAATCGGACCTCCTTAATGAACTGTCCGTAACATGCTCCCACAACTATATTTACCATAGTATACGAAAATACAGCAGGAAGAATCGGCCGTTTCTATAAAAATATACGCAACTAACTCTAGTTAGTTCTCAGTATCATTTTGAAAGTGCCTGAGATGGCCTACTCGAAATAAAAACTTTTTGATTTTGATACCTACCTACCTTGTCTACCTACAACATTTCAAATACATCAAAAACACATAGTTTTTACGTCATCGAGGCACGCTTGCGACTTTAGGACGCCACGATCTGAAAGCTAAACTCGCTTTGAGCCCGATTTTACGAAGACGTCATACTGTATATACTATTACACTGTGTTGTAATACAGAAATAAGGACCACGGTAATAGGCAATTAATAAAGTAGGTACCTACCTATAAGTACAAATAAACCTGATTAGTAGTTATTAATCTATAGGACTCCGTGACTTGATCGATTGCGTTCTGTTTTTTTCTAATCCACAACACGCACTTTACGATTCATGGATATACTTATAGTTGTTCGCCTTTCTTTGAGTGTAGGTACTACAGGTAGGTAGGTACTGCACTATACTAACGTGTATACTAATATTTTAAAGATAAGTTTGTGACGCTGTAGGGGTTAATCTCAGGAACTACTAAACCGATTTTGAAAATTTTTACTAATAGAATGCCACGTTACATTTGAGTATTATAAATTCGAAAACACCCACGCTACGATATATAGAGCTAAAATATAAAGTGGGATTAGGTTGAGCTGTATATTTTCTTTTATACATTTGAAAATAGGCCTGAAATCTAAGCTCATACCTAACTTTGATATAATTTCAAAACTTCTTTGATGTAAGTGACACATTCATTTTGACTGAGTGAGACCTAAATTTATTCATAGTACGCCACAGGTCCTACGTATAATTACGGTCTGTTTACACTGTATTGATCTGTGCCAACCTTTCCATAGCTTTTTACATGCAAATTAACAGCTGTTGACGTATTAAACACTGGAATAACCCGCCACATTGTTTTCCAAGAAAAAGGTTTTATATAAAAGGCTAATTTTGCTTTACCATGTGAAAAGAAATACTAGGGTTTATAATTAAGGCTATTATACGTATCGACATGTCGCGGCTTATAATAGGAGTTTTATGAAAGGTAGGAAATAATTATAGTTCATTTGGAATGTATTGTATTGCGTATATATTTAACACAAGGACGGTCTTTTCATTCTAACTACAAAAGAATTATGAACAAAAGCCAAAAGTCAGTATTGGAGACTAATAATACTGGAGAGTCAGTTATTTATCCTGTTGCTTAAGGCCCCGTCTATTTTGATGGTATCTTTGTTTGTTTTAGGTGTATAATAGGGACGTATTTAGGTTTATCAACATTATAAATATACGAGTAATAGAAATCATCATAAGCGTACATAAAAAATGTAAAACAGAATAAAACTTTAAAATAAGCAAATTAGTAACTTTACGCACTTTACGCACACAAAATAAGCGACTTTTTACTAATTATTTTTGCACGGGATAAAAACAACGCAAACTGACGTTCAATTAAAAACTGAAAATTAAATGAAGCGCATTCATGTTACAACAGTTAAACGCTTTTTTATTCTCCTTGACAACGCACGTTACATTCCCCATTCATTCTGAAATGAATAATACTCCCTACTTGTGGCTTTCATAAGTCGCCGGGAATCTATTTCCTGGCGTTGACCGAGCAACAATCGATTTATATTTCTCACATTTCTCGCTTACGAAGTTCAGGAAACCTACCACCAGATCTTAAAGTCAGAATCTCACAGGTGTGAAAGCAAGACAGCGCTATACCCGGTATAATGCGTCGTCTCGCTTCCACAACTGCAATAATCTTGCTTGAAAAGGTGGTTGTAGGCCCCCTGCGCAAGACGTGAGCAATGTCGGCAGCAGACATTAATTGTGAACACAGCGGATTAGCCACAAATCCGGGGAATGTGATTCGAATACGAAAACTTTGACTCAAGTTATCTCAAGACAGAAACAACGCTTGTACGGTTTGCTAAATGACAGAAATCAGAAAGATACATTTCCTGTAAGCTGTTACCCGTTTTAACATAATTGCTTCTGACGGTTTATGAAATATGTAACTCGTGTGGCAATAATTTCGCAACTTGCATAAATTATAAGTGAATAAATAAAAAAAATATATGCGGAAACAACTATAAATACAACTTTTCTAAACGCAATAATCCTGTAAAATTGTCCTGAAACATGTATCTTCATCAGTCAGCTGACTTATCAGCCACGAGAGATCAATTCAGAACTAATTACTACCGTAGTATTGTTACCAAAATTTCCCAACGGATTCAATGTGACGTCCAACTGGCCTTTATTTATCCACGCATGTGATAATTACCTATAAAATATGTTTTAAACTAATTCGTTTTAGCACTAAACCGATCTGACTGGGATATAAATCTATGTATAGAATAGCACAGCATTGCATTTCCTGCTAGTGTAAGAAATGCTTGAATTCAACTTAGTCACGTCATGCAGAGCTGGTAAGCTAGTTGTGCTTATTCTTTCTCACAGCTAGAGCTCTAAGGAAGCGGTGAAGGACGGCTGATATATGATACTGTCTTTCTATTTTACATACAAAAAGTGCTACTATAAAGTTGCTTATCTTAATTTTGATTTGAGGAGAATTCTTGCACACTGCCAACGAAAATGTAGAGCAGTTTTCAGTGTAAAACAATGCCAAAAGACAACAAAAATCGAGATTAAAAACTTGGCATTTAAAAGCAAACTTAACACCGCGATAAACGTACGGATAAAGGTATAGTTATGTGGTGAGAACATAAGAACCAAGCAAAGAAACAAATGACGTCCACGATACGGTAGTACGCGAGTAGGGAATGCAAATACAAACATACGCGACCGGATAGAAGTACGGCGTAGAATACGGAATCGTAAGCAAAGTAAACACCTTAGAGTGACCGATTTAGAAATACCGTGTATTTTACACAATAGTATTTTAACTGAAGCTGGGATAGCCTAGTGGTAAGACCATATGACTGCCAAGTCAAAGGTCTCGAGTTCGATCCCCACGGCGCGCACCAACTTTTCAAATGGTGTTCGTTTTAGAAATAAATATCACAACTTTCGTGTTTCGTAAAACAAAGAACGAACAAATTGTCATATTTCGTTCTATTTCAAAGCATAACTATGATATTTTTAGTGCTTTTTTGCTCGTGACTCATAACGTTATTGTTTGTGAAAATGCGTCCGTCACAAGGATTACGTCGATCAGTGACAGAGGTTTATACAAATCGTAAAAGATAAAATAAAAACGCGACAGCAATTTTTAAATTATCCGAAACCATTGCTTTAAATATGTGAACTTGTATTTTAATCAATCTATAAAATCGCACAACCGGCCTCCTTTAATCGCATAAAAAATGGGAAATTCTGAAAATTTTTCACTTAACGCGAAAATTTTCCCAATTGCGTATCGATTTTGTTGATCCCTCCTTTTTATAGAGTGGGGTAAATCTCAAGTGGTGGCATAAAGTTTACGAACAAATCCCGTTATTGGTGAAAAATTTTAAGATTAAAAGTTGAAATCTCATTTCAGACTGTTCGTCAACTTATAAAACGAGTTCTGTAATATAGGTACTCTTATAACTATTGTTACTGTTATGCATGCCGTCAAATGTTAGCGTCTATAAAATACCTCTTGCATTCGATAAGTCTAAGAACACCATCGGAGGCACGTTTCAGGCGACTTTAGTCTTCAGTCTAGTTTACCTAAAGTTACGCTGCTTTCTAGGCACAACTTTTACTAAGTGATCGGCCTGGTACTATAATAGTTTTTTTATACATATTAAGAAAGCGAGCAAAAACGCATAACATGCTGGTTAATCGCAAGCAGAAAAAATTTAATGCTTCCTGGCCAAAACGTCTGAATTAATAAATCCCTGGAAAATTATAAATAAATGTAATATTGTGTACTAAAAAAAAATATTCTTCATAGAATGTATTATTAGGAATTAAGTACATGTAGTGTATTAATAGAAAAATCGATGTATAGTAATTTCCGTCGAGGTCATTGACCTATGTGACGCGTCGTTGCGACACACCACAGCCTGCTTTTTACGTTGTTTCAGATTTAGATAAGCTGATAACAATATAAATACGCTAATAGGAAAACAAACATGTACTAATGTGTTTACGATGTGAACCACTCTAAACGATAGTTACTATTTTGTATTTTAAGGCTTTTTAATCGTACTCACTTATCTCTTAATCTCTACATAATATGTATATAAAATTCTCGTGTCATTATTACCGTTCCCGTACTCCTCCGAAACGGCTTGACCGATTTTATTGAAACTGATTTTTTTATCTATTTTTAGAGGGAGTATTACTTACGCGTAAGGAGTTTTAGGAAATAGCTAGTATTAATACAAATATTTTCATAGGTAGATATTTAATGCTTAAGTTAACTTTGTGATTTAAGTAGATATTATTTCAATACTTATTTAAAGCTAAGTCTTGTAAAGATTCTTGTGAAACTCGGGCCCAAACTGCAAATTAACAAAGGTAGGAATAGAGAACTAAGTTGAAAAGTAAATCTTCATACTTATCTTCATCATAATAGAAATTTAGAAAGCTTGCAAAATGAAGGGATTAAAATTGAACAATAATTATATTTTATGCATAATCTTGCCGCAACTTTCTCCACTTTTGCTAATTATTCTACAGTCACTTTACAAAATTATCGTTATGAGTGCCTTCGTGCATTTTAAACCATAAACATGATTTTTCTTAATCTTTAAATGCTAATTACATGCTAATTATAATTTATTCTAAACACTCACTACTCACGCAGAATGTGCTATAGCTGATTACTCTACAACTCTAGTTTCAATGCTACATCTTTGCTACCAATAAAATCATACATTCAGAATCAAAATTTTTAATAATATAATGTAAGGTTATAATTACATGCATATTTCTAATCAGAACTTACAGCTTTCATGCAAAATATTGTACAGTGAATCACAACACAGTCATTCATAGCTTTTGCTGTCTTAGCAACGAAGGTTGTCCACAATTCCACATAGTGTTGACAACGTCGATCGAGCCAAGCCATAAACATTTTCGTGCAAAATATTCTACAGTGAATCACAACACAGTCATTCATAGCGCTTTTGTGTGTCTCAGCAACTTTGGTGGTCGACACTACAAGCCCGGTAATATTATCTACATAAACTATTTACATATTTGTCTATATAATATTACCAAGCTACAAGATGGAGGGTGTTTTAAATCGTAATTACCATGCCACAAGATTGAGTGCTTTTTTTTAATTGTTGCTACACACACACATTCGCAAAAACTTACGAAAATTCAAGCTAGGATGCGGTCCTTGCTCGGAGCATGCGCGGCGGCCGCGCGCGCTCAGTAGCACCTCGCGGCGCGGGCGCTCCGGCAGCTCGTCGCGCTCCACGCTCGGGCCCGCCTCCAGTGCGCATGCGCCGCCGCCCTCCTCCCTTCCCTCCTCCACCACGCACGCAGACATCACTATCTTTGTTCAAGCTACGTTTTTAGCACTTCACTTTGAAATATTGTATTTCAGCTACTGTCAAGCTTGTGCTTACTGTTTAGTTTGTATTTGCGATTATTAGTAGTTTTTTTTTAATAGATAATTAAAAGTCACTATCTTTGGTTAATGAAACTGTCTAATTTAAGTCTGTTATCTAATGTGTTCACTGTCACTCACCACTTAATTAGATGATTTAGAGTTTCGGTGCACCAACGCAGCGATGAGAATCTATAACAAACATGTAGAATAAGTATAAATAACAAAAAATAATTTATTTTCATACCCTGTATTAAAAAGCATCTTATTAAGTCGTCGAGTTTTACCATCGTTATAACTTAAGGAAATCAAACCACTTTTATGTTCGTAAATTCATTACAATTGAAAAAGTAATATGAGAAAAACATACACCGAACAAAAGGCCGAGATATTACAAAAATATCGGTCGTGTATCTGACCGTAACATCTGAATAACAAATAACTACACATACGAAAAGCGCGGGAAACTTTCAAACTTGGCGGACGCGGTTTTTTGTTTTCTTTAGTGGGAAAAAGCAATTTATTAGTATAATAGTCTTTAGTAGTTTTAGTTTTTTGTACATACTCTTTTATTATTAGTGTATTTATAGTTCCAGCATTAGGTAAGTCTTTTTTCTTAGTATTTAGTTTTTAACATGAACGACCCGCCTGATCCGGGGGACATTGTTCCCCCGGCAGGTAATTTTGTGACCATTCAGTCAAATGAGTCTGGGATGGAAACTGATGGGTCTACATCAACCCGTACGTTAAAAAGAAGTCGGTTACATGTCTGCAAACACTGCAATAAGCGTCGTCGGAGGCATCATGGCTCTGATTTGGGAGGTTGCGGCTGCCTAGACACCCTTGTCTTAGAAAATGTACCAACGAATATTAATAGCCCAAAGAGTACAGAAAAACTAGATTCAACCCCTGTCAAAACCACTCCTACCCCAATTGGTAGAACTACGTATGACAAATCAGATAGTGCACCTTACATAATTCACGTGCAAAAACAGCTTGTATCACCTAATGATAGCACCATATTGCACCCCATCACGTTCGGCAAATTTTTAAAAAAACATTCTTTTTCAAACATTATTAATGGCAGCGTCAAGCGCATAGGACGAAACAAAATTTCTATGGGCTTTTCAAATCATCAGGATGCTAATAATTTTATTTTAAATAAGAACCTTGAGGCCCAAAATCTGAAAGCCTACATTCCAACCTTTAATGTGACTAGGATGGGTCTAGTTCGTGGGGTACCTGCGGAATGGTCTCCGGAGGAAATTATGGAAAATATTTCTGTGCCTATTGGTTGTGGGCCTATACTTAAAGTGAGGCGAATTAATTTCAAAACATTTGTTGATGGCTCTATTTATTGGAAACCCACTCAATCTGTAGTGGTAACATTTGATGGACAAATTCTTCCCAAACGTATTTTCATTTGCTACAATGCTTTGCCAGTAGATTTATATATATTTCCTACAATTCAATGTTTTAATTGCTGTCGGTACGGCCACACCAAACTACAGTGCAGGTCTAAACCCAAGTGCTTTAAATGTGGCCAAAGTCACTCAGGAGACACTTGCGATAAGGACGAAGATCATGCTTTATGCTGTATGTGCTCTGGACATCATTATGCCACGAATAAATCTTGCCCTGAACACAACAGACAAAAACAAATTAAAACATACATGGCGCAAAATTCAGTGTCATACACTGAAGCCTTAAAAGTTCATCCGCCAGTAGGTAGGTCTTATGCGGAAACGCTTTTATCATCCCCAACCAAAAACTTCTCAAATAAGCCAGTAATATTGTCTCAACTTAATAAACAAACACCTACAAGTCCTACGACAAGCTACAAGAAGACAGTTTTTCTAAAACCTCGTTCCCCAGCTAAAACCACCCAGGGTTATGACTTAGAGGCTCATCATAATTTAATAAAAGATTGCCAAGAGCCACAACCATCAAATGGATGTGGATTTAGTAAAAAAACAAACAGTTCTGAAGAAACAAGTAATATGTCCATTAATGATTTTATTAAAGCCTTTTTACAACTCCTTTCACAATATAATATTTCACCGTCCAACGCTGCCTCTTTTTTAAACACTTTCACTCTTCCCACCAACCATGGACTGCCTCCTACAATGGAATTGTCGCAGCCTAATCAACAAAAAAAGTGATTTAATTTATTTAATTAATAGATTTAAGCCATCTGTTTTTGCAATAGCAGAAACGTGGCTTAAACCACATTATATTTTTAAAATAAAAAACTATCTCTCAATTAGAGATGATAGACCTGATGGGTATGGCGGCGTTGCCATACTTATCAAGGATTCTATACCCTTCTCTATCATTTCCTTTCCTCCGCACAGTGAGGACATTTCAATTGTAGCTATTAAAATGTATAATATATGTATTGTTTCTGTTTATGTTCCTCACCCTTCTTCTTCTTTACTTCTTGAAATTAACCATCTTTTTTCTTTTCTCCAAACTCCATTACTTATAATGGGTGACTTCAACTGCCATCACCAATCTTGGGGTTGCTCTATATCCAACAACTATGGCGAGGATTTACTAGACATAATAGACCAGCGTAATTTATGTATCTTAAACACTGGTTCCGCCACCCGGCGCTCAGCTCCAAATCAGAATTATAGTGCTGTTGACCTTTCCATCTGTTCTCCTAATTTAGCTTCTTCACTAACTTGGAATACCCTTTCCTCTACATATGGCAGTGATCATTTCCCAATAGTCATTTCTAGCCCGTTTTCCAAGCCAACTGTTTCAAGGAGAACTTCAAACCTTAAACATAAATTGCCTGATAGGAATAGCATCGATTGGGAAAACTATAGAAGTTGTGCTGATATGAATTTTTCAACTCTCCCACCTGTGTCAGATGGCAATGAAACTATGTGTGCTAATGCTTTAGCTAGTTTAGTGATTGCAGCAGCTGATGAAGTTTTCCCTGTTAAAAATAATAACCCTACTTTAATTCCCAAGCCTCCATGGTGGGACTCAGAGTGTACAGACGCTGTAAGAAAACGTAAACAAGCCGAGTATAATTACAATCGTGATATGTCTGATTTTAACTTTGAGGCCTTAACTAATATTAATACAGAAACCAGAAAACTTTTGAAGAAAAAAAAGTACACAAGTTGGCAGAGTTTCTGTTCTGCAATCTCGCCAAATACTCACCCTACTATAGTTTGGCAAAACATACGTAGATTTAGATCGGCTTTTACACAATCATCGCCTTCTATCCCTGTTGCCTTAGCCTCTAAGTTTTTAGATAAAATAGCACCGCCGTGGGTTCCTTGGAACATTAATTGTATACCTTCTGAAACTACTGGTGACACGCCGAGACTTACTAATAATACTTTACACCTTCCGTTCTCTCTTAATGAATTAAAAGGCGTTGTGCAAAACACTGTA
Organism: Chrysodeixis includens; assembly: GCA_941860345.1. Classification (NCBI taxonomy): domain Eukaryota; kingdom Metazoa; phylum Arthropoda; class Insecta; order Lepidoptera; family Noctuidae; genus Chrysodeixis; species Chrysodeixis includens. Next base: position 7,797,205 of record OW796098.1, on the reverse strand, counting down.
GACTCCGCTCCAGGTCTAGACGGCATTCCATACTCATTTTTTGCCAATTTAAGCGACAATATTCTCAGTTATTATTTGAAACTGATTAATTCTATTTTGAAAACTGGAAATATCCCACCTGACTGGAAACGTCAAATGGTGTTGCCATTTTTAAAACCCAACAAAGACCCTTCCGACGTTTCATCTTACCGTCCTATAGTGCTGTCATCGGTATTAATCAAATTAGCCGAAAACTTAGTTAAAAATCGTCTGGAATGGTATATTGAAAGTGAAGGCCTACTATCCACTTCTCAATTCGGTTTTAGAAAAGGCAAAAGTACTATGGACTGTTTAAGCATTTTAACTACTGATATACGTTTAGGTCTTTCTAATAACCAGTCTACAGTAGCTGTTTTCTTGGATATAAATGCGGCTTATGATAATGTATTAATATCCGTATTACAAAATAAATTATATAAGCTACAAGTTCCATTAAATCTATCTAATTTTATAATAAACATTTTAACCGATCGGTCAGTTGACATGCCTTTTGCTGACTATAAACTATCTCATAAGGTTTGGAAAGGCCTCCCGCAAGGATCGGTTCTAAGTCCCCTTTTGTATAATATTTACACTTATGATTTAGATTCAAATATAAACAATGGAGTCAAAATACTTCAGTATGCCGATGATTTGTTACTTTATAGTACTGACCATTCTGTAGCACAAGCCTGCTCTGTTATTACTTCAGCTTTATCATTATTATCTTCCTGGTTATGTTTGAACGGTTTAGAATTATCTACTTCTAAAAGTGCAACCGTTCTTTTTACACGTAAGAGAAATATCCCACAATATACAGTTTACTATAATGGAGACCCTATTCCCTTTAAAGACAGTTTTAAATATTTGGGTATAATTTTAGACTCTAGACTTAGTGGTGCCACACATTGTGATTATATTGTTACCAAATGTGAAAGACACTTAAACATGCTCAGATGCCTTTCTGGAGTTTGGTGGGGTGCCCATCCGTTCTCATTAAAACTAATATATAACGCCATCATTAGAAGCACTTTAGATTATGGTTTATTTACTCTAGATCCTGGAAGTATTATGGCTTTGAAAAAGTTAGACAAAATACAATCTAAAGCCCTCCGTATTATTTCTGGTGCTATGAAATCCAGTCCGATAAATGCCCTTCAAGTTGAGTGTGGTGAAGCTCCATTACGCCTTAGGAGACAGTTTCTATCTGACAAATATTTCTTTAGAATCCTCCAGTTCTCTAATCATCCCCTCATTCCAAAACTTCATCTTCTATTGTCCCAAGTCCAATCATCTACTTACTGGTCCCACAAAACTGTTCCCTGTTTGGTCGTTAGCTATCACAAATTCATATCCCTTCGTTCTCCGACACATCGTTCCACTAAACTGCCGTTATTCCAAGTCAATTATGACAGTCTACACTTCAGTCCTCTAGTTCTACAAAATTTAATTAGTAAATCCGATCCCTGCCCGCAGACAAGATTTAATCATTTACTTGCAGAACGTTTTAATAATCTTCATCACGTCTTCACCGACGCTTCCAAACCCTCTCCAACAGATTGCGTTGGTGTAGGGGTATACCATACCCAATTTAAAATAATTCAGAAAATTAAACTTCCTCCGGAGACCTCGGTTTTTACGGGGGAATGTTTTTGGAATTTTGAAAGCAGTAGAGTACATAAAAAATGTGTAAATTAAAAAAGACAATTGTATTCTCCGATTCCCTCAGTGCTCTTCAAGCAATCCAGAAATATCCATTTGATCACAAAAAACCAACTACCCATCATTTTTTTATATAAAAGAAATAGTGTTTCATCTGATTTCTAATAATTACAATCTGCAATTCGCCTGGATTCCAGCCCACACTGGAATCAAAGGCAACGAAGTTGCGGATAAGTTAGCAGCTGATGCGGTGCAATCTGGTGATATGTTTCCCATATAAAAAACTTCACGACCGACCTTATGGCTTTACCAAAAATAGATCTTTATAATGCTTGGAAGACAGAATGGGACTCCACTAGTCAACACAAGGGTGTTAGGTACGCCTCTCTAGATCCGATAATCAGCCTAAAACCCTGGCTTTTTAAGGCTGGGTTTGGCAAGGTGGAAACATCGATGTTGGTCCGAATACGACTAGGCCACTGTTCTACTCCTGCCCATCTTGCCAAACTAAAAATTGTGGCCGACCCTATTTGTGAGTGTGGTATAGACGTAGGCACCCTAAATCACATATTCTTCTCCTGTCCTCTCCATGATCGTAGTTCCTTTCTAAGTAGTTTAATATCCATTAATATTCCTCTTCCTACTTCCATCCTTTCTCTACTTCACACTAATAACCGTAATGTATATAAATGTTTAGCTTCTTTCATTTCATCTAATACTATTAAATTGTGAACCCTTTTCCTTCCGTTCCTAAATTTTTACGTTCCTTTGTACATAATACGTTCGTTTCCCTACCTTGTAAATACTGTCATTGGCCAACACTACCCGTGAAGTGCCAAAAAAAAAAAAAAAAAAAAAAAAAAAAAAAACTACACATACATGAAATACTCCTTTCTGTACGTCGATTGTAATTCTCGGATTGCTTTTAGCTACCATTTTGTAATACCCTCTGAATACCTTGATATTTGCTGAAATAAATCTTAAAAGCATTCGATTTATATCTGAAAGAGTTTGGGTGTTGCCAACTGAACCTCTAATAGTTGATGTTTTGCAATGTTTTCTTGACTACTTCTTTGAAAATAAACATTGAATAACAGTGTTTATAATAATCTCGCAGATATGTTTTTTTCTTGCACGCGACAATACCCGCTTACACAACATTACTTCCCTCGGACGCAAAAAAACTAGCTTATATTTTAATCCAAGGCGTCAGCCAACTCTATATTGAAACTTATTCAGCGTGAAATAATTACAAACATCCAAACATCGTTTATAATATTAGTAGGCTTATAAATATAATGAGACACGTCCCTCTTATGTACGCCAGAATTTTATTATTTATTTACGTTATTCATTCAACATTGATTGTTGTAAACAATCACACTTCAATATTCAACAAATTAATCTTTCCACAAATAATTCTCGAACTCATTAACTTCGTTTTAAAACACCCGACAACTTCTAATTTTGTGACAAAGTACAAAAGTAGGAAAGTCATAACGCCTGCGGTCAAACAAAGCTTTGATGGAAACCAAAATGTTCTGATTTTTGGGACATACTTAATTTCTTTTAACAACAATGTCAATGCTGACACCTTTCTATACAACATCAATTGGTTTCTTTGGTTTAACATTCAATATTTTAATAGGATTTTCTTTAGAGCAATTACACTATAACACAACTTACACACTTTAACAAATATTTATGCAATGAAATGTTTACTAAAGCCTGTTTATATTTAATTTATCTCTCTTTCGGCTCCATATTGACCGAACGGAAAAACTTAATACGAAATTTTGTGTGTACAGAGCCTAAAAAACCCTAAAGTTAACGTGTTCCGAGGACTTTTTATCTCGACTTCTTGTCTAAATGTTACTTAGAAGCTTTAATATGACGTTATATTCTATATTAAATGTTATTAAATGTAAATATTAAATGTTACCAGAACTGAAACGGAATACTATGTACTACTACAGTAGGCTACGAATAAATATTTTGAAAATATTTTTCCAGGTGCAGAATACACAAAAAATATTTATTTAATTGAATGTCAGTCGAGTGTCAGTCACGCCCGTATTTTTGACAATTGATGCACTGATAACATCGTGTAAAGAAACAGTTAAGTTTTATAACAATAACAAATGAAAAAAAAAGCATGTACTTTCTAGTGGCCAGTGTTTTTGTATACGATTTTAAGAGTCTAGCTAAAACTGCGTCGCCATTTAAAAACGATTTAGAGATACATTGTGTGTTTTCTGAATCCCTCATGGAAGTCGTTAGGAAAATCTAGCAAAGTTTGATCACAATTTGATTAATAGTTCAAGAGTAGGATCATAGTACGTTGGTATATAAAAATTACTATAAAGTATAAGTGTTGTGTTAATAACCTAAATAATAAAGAAGGTTCTGGGTGGTATATTTAGGTACTTTTAGCTGTTGATCTTCAATCAAACATATTATAATTTCGACCAATTTCTTGACATGATTGTCAGCAAAAATATCCTAAGTATATGGGCCGGCTACTTACAAATGAAGCATCACACTTATGTTAATTGCTAAGAGATCACATGCGACTAATTTTGAAGTTAAGATTACCTTAACTTAGTTAAAGTGTTGTTGGATGGGAATAGAGCTACTTTTCGTGAATTATTTAGGGTTTTGGGATAAACAACAAGTAGGTTGTTTAGTTCGCAGTTAAACATTTATCTACCGGTCGAATGCGATGTTGACTGGATAAGAAAAGTAAAAATCGAATTAGTCCGTCAGCTAGCAAATATTGTTTGATTAAATTACTATGTATCAAAATTGTACAATTGTTGCACATGCTGAAGAACCGGGTGTTATGAATTTGTCTTTGAGGTATATAAATCCAGCAATTTCCCACATAAGACAGAGTTCACAAATTGACAAACTTCACAAAATTATTTATTTCACATATAAGAAGTATAATTGACAATGAACACTAACAAATAACAAACGCTAAGTCCCAGATACAATGGTATAAAATTTAAACCTGTCATTAAATTCCACTTAAAACCTAAACAACCTGCTGTTGCCACAGCTCAAAGTTTACCTAAACCCTTGAGAGATAAAAATAAAACAGTGGGTCCAACCTTCACTACTTTATTTTTAAACCTCCATACTAGACTAAAAAAAGGTCGAGAGAGTTGAAATAAATTGCAAAGAAATGATTCTGTAATGTTGGTAGCAACATGGATAGGAATTACTGTCGGGTTTTGTGACATCGTGCTTGGAATATTAATAAACAAATGACTATAGATGTAGTACCAGACTATGTTCTAGTAGGATATAATAAATAAGATATCCCTCCTTCTAGCACGATGTTATTTTAATTCCAAATTTCAGTAAAAAGATTAATGTTCGAAATAATGCAAATGAGACGAAACAAATGAACAAACACATTTCAATATTTTTTATTTGAAAATAAGATATCACATTTTAAATCGAACATGTCAAAAACCCATGTGATTGACTGCTCAGATTTACAAGATGACGCACGAGTTTACCATGTGTTAATTAATAAAAAAAATGATCAGTTGATTTTTTGGATGTTCAATGTTCAATAAACTTCTTGTAAAATTGGCTCACGTCACTTATACACAATACCAATATTAATGTTTATTTTCACCCGTTTATAAACGAGGTAACATTAGGGGCCTCTACGTACCAAACCAATGCACAAGGCTTACACAGGAAACTTCCGTTATCTTATATAGAAAAAGCCATAAAGGAAGAAATGTTATTATAACAACATATATTTCTAGGAATTAGGTTTAAATAGTGCTTTGTTTAGAGCAATGAACAATAGGAACAAAAACAAATCAATACCGCTGAGTTGGAATATCAAGCTCTTTAAAACAATAATATAATTTCAATGCTCAAAACTACCGGAACCCATACGCTTCACCTCGAGCAAATAGACTGAAAACATCAACAAAGCATTCGAGTGAACGAAATAAACTCAATCAGGTTAAGTCAATGTATGTATTCGTACTGTAAATGCAAACCTGAGCCTTCCCCCACCTCTAAAAGCAATATTATTGCAGTTGTGGAAGAGAGACGCCACTCTACACCGTGTAGTGTGCTGTCACGCTTCCACAATTAAAATGATATAGATTTCTTTAAGAGGAGGTAGGTGTGACATACAATTTACATAATTTAATAATACAGGAATTGATGTTACAAACTATTAATAGAGAATATTCTATCTATCTATTAATTTGATTGCATCTACATATAATTCGTCACTGTCAATACAATAATAGTCTTAAGACATGCTTTTTATTGTGACAATAAGTTCAACTAAAATGAAGGATTTTTTTACAGTAATCATACATTTTATTGAAAATATAAAAAGGCTTTTCCGAACCATAATGATTTATCATACTTTGTCCTGAGGTCTCGAGACAATAGTAACCGCAATTTTTTTCTTAAAAATACTAACTTACTAACTATAACATAAATAGACTACCAAAAAGTTTATATAGGTACCTACCTACCTACAATAATACTTAACCGTCTTTAAACTGTAGATTGTTCAGCCTAATATAAAAGCAAGGCAGGTAGATACCCAATATTTCGTTTCCAAATGAATGGCCTGGAAAAATTGCAAGCGCGCGGCGCGTTGGTTCACGGCATACGGTATCTAAATGGAATGTATAAAATTGTACAGAAATGACCGTCACTGAAAATTTAGGCCGGAATTGTAGCGTGTAAAATTTCCCTATACAAAAAAGTGGGACATTTTTTATACAAAAATTGTGAACGAACTTGTAAGTAGTTTGTTAGTTGCTTTAATTATAATGAAGAGGTCATTACTAAGACTGAAAATACAGAATTTTAATTAGAAATAGTATGTAAAACTATTTTTTTAATTAGATAGAACCTCAAGCAAACTTGCCTTCCCACTCATTACTTAAGCAAACCATAGATTAGCTACAGCATAAATCACTTTAGCTTTCCTAGAAACAGACATTGATAAACAAAGATATACCAGCTAACATCAAACAAGTTTGGTACTCACTATTACTGGTCGCAGGAAATCAGCGAAACGTTAATAAAAACGCCGAGACACGTTACACCGAAAACGTCTTACGATCACATTTGTAATCGGGGAAAAAGGTTTTCTTTTAGTACCTACGTCCTTCTACAGAATACAATTAACTAATTTGGTACGTAAGTAGAAATAATTAACTTTAAGTATTATACATTAATTGTAATGCGCTTAGGAAACGGCAGTAATATACTCGTTTTACCGCGTAGTTAATACCTTCCAAGATCGCAAATTTCTCAATGTTTCTTAAACTAGCATTAATGCCTAATATTAAGTGTTACACGATTAACTCAAAATACTAATCAGTTATTCCATCCATCATATAACATCAGCATAAAACGCGCCACAGTAACTCACAAAATCTATAACCATGTCCCCGCGACTCCAGAATTTCACATTTCATTGTTCCCCGACCTATATTTGAAGAGACACGATGTCTTGAGGCATAAAGATGAAAATAGCGAGGCGAGCGCACCCGGAAAATGGCTAATAGGGTTACATATTGCAGGTAGGACTGCATTTAAGGGGTTAACGGCGGTCGGGCAGGCCAGCGACCGTCGAGACGCCTTGCGCGGCACGTGGAGCCTCGCCCTGCCTTTGTGCTACCCTCACACGCTATGTTTACGAACGGTTAATTTCATCACTGAAGTGGTTTTACAAGACATGACATGTCATATCAGTTTAATTGCTGTAGACTGACGTGACAACCCTCTGAGTGTTATGTGGTGAATTATATTAAGTACATGCTGCTCACAAGTGGGAGTTTACCCCAGCGACCTATTCTGTTTAAGGAAATGAGTGGGTAGGTAAATTATATGGTTGTTTCGTATAGTGGATTAAAATCCAGCAAAATAAACACAAGGTTTGAATGCTCTACAATAGAACTGTCAGTCAATGAATTCTGGTTTTGGGCAACACTCCCATGTCGCGTTCGATAGCCGACCTACTTTTACAAAATGAACGTTCCTCTATTATTCAAATCCCTTTTGGTCAAAACTTGAGTTAACTTTTTACAAATAAACTAATAAGACATTTTTGGGTAAATTGTTTTTATTTTTTTAAGATTGAGAAATATAATTTGATAATCAAATAACATTTAAATGAGTTATATTAAATATATTTAGATGAGCTCGTACACCGTCTCTCTTAAATGAATTTCAATAGGTACCACACGAAAAGGTATGTGACCTAAAATTTTATTGAATATGAAAATACATGCTAATCAAATGTGAATTCAAATTCAACAAAAATAATAAATACGAAAGTTGTAATAACGTTAGCGTGTTTCACGTAATCAGAGTGATGAAAAGCCAAACAACATCATCTTCCTGCCCTTATCCCATTTCACTTGGGGTCGGCGCAACACGTCTTTTAGACATGTTGCTTAAAGATTTGGCTATGGTTTTATAGTCGGCCGCCTGCCTGACACTAACCCTCTTTGGGAATGCGTTTGTTGATGGCTTACCCGCCACCATTCGGGTGACCCAAGGTGCTTGGTACAGTGCACTGGGTCTTAAGGTCCATTAGTCGCCTTTTACGACACCCAGTGGAGGATATGGGGTGGTGCTATTCTTTATATCCGGACACCACACGGATAGCCAAACAACGTGACAACTAAATTGTTTGAAATTTCGGGGACCGGAGTATTTACAGATCAGATATAATAAAAAATGTTTTTTAATGAAAAAATAACAAAAGTGACCTACACCTTTTAGCTGGAACTACTACAAATATTTATCAATTTAATGTAAGCACAAAACATTCTCTAAATGTCTCTTGTACGAGTAAGATTTCACCACAAGTATACTGCACCAATTTAAACAGCGAAATTCTTTAAAAGATTTATTTTTAATGTACTTGTCTGGTCGCCGTCAGCTTGTAACCAAATAAGAGGCTACTCTCGGGAAATACCACCCTCTCACCTAAGACCGACATAAAGTAGTACCGATGTTTCGTTTCCTTCGAATTTATTGAAGTTCCGGAGGCCGAAACATATTTTAAAACCTTTTTGGTAACTTTAAGACCTCTAGTTATTCTTGGGTTTAGCGGTCTTCATTCATCATCAGGTAAATAGCTAAGAAGTATTTTTTCCTTACCAATGTGGCCTATTACAAGGTGAACGTCACTACAGTTCATTTTCCTCTCTTTTTTTGTCTAAAGCCATGTATTGGTTTTTGCTATAGCACTAAAGGCAGCTTATGATAAAAAAAAACGCTACGTCCTGCAACTTTACACACGTTATGGTAAAATATACCTGTGTGTGTTCGAATATGGCATGTAAAAGCGCGTTTCTATAAATAAACGATGCATTTCTGAGGGCTTTTAAAGGCACATTTTACTAGACTAGTTATGTTTTAGTCAGTATGTCGGCTATAACATTTCTGACAATAAAATTGTTTTATTCGTTCCGTCAATAAACGTGCTTTGATGGATACCGCAAAATACAAAGATTAAAAAATTCGTAAATCAAACGCAATTTAACTAACTGACGACTGACTAATTTATTTATTGACGAAGATGAGGATATATTTTTCGACGCTTTGTAAATGTGTTATTTTTTAGTAACATAAGTTTAGTTATAAATTTAGATATTTCTTGTTTAGTATCTATTGTTTCAGTTCAATAAAGATTAAAAAATATTTAACTAAAACTCATAATTATGTTTAGAAAATACTGAGAATCTTTGTTTTGATGGTAGCTATCAAATTGTCATTTTCCACGTCATAACATTTACAAATGTTACATCCATCGACAGAATCAATCCATTATTTAATTACACCACAAATCTGAGATCTGAAAATAAAATATAGCCGACAATGTGGACATTATTTGTTATATTAATCATTAATTCGATTCGACCTAATCCCCGTCGGACAATCCACAATCCCTCTGTATTGTCCACAGACATTCATGAAAAATGTGTTTTTGTGGACAGAATTTTTATTCAGGTCTATTTCTGATTCGGATACCTACGGATTTTTCACGTTTTGAATTATTACTGGAATGATCGGTGGTCACAAAAGGGGTTATAGATAAAGGTCAGAAATTTGGCTAATATAGATTTTATATTTTATGAAATGAGATAGGTTAGATAAGCATGACACGTGCTTTAAAAAACATCAACATTATTATTTGAAATACTTACACTACAACGATACAGCCACAGTTGTAATTTAAAAAAGAAGAGAATTATAACTAGCAGGCTTCAAAAAGGGGGAACTCCGGAATTTAATGACCAAAGCCAAGGACCCTCATTAACAAGAATATTTTTTAATGAAAAAAAGGTTAGATTTATTAATGGCTTTAAATGTATTAGGTACATGAGGATTTAGTAGTATCAGAGACTGCGCGATAGACCCATGTCTGATTAAAGTAAGCTTACTAAAAGTTTTTAATATGAATAAACTTTTGATAGCAGTAATCATAACAAGGGATTATACAATTGTGTACACAATTGTGAGATTATTAAACAGGTAAATTAAGTTTATTGTTACAATCGGTGAACTTAAATATGCATAAAGCGATAAAAAGATGTTTGTGTCTAATCAAGGTTATCAAATCTTATAAAATCTTTTATTTACAATATTTAGTTAAGTGCAAAACAAATTTACGTTACGATAAATAGCATTAAGATTTACAAACATTAATTCAGTGTTATCCAAATAGCAAAACAAAAGTAACTCCCAACTCATGTTTTCTTAAGTTAAGCCATAGCCATTTAAATTTAAAAGCAAATGTAGTTACAATCAAAATAAAACGAAACTAAATGACTGGTACGGCGAGGCCTTAATTGCTACCATTTAAATTTTACGATAGTTTTCCATGAACAGAACAGGATGCCTACCATCAAACCTAAAAGTAATATTATTGCAATTGAGGAAGCGAGACAAAACTCTACACGGCATAGAGCGACGTCTCTTTCGTTCAACTGCTACAGTCTGCTTTTAAAAGGTGGTGGTAGGTTATTGTGCGGAGTCAATGCAATCCCGACCATTGTATTGTATTCAAAACAAAAGCTTTAGATACATAAGGATGGAGTGACTAGAACAGTTGGCGAAAAGTTTGAATGGCAAATCTAAGTCAAATGTTGGTTTGTACGTTCTTTGGTTATCATTTCACTGTTTATTTTTCCTAACGATCATAATTCTACGATGCAAATGTTTAAATTTTGGAAGCATTAATGCTAGCAATATGCTTGATACAGTTGAATAAAAAAAATATAGTACCAATTAATAAACTAATAGCCTAGGATTCCAAATAATGGAATCTGCAATCGCTGACCCGCAGTGAGTTAGCTTGGTGATCAATGCTCAAACCCTCCCTATATGGGAAGAGGCCTGTGCCCAGCAATGGGACGTGTAAGCCTGGTTTATTGTTTATTTTACTAATAAGCCAAAGTAACAACAGTACAATATTATTATCATCAGCATCACTACCTTACATATAACACTGGATAGATAAATAAAGAACATAATATAATCTGACGACACAGCCATTGCTCATATGTTATCAAGATACGTTCACGGTATACGTTCATAGCTTGACATTATCGGATAGCCCGTAACACACTTACGAGTATAAGCAACCTACTTGGTCATCGCTAACATTCTATATGTAAGTACATACTGCACACACATACTCTTGATACTTCTTACTTTCATATATTTTAAAGACTTTCTTTCTACTTTCCTAATTATTTTAGTGAAGGTACTAACAGTGAAGGTACACCTAAATTCGATGTATTGGAATCTGAAATCGCTATGTCGCAGTGAGTCAGCGTGGTGATCAGTGCTTAATTCTTAACCTTTTCTACATGGGAGAGACCTGTGCCCAGCGATGGGATCTTTAAAGGCTGGTAATTTGATTATACAGCAAAAATAGTTCCCTTTCCAGTAGGTACCTGTAGACAAGTTACATTTTTCCGAACTTTAACTTGATAGTATCCAAATACAAGGTCAAAATAACGTCACTCTGTCAAAAAGAATGTCGCTCGCATACATCTGAAGTTTTCCATTCTAATGCGACGTAACATTGTCTAGGCCTCAACCTTTCTTGACGTAATAACATGATCTTCGTCAAACCTGACGTGTCCGTAAGTTGCTAACAAAGAGAACGGTTACGTCAACTCATGAATAGATCAAGTAGTGCCACCAATGACAGTTCAAAAATAGAATTTTGAGGTACTTACGTCTCTCGGTAACAAGTCCTTTTTTTGTCAGGTTTTATAGCATCTAAACCGGTTAAAGCATGTTTCGTTGCATGGATTTTAATTTTATCGGTAAATTTACTCAATTCCTGCTACATAAAGCTTGTATGTATTTACTTTTACGATAAAACCGTGTCCCATACTAAAACATTTTACGTTCATTTTTCCAAAACCCACACTATTTTACCGCATACTGTAAAGGCGCAGTTTAATAGGAAAAGCCTTTATAACGGCAGATTTTCAGTGGAAATATTGGTTTAGAGAGTGCCATTTTATAGGCTATTCTGAGCACACCGAGTATGCTTTGACTGAACCAAATATGTTTAGACCAAAGACAAACTTTAATCATACCTTTTTTATTTTAAGTAACGCTCGAATTAATTAATTATGTCAAAGAAGCAAAAAAAAATATTTTTTGTGTTAGAAAACATCTCTGAGGCTTCTATCCTTCTTAAAGCCACTTATTTTCGTATAATTTTCAGGTAAGATAAGTTTGTTAATATTTAAGTATTTATAAAACTATTGACTAACAAATTTAGCTTATATGAAAATAATAAGTTAAATATTGTACCTCTAAATTAGTAAAAACTACTTAATGAAGTCATGATTCTATTTTGCCATCTCTATTACCTTGCCTAGGTATTGCTTTGATTGAATCTCGTATCTCGTACTCCCAAAGTTTTTTAATTTGTTGTACTAGTATAACATACAGAAGTCATTTATGAAACGAACTCATTAGTCCTAAAGGCGGCGGCTCCAGGCTTTCATTTTCAGACAAAGTTATCAGCCTTAATGACAACAATCATAAACTTTGACGTTCACTAAGAACTGAGGACATACGAACTACTTCTTTTCTATATAAAGGTAAAACAAAACTTTTGCAATAATAAGCGACTTTGTACGACACACTTTTCTATTCCGAACTAGTCGAATAAAATTCCAACACAGGGGAAAATTGATTTTGAACTTTGTTTGAAACAATACAAACTAAATGTAGGAACGTAATAAATTCTGATGGGATCACGACTACTTGTTTGTGAATATTGTTTGAGGTTTGAACCTTATTGATTCTGACTATACATACCTACCTACAAATGTGTAGTACACGACACTCGTGTACTTTGGTTGGCCGCTCAAACATTCGATTATTTACCGAAAATAGGTCTTTATTCTTGACAAATGAACAGTAAGTAACGATCATAACCGCTCGCCTTTTTACTGCCTTTTGTAAATCTAGTTGGGCTAGTTTTATGCCTATTAATACTGCTATAGGTTGTTGGTTAACTTAATTTACTCGATATACAGCTTAATTATACCGAGGGTGTAGAAAACACTAGAAAACTTCAAATCAATCAGTTATCAATTACATTTTGTACTAAGATAATACCAACATAAATTAGGCAACTTAATAATAAGATATTTAACACAAGACGAATTTTCTTTTACCAAATTCAAAGTAAGCATGATAAAGATAAAAAAGTGTAGCCTCATAGTCCTGTATTTATTTTATCACCTAAGCCTCAGACAAATTAATTCCATCCATAAAACATTCAACCTCTTACAACCAACCTTCACAATTTCTTACTTATTTACGATACAAATTAAACAAGCCAGCTAACTAGTTAACAATTTAGTACAAAGTATAAAGCAAAGAAGATTATGCAGACAAGTAGCCTTATTAACATATCAAGAAAGTTGGAGCACAAACAAAGCACTACGTTATAATTACTTGCTATCGTAAACCTTCAGCTTTTACGTATACATGCATATTAAGTACCATGATAAAACAAAAAAGTTTTTGATATACAACAAAACTTCTTATTTTTCTCACATAGGTTATATGTCTACTAAAAGTTAGGCATATTTCCTGATATCTTTTAGTATTTAATAAATATGTCTTGAGTTACATAGCTTTGAATCATACAGCATTTGTTTTCAAATCACTACATGGTAAAATAATAGTACATATAAAACATGTATGAACGTCCATGGTAAAATAACGTACATATAAAACATGTATGAAATTATGTTGGCCCCTTTAGTTATTCATTAAAATATTATTATAATTGTTCCAAAATATTTTTTCTTACAACCAGCAGGAACACTTCCGTAAACTCAGAGTCTTGAAACATATAACTGATTAAGGAACTCTTAGTGTTTCGAGTCAGACTCGCATTTGACCGTTTTTTATATAATTAGTGCTCTTTAAAGATAAAAGTACGTCTTTATAGATAGTACGGTTAATTTTATACAGTACCATAAAATCAAAACATATGACTTTAGAAATGTCAACCACTTTTGGAAACCAATAACTTAGCATTATAGAGTCATCTTAAACTCATCACATAAAAGGCAAATTCAGCAAAATTTATAAAACTGATTCATATTTTCACATGACTGCACATAAAATGTCGATCCATTTTATATGAATAAGGGACCTCTCGTCATGAGATCATGTCTGGTCTGATAGATGGAGGTCCGTCTTAAATAATTTATTACTGCACATACAAACTTTATGGTGTCGGACTCACGTAAGATGTTTTTCGTTTTCCCCAATTTTGTTTAAAGGGCCTACCTACCCTAATAATAATATAGCAGTAACAATACTAAAACAAGAAATATCTACATTTATGACTAAACTTATGTAACTAAAAAAAAAATACATATTTACAAAGCGTAATATAGCAGTTGTAAAAGAGAGACGATGCTTTACACCGAGAATAGCGCTGTCATGCTTTCACTACTTGTAAAATTATTTTAAAAAGGTCACTGCCCCCAAAACTTACGTTTTAGACCGTATTGCAAAAGTCTTAAATTATAGTCATATATTATTTGTTGTTTATTATTCAATTGTTTCTTAGAAAGTCAAACTGGCCGCAACTTATTAATTTCGGTCAGTCTGCAAATGACGTGACCGCGGCTGATTGACATAATAATGGAGTTCTAAACACTTCGATTAAATTATACAATCAGATTTCCAGCAAACAAGTAATACTTAGTACTAGTATTCTATACGAATAGATTTATACAACGCTATAGAAATACTAAGATTTCTTTTATCTTTTGACCTTATCATATTCCGTCAGTTAAATAATTAGATACTCTTTTTTTATTTTCCGGGGTGAAAAGCTAATGGCCTAAACCCACGTAGAGGGCACGGCGTGGGGATATGACGGACTCCTACCGACTAAAAACACCCTAGGCCTAAATTAACTACCTAAGCCAGAGCACGGAATCGCTCGCGCATGCTAGTAAGTAAAGTACTAACTAACTAAGTAATTAGACACCCTATGCATGATAATATAGGGTACAAAGTCCTTTCAAAGTTAGTATAGCATTTCTAAGGATTCTCATTGTGGTGTGCTCTTAAAGTTTACCCATTGCGTCCAAAACCTTAACAGGCCCTGAGACAGGAAGTTTAACTCTGCCAAATAATTGTACGACATTCTGGACAAGCGGAGATGTTATGTATAATGGACGACCGGATTCCATTAACCGATATGAAAGCTATAGAAAGAACAGTCAAAGAAATTCTATACACCTATGTCACGAATCCTTCAGTATTGAAAACTCCACCCTTAATACATTTTCATTACGTTGACGTTTGAGCTTTGAAGCACTTTCAATAAACTTCCAATTTTACACAAAAGCACTTGCCGTGAGTGACGTTAAGACTGACAAACATACTTCACGTGTATATTGTTCTACTTGTTGCTTAATTTAGTTGTAAAATGTTGCTCTCATCTCGACAGTCAACCTAATGTATCCTTTGAAGTACTGAGATGTTTTAAATATCATTTCTATACTCCATTTGTTTAGGTAGTTAACTAAATGTAAACAATCTTGGCGTTACTTTTTAACCAAAAAAATATTTTTTAATTTGGATATTACTGCTTATAAATCAATTAACTATAGTTTTAGAAAATCTGAATGTATTTCAAGTTGTAAAACGTATTTTACATTTTTAAAGATCACATTTTGTTTAAAAGACATACCAAAATTGTTTACATTTAGTTAATTACCTAAACAAATGGAGTATAATTTTCTATGCGTGGAAAACAACAAGTCTTACAAAGAAAATAGTTTACAATTTCAGGAAGAAAATCAGTTAGTCAACTTTGATCAGCTGATGACAATTTTGTACGGTAAACCCAATTAAAAAAAGTAAGAATATGAATGCTCTGCTTTGCTTTTAAACACGTTACCTATTTTTATAATGTCTTGCCTTTTCTTATACAAAATAATTATGATATCCTTACCTCTAAGCTTTGAAGTTATATTGTAACCTTTTCGTCTAGAAGGGAACGGATATAAATAGGTTTGTGTTGTTCCTGTTGCATGTCAAGTTGTACTTTGTATGACCACTGGTAATTTAAGGCAGAGAATTCCATTTACAAATTATGCTCCGTTTTATTCTTGTTTCGGTCTGTGTCCGTGGCAAATGGTTGTACGATTGTGCGATAGTCCATTCACAGTATTTTATACTAGCTTTTCCCCGTATATACGTAGTGTGGAACTATCTTTATTGAATCTTGTTGAAAACCATTGAACTCGTACCTACTTATTGGATATTTAGGTAGAGTTATATATAGACATCTAAATCATGATACCAAAAAAAAACGGATATTACAGGCAATAAAATTATACATTCAAGCAAAGGTTACAAAGGAACACAAGTGTGTATAATAATAATATCGATGAATAAATCTTTAGTATTGGCATTGTTACAAAGAGATAAATTTTATTTGGCAGTTTAAACCACCGGGCGGGCGTAAAGCTTGATGTGCGCGATCTACTTTGTTTCCTTTGTGCCATTTAACGTACTGTTCGCGCATAAAACGTGTCTATGTAAATTGTAAGTGTGTCTGTGTGACGTGAATGCGTTGTGTAGTCCCTCCATGAGCTAAATGTCAAACGTAATTTGCTTTTTAATTCAAGCGTATTCAGAGGAACAAGATTGCTAGGAGATTGTAACTTTTAGGTATCGTCAGACTACTTTCCTTTCGTTTCGTATACAAATAATTTGATTTAGGTTTTCTTCGTAGATTTTTTAGAATTAAAGAAAAGTTTTTAAGACATTCCGGGTCACCGAATTTTAATACATTACTTGTAAAAATCAAACGTTGAATCGGAAATCGCCTTTCTGAATGTTTCCAAAAACTCTAAAGCGAAGAGAAATCTAATCTATTAAAGATGTTTAATGTTATCAGGATTTTAACAGGACTATGGGAGTTTATCTTTAGTAGCGCAAAACGCAGTAAAACGTAAAGTTGGGACGTAAAAGATCATAGATATGGTGGCGTGCCTCACGCTATGTCGCACCGGACGCTGTCTGATGCGACGTCTGCAGCCAATGGGCAAGCTCTGAGATTCTCATTAACCACCCGTTTACTCAAGGATTTCAACGCTCAGACAACTAGTTACTCGGAAATTAATTTCAATATGCTACAAGAGCTCCTAGTTTTAAATACCAACAGAGAATACATGGCAAAGTTCTGGGTCGTCTAAATTTTGTTGTTTCAACTTGATAAAAAGAAGTAGGAATAGAATTAATATGTAGTATAAGTATAGTGTAGTAATGGTACTAGAGCTGTTTTCGTTTACCGTTAATATTACACTAAACTGTTCGTACATAAATATTTTGACGTTTTTTTTTTCATTTTAATCTCTTATCTCTGCGGTATAATAGCCTATGAAAGTTACAGCCACAAAATGAATAAAGATTTACGCTGCAAATTCAACGGGAAAATTTACAATTTCTAGAAACACTTCAGTACTAATTACTGCATATTGTAAGTAGAATTAACGTAGATACACACTAATTCGCCTTTACAATACCTTTCAGTATAATACTGTATATGTATAGTGTACCTATATATGCAGAAAAACAAACAAAGTAATAAACACAATAACGTCATAATAAATTGGTACGCAAACACGTTATAAATATATTTCCGCGGTGACATTTATTAAAGAATATAATGGATAGACAGATCATAAGTTAAGGCACAACAGGAGGTCAATTGCTTGTTCAAACTACTTATACGAGGATCGCGTAACAAGAAAGGTTCTGTATAACAATAGGTATAGCTGTCGAAAAATACAGTACTTACCTACTAGTTTCTGGGATAACGATTTTGTTAAAACCGAAATATCAAAATAGTTTAATTTAGAGTATTCTTAAGTTTTTGTTAATCAAGTTTTAAATGAATCGTACGAAAAGAAGAAGATTTAGTATTTCCACAACACTACTTTTATTGTAAACGCGCAAGTATGTAAATATGAATGGATGTTAGTTACTCCCACGCTCAAACGGATAGATCAAATTTAGTATGGATTTAGCTGACATCCTGGACTAAAGCACCGAGTACTTTTTAACCGACTACTTCAGTGAGATAATGTTATTGCAGACCGCATAATAACCGACATTCGCGCTTGCGAAGTCACAGGCAACGGTTAGTTACATAGTATAGCATAAAGTTTATAATGACCCCAGATGAAAAATATCAGTAACACATTTATCTAGCGACCTGGATTCAGAAACCTGAAATCATATTACAAAGCTTTCCTTTCACAAGATCTTAGAAAAAGCATAAAAATATTCGCATAACAATTATTATTAGATCTTCAACAGTGCAGCCTTTGCCTTTATTAAATCTTCTATCAAACGGAACGTGGAGGAAAAAGGAGGATATAATCCTAGAACAAATATTTACAAGGAGATAGCACAAACCGCGTCTGTGGTAATATTTATCATGACCAGGTGTACTGCAATGCAAGGGGAAATCTACAACGTTGTTGGCTAGTGTAATAAGCAACCACTTATTCTCCACTACGCGGTCGTAAGGTAAATTGGTCTGACATCGGTTACTGTCAGTGTGAAACAAATGCAGGCGAATGTTTGGTGCCCCCGTATGTACCTATATCCAACCACAACAATTCTGATGTTGATATTCGGAAGTTGAGTAGGTAAAGAAAAGTATATTATATGCTGGCTTTAAGTCGTAAATCTATTGGTTAGTAAAGTTTATAATTCCGCTTAATATTTTGGTAGTAGAATAGTAGGATTTAGAAATCAGTATTTATACATGTTTCTTGTCAACTAATTCTCGACTTTTTCGAACTACTCGCAATACGCAATGAATCTAAAACATTTTATCATGAAATTTAATCTTAACGACAACATACAGATTTTTTTACTGTCATTCCTTAAAGAAGGAATGCCTATTAAAAATATATCATCCGATGAAATGTACTGTTGTTAGCTCAGCAAACGAAAATTGGAATACTCTATTTACAAAAACGACACGAATCAACAACGATAACGATGTTGTTCTTCAAGTTCTCTGACGGCGCATTCCGACTAATTTGTTATTTGTACGAATAAATTACGAGGAAAACTCTGTCTACCTTTGTATGATTGGGTATGTAGTTTGGAAGTCAGATGAGTCGACCATCGTAAGACTCAAAATCAAACTCAAATTATTGCATTTCATATGCCACACAGATGGTAAAAAATAAAATAAGTTAAGATCAATATTCACCCTGTCGGGTACGCAAAAAATTATGTATAGATATAACAGATCGGTTCCTGACTCTATTGTATAGAAATAGTATATTTCGTCATCATGATAATTGTGCTGTAGTTTAGGTATACAGAACACAGAATTTAGGTACGAGAAAGATTATTCAAAAAAGTATTGTAAAACAAAAATACTATCTTGCAACAAAGTTTGATTTAGGGAAGTAGTTATACTTATTAGAGAATTTGTCCTATTACAACATGGTACTGGTTTCCTCGTACATCAATACCAATCTTTGTTATAGAATAAGTACTTTCTTTTCGTTCCAACCATCCGTCACAGGACATGAAACCTAATGAATTTTCCTCTACAAATCCAAGTAAGTGTCCCAAGTCCATGTAAGACTGAAGCGTGATAAATAGAGCGCTAAATAACAAATGGACAGTTGGTGGTGAAGTGTATCGCAGTTTTATTGTATCAGACAAGGTGTTGCCAGCTCTCAGCGAGATTGCACGTCCCAGGCGTGTAATGCAACGAAACGACCTTTTGCGTTACTCAGTCAAATGATATTATGAGCTAGTAATGCTGTCACGTGGAAGGTTATAGCGTGTCTTATTGTTAAAATGGAGTGAAGTGTTATGTGATACCTGTATGCTTCAATGCTTTCACTTAGCGCTGTAAAATATATGCAGTAAAGGTGAATTTAAAAGCAAAGCTTTAGTACCTATTCTATAAACTTTCAAAGCAGGACTGTTTCTTGTATTATTTCGTTGCAAGAGTTACAAATTATGCCATACAGACAAAATAAAAATAATATGATAAAAAGTACGTCATGTTGAAGTACCGAATATTGTGTCGTGCCGCAAATTAAAAAACCCATCTCCAAAGTCGATGATTGATTATGATGTACAACGCAGCGCCATAATTAAGAAACAAAAGCCTATCAACACATATTTTTTCGATACATTTTTAAAGAATATGACGTGAAAATGAGCTAATGATGGTGATAAGCCGTAGTGATGACAATTATGATCACAGCGGGACATTTTTAGCAAATATAACGTCAAAATAAATCAATCTGACTACCAAAATACAAGAGTACACTGTAGAGTTAATCGACAATTTAAACAATTTATTGGATAGTTAAGACTGACAAGTAGCAAGTCATTTACTTCAGCTCAATTTACGAAGGTATAATTATTCGTTTTGCGCGGACGGCAGTAATTATTTCGGTATCGAAATCAATAACGGTTGGCAACGGTTACTTTGTCTACAAATACTCGATCTGAACTGGTTACCTGGTTTCAAATGTCATTTCAGTTCATTGGTCCAATTAATATTGGAAATAGCAGCTTACTTAAGTATGCACCACTCTTATTTAGAAATACTTTGACTTCTCGGATATGTGATCTATAAGTTGCTTTACCTGCTCTTAATATCCTTTGACAGTTGGTTAGGAACTTTTGGTATCTAGTTTTGATTGAAAATACAAAGTAGACTAATGCGATATGCATTAGTCTACTTAGATCTTATTTCAAAATTAGATCAATAATCTACTCATTTCCAAATGTTCTTTGTGCTGTATATATGTGCTTATCAGATGTCTTTACCGCCGCAAATATCTTGTTCTTACCATAAATCACACATGCACAAACGTCGCAACAAACAACAGCGATTTATTCTTATAAAACAAAATGTTTGCAAATAATTCTAAGAAAGAGAAAAGTTAAGCGTTTTGACCAAGCCTGTTTGTGGATTTATTGTTCTTTTTTTAACAATTTAGAAGCGAGTCGTTTAACTTTTAAAAAATCCTTATGGCTGTATATTGATCAGATTGGCACGTGTAATACGTCATTACCTATCTATATAATAAATTATGTATCTTGCAAAAGCAAAGCAATTGATAGCAAAATTTGGACAACAAAGATTGTTAATTTTTATTACGTTATCCAAATATTTAGGTTCGGATAAATATTTACCTGATTGCGACGGAAGAATCTTCCAACGTTTACTGTTTGTGTTATGTTGTTATATACCTTATTACAATCACTGTTTGAACAACAATGATAATGCATATTTCAGTATGATTTATCTTTTGAAAAAAAAAAGGTAATGTCTGTAAAAATCTGCACAAAAGCACAGCGCAAAAAAAAACGTAGTGCTTTCTATTGTTGAAATTAGTTTCAGCTCGCGTAAAGAATAGGCTTTCAGGTGATGAAATGTTTTTGTCTACAGACGATTGTATACGAAAATGTAAACAAAACAGTGACGCGACACTCGCTGGCTTAAATACAGCGTCTCATAAAATTTTTCGTGGAACGAACTGTCAATCTTACTTTTGAACAAGCTTTTTACCTTATTTTTCAAGCTCTTTCTCCATTATTACATAATATCTTGTTTATCCTGCCATTTTGTATTAGGTCGTATCTAATGTCGTACAGCTTTTGCAAATCGGTTAGATTTAAAGATAGATGTTTCCCTTTTGTTGCATGCGTGCTAAATATTTATTCTTGAATCTAAACCTAAAACGATGTACTTAAAGCTAGGATTGTTTTTCTGTACAATGATCCCATGTTTAAGATAACTCCTGCAATTAAGACATTATACTCTATGAAACTAAAAAAGACTTATTAAAATCTGAGATTGATAACCTGAGCAATATAATTGGCCACAGCACTCAGAATAAATACATTAATTCTCATTTACTTATCTAAAAAAAGTAAATTCATTTACACATCCTGTAGATATTCTATCCCACACTATCCTTAACTAAAAGTGAGCCAGGAGACTACCCCTCATAACCAGTTATTTATCGAGCCAGGAAAATCAAGTGTGATTCATATCCGCATTGGGAAGTCCCTACATTTTCATTTACCATATACTATAACTATAGAAGAGCCACTTCACCTATTACGGTTCCCTGTTGGCCAAATAGGCCGCCAAAAAGGATACCTGTTGTCATTTCGATAGTCTGTGCTCCTACAAACACTCTTTAAACAAAAGTATTACATTGTGGAAGCGAGATGGGGCGCTAAACCGTGTGTATCGACCTCTCACTTGTAATATGGGAACAGTGTGGTTTTAAGAGCTTGTAGTACTGGCACCGGAATACCAAACCGCAGTTCAGAGTCTAATCAGTTCTCGCACCAATAAACTTCCCACAAATCACCGAATGCTTAACTAGTTGGTGTTTGTAGCCGTGTAGTCTTCGATTTAGGCCTATGTTTACGAAAATGTATGTAATTCCTAAAACCTTCAAAAATGTATTAAATAAAGTACATTAGATATACACGTATGTTATCCTGCTATCAGACCTTATAGTACGAGTGTATTCGGTCAGATTTAAACGGGCTTTTCTTAAATTTTAATTTATGTTAAAGATATTTTTCACGTATTTTCCGACTGTCCATTAACTTACCTACACTTTCCAAACAACTCACTCAGTGTTATAGTCATGGAAACTCCAAATACATAAAACTTTGTTGCATTGCCTGGTAGCCTTTTTTGTATCCCAGTGGAATTCCTCATGGACTGTCCCTCGTCAAGGGGTTGACGGGGGGTTGCACCCGACTTTTACTAGCTAAAACCACTGGTACCTCACTAGACACTAGAGTTCTAAATTGCCTATAGCCGGGAGTACGGGGTTCGCTTTTGCAATCACCACGCCCCCGGCAGATGCCTGGGAGCCTATACTACCTCTTAAAGTAAGACTGCTGCGATTGTGAAAATGAGACAGAGTAACGCACAGCGTAGAACGACCTCTTACTTCCACAAATATCAATATTTTCATTATAAGAGGTCGAGGCTGTCAGTTAGATAGTATTAAAAACTTTTTATCAATACCTCCTTTCGTTCAAATATACAGTCAGGCAACTTAAGGTATCATTTTCATTTATTAATTAGTTAGCGAAGATGGTATCAATTACTACCATTGTAAAACGATACTCAGGTAAGCGCGTTACATTAGTTCGATATTGGCAAGTTTGGAATACTTTAAATTAATGTTCGTAGTCAGTCATAATACTCCAAAATTGCTTTGAAACTTTCTTGAACATAAAGCTTTTGTATCCACAGTGTGATTGTCCTCATTCTTGGTCAGTGTTCCGTATAAGTATAATGGCGTCCGTATTTATATTATTGTTGTACAATGAGTTTTTTGACGTTTCTGATTTAATCTAAACACAAAGGGTGTTTGACTTTGTATTTTTTGTAAGTGAAAGTAATATCCGTGATTTTGACGTGAGACTGCTACGAGTTTATTCTTGCGTTTAATAAGTATTCAAACTGTTTTCATTTAGTTTTAGAAGGCTTTTTATTATCTAGCTTAGATAATACCTACACCGTTAGTATACCCAGCAACGTAAAGCGTGTCTCTCCTAATTTATACCCACCATATTGTGACGAATAAATACTGCTTGTAATAACTCCAATCAATAACATAATAATTATGATAGCATCAAAGTAGATCACTATCTCTAGTATCTCTGGTATAAAAAGTGTGACTATGAGTATTCAATAGGTACACGTTTGATGAGTTATTATATTAGCTATTAATAATTGAATACTAACCTTCAGAACATTAGTCATCTGCTTTGATACACAAAATCAATTCAATCGTAAATAACTCAACCATTTTGTCAGACCCTAACAGTTTTCGACACGAACAAACTACAAAATACCATTATTAATTTCTAAACTTTGTTATTGTGAATATTTAATGGTCTAATCGAACTTTCGACTCATTCGAATTGTGGAAACAAACCTTACAAATAGGTTATTGTCTATTCAATCCAAAAAGGTTTGATAGCTCAGTATCCTGTTGAGTTTTCGACGTATTTTGAATGAGAACTGTAAGTTTAAACTTCATCAATACGTCATTTATTATATTGCACGTTCATTTGTATTCATATTACTCCAATACGTAGTTTGATGACGTTTCAATTTAAAACTCCAATTTGTGAAAGCTATTTGTACTGTGAGCATATTATCCTCTTTTACTTACGTAAATAAATACACGCGTATTCATTTGGATTAAAATAAAGACACACATTTATTTAACATTGAATCTTATTTACATTTAAGTAAATCTTTTAATTAGCGTAGCAAATAGGTAGACAAAGTCTTCGCGACAGCATTTAATCCCTGAATCAACTCCCGTGCTGCGTTGTGTTTAGTCAAAATTATTTCAAGGTACATACATAAAAATTGTAAAGATTAATTATGAGATTAAAATCAACAGCCAGCAATCAATAACAACGGGGTAATTCTGACAGTTGTGTATTGTCATCGTGACACCAATGTAATATGAGGGTCAAGGTTAACTTACTGACCTGTAGGCCTACTCTCGACAGAACCGAGTTCTGTGTTAATCGAATAGAGATTGAGTTGGTACTCGAGAACCCGACACTAGTGCAGCGGCATGATATTTTAGAAAACAAACGAGTCTTATTCGCGTTGTAATTAGATTATTTTCACCCGACGTTTCAGCTGAATCGCACCGAAAAGAATTACATCGCGAATAAGACCCGTTTGTTGTCTAAAATGTATGTCTACTAGTCGCAAAAGCATAAAAACATTTATTTGCAACGACATGAGTCGGAACTACGCTCGATCGAGATATCTGTATGCAGTTTTTCTCGATTTGGTTTGATTACGTGGTTCCATTTGAGGTCGAATCGAGTACTGAACCCAATTGTAATTTAAAAACAGAACTAAACCAATTTCGAAGACTATTACCAATAAACTTTGATACTTCCTATACTCTATACTTTCTACATCCGACATATATTCGATCTACACGTTTCAATTTTCCTAAACTTGTAAATTTTACTATCTCTCTCTGCTTGTACACTCCACTATCAGGTAAGTTGCAACAAAATAAATTGATAAACGAGAAAATAAGTAAATAAACGATTAGAACTTGGAACGAATCCAATTAAAACATAGAAAATCAGGATCAAATCTCACCGCCTGACTCCGGATAATCTTGTTAACGTAAATAAGTAATTGAATTTATCGACAGCTTTACTATTGCCTTACTTGATAGGTTAATTACAGTTATATTCATGGAGTTTATTTACAATTACAGAATCAGGTTGTTTTTCTTATACACACTTCAGTGCTACAATTCAATTCTATTAACTGTGAATTACTTGGGCGACTGGAATGTGTGCTTAAAAATGTTCATTGTATTTTTTTTGTAAAGAAAGACTTCAAATTACTAAAACAAAACTTGTCAGGCAGAACAACAGACGGGCAACCAAAATAATACAATAAGTTAAGATTTTTGTTTTATTGTAAACCTTTTTATTTTTTTTTAAGACAGGGAATCCTTATGGACATCCACCTCCTCGAGGGAGGAAGCGGGTAGTGTCAGACTCTTACTAACTAGACTAACCCTAAACCGCCATGCAACGTCACCTGCGTTAGATCGGTGAGCGGCAATGCGTTGCAATTCATCACGCACTTTGTAAGGAGACTTGCTCCTCTACGCAAGTGCTATTTCTACAATCATTAGCGACCATTAAGGTCTATAGAATGTACTCACATGTATGGAGATGACAGGTCTTAGTCACTCAATTTATTGAAACGAAATATTTTTTTCTATACATTTCAGCGTTGTTACCAGGTAGACTTTCTCTGAAAACATTAATCATTGCTCTTAAAATTTAAAATCTTAGTACATAGACTACGATCTTCATTTTTATTTACTCGCAGTTCTTACGACACTAAATACCAAGGTGAAACAGCATATTACGTACATTTATGTCTATTTTAAAATCACCTATAAGTTTATTTCTGAAACAAGGCTAGGTTTGTTTTCAGTTCATTTTCGGGCACATCATAACAGTTTTAATGCTCTTTCTCGGTAAACGCTAACGTGGAATCTTTATTGGAATGGTATGTATGTATAAGTAGTATAAATTATTAAAGCTACGAATGTTGCAACTGTATTCCAAGAAAAAACTCCATAGTGGCTTTTTATATTACACTGAAGAGCTTTAATTCCCGTAAAATTGTGAATTTATTTTCAGTTCCTTTTATTACGTCAAATCATATTTTACGACTGAACAAGATTCTGTTGCAATTCGCGCTTAATTAACACTTCAAAGAACTTATTATTTAATACTGTTATGTGTCAGGGAAGTATTAAAACAATTGAAATTCTTGTAAATATTATATTTATCATGGTTTTCATTACATTTTGGAATAATAGTTATATTGTTAGTTTCTTGTCGTAGCATATTTTATAGCCACAAAAATTCTGTAAACACCTAAATAAATTACAAATTCTATCAAACCGCAATCATCTTCAAAGGCGTGTATATTGAGTATAATTAAGGTCATTGGGACACGGACCTAATCGTGGCAAATTGTTAGCAAGCAAGGACACTTCCAAACCTCGATGTAATCTCCAATTCGGCGTTTACGACGTCGCCAGATAAGAAAGTATTCTTTGACAACCAGCCGCCGTTATGACAGGCGTATCACTTATCAGTATCGAACTAAAGTAGGTACTCCTATACTTGTAACAGCTGACACGTTCTCGGGAGGTAAGTAAATGGAAAATCATATTATTCTTTATCTGTCAAAGTAATTTTTATTTCGAACATTTTAAAACGCCAAATCTAAAAATCTAATTTACTTTCAATTATGGAATGTATTCGATTAGGCATGCTATATTTACAATTTATTCAATTAAAGCCAACATGGACCAATTACAAATTACAAATTATAACATAAAATAAGAAAGTTAAAAAATAAAAAATACATTTAAAATAATATTTCCACATTAGCCCGTACATGTACCATGTCACAGTGATACATGTACTGACAGTCGAATCGCTCTGCAAAGGCACGCAGGATACTGTTCGGGCTGACCCGCACCCTGCGCACCAGGGATGCGCACCGTTTGCGCATGGTTGTATAGAAACAATCCACGCGCGCTTCGGCGAACATCCCCGAAGCGCTACAGAAGCGAGGCAGCCCCAACAGCACCCTGAATGCATTATTGTACTGAACGCGTAGGGTGCTGTACTGCTTTTGCGTATAACTCACCCACAGACTGCTCGCGTAGAAGGACGTACAAAATGCCCTGAACAGGGTTATTTTGACGCCTCTTGAACAACGAGCAAATCTGCGTGCTATCATATTCGCTCGAACAGACAACGCCCTACGCTCCCTTTCCATGTCAAAATCGTCCTTCAAGTCCGGGGTAAGAATGTGCCCAAGGTATTTAAACTGTTCTACCCTATTTAGGGGATAACCATTGAGTTTAATTTGAGGTGTTTGACTTAAGGACCTTCCCCGACCGTGAAAGACCATCCACTCACTTTTCTTAACATTATACTGTAAGCCGTGTTGGCTAGCATACTTCTCGCAAATGTCAAGCAGCCGCGACAATCCACCTGCAGAAGCACTCAGCAGCACCATGTCGTCCGCGTAACTAATATTATTAAGGCATACTCCATCAATATGGCAGCCGACATGTGTGCTGCTGAGCTCCTCCACCAGCGCATTTACATACAGGTTAAAAAGTTTAGGCGAAGTCAGCCCTCCCTGCCTCACGCCGCTCTCCAACCTGTATGGAGTCGAATATGCCCCTGCCCAACGAACAACGTTCATCTGGTTCCCATACCAATATTTAAAAGTACGGATAAGTTCCTCTGGCATTGGTGTTTGATAAAGCTTTTGCCATAGAATATCGTAGGAAACCAGATCAAACGCCCTCGACAGGTCAAGAAAACAAGCAAAAATGGGCGTATTTTTATCCGTGTAGTATTTGACAGTTTGCTTCAAACACAATATAGCCGTCTCAGTTGAAAGTCCTGACTTAAAACCAAATTGGTTGTCGTGAATATGTACATATTTATCAAGCTGAGTGTTCAGCAAACTGTCAAGTACTTTTGCGACAATCGTAGCTAATGAAATCGGACGATAATTACACTTGTCACTAATGTCACCGGTTTTGTTTTTAACAATTGGCACTACTACAGTCTTCATCATCTGCTCAGGCAAGTATGAATGTCCCACGCACAAAGAATAAAACATCGCCAGCACTCTAGGCATATGACCTCCCGCATACCTAAGGTGTTCAATGCTCAGGTCGTCATGGCCCGGAGACTTACCTCGTGACATAGATTTGATAGCCAACCTGACGTCCTTGGCCGTAAACCGGACGCTTACTTCCCGCCTACTACAATCATCAGAGCTCGTCGATTGTGTTGAAGCCAATGGTGACTTTACTGTAAAATGGTTCCTAAACAAGTCCGCTATTCCCGGCAGGTTAGAGGTACCATTGACACTCACAGGGAGACCCGGCAGGCTATAGATTTGTTCAACAGAATAAAAAAGGAAATGCTCGGGAATAAAAAAAACATACCCAAAACAAATGAATAACAATAGTGTCTTACAAATATTGAGAATTCTTAGCCGTTAGTCCATTTAATTCGAGTTACACAGCATTTTTATTGACAAAACATTAGTATTAGGTATTATGAGAACCCATTAAATGTGACCTTAACATTATCGCCAAACACAGCTTGAACCCGCTTGGCAATCTTGGCAGACTTGCGTATATGTTTTAATACCATTACGACATTCCATTTGCATTTTTGGCACAATTTTCACGCGGAAACCGCTTGAAAATAAAACCTTGTCATTATACAAGTTCTGTACAAGCTGTTACCCGTGTAGCGTCATTCCAATATATTTTTTATCGATATTCGGCAATAAAATTTACTTGTAAAATATTAATTTCCTTGAAAATTCAAATTTGCGTAAACTAAGTGGTATTGAATAGATTTATAGAACGCTTTGGCACCTTTTATTCATAAGAGAGTCTGAAAAATACGTGTGGATGCCAAACTAGGCTGTAAAAATAAAATGCTGCAATATATTTGAAAATTGGAATGAAATGGACGATGCGTGAATTCCACTTACACGACTATCAAAATAATCCATCTAATGTAATAACTACATCAATAAAACTAGCAAGGTTTATAAAATTACTGCGTTTTAAAACAAAAATAAATCAAACAGCCCCATACCCCATCTTTTAAAATAAATACTTTTTCGTGAAATGAATTCCAAAGTCTACTAGTATATCGGGATTGTTTTACTCGGCACAAAAACCGCCTCCGTAAAGATTTAGCCAATCCCCTTATCGCACGACCATCGGACTGTGGGCCTGCGAACCCTTAAGCTTAACTTTTCCTATCATTGCCTTTGAAATTGACCTTTGCCACAACACTATTAGTCTATATCTACACTGTCAAACATTCATTGAAAACCTAAACATAGATACAGAAAATTTTTGGCAAACAAAAAAAAAATCGCACAAGCACTGTACTGTCTTAAATTTTACGGTAAATGTGAACCTTATTAAAACTTCCAATACAAAAATAATACACCAGTATCGAACTACAAACTTCGTATTTCAGAACCCTTTTAAACAAATTCAATCCACTGTGCGAACTTCATTCCGAACACAAAACAAATGCAATCTAGTCTTCCAAAGAAACGTCACTTTTTATCTTTGTTCGTAGTTAGTTCATTGAATTAGTTAGTTTAGTTCGCCGTGCGATTCTCAGTACTGCAGGCATGTATGGCTTCATCGAGCTGCAATCATGCTAATCAAGTGCCCTTGAAAACTGTTCCCGTGTGGTTCATTAACTCTTATACAAATTAACCTTGAACAACGCATTCACCCTCTCGTGTACTATGTAAACCCTTAACCTGTGCTGGTTACGATAGATTAAAAAACACCCTGTAGACTGTATAGGAGTTTGCTGTTTCAAAAATATATGGATGTGTTGCAGTATATGGTTGAGTTCCAAATATCTACAATAAAATTTTTACTCAGGTATGTCTATATCCAATCCAAAACACTTTTATTAAACTCTAACTTTAGTATAAGAAACAGTTATCACATAGACATAAACAACAAATAGTTTTCAATGACACTAAAGAATATAATAAGCTATTACTTTCCTTCTATATATAGGTATGTACTATTATACATTTACTTGAGGATATTAGCAGTTTCTGGCCACCAAATGGGCAGTTCTCCAAGAGTGCTAATAAAATGCACGATCATCTCTCAATGCCATAACGCAATGTGGTCGGATCATAAATCTTTGTATAATTGCTGTACGGAAGCCTTATTGAATGAGGAGTTATTTGCAACTAATATCTAACGCGATATTAGCCCCAGCAGAAAGAAATAAGAGAATTTCCTCTTTCGTTTGGCTTTTGTTCAGCAACTTGAATCAGTTTCCAGCTTTTATGGAAATGTTAAATAAGACTCCAAGTTTCCTGTTCAGTTCAGTTGTATTATGTAATATCTGTTGGCCTTATCCTAGAGACCGATAGGTCAGCGGGGTGTACTGCTCTGAATAATTTAGATTTGCCTATTTTGTGAAACCTATATTGTGACCAATGTCCAGTAGGCGGTTCAATACATAAAAGAATGGTGCCATTCAAGTAACATATTTTCTTAGATGTGTAGATGGAAATTATATGGATATAACCCTTAAAAATATACACAAAAGGTAAATAAACCATAAAATACATAGGTACAAACAAGGAAACCCTCAAAAAGGGGTTTAAAGTTAAAAGGGCGTTTTTGTTAAAGGGCAAAATTCTTGAAAAGTTTATAATAAGCTTTTATTTGTTAATGCACAATTTATTATTTTGGATGACGTAACATTAAAACTTTGCTATTTAAAAGATTATACAAAGGCTAATGTTTGGAAACGTTATTCAAAAACCTTTGCAGAGAAATGCATAGTTGAAAGCCGAAATGTTGCTGACACATCACCATTCAATTTTCCAGTTTACCGGCTATTACCGTATCGGATGCTAGCAAAGTAGTTTTTTTACTCGACCCTAAAAGGAGGAGGATATCAATTCGTCTGTATTGTTTGTCGTCTTGTATTTTTTTGAACGTAGATGTATTTATTCGCGATCGTAAATTGACAAAGTAGGTTTCTTATCGAAAAAGGATTTGCTACAAAAAAAAACTGAACTAAGAGAAGATAATTAAGATTCAGTAACTATTGATATTGAGAAAAGTCGTTTTCATTAAAAGACCTAATATATGTGTCAAAAAATCATAATATATTCAAATATAAAGTAACATTAATAATAATATAACGTCAAATTTTTAGCGACAATATATTTTACTTCTTTCTCGGAATTTTAGCGGTGTAATGTATGGGAAACCGATATTACAATTTTCCTTTCCCGGTAAAGATATTACTTTTTTTGCGTATTGCAACTTTATTTTATTAATTCCGAAAATATGCTACGATTTAACTGAACATTCTTGTTAAAATTTTATTTAAAATAAGTTTTTTAACGTAAATTCAATAACAGCACCATTAACCTAATATTTCTTAATAAAAATATACATTTGTACTGAAATGATATTTACAGTAACAGCAACATTCTTATTTGGAATTATAAAGTGTATTTTATTTGTAAAACTATATATTCGATTTTTATTATTGACACAAAAATACATTAGATACTTAGCTCCATATATTTTTAATAATAATAAATAATATACTAGCATGATCCGTATAACTTCTAAACAATCACAAATCTATCGACGCCGCTTCACTTGATTAAAATATACATGAAAACAATCATAATAACTTCAAATGCCTACAAATACTATTACTACTATATACACAAATACTATTGCTTGAAAATCATTTCCCCTCGGCATTAATGTTTAGATCATAAGCTGTCCATGCAATCTATTCGAAATACTAACCTAGATACCGTAAGCCGCATTCACTGGGTAATATTCTGGAGTAATCCATGTCGTTATAAAATAACGACCTGTTCCATATAGATGCAGTATCTGTATGTAACAAGCGTTAAAAGTATTATCTAGTATTACTAGGTGTGATATCTTGAAATAAATACTTATACTAACGAGGGGTATTAGTATGATTTGTTTGTTTTTTTTTTTCAAGAAAATCCTGCTTTTCGTGACTATTTTTGAAACAAGCAATAAAAATATCATTTATTACCACTAATTTTATTTGTGAGATAACACTATGGAACAGGTATTTAATGCCCTAAAAATGTAACTAGTACGCCTAATAACTGTTCTTTCACAAACATTACTAGCTTCACGACTATATGTTTGCTTATAATATAAATGAATAGCAATAAAACAATGAACGCAAATATGGTTCTACACATAAAACGTGTTTATTTCTTCGTAAAATCCACAAACATCCGCAATCATCTTAATGTTCTCCTTATATCATAACACAATCTAATAAGCTAACAGTAAACGTATTTTACAACTTCACTTCCCGTTCTCACTTACCGTAAGTATACTATGTTACAAAGGAAAATGGCGATGTAATCTAATTTACTTTAATTCCTACAAACCTGTTTTCTTAAGGGTTAATATAAATGCTAATGGCCTGTGTCTTGCCGGCCGACTCCCCTGCGACGTCGACAAGACGCCGTGATTGCAACTTACATTCGAAATGTTACCGTTCCAATTAAAACCAGTTTAAAATACTGGCACGATGGGTAAAAAGACCTTGATTTAAACAAAAACGACTTAATTAAGAAGTTTATTAGAAACTTTTTGGTTAACACCTTTTTTTAATTAAGGATTTTTCAGTTCGTTTGACGTTAATATTATAGAGGTATTATGTTCGAACCGATTAGGGGAATTTAATATGGATTAATATAATATATCCACTCAACAAAGGTGGTAATTGATTAGCGGTTTTGATATCACTTAGTGTTCTAAATAACGATCATATACAACACTTGTGTTACAAACACTGCAAGCTAAATTGTGTCGTATTAAGTCTGTGTAAACTGTACCAAACAGAATATTTGGTGCTCGTTAGGTAACTCGGTGAATACTGCTTATGACGTCATAAATTTGTTGAAAAAGTTCACGTAATGACAGCTCATGAAGAGCATAATTAAAGAGGCAATATTTTAACACCAATTATAATTTATAGGTGGTCTGTAAAACTATACATTAAGGACTTATAGTAAAGTTTATTGCGTAATAAAACGACTTTAATGTTTCGCACGAACAAGAGACAATTACAAATAATAATATTATTTTAATTATATTACCCTAACATTAACATTTACTCATAAGGTATTTTGACAAATGGGCTATAAAATGTGAAAATTAAAGGTCAGCTCATAACTGTAAAAATATAGAGCAGCAGGAAAAACGAAACAAAAATTGTCAAATAAATTATTAATTTAAGAAGAGAATAAAAATTTTAAGTAAAAAAAACTTTCTAAGAAAAAGCTTTTATTTAAACGCTCTAAAAAGAAGAAAATAAAATATTCCTTTTGGATTATACTAACAACTCCTCATTACACACAATTTATATATAATAATAAAAGCTTGTCGCTCGATTTACCACAAATTATTATGATATAAAGGAATGTTGATAGGTATGTAAACCTCGCGACAAGCTTTTATTATTATATATAAATTGTGTGTAATGAGGAGTTGTTAGTATAATCCAAAAGGAATATTTTATTTTCTTCTTTTTAGAGCGTTTAAATAAAAGCTTTTTCTTAGAAAGTTTTTTTTACTTAAAATTTTTATTTTTTACTTTTTAGTTATCGCTGGCTAGGTTCCCAGACCAATGCTGATGACGCCTATCTCGCCAAAGCACACAAGTCAAAGTTTATCAATCGACCGTCTTGCATATTCCACCATATTGGATTTAGAATAACGACACATTCTTTTTTCAAGTTATTATTACTCTCAAAATGCCCTCTCATTTGATACCCATATTGTAGAAGTAGACTAAAGGTAACTATTCCGCCATCCTGCATGGTCCGCCATATTGGATTCAGAATGACGACATATTCTTTTTCTAGTCACTCATAACAAGCCCTTTCATTTGATACCCATATTGTAGAAGTAGACTAAAGGTAACTATTCCGCTATCCTGCATGGTCCGCCATATTGGATTCAGAATGACGTCATATTCTTTTTCTAGTCACTCTTAACAAGCCCTTTCATTTGATACCCATATTGTATAAGTGTATTAAATATAACTGTTCTGACATCTTGTATGATCCGCCATATTGAATTTAGAATGACGTCATATATCTTATCATATATTGTCATCCAAACAAAATGCGTCCACAAAATTTCAGCACAAACGGTTGAATATATCTACTTCAAAATTGAGTTCAAAGATTTCACCCGAACACACAAATATCCATACATTGCAAGTTAAATAAAAGCTTTTAAAAACAAGACACTATCAGAATGTGGTTTCACAACAATTGGATTCTGCTGTTTCAAAAATCGGATGTAAAGAAAATGCGTGTTGTTTTAATTAGGAAGATAGTCGTATTGAGTGCATTGACAACCAACATTCTAGGAATAACAAGTAGGAATCTAAAGCAGGCTATTGTTAATTAAATTGCTTAGATACTACTTCTGTTGTATTAGATTAATGTTAAACAAATTCAGTTGTTGACAACAACAGCCCAAAACAGCCGCCATACTAAGAAGTCATCCACGTTCAACTGGTAGTCGACTATTAGGTGTTTATACATTACGATAAGCTAACATTGATTGTCAGATTACTTCGAAAACGTTACACAGCATGAGTCTATCCAAAATGTTATTCTAAACGACCTCTATTCGGCATTCTGACAGGCTATCTCGCCCTATGTCAGTTGCGTGACCAAGACAAATCATCGAAACGGGTCGCTTGCTAAAATCGATTCGGCCGTTTATTTTCTAGAACGATACAAACATACTTACATGTACAGTATAATCACGCTTATGGAACATTCCAGGTGTTTCAATCCAATCATAAAATATGATTAAAAACTCATGTCAACATTCATGGGACGCCAATTGCTGTTATGGAACTATGTAAATGAGAACAATGTTTTCATTGCTCATTCTAACCTAGCAGATAAAGAACAATTCTGGGCTATTCTAGAGTTGATAATACAGGCCAATGCTCTTATATACTATACGCATTGTGAGCTTTTTGTAACATGCTTACCTGTAGAATACTGTATGCTACAAAGTTTTTCATTAAATTTTGTCTTCTAGAATATAAAAATAAATGAAAAACGTTACAGCTTACAATGTTGCACATGTTTAATAATGTTTGTTTTGTATGACAATCACCTCTGTGTAGATACCATGATTAAAACAGATGAAAATCTCCATATTCCTAGGTGAATTCGTCCTTGAATAGGTGCATTTAAAATGACCAATGAGAACTTATACCACATTACACTGTTAAGTACTAAACAGAAATTGATAGTCCATCATGTATTGATGTAGCTGTCTCCATTGAGGTGCTATCTGACAATGAAAACGGGTCGTGCAATCAACGGGACGAGTCTATTGTGATAAATCCGAGTCCTCTACACGATGCATTGAATTCAACATGTCGTTCATATCAGAACTAAAAAGTGGTCAAGATCGAGTGTGAAATCGTTATATTTTTTAGCTTTTTCTGGACCGGGCTTAGTGGTTATTCTGAAATTTACTATATTTGTATTTGCTGTAATACAGAAGACCCCCGTAAATACCTACTACTTTGGCAAGCCGCAATCAGCGCCAAGCTGATTGCATCGCTCAAATGAATGGAAATTTCCCTTTATCTATTTTAAAGTTTTATGACTGACTGGTAATTAAAATACATATTGAGCAATACGAACAGCATTAAGAATTGTTAAAATATTGTCATTTGTCTAAGCGGTTAAATAAAAAATCATGCAATGGAAAAGACAACTCTACCATCAATAAATCATCAGATCCCTATTGTGATTAAGTCCGCTAGAAAGTCTTCAGAAGGATGGATGGACAGCATACTTATAGAATTCCATAAGAACCTCATTGGAGTGACGGACCCCTAAAACGTGACCCAATATTTATTACGAGGCACTAAAACAGTTTTAATATGACATTTAACTCGACAAAGCTTTTAAAAAGTTTCCTGCCAGAATCTGTTATTGTTGGCGGTAAAGATTTGACAGTGATTTCTTTTCACTTTAATGGTATACCTTCCGAAGAAATGGGTTTAATATTAATAGTTCTTATTCAATAGTTATTGGTGGCATTTATATTTGGACATTTGCCATTCTTCTTCTAATAAATTAAATATCACTGTACAGATTCATAAGTTGATATATCAAGAAGCTGGTCGGCTACGTTTCATGCGGCGTCCCTCTCTCAAAACTGCAACACTATTTTTTTAAGAGATAGTGGCAACGTAGTATCAAAAACCGGTTATTTCATAAAGGAGATGCGAGAAATATATCTTATCCAGAAGCAAAACTTGCTTCAGCACATCAAAATAATATTAACCCACAGACAATGTCGTTAACGACGTCCAAGTTTGTAATAAAATTGTCTGCTTCAGGTAAATATTACATTGTTTACATTTCTCTCGATTCATTTAATATACAATGTTAGCTGGAAATGGGGTACTAAGCCGAAAGGGTACCAAAGTGTCCAATATCAATATATGACTTGTTTAAAACTTTTCCAAAAGTTAATGTTGACATAAATACTTCATTGTTTCTTGTACAAAAGACGGTAAGATTTCACGTCTAAAATGTTCGAATCTTGGGGCATACAACCACCACATTGAGAAAGACTTGCAGTTGTAAAAGGTAGAGCGGTGTTTCTGTCCCATAATAGCAATAATATTCCTTTAAGGAGTCTAGTTTTTATGCGATGCACGATAGTGTAATTAGACGGCTATTTTCCCCTTGCTTGTAATCCCCTTGAATCTCATTAGCAAGAAAAATATGTTACTTTGTATGTAAAAGAAATACTGGTAATTAGTAACACTCGTTTCATTCTTTAATCTGTGTGCTTATGCGAGTCTTTGTTTCTTTCATTCTAAAATTATTTTTTAATATCAAATTATCCAAGTATCTATCCATTAAGAAATTATGTACTATTTACTATACAAGAATATATGTATGTGTGTAATATACAGTATTAAGTCTGGTACTATATATTTAATATCCTTCACAGCTCCAAACGCGAATCATTATTTTTTTCCGGCAAATCTTTTCAAGATTACTTATCCTCGTCCTTTGATATAACTTTGACAGTTTACCGTCGCTTGCCAGTAACAAGCTTGATAAATCCGTATCATGTCCAAGTATCAAAATCACTTATACTAAAGAATAATACATTGAAAACACATGACCTTTGAATTGTTGAAAAATCTTGATCGAAAAATAATTCGAACTTTTGACTTTGACTTCTGAATAACTTCTACTGAATTCGATGAAAGTTCGAGAAAATAAAGGTCGTATAGGTCAATCCTCTGTAAATATTGTGGACTGTCTTTATTGGTACTTGTTCCCACATTTGTGTGTCTAACTATTCTCTAGTCAAGTTTACTTCTATGACCTAGTTTTACAACGAGTATCATAGGACGCCCGTACTACGGCGTACCAACCTACCGCTGCCCGATAAATTTACACAACCAAATATTGTTGCGAGCCTCGTAATTGGTAAAATAGCACTCTAGGTATTCGAAGGAAACAACAAGCTGGGAATAATACTGGAGTAAACAAGTGCTATTTTCTTTTATAATTACACTAATTGTATAATTCTGAAAAAAAAAATAGTAAAATTACTTCACGTTAAGTTTGGAATTTCAAATTGTTCGGTTTATTATTCTTTAAGAGCAGATTAGGGCTTACTTAGCCCACCCGTTACGGCTCTTAACAACGTACAAACTACAAGGTAGAAAAGTATTGTATAACTAGAATTATAAAAACAAATGATAGTGGCAAGGAACACGCAATGTAATATGAAAATTGTTGTGTAATCTGTTTAGTAAATAATTACATAATCGATGCGTATTGTGTGCTCGCACAATCAACGGTGTCAATAACACGCGGTACTGTTCCCTTGAAACTGATATCCACTAAATAACGTTAGCAATTTCAATTACGTTACTACTCGAATATTCCAACGCCCAAAGTAACGTCAGGTACAAGTATAAGTTTACTCATAAACTAAATAAGTAATCAGTGAACCTTTATCGCTCTCTCAACTGTAAATTACCGATAACGACAAGCTCACATTGTTTATATTTACTCAAACGTAAACAATGTTGACAATTAACAAGGTCGTCAAAGATTTCCACCTAAAATATAAACATGAAAGTAACTCCTTAACTCGATTGCTTATAATCTGTTCAAAGCTAAAATAAATTTCGTAAATCGAATCATTTTGGGCTGAGATATAAATCCAATGAAGGAGGTTAACTTAATCCTGTGAAACCTCTTTCGTGGATCATTTTAATTTGTCGTAATCTTCACAATGTCTTGTAATGTGGCAACTATATTAGATATTTTATAGCGCAATAAACGCTTACGAGTGTTTGCTCAGAACTTCATTACACATGAGTATGTTTAACAAGCTAATACTTTGTTCATAAACGTGCCTCTTGAAAGTTTCTGGAACAGTATAATGTATTCAAGTTTACAATACTTTGTACTTTCAATGTTTGCTTAATTATGTAAAGAAAGCCTTAAGAAGAATACTTAAACAAAATTTTGTAGTTACATCAACGAATTATTTAAATAATTCGTTGATGTAACTACAAAATTTTCACCTTATAGTTAGTTATGTAAATTAAAATATAGTTGACAGCTCTATCCGAAAACAACAAACACTCAAAATTTATGAACACATTTAAATTGTAAATAAGATTATTCATTCAATTCTAATTAGAGGCGGCAAGTGGATAGTAAACTTATTATCTCACCTAGCCTTAAATTAAGATATTTTAACGGTCTAGAAACTTTGATAAAGATAGCAGGTGACGGCAAACATAATTTCATTAAGCGTTTACATTAAAATTATAAATGTGTACCTATAATACAAACCGTCGTTCTAGAATGTAATATGTTTAAAATTATTGAAAACGAAGCTGCACTTAGTGTGCTACGATTGTGTTGTGATTTGTGAACAATTAAATTTAAGTTTTTGATTGGATAGGTGACCTGGAAGCCTGTCACCGACTCTAGCAAGACGATTGCAGCTGTGGAAGCTCCACTGTTGTTACGCTGTTCTGAGCCATACTGTGCGAAATCTCACTTTCACCACTAATAAGTAGGAATGAATAGGATGTGAAAAACAATTGAAGGATTAAGTTTCTTATAAACTTAAAACAGAATATAAATTTTCCCAAAATGAAATTATGTCAGCGAAGTCTGTTGATACTTAACACTAAAAGGTACAAAATAATAATAGCAACAAATTTTATTTCAATTGCCCTTGTTGTAGAACTAATTTAATACCTGGTCTCTCTTGTTGGCCTTTCTTAATTTTATCTCATTGTAATAATTTATGGCGCCTGGATAATGTTACTTTCTTTCTTTATTTAGGTATTATTTTAAGTATTTTTTTACTTTTGTTGTTATCTTTCAACTAAGTAACAATTGAAAGTTTTAAAACTCAAAAAATATTTTCAATGCCGTAGACAAAAATGTTTCATTATATGCAATAAAAAAAAACTTAAGACGCTACCTCGATTTTATTTGCCATTTGCCATGGCAGATTGTAAGACAACCAGCTTACCAATGGATCTGAAATTTTGATATAGGTAAATTGATACCTTTATCTAGATTCTGCCAGAACGAAAACACGATACTGATAATTTTACTCGATCATAATTAATTTCGAAAACACGTCTAAAAAAGTACTATTTTTGATTTTACAAGCAAGTTACACGATCTTTATGTTTCAAAATTACTCTAATACATTCGTAACATCAATATTAAGGTTCTGTCAGAACAGTTTTTCCATAACTATTACCAATCATTTTTAAATAAAGTTTTAAGATTTTGTATTTTTTGAGCGGCCGCGATCATGGTAGACGCTACGCAATTCTGAACCTTATGCCCGTGCGCTAGCGATTAATACACAATAATGTACGGAGACGAGCCAGTCGGGCGATTGGGCTCTTCGGGGTTGGACCTATGCATGTTGTCGCTCCGGTCGTAGGTATATTCATTTGTGACGTGATGATCTTAGGTTTTAAATATTTTGTAAGTGTAAATATTAGTTGGCTTAGACGTTATAGGTAATAGTTATATTGTTAAATTAGGTTTAGGTTTTATAATATAAAATGGCAAGAACTTAAAAAAAATATAGTTTCTTAAAGAAAAAAGAAAACAACACCTCAAAGAATGTGCCAAAAATGCAGGAAGTGAAAAAGGCAAGGTAAATAAAATAAAATCATCATTACCTATCTATGCAACTAGTATGTAGTTATGTAATTTGTTAATTTTAGTGAAATTGTTGTTCTATAACATATTTTTGTAGTTGTAAACAATAACCATTCGTAGGAGAGTTATAACTATAGGTAGATCTTGCCAAACTTTATGGTGGCTTTGGATATTGCTCGAGTCGCTGCATAAACACCATTTTAGGCAGGGAGGTAACAGCGGGTGATGGTGGGCCACATAGGTACCTACAACAAGGTTGTACGCGTATAGGTACTCGGAAGTTAGATGCGATGCGACCAGCCACTATTAAATTTGGCGAGAACTTTTGGTATATCTACACTAATATCATAAAGAGGAAAACTTTGTATTTTTGTTTGTTTGTATAATGGAGAAACTCAAAACTACTGGACCGATCCTAAAAATTATTTTACCATTACAAAACTACATTACCTATCCACGAGTAACATAGGCTATATTTTATCTAGGTAAGTAATATGAGTGTTATTAGATATTATTGTAAATATTAGCACAAATTACTAAATAAATAGCTACTACGCAAACATAAACACAAAACAAAAACAACAAAAAATCTATGGAGACTCTGTTGTGTGTTATTTTTCTTGTATTGCCTTTAAGGAGAAGTTTACAAAATGAACGGTTTCTGCCAGAAAAAACAATATGTGCTTTAGATGCCGTTCGACGAAATTTTTAACATAACATTATTATTTATATTTCAGTTAATAAATATGTTTAAAAATATAATTACTTAGCTTCATTACTTCTTTGATACCTTACACCTCACTACGTACATTTTTAACACCATAAGGTCCGCGAAGCTTTTATTCTTTAACCGCGGAATTTTTACTAATTGATACCCATATTGAGGTAGCTATAAAAAGAAATAACGCAATTCAGCATTTTTTGCGGGCGCTATCTTGGATTTTTAATTTATCATGTTGTATAATAATATATTCTACTAGTCAAGTCCTTTCATTTGATACCGATATTGAAGGTTTTGTAAAAAAATATGCTATTCGCCATTTGTGGCGGCGGCCGTCTTGGGCCAATATTCACCAAATAAAGCTAGGAACACTTCCGATTAATTCCCATTTAAAACAAAAAAAAAACTAAACTATCGACTCAGCCGTTCAGGATATACACAAACACACACACACAACACACCACACACATACATACATACAACCATGCACGTCCAACTTATCATAATACAAAAAAAAAAAAAAATCCGATTAAAAATTAAATGTAAGTTGCGGCTCCTTATCTTCCCTGTTCGGTTCTTTTGACCCCGCGCTGACCTCGATGTGTGCGATTGGCGCGAAGTTCAAATTTGACACATTGAGTGACGAGTATAGCTTGCGCGACGCGCGGGGCGGGCGGGGCGTAGTGGGCGGAGCTATCTAAAATGAAAATATTCGCGGTAGCGCCTTAATACTAATATGCTATAATAGTAAGATTCTTAAAATCATAAAACCTTTATAACACCCTTTACAACAGTTTAAATTCCTAAAGTTAACCATTTGTAACCGAAACAAAATAAATCATCATTTTAATTTTTCAAACCGCACTTTTAACGTCGACACAAAACTTAAATATTTACAAAGCGATCGTCCAAATGTTATTGATATTCATAAAATGGTAATCGCTTAATCCCAGGTGTACCATTTAATGTTTGTAAAATATAGCAGACGGTCTACTACCAAATCTTAAAGCCATGATATTGTAGTTGTGAAAGAGACGGTGCTCTACGCTGTGTAATGCTCTGTCACGTTCCCACAACTGCTATAACATTTTCAGAGTCGGTAGGCCCCCAGTTCCAAATTATTACGCTCGATACAGTTTGATACGCGTTATCTAATCAACGTGCACATATTTGTATAACTCCTGAAAATTTGCATTTCATTATAAAGGCATGTAGAGCACGCGAATCATTCTATTTTAAGTATCTCTCACTTTTCATAATAAATTACGTGAAACGCATTCGTAAGTAATTTACAGACTGGCGGTGCCGTGATGTCATATGATTAAATACTTCTTATAAATGTTATAGGCATACGGTTTCGAAATTTCCGTCATACACAAATAAATAATTAATGATTTTTAATATTATTCCTCGGTATAATCACATTATACGAAAAATTTTAGCAAGCTATCGTGAGGTGGATTCATAATTATACATATGTTAACGGTTTACTTACTATATTTATCGGGAAACCCCGACTAATACGTTGTTAATATGAATAACATTTTGGATACTGAGTAGAAAGCGCACATTACTTCCCATAGATAGGAACCACTCGTGCCAAACTTTAATTCATTTTAGGTATCTACGAGTTATACTGAATAGCGATTAGTTAGATAATGGAAGGTAAACTCATATGATAGTAGCTTTTTGCCACGGATTTTCCCGCGTGGTTGACGGTTATATGTGTAAAATATTAACCTTGGCATCGTCTAACGAAGTCTTGTAAATATATCAATCCAGGGTGTTTTGGGACTCCATACAAAAATACATTCAAATTGATTTAGCCGATTAAGCTTGAAGGTGTAAATCCGTGTATCTAAACTACAAACTTTCGCATTTATACTAATATAAGTAGAATCTTGTAACAACTTCTAATTTACAATAGAAACGTCACTGCTACACCTCTTTTACAACATAGTCGTGATGATAAACGTTCTTACTCAGTATTCTGTTTATTAATTATGTTTTATTACCGGTTTAATATTGGTATAAACTTTAGTATTGGAGGCGTAATAAGACCTAGGCTCTACGATTTTATGGATATTAACAGTAATGAACAAACATAAAGCTATTTCTCATAGTAAACAGAGCGTACAGTCTAAATGAAAGATTCGTGAGACGTATGATAAATACAAATACTAATATACAGCAGTAATAACTAAACTTTCAAAATTATATGTACTGTGTTAATTGTTAGGACTCCTGTGACGGTAAAGAGATACGGCAAATCAAGTGCGACGTACTTAGACGTACAAGTCAAAGTGACGGCATTTGTCAAGAACGCGAGTCATACCAATAGATTTCTATTCTTTTACTATTCTAATGCGATGTAACATGGACTAGGCCCTTTCAATTCCAAATAGGTATAAAGTGTGGAATTTTGTGTTTAATATTATAACAGTTCTTGCGTTGTATGCAATAATGTGTTTGCATTACAACAGCCCTATATTATAAACATCATCATTCCCCTGCCCTTCTCCCAATTATTATTTGGGGTCGGCGCAGCATGTCTTCACTCATGCTGCTTAAGTTTTGGCTGTATTTTACGGCCGGCCGCCTGCCTGACGCCAACCCTCCTTGGAAATGCTGTTGCTAGTGGTTTACTCCCCACCAGGAGGTTGACCCGAGGTGCTAGGTGGTATGCACCGGGTCGTAATTTCCCTTAGTCGCCTCTTACGACACCCATTGGTCGATATGGGTCAGCCCTATTCGCACCGGGAACTGCCCGGTATTATGAACCATATTGCATCATTTCTATAAAGTTCTCTCGCAGCTCCATCATTAGTCCGGCTCTATGACATCATTATATCGCATTGTCATAGGATTTGCATAATGCACCATAATTTCAACTCAGTCGGTGTATAACTATTCTGAATACAGTTACAAGATCTGCGACTCTACGTACACTAGTCTACGCTCTCTGATGTCGGGGATCTGCTGGTCTACCTTACTACTACCACTTCTTAAAGTAATATTAGTGAGAGTATGAAACCGTGACAGCGCAATACGACGTAGAGATGCCTCTCTGTTTCTCACCTACAATAATATTATTTTGACAGCTGATGGTAGGCCCTATAAGCAGTCTTAGTATCCCAACGACTTCAAGAACCCTACCAGTTGTCGCCATCTAATATCATTGCGGTTTTGGTAGACAGTCGCTGCTCCGTGCCATACAGTGCGCTGTTAAACTCCACACCTTCATTAAAAATAATTATAATTTAGGAGATAGATTTAGGCTCTCAGTCTGCTTTTGATCTATTACCATTCCATTTCATCATATTCATATCATATTTCGTGA
The DNA here is from genome assembly GCA_941860345.1 of Chrysodeixis includens. NCBI lineage: Eukaryota > Metazoa > Arthropoda > Insecta > Lepidoptera > Noctuidae > Chrysodeixis > Chrysodeixis includens. The sequence continues at coordinate 7,752,403 of OW796098.1, read as the reverse complement.
CTAAAATAACTTTTATGCCTACTTACTTTCTATTACCTAAATATTTCATCCAAAATTTGTGTAGGTGGTGTGTCATGTCTCAATAAGTGATTTTGTTCTAAAATTACAGCTATCGATAATCGCTAGGCTTAAGTTTGCTTTCAATGGAATTTAATACGCTAAAGATTATTGTAAAGCACTTACGCTAATTAATAATCCTCCCACTTTGTTTAAACCTTATTTATATATTCGTTATATTTTAGATTGAGTGACAAATAACTTATTAATAACTATGATTGATACTCTGCTGATCTTAATACACGAACAAAATACTACAGACCCAGCGGTACATTTGGGTTTAACCCGCGAAACATTGACATTTTTTCTGCACAAATTACTCTTTACTTGATAAACTTCATAATATTACAAAACTTATAAAAAATATGAAATCGATAAATTAATTTTCAATCAAAATTGGCTGGCATAGCTCCTGATGGGACCACGATAAAAAAGAACAGAATAGAATTTGGCTCTAATGTGTAGAGTGGTATATTTTCCGACATAATATATTACTTAGGGTATATTTTGAAGTAGTATTTCCTGTAGAGTCTAAAACAAATTTTATGATCCGCCTGAATCCGATAGACCAGCTCTACCGTACGTCAATTCTGTGTAAGGCGATTAAGGTATTACATTTTGAAGATGGCTGCAGCCTGATCTGATAATAACAAACTGCTGTAACTTTAGTGATGTCGAGTTGACCTGTATGAACTTTGGTCAGGAATATCATAGTGATATTGAAACATAGTCCATTACAAGGTAATCAGAATGGTATACAATAATACAAGTTGTATAAATAACGCGAGTGACCACAATAAAATTTATCCCTTCGCCATCTCGAGTTTAGGTGAAAATGATAGTCATTTGACAATACGTCAAGTTTCATTAAATATGTCTTTAGAAAAGTAGCACCTACGTATAGGTTCGCCATCCCTGTTGCAGGCTTATGCTAAGTAAGTGCAATTTGTAGAAACTGAACTGAAGTATGTGTCACGCTCGTAAAATTGTCATTTCCTGTCGATACTACTCATAATTTAAACATGTTTGTCACTTTCATACAATTGAGTGTGTTAGAATACTGTTATTTTTGAAATCTATTTTTAAATTATATTTACTAAAATAATTATCAAAAAAAAATGAATTGCCATTATTTTATCATGTATGAGATTCAAATTCATAAACTATCATTTTTAAACTCAAAATGTGGGTATCTGTGAATGTCGAGTAGTGGGACAAGACTTATAAAAGCGCTGCGTCGCTACTACACAGTTAGTTGCTGCCTGACAACGATAGTGGTCGGACCTCCTACTGATAGCTGTGTGTAATTAAGATAAGTATACTATGTTATTTATTTGTTAAAATTATATTATGGACAATGTTGAATAAAATTAATTTAATATGTAATCCTAGAGATATAAATAATGATGGTAGCTAATTAAAAGTTTCAGTACAATTAAACTGTCTTTAATTACTAAATAAAATCATGATCTGAATAAATTAAGTTATTTAATTTAATTAGATAAATGAACTATTGGTGATATCATACTAATGCTAAATAAAAATATATTCCAACCAAGTTATAAGTCTATCTTACATATATGTATAATGTATGTATATATATATAAACATATATATTAGTAGTTTTTAACAAGTGCATATCCACTCATACAAATTCATTCATTGCGTTCAATGTTATCGATCGTAGATATATCATTTTCTTTTCAATATGTCACGTGACCTTTAGTTGTCACTCCCATATCATTATATTAAAGTGCATATCCACACACACATTAGTTCCAAATTGCATGAAGCGTTATCGATTGTATAGATGGCATTTATCTAAGGGCAATGACATTTAGTTGAGATAAATGTGACATAACCTTGTCATCTCATACAACTACAAAATTAGAATCCCATACAAATATTTACTTTCAGTCTGAATTTTTTACTAATGTCTGTAACTCTCATACATGGATAGACTGTAAAGTACATAATGAAATTATTATGAGTCGCGATAACAGTTTTAAATGGGAAAGATATGAAATCGTTAATGTTTACTTCGTAATTAATCTTATATATAAAAATCAATTGCTGTTCGTGTTAGTCTCGCTAAAACTCGAGAACGGCTTAACGGATTTATCTCATCTTGGTCTTGATTTGTTCGTGGAGGTCTAGGGAAGGTTTAAAAGGTGAGAATTTTTTTTTTTTATTTATCGTTGGGGCAGTACGAAGTCTGCCTGGTCAGCTAGTGTGTAATAAACCTTAGTTGAGTGCACACCAAGAAGCAAAGTTGAACGCAATCGAATGCAACGAGTTTATTGAAGATTTTTCTATTTGATGAGTTATTAAAGAAACCCCTAAATTGTTAATAAAATGTTTTTAAGGCTAATAAACAGTTGATTAATAAACCACAAACCTTGATTGATAGACATTATTTATTCAGTTAAAAAAATGTCTCATATGAACAATGAATAACATAATATGTGTGAAGCAAAGCATAATTCCAATTGTCACTATTCATCATCGCAACAGATTCGTAAGAGATTATACAATTCATACCTAGTCTCTATCACCAATAACCAGCGTTTGGTAAGTTCTGCATACAGCCTCTTGTATGAATTTAATCAATCCTTAGACCTGTAAACTAAAGCTCTCCGAGAGGATTATTATAATCCTTTAGACCCATTTATACAGGCTTTGTTTATACAGCGTCTCAATCAATACAGGTTTATAGTCAAATGTGATGATACTGTCGATCGATATTACAATAATACAGCTGGTTATTAGGCCTCTGAGCCTACCATCACCATTTACAGTAAGACTATTGTACGATTAGATGTGAAAATCCAGGTGTGAAAGGGGGATGTCGCGCGTCGATACGTAATGTCGTCTCACTTACACAAGTGGCGGAAAACCTCCAGTTCAGAGATGAAAAATAAAAAAAAAAAACAAATGACATAATTTTGTCTTTTTTATCCATATTTCATCTCGTTACGACTGCCAGCAATTTGGCAGTACCTATACATATTTATTAGGCCCGTAATTAAGTCTTTATGTGTCACTTGTGAACAATCCACATTAAAAGTAATGGCTACTCTGGACTGGTTCATTGACCTACATGGGGCATAAACAAACGATGAAGGATTAAAAGCTTAACTTTTAATGGATGTTACAGCGCATAAAAGAGTATGTTACGATTGGACGTCCGACGTCCGTAAGTCATGAATGATAAACGACAGAGAATTTTATGATACACCAAAAATTTTGACATGGGAAAGTACTTCCTCAATTTAGATACCGTCCTATGTATGGATGACTTTGTGCAATATTCAATATCCATAAAACATTTTCAACTTAAAAGGTACATACAATATGTATTCTAATAGAAAATAAAATCAACTAAATCTCTTTAAAAAGTAATCGTTGGATCAGCACTATCAACTAAATACGTTATACTTGAGATTCATATTCACACAACATCAATATAAAGGGTCAAATTACAGCCTACATTTGACTTCTCATTAAAGCAAACAATGCTAAATCTAAACCTATTTCAGTAGTTATATCAGTACCAAAGGTTCAAGTGTGCCTCCGACAGGGATCTGCCTACGCTATTCACGAATATACGAGTACCAACGTAATTAGAAATCTATTCCCATTTGCGAGCTAGCGGTAGAGATAGACAAATAGACAGAAGGTTAATTATGTAAGTCATTACTGCATTTTGGAAATGAATTTTCATGTGATGTGAATAAGGAAACTGTTTTGATAGATATTTTTGGTTTGCTTACGGTTTATTATTTGTAAAAAAAATGGGTGAAAAGAATACTATGACCTTTTCGTGTTTATTTCGAACAGTTATATGGATCAGATAATAAAAAATGCTTATGAATACTGAGTAAAGTAATTACTGAAATTACGCAAAACATAAAATGCGAGAAATTGAGAGTTGAAAGAAGAAAGAGAAGGCCCGTTTCATAGTTGCTTAGCCAGCTATAGATTACATAACAAGTCTTCATTTAAACAAATCTATACCTAATTCTTACTTTCGTATCGTATATTCGTGCTTTTTTTCAATAATTCTATAACTTTCCTTGTTAGCTAATTGGGTCGATCGTCGTTTCGACCCGTTTCCATATTTATTGTAACTCCGCTATGAAATCCCTTATAACCCAATTACATAAATCTAATTTGAATACTAATTTAGGGCGCATTTTTGATACCCATGTTAGTGCCTACTGTGTTTCATTATTGTTAGTCTTATGAAAACACTATTGTATTATTTATATTACATACTGATTTAGTAAGAACATTATCGACAAAATGTTTAATTACAATATCATTACAATCAGTATGAAGATTTTTTGTTTTAAAATCACCGTTTTCCGTGCAAATTATGATCTTATGATAAACATAATATATTTTTTACTAGTCTTCCTCCTAGGCTTAATTTTCTTTTCATCGCTTGTACATACAGTATTAGTTTCCGTAGAAATTATGCAAAGGCCTTAATGATTGTTGCGTGTTAAAAGTTTAAAGGCAAAACTTTAATAGTATGCGCTGTAAAGTTATTAATGATCTTCAACTTGCGCGAATATGCTTCCCGAACGTAAACGTTCTATATCAACGTATTTTCTTATCAACTTTGCACGAAGACGATTTATTACCCTTTATATTGCGATCACAAACTGATATTTACTATCAATCGTCGTCGTCGTTTGTCTCTATAGGAAATTACAGGGCCTATAGACAAGATCCGTTTCGTATTGTATCGCACCAATACTGCAATGTATTGAACTGACAGGTTTAAAAAAAAGTTTATTGAAAAGAAATGTCACACACAAACTTCAAATCTATAATATGACTTGAACTTCACCCGTAACCACGGTCGGTGACACTCGGCCGAAACGTCGGGAGAAAAGAAATATCAAACTATATCGCGAATAAAACCCGTTTGTTGTCTAAAATATTTGTACAAGTCGCGAAGGCTTAGAAACATTGTCTTGGACTTGTCAGTTCAATTCATTGCTAGAGCTTTTCGTCAGCGTTAGAGCTAGAAGACTGTTAATCTACTTGTCTACAGGCCTATTTACAGTTTTCTATGAATTTTCTCTTCTAATGCATTACACAATGTCAGGGCTCTTAGCTTAATTGAGGGAGTTATACCTCATATTTGTGACATAAGCATACAGCACTTGACTATGTTGATTGCTACTTTATAGGTATCTAATAATTCAGAACTTCAAACACAGAGTTTGACCTACATCCCCTATGACTATGATCTACTGCTTTACTATTATAATAGGCAACTGTTAGGCGAACCTGTGTGTGAAAATTTTACTTTATCGCTTCTAGCGATGGGTTTGATAGTTCTACAAACATTACTGCTGATAAAACCTCTTTTTAAATGTAAATGACAATGTATGAAAAAAACAAGTCCAAGTCACAGAAATTTCAAACATAAGTGTAATGTACATCAATTTGTAGGCGATTTCTGTCATCGTTAACACATAGAAATGTCACGTACCTTTAGGGGATGGTTAAAAGCAAAGTTCTCTCCAATCACTCGCCTTTGAAACATTTCGAAGAAAGCTTAAAAGTTAATGTTTTCTTTTACTTATTTCTACGTTTTTCAACTGTCGGTTTTTGTTGAGTTGAATTCTTTTAACAATTTTAGAGAGTTTTAGTATAGAAATATGTCTTTTGAAAACCAATACACGATAAAATATTTGTGATAGTAAATCTATACGTCTAATGTCTATGACATAAAACAAATTGTGTATTCTACTTGTGGACCAAAGTCTACTTATATTGTTTAGACTGGCCTGTTGGTCTAGTTGTTAATGGCCCTGACTGCTAAACCGGTAGTCGTGTATTCGATTCCCACTCAGAATATTATTATTATAATAATTGAGTTAAGTACTATTTACATTATCTTATATACCAACAAACAAAATAGTAAAAATATATCTAGTCGTAGTTAATATTACACGGGGGCATTTTACCCCATCAAGCGGAAGATTCATCGCGCTATTGCATCAAGCCGTTTCCTAGAACTCAGGATCTCTAACAAGACAGGCAACATTGTTATCACTCACTTCTTAACTTTAGAATTCCAGTGAAGTTGAAATAAATAATGATGTAAACTTGGTAGGAACAGGTATAAAAAATATTACGTAAAAAGTATTATTAGTCTAAGTATTTTGTGAAACTAAAACTGTCAACAATTTGTAGATGTAATTATAATAAAACACGAAACACTTTTCTTAACAATAATACCTGCCTGTAAATGTCCCAGTGTTTTATTACGTAAAAACCACCTAAAGACACGCTATTATTTAATTCTTTTCGTAATAGTCACATTTACGATTAATAAAACTTACAATAAGTGTATTATAAAAGCTTTTTAAGACTTAATGGTTTAATGTAAAAGGTTATTGAGTAACTTAATCAGCCAGCACAACAAGCTTCAAAAGTGAAACTCTAGTCATTATTGGAACGAGATAGCGTTATACAATGCATGTATTGCTGTCTCGCTTCAACAGTAGCAGTTTTATTTATGGTTGGTGTTCAGAAACAGGTATTGTAGTGAATGGTTGTCACTTGATACATCAATGTCGTTCCAATAGTTCATGGTCAATGAAAGGAGAACAGTAAGGCATGGAATACTTTCATATTCTGTTATGCAAACAATCTGGGTTGATATTTGTATATTGACATGTACAATTGTTGGTATGATAAGTTGTGAAAGATCTTGAAGACTTAAGTAGGCCTTATTATGGATAATAATTTTGTAAACGTAATTAAAGAATAAAATCCGTGCGTGCTTTATACCCATATCGTTAACAATATATTTTACGATGTATGCTCTTTTGCAGATTATGAAAATACCCAAATCAATATTTTTAATCCGTGCTGTTTCTCTTTTTGCACGATATAACGCATTTCCGATACATTACATTTTGTTTGATTAATAATTTAAATACTTTGGCTTAAGTTAATTACTGTAAAAGCTTACATTTGCGCCTTCTAAACAGCAAATTATGTATGCTGTATGCATATGTATTGTTTTATCTCAAAACGCTTCCGTTAATGTAAATCCAGATTAATATATAGCTACTATAAAGGTTGGTATAAACCAATGGGCCAAAACAACCATCGAATGGTCTCTTTTACACAAAAAAAATGTCAACGAGGCACACACTGGCGGTGATGATGAGAAGATCTGGATTCATTTATACCGAACTGGTCATAACTGGCCCCGTAGCTCTCGAGAGAGACAAATTGAAGAAGAGTAGGGTGGCCTTCGCCCAGCAGGGGCAATTCAAGCTAGTAATTATAATGAAAACAGAGGTTGGTATACATATAACATGTATACAAATAGTAGACCGCCATCGACTAGAATTGATATTTTTCATCAACCAAAACAATGAACTTTAACGATGTCCGCACAACACGTTCGTTAAATTAATAACGACAATCTGTACAAAGTTTTAACGAAATACCATTTTAGGCTAACACGTGTATGTGATTATGACAGATGTTTAAAAAAGTTTTTGTGTGTATAACAAAATTTTAGATACCTTCCTGAGTACTTCATAGAACAGTTCCATAGAATAAATAATTAATTAGTATGTGGTGCAAGTTGCTATCTGATTTGTTGTGCCCTTTTTGTTTTTATTGTCACAATTCGTCTTTATTAACTATTATGGCTTTGAGAACTCTTTGCACTAATAGAAAACACAATGAGTTTGTAACAGTAATAAATAATAGTATTGGTAAATGTGGCGTTTATAGCGACAACGGAGGAAAGAAATATGTACGTCCTTACCAGATTATTCATAAAATAAATAGAAAGAATAATAAAACTGTAATACCATCCTAAAATTTGTACGCCTAAACAATTAAAAGTAATTCTAAGACACATATCTCAGAAAATTGAATAAAAACTCCAAGTCAAAAGAATAATTAAGTACTCAAGTTATATTCAGATTGAGCTTCTATCCTACACTTTATCAAATGACGTGCGTTAATGTTCCCCGAATTAATTCCATTAGCCCAGTAATTGCATTACGTATCCATTCTGGCTGGAAACAGATTAAACTTTCGTTTGGAGTTCCTATTAATACGGAAAACATATGAAATGATGTTCCGAAGTTTTTTGGTACTCGTAACTACGGATTTGATAAGTTATGTTATGTTCTTCGCTCGTGTGAACTGAGCCGTAAATATAAATTAGGTGGATTTTTGTGTGGTTAATAAGTGAGGAAATTACTTTGTGAGTAGTTGTAGTCTGACACTGGAATAATGATGAGTGTAATGACTGGCTAATCTATATATTTATCACATTAACCTGCTATATCTAGATTTATTTGCTTTACCATAAAGTGGTTCAAATGAACCCTTAGTTTGTGTTTTCCTAAGAATCATGAAGAGAGTTAAACTTTACGGAATTCAAATTTTAGCAATTATTTATCAGTATATAGGGAAGGGTGTACATTTCATTTTGAATTTGGTTTAGTAGTCTTTTTGTCAAGTTTTTTTTTATAATATTTTAATAATATGTGTATCAAAATATCATAAAAAGAATTTTTACTTTACGATTACACATTTACGTTGTATTTTTCTATAAATGTATTAAGAAGATTAGATAATTTACAATTAAGGTAAGTAGTAGTAAGATAAGTAATAGTAAGATAAGTAATAATTAAACTTATAAACAATCACTATACTACAGCTAACTCACACGAGCTGCCGCATTAGCTACGTCGCCAAACTTCGCGTGTACACAGCGTATCTATCAATACGAGAAGTTCTGGAACTATGTCTAAGTTAGAGACGCAGACGATGTTACCGCATCCTTGGAATTGTAATACAGTTTGCAACAATATAATTGGTGGTACAACATTGATTGATTGAATTAAATTGTAAGTAGTAAAAGTACGGTTAAATTGCATGCAAATATGTAACACGAATAATCAAAATCTGGTTTACATTTTAAGAACTATATTTATGACGGTAAACCAAACGGAGAAATTATCGAACTTTAATTTATCATCATAATTGTTCGTTATATTATTCATATTCAATGCATGCAATACTGCATTCAAGAAAAAATTGAAAATTGACTTGACAATTTTTAATTATAGATTTTTTTATATATCGACTTGGAGAGGCCTAGCTATTTCCAGCAGTGGACTGCGATAGGTTGACGATGATGATTATATAGAAACTAAGGTAAACTTCTCGAGTAAGTATCTATCAATACGAGAAGTTCTGAAACTATGTGTAAGTTAGAGACGCAGACGATGTTACCGCATCCTTGGAATTGTAATACAGTTTACAACAATATAATTGGTGGTACAACAGTAGTTTGATTGAATTAAATTGTTGTAAATAGTAAGTTGGCTAAAAACATTGGTAAAATATGCTTTTCTGTTTTACTACACGAACTTCATTTAGGTATTCTTATCATGACTAACCATCGAAAAAGATTCGAGTAATGCTTTAATAATGTCCATCGATTTGTTTTATAATTTTCATATACTGTATGCAATATCCCTAGACTTTGTTGATGCATCTCGATTAAGTAAAGGTACCTTAAACCTATCCATGTATATTATTAACTGGTCTTTATGTTTAAAAATGTAGAGCAAAAGTTAGGCATATAATTTGTCCGTCCTTGTATACAAATGCTATCTGAAAATTATGACTTTATTGCCTAGTAATAAACAGCTGGAGAAAGACTAACACAATTCCAGTTTTATAGCTAACACAATTCTATTTTCTTTATTCAGTACAGTCAGCAACAAAATAATTTGAACACTGTCAAATTCACACGTCTTTTTAATTAAATACAATAACATAAAAAAATATTTTTTTTTCCTCTACTTTCACAAAGCACCACCTAGTCTTAAACTAAGCAGAGCTTGTATTATGAATACTAGACAACTGATCATACTACTGACTAGAAAGCAAAATAGCATTCTAAAGTCTCCGAACACCCAAATTACAGATGTTTTTATACATTTTACTCAGTTTATATATCCGCGTTTGTCCACCGACTTTTGTAGCTGACTATACAATAACATTATAACCTCGCTTACATAGCAATCAAACCGAATAGCTTCGTGGCTGAATATATAAGTCATCAACTTTCTGTATCAAACCTTTCTATTATTATACCCTTCACACTCGATTCGCATCTTCATAATATTTGTATACAGCCTTGGAACTACCAAAATTCAAGGTTAAGATCGACCAAACAAAATTCCATAGAATTCTTCGGTTTGGACGCTTTACCAAACATATGTAGGTAAGTAAAGTGTGTATCCAATTTATCACAAGCTTCAAACAATCAAAGGAAAACATCGTAAAGGAACCAAAACGGACGTCAAAGGGTAACATAATATCTTTGAAAAAAGGTCGTATATTTACAGAGTATATTAAACTCTTTATACATTTTGAATGGCAATTTTTCTGATATATTTAGGTATGTCAGGTATCTTAATTACTCGTTGGGGTATAATTAATTATTAAATAAATAAATAGGCATTGTACCTACCTACATTAAAATGATGTAATTCAGGGACTAAAATTTCAGTAGGTTATTTCATAAAAATATTTTCTCGTAATGTAAATTACCTAAATTATAGACACGAGACTATAATTTCGCGCCCATTTAATTAATTTAATAGATAGTTAAAAAATGTCATTCAAAATTTATAGCTACAATACTTATTACTTTAATTTTTATTCAAAATTAAGGTCAAATAGCGTCCAGACATACACCCCTTTGGAGTAATTATCAAAATTAATGAGGAATTAATGGAACATCCCCAATGACGCGATAGTTAATCGGCTGACCTTCACAAATAATTTAATTGATTCACACTATTATTCAAAATGTTATTAGGCGGTATAGAAGCAATTTGTTAAATTAATTATAGTTTGACAACGGGTACGCGGACCCTCTTTAGAGGTAATAAGTCACTACGAAATTGAACTTTAGTGCTTCGAGTTAAAGACGGTGTTAAGATTATTCCCCTGACTGATGTGCGGTCAAGCCAATAGCTTGTCTTAGTAAATTATCAAAACATTTGTGTATTTGTGTTCTCTACAAATATTTGTACAAAGTCTGAGCGAGTATTAAGCTCCTTTAAGTGTAACTTATTTACTCAAGTAATTCGTATAAAAGCAAACATTTAGTTAAAGCATTAACTAAGTAATCTCTAAACTTACAATTGGATTTTGGGCGTCTAGCCGTGAAGTTACTCGTCACTCGTCAGTGAACTTCGTTAAGCAGGTATTTATAAGCAAATCTCGGTAAATATCTGTACCGTCGGCCAGAGTTGTAAAACCCTTGGAATTCAACGACAACGCGTGTTTACGTAAATACTCCAACATTTAAAATAGAATGAGATTTGACTGTGCACTTCGTGAGTAAAACGAAGAAAGCGCTTTAATTGTTTGTAAACGTTCTTTTACTGCGCCTCGAGTCATTAGACACTCGAAATAAGTTTCTTCCACATATGATTAATATACCAAAAATCACGCACAGTTATAATAGGTACATTTTATTGCAAGGGCCCCACAATAAAACAGTTCTTATGTAAGAACTTGAATTCCGATGATAATACATTGCTGTGTAATGTAAACAAATGAACAACAAACTTGAGAATTTAACGAATTACCGTATGAAGCTGAATAAAAACACTTCATTTAATTTTATTAACATGAACAATTCAGTATGGCAGGAAATTGTTGTAAAAACTGTCGATAATTAATTAAGCGGCGCACATTAATATAAATTATAGCCCGGCAAAGTTTAATACAGTTTATCACGTATCACGCGTATTATATTCAATGTATAGGCATTTTAAACTTTTACCAACATTAATTTCTGACACAGGGGAGCCATTGTCAGACCTTCATCAACCGTTACCTTGCAAATTTATATCTAGAGTGAGTTGCTATGATTCGCGACATTCGCGACTCGTTTACCTTAAAACATTTTTGTTGTTAATGGACTACTTGCTAAAATTCACTTGCGACATGCTTTCAATTAATTAAAACGACGCCTCAAGCGAGTGCCATTTAAGTCAATTTTAATGAAACAAATGATAAAACTTTACTTTCTTAAATACTGCGATAACCTTGTATTCAACTCGCCGAAATAAAAGAATACAGATGTTATCGACGTGTAAATAAACTAAAAAGATTTACGCCAATGTTCTTGGAAAGTTCTATTTTATGTGAGATCTATAATAATGACAGTACTAAAACAACAATATCAGGACGTGATCCAGCTTTCTACACCTTTACTGCGCCTTCACTAGCCGAGATTTTGAAACAAATTGCGTCCGTGCTCCCAATTCACAAGGTCTTTCTTAAATTTATATAGCGATAACACAATAACACGGATTCCTTTCATGTTACGTTATTGTGATCTTGTTATTTGTACGATCGTAAAAATCTTAAAGAAATTTGTTTATATTCAATAGTATAAGATGAGTCATCAACGAGGTCGGAAACCCGTCATAAAAGCACAAAAGGTGCTCAGTTGGCGTTTAGTGAATAAAGATTGCGATGCAAATTAGGATAGGTTTACTTAGTGAAGCAGTTTGGACGTCACTGGGGAACACAACGTTCTTCACCCGCTCACTTATTCATTTTTACATTAGTGACTGGTCTAAAACAGAAATATCGATAATCCAAACTTGATTTGCCACCACTAGACCGAGCTTTCTGTAACTTAATTTCACCGTGCATTGTACGACTTTGAAGATCAATTCAATAAAGTTAAGTGAAGAGCACGAAATGATATTTTAAAAGCATCGTTCTGTAATATTTAACGTTGGGCTACATTGTCACATAATTGTCGCTCCATCGACTCTCAAAAGGACACGTGTTTTGAATTTCCACGTGAAGTCGTAAATCTTTTTCGCAAAACCGTTAAAATACGAAAGAACGTAACACAATAAATTAAATTGATAGCTTTTGTACGCCTAATAGAGCAGTCCTGCGAAATGGAAGTACAACCGGAAAATATCAACGTGGTTGCTCCGGCCCTTCACCTAAATTGCTTTCATACAACAAAAGTAAAAACATTGGTTCACCCCATTTTATCAAAATTTCGCACCATTTTTGTGGAAGGAACAAAAATAACGGTTAACATAAAAGAGAGTGTTAGCTGTCGAAACTTTTGGTCACATTCTGGCTCCTTCCGCGCCATTCCTATCCTATCAATGGATTTTATAGGTTTGGGTATTGACACTTCTCACAACGTTCACATCAATACGGTACGGTTCGATTGTCAGTGACTCGACTTTTTCTAAGCCTGTGATAAAGAAACAGTACGATTTATTTATCGAATACCTTTTATCGATTTGTGCCGGGTGCGATGTACCCCGACTGTGTATTAACTTATAACGTAGACGTTTTACCAACCGCTTATTATGTTTGATCTATCGAACGATGTGCATGACAAAAAATAGATGGCATGATGGCGTGAAAGCAATTTCCTAGCTTTGTTTGGACACGAAATTATAATAACGTAGTACAGTTAAAATACACCTACTTTTCATTACATTTATGCTTCTAAAATTATACTTAATGATTTTTGAGTCATTGATATTTTAAATTTTTGATGCTCTTGTCAGTTGACTTTTATATTAATTGCGACAAAAATTGTACTGGATTAGTTTTAAGTGAATAACGTACAAAAATATATTATCTAATTCATTAGTTAAGACTGTTACCTACTCTAATACTAAGCGTCGTCGCCTACTATAACCTAACACGTGATGCGATAAACTTTTATAACTCCATTTTATTGTTGTATGACTTACATAAGTAGTATTGGTACGTATGAACACGCTCATTCGTTCGCAGGTTGCCAAATATCCGGCAGTCTCTCAGATTGTCCGGGGGAGGGAATGAAAAGCGAACATTCCATACATACACATACATACCCACGTATACGCCTACATACCAGTTCGGTCTACTTACAGTTAGATGGAATCCCTGTCTCCAAAACTTTTGCGACCTACCTCTTACTTTACTCTCGGATATAGTGTAATGCGAGTCCAATCGACCCCAAACTCGACCCATTTCAGCTCCCCGTCGCCTTTTGCATCCTCTTTCTGTACTAACTCCATTAACCTAACCTCAGCCTCGAAAACGTCGATCACTGCTTGTTTGTCCAATCAAGCATTTAAATGGAGGGCAATTTGCCACTTAATCCTCCAAATCTGAACTAATGGTGCTCAATAATAGATATGAGTACCTCAAGTTATCGAACAATTCTAGCGACCTGTTCGTTTTGTGGTAACACAAAGTTTTAGTGTGATGATTACACGATCTGCCGCGCACGTGATATAAACCATAAATTCCAGCTCCTTGTTACGAAGATAATGTTCAAAATGATTTCGTTACGTAAATTAATGATTAGTAAATTGCGAGAAAACACCGGTTTTTGGGACTGTAATTCTTAATTAACATCTTCCATCATACCGCTAAGCTTCGGTCCGGTAAATTTCACGTTTTAGTATGAATTATTGTATATAAAGTTGAACAGAGTTTTCGGAAGCCGAACAAATACTTTTGTGTAATGTAAGCGATCACAAAGCGTGCGCAAACTTGGAACCGAATATTCCTTAAGACAACAAATATGTTCTAAATATATAGACGCGAGAAAGCGAAATGATTACTTCATAAAATATTATCCTTTAACGATATGAATTAACCTATCGAGTTATTTGATGGATCGTTTTCTTACTTCATATTATAAGAAAAAACAAAAGTAAAGTTAGAAGATAAATTGATATATTGGGCAAACTTCTTTAATCTTTCCGATCGGAACAAAATTAAATTATGCCCGGATCATTATAGGCGTAATTAATTATACATTAATATTCATGTGCTTTGATGATTGGAAATGCCTGAATAAGTTTTCAATTTATCATTGTACATAAATGACTCGGTATTTTGTTCGTTTTTGGTCTGTTTAAATAAAGTTTGGCGTCACGATATAGAATAGATGTAATAATATATCTCACCTACAAATATATCCAAGTAGCATTACAGTGTTAATTAGATATGTAAACAAGATTGTACCTAGCGTTATTTTCTCTTCGGCTTAAGGAATATTAGAGCTGTGGCGTTGATAAATATACCTAAATTGTACACATAATTTATTACTGTAGAGATACAAATCTTTGTGTCAGCACCCAACGACTGCGTTAATTACCACACAATTTTAACCTCAATAAACTCGTCCAATGTTAATACAACTTATTTTGTATTATATTAAAATTATTTTTAATGCATGGACTTATCACACATTGACATACTTACCAATGTTTAAAGTTATAGCTACACTAACACACACAGGTACACTAAATCACATTCATCACATACATCCAAGTCAGTATTTACTTAACATTTAACACTAAACCATAATCACGTCATTTACTTCACACACAAGTTTTAAAAATCATGAAACTTAAATTCACTGGAAAACTTTAGTAAATTTAAATAGGAAAAAATAATTACTGTATTTTTTACTGTGGTTTATTATTCACGTCGTATGGGTCTACGAGTGACCGGGATGTGCTACGGCGTCGTAGCTCGTAGCGGGTCGGGGCGCGCGTAAGCGTGGGGTCTGACGGGCATGCGGAACGCGACTGGCTTGCAGCTACGACGCTTGCTGAAAACACCGCTATACGTAGGTAAGCCGCGTGGTACTGTGTACCTAGCTATAGTACGCTCGCGTCTGTAAACACAACCACAGCGTACCATAGCGTGTCGACTTATCACAACAATCGCAGATAACTATCACATATGACTGCATAATAGCTATGCCTTTTGTTCCCGCGGTTTGACTCTCCTAAACCTATTTTTGTAACATTGTTTTGTGACAATGTAAATAACGACTACAAGTCAAAGTGTAAGTTGGTTTCTTGTGAAACATTGTTGTACACTTAACAAAGATCAAACGACGTCAACGTAAGTCAAATGTATGTTTGTAATAAGTTCAAAGTGGATTTTTGTGTGTACATACAAACCGCGTCCGGAAACACAGGAGACGTCGGTGAAAATTAATTACAAGCCGTGCGTAATTGCAGATCCTTTTGTCATTTCATTTAATGAATACAGCAAATTGTTTGTGAAACAGAACAATTTACGTGTGTCGTCATAAAGCTCAATAAAAGTGACTGTTTTTGTACCTTTTCGATTTGTACAGCGATTATTACAGAGTGCCATCACGCTAATATCACATTAATTACTAGTTGACGACTGCATAAAGTCAATATAGAGGCTTATCTAAATAATCCATCTTTGGCGCCATTAGCCATAAAATTTATCCATTAAAACATAGGTTATAGCTTGAATGTTAAAATATTTTTCTGAACTAAATCATATCGGTACAGGGGGCCTAACATTAACCCTTGAAGTCCAGTCCTGATGCAGTTTGACAGGCCTTTTGGTCCAGCGGTTCGTGGCTTTTTGCTAGAAGTCGTGCTTTACCAGAAGTCGTGGGTTCGATTCTCACCTAGGATTTTTTTTTTGTAATGAGCATACTTTCACACGTCCCCGGGACTATTGTATGGCCGATAATAGTCTGATAATACAAATTTAGATACATTCACATTTAATGAGTTGTTTTTGCGGTAGCAGGTGACAAAAGAGTTTTGCATTTGCAGTACAGGCAATAGAAATGACTCAAATTTTCAGTGACACTGTAAAATACTTAAATTTACATCAACCTTTGTTGCTGATAGTACGATTTGGAAAATAGCATGCTTACATTTACTATAAGGGAATCGGTTGTTGGGGTCATGAGTAAGGGGGTAATTAGTCACTGTCGCGCCGATGTAAATATAGGAAGTGGGGTACGCTTGCTACAAAGCAAGCTACCAAGAATCCAACGTTGCGCGGGTTAAGCAAGTTGAAATAAATGTATTTTAACGTCTATCCGTGACGGTAATCTCAGCGAATAATCGAAGCCTCGGGAATTTAAATAAATCACGACAGAATCTGTCGACAATCGTTTCGTTTCAATGAACGGCGTTTGGCGTTAACCCCAAAGTGGTTAGTCTCTTTTCATACGTATGTATGTATTAAGTGTTAATAGGGATGGTTACACATGAAAATATTGGAACTCCGGAAAGACCTCCAAAATTATTTAAAAAATAAATTCTTGCTAATTTTGAGCAGGTTAGGTATTCATTATTTGCTTTTTTTGCTGTAGATTTCGTAAGCAATGTTGTTTATTACAATGCACAAAATCAGCATTAAGAACCTGACCGGATTCTGTTTAAATACGTTCAAGATGACTCACGTAGGTACGTACCGTAAATAGGTATATTACATTTCCTCGTCCCCAAACCGCAAATTAATGAAATTTGACAAACAGCATCTTATAACAACGGAGTAAGGTATACAATCGTATATCACTGTCACCATTGACAAGCAGCAGACCGTACCCATTTCCTTAACTGAAACTAGTTCTGTCTTACACGTCAGCTATATAGGTCATATCGTCCAGTGATGTCCAAACGATGGTACTTAAATATGACACTTGGCGTGTCATATTTATGACCACAATGCCGCAGTTCCGCGACGTGCGAAACTTTGCCGTCACTGAAGTTTTGTGATCAATCCTGGGTACTTGTGTACAAGAAATACAAGAACAGCAAGCTGACAAGAAGTTCTAAAATATTACTTTTGAAAGGTATGAATAGAAGCCTTGGATATGTTGGTATTATCTTATGATCCTTAGTGTTCAAACTTTTACTTACAACATATGTTATTACGCATTATTTTTATAGTATTTTTACAGACATAATTCAACGAATGCTTTAACGCATCAACAGCAAAATAAATATTTGACCAAACGATTCGATATAAATTGAATCTCGTAACAATTAAGAACAAACAAAAATGTACAATGGAACACAAATATTTGATTTGCAGGTTGGCATTCAAAGCATTTTATAAACGACCCTATTAATTAACGTACCGCAGACATAAGAATTCATTCCGAAAAGAACGTTGACCTTTCTTTCATAAACTTTTTTACTTCGCCATCACGCCATCGCTACCGTGACTTACTCGTATATTACCTACATACATACTACTACTTACATGGTGCATATAAACGTATGTAACTTAAGCTAAGTTTACACTATAACACAATTTCGACTTTGTATTTATACAGTGGGTGCAATCGTAGCTCTACCTTGACCATATTTGTAACTACTGTACTATATTTAATTTCTGATTTCTTTTTATTTTGGTTCCATTTTTCACTATCTGCAGATCTATTTCTTACGGTTTGTAACCTTTATCGTAACTTTATCTTTATTTATTTATTTAGTTCAACATTTACAATGACACACATCGTGAACTCAGTTTACCCCATCAAGTGTGTATGTGAATACGAGAGTCCAAATGTCAGACATTTATTGAAAAACTCAGACACTCCAAACGAAATAAATGTCGTTGAGATTCAAGCAATTTTTATGTCAGATTTTTATCGCAATAAGTGTCACCATGTAAAAGATGCTATGTATTACTAAATTAGCATACTTGATGACTGTATTATTGCACGAACGTGAGTTGAAATTGTGCTTTAAGCAGAAGTGAAATATTGCACAATTGTAGGTCTTTAAGTAATATATATATTTTTTTTTGAAGTGAGTCATCAAGCATTGTTAATGGTAACTTATGTGACCATAGATAAACATCTTTTTGTATTTTAACATAGTAAGTCAAAGCTACCGAAAGCCTTTAATAATACTAACCCTAATTAGGTACGCGGGATACCTAACCCGAAATAATTTTATATCCGCCATTGTAAACGAAACCTAAACGAAAGCGGTTTAATAACCGAAATTGCATAACCATAACAACCGTCATCAACATAGACATAGTGTTATTCAACGAATACTAGCGCACATATGGGGACTTTTAAAAAGGATTAATATATTGACGAAGCGATCGCCGATCGGCACACTATAATATAGGTCGAGTTTTCAAATTATTTCATTTTAGTTATTTTGTCTTTATATTCATGTATGTTTGCCATCATTTAATTTTAAAGTTACCCTACCATAATCGCGTCCATTCAGAAAGTTTAATTAAACAAAAAAACTATTTCATCAAAGTGAGAAAGTTTGTTAATAAAGTAGAAACTAACTAGAACTATGATTTAGTTTTAAATATTAAATTTGTTAGAGTTTAAACTAGTTAACATATATTAAGTAGAGTTTAAACAAAAAAGTTTAGACTATTTAACCTACTGGTTTTTTTAACTTCGGTATATTCTTTATTTTATACCAATTATTTTGACAATAGTTGAAATTTTCAATTATCTAATTAAGATTAAATGTTACTTTTCTGCACAATTTAATTAAACATCATAAATAAAATAACAAGGATTCTCTTTTCTAGCCGTAATTCAAATACGCAATCAATTTCCCGATATTTCTAAATATTTAATTTGACGAGTGGAATTAAATGGGAATAATTTATATCGTAAAGTAAAACCTATTACGGAACTTCAAATACATTGCCGAGGAAAGGTTTACGAATAATTTTATAAACTTAATTGGTGTGTCAGTTACAAGCTCTAGAAAAAGAACATACAGGCTAGAGATAAAAAAAACTGGCCAAGTGCGAGTCGGACTCGCGCACTAAGGGTTCCGTAGTATTCCGTACTATCATCTATAATAGAAAATCGCGTTTGTTATAGGTAAAAATAGCGCGACGAGTAACGTACCTACCTGATAATTTCCTCAATCCCACCCAAAACATAAATGTAAAAGGCTGCCAAGTTCGATAATATGAGAATGCTTCTCCTATAAAAGAAGTGAGATCTCAATAAGTACCAAGTTCTATACACATACCTCAGTTAAAAATAGTTACAGGAACGCCCACTTGGCAAGTTTTCACGCAACCTACTAAACGCAATGAGTCAAGTATATAATTTTCTTTAGAAAATGAAATACTAAAATTATATAATTATAAACTTGCCAAGTGTGCATTCCTGTAACTATTTTTTAACTGAGGTATGTGTATAGAACTTGGTACTTATTGAGATCTCACTTCTTTTATAGGAGAAGCATTCTCATATTATCGAACTTGGCAGCCTTTTACATTTATGTTTTGGGTGGGATTTCAATTATTTTTGTAAGGTTGTTTATTTCATTTTTTTCTTATGATTAAGTTAGTTAAGGAAATGTCTCATTTACTGACGAGTGGCTAAGTAAAATATCCGAATCCGACCGACAACTTTATTTTCTTGAATTTTTAACCGTGGATTCAGCGCATTGGTAGTGATCCTGCTTTGCACGCCGTATGTCGTCGCGGGTTTGATTCCCGCGACAGACAAACACAGAGGTTTGTCATGTGTCGGGCGCATTTATCAATAATCTATATGGGTATACATGTAGGTACCAACTTAAATAAGTACTTACTTATTATTTATTCATTTTCACTCCATATTTATAGTGGATCAAGGTTACACATTCGTTATTTTCGAAAGTGACTCACACTTAGCCGTTTCCAGATTTTTACTTTACTTTGACTAAATACAAACCTTCGTACCGATTTTCAGGTCGGTACGACGATTTAAAGATACATTATATAAATAAATTTAGTTAGGTATAAATTTACACCGGGTATAAATTTAAACCTTCATTATTTTTGAAACCGACTCACACTTGACCATTTTCAGATTTTTCCCTATACCTTGACCTAAAGACCTACCTACATGCCAAATGTCAAGTCAATACGACCATTGGAAGTGGTCTAGGTTTTTGATGAGTGAGTGAGTCAGTCAGTCAGTCAGTCAGTGAGTGTATAGTAAAAATGGCGATTTTCTGACGTCAATATCTCAAGACCTACAATAGGTATATTAATGAAATTTTGTATTTTAGATAAGTAAGGGGGTCTCAACAGATACTAGAAATTTGATATGCGTAAGTAAAATAGATTTTGAGTTATAGGGGGGTCGAAATTGGCCCGAAATGGGTCGTGTAATATAACCCACGGCCGGTGTGTCGCTTTTTTGCTCGAACTTGGCGGACACACTGCCGTGTGTCTAGAACCGTTAAGTACTCGTTAAAAGACCGTTGGCTATGTGCTACCATCAAATGTTAATGCTTGTTCATATCCTGTAGAAGCCTGCAGTTTCTAAGTATGTCTTATAACCCCTTAGTATGGTGCTACAAGGTTTTTTTGCGAGTGGCGAAAATCGGAACTAATGCCGGAATGTATGAAAAACCATCACTTATGATAGACAGTTAAGTTGATTATTTTTGCGAAAGTCCATCAACAACCTTGTGTTAATGTCGGCCACGTACCAAAAGATCCTTGTAGCTCTATACCTATATTGTTACACAAAACAAAGAGTTTCGATAACCTAAACCAATGTGAAACTAGAGTTAGGATTGACTCACACTAATTCCTTCTCGTCAAACATGTTATAAACTGCTGAAACAAGCCGAACTTTGAATTAGTTTATACTTAATACAACACCCACAACTAATACAGAAACTGATATTAGTCGCTAGGTATGGATTTAGAGTAGATTGCAAAATCTAGTTCGACTTAAGTAAATACGAATTTCGCCGTTGTTAATAAGTATGTGATATTATTATGTAATATCAAAAATGTAAGGCATGCGGAAGGGACTGCATTGTTATGCTAGGATCTTTAAGAATCCCTATAGTATTTATGATAATTATAAGTACTAAATGATAACGATAAAAAAACTACATTTACCTATGTTGTTGGCCTTTAGAGACGTTGATACCGAACACACATGGCACCTTTCCTACTTAATATTCTCACTAGTGGCGCCCCGCGGTTACACCCGCACAGTTTCCGTTCTCGTGGTAATAGGGGATAAAATATAGCCTATGCTACTCGCTTATAATGTAGCCTACCATGAGGAATACCAGCTAAAAATTTACTTCATACTGGGCAAAGACCTCTTCCCTTGTTGAAGTTTAAGCATTAATTGAGCGTTGTATTAGTATCCTAACAATTGGTTTAGTGCATTTCTCGCATCACCTAATGAGCTTTTAGACCAACAATTACAAAATTTCTAAAATATAATTTAATTAGGTAGTACATACTTTTAAAAGTAGAGCAGAACGAAAATAGATTTTGATGACAAACTTTCATTGTGACATAACGGGCACAAATTCCACGTGGAAAATGGAAAGTGTTAAAACAGATGATTTATGAATCAGATAGGGTGAGTAATGAAGCGAGCGGTGACTAGTACTACGAGAACTCATTAAACTTCAAAGTAAAAAAGAAACGATGAAAAACTAATTAAACTGTCATGCGAAAATGTAAATAACCTTCTTGGAAATTTAATTTCACTTCATTTTATTTTTTTGTTATTAGTTGCTGCATACGTATCGGGCATTGGTTTTTTTTATGTTCAAAAAAGCATGACTGTACAAATGTTTCAAAAGTTCTGCGATAATTAAGTACCGAAAAAAAAATGTAGGTTCATTTTTCAACACATTTTATAATAGTAAAATGAGTTCAAAAATTCCCGCAAAATACAAATGAGAATTACTCTGTTAAAACAATAATAGGTTTCCCATTTTGCTGAAAATGGGAGTACATTTTATCCTTGGAAATAATAAATTCGTGTACACTTTATACCCTCACCTCTAGAGCCCAACTCATTAATAACTAGGGACAGAGAAGAGATGTGTTTTTCATATTCCACGTATTGCGAAGCTGTAATTGAGGGAACGTACCCAACCATTCAATGACGACTACCGAATCACATTCCATTCGAAGTTAATAACCGCTCCAGGGATAGGCAAAAATAAGTTCACCTTCAACATACCTTCAATGTATTTGTATACTGAACATACTTGTATACCTATTACAGTTCTACTTACATAACATTTTGCAAGGAGTTTTACTTAGACAGTCTTTTTCGATACGAAAATTCTGGGCAATGTGAGGTAGACTAAAAGAACCTAATTATGGTAACGTTATAAATGGCTAGCTATAAACCTTTAAAATATTGGACTTTATGCTTCTTAAACCAAATGAATGTGGTCTAATCTCAGCAAATTGCTAATACTTAAACCGTGCCTGGTCATTTCTTTATACCACAATTTAGGTAACCTATACTTTTTATTTCCAGTTGACAAATTGGGTAACTCCTGCTATGTGAAGTAATGTAATGGAAAAGGGAGAAGACGGAATGATGGCCAAAGCAGGGCAAAAGATGCGTCGCTAATCCTGAAGCAGCCTCATTTGGAAGACGGTTTTGAAAAAATGTTCAATCGGATATGGATGAAATTAGAAAAAAAAGATTCGATCGTTAAAAAACCACCTCCTGTGAAACTGTCAGTAAAGTCATTTCAATACCAAATAAAAACATATTCGGTGTTTCCAAAAAACGCTCATACTTCCAGGAAGTTAAAGCCTGATAATGACATTTAAACGACGTTCGTCAGACTCCATACACAGTCGGAAATGCGAGCTTGAAATCATACTTTTAAATTTCTATGACACGTGTATATTGTGTATTCGGGTGCGGAAATATTTCTAACGGAAAATGTTACCCAGTGCCTGGGTTTTAACCTCTAGCTCTTAGAACATAATTTTGCGGGACGCTGGTTGAGTGGTGTGGTTGAAGCTCAAATATTGACGGAATGAGATCCATCCATCATCTACTATTGTGATCCTACTGTATATCTTGGAATAATTGATAATCTTGTGATATGTTTCAAAAGATTTAATGCATTTTCGTTTATAGACATACGTGTTATGTTCAGTAAATAAAACAAATGTTTTATCCCGAAATAAGAAATGTAATCAGAATTTCAGCTACACGTGTGTGAATAGTTTATCCCAGTCTGTTTGCCTGGATATATTGGTAAACAAAGTGAAAGTTTTGGAATTACGTAACATTGAATGGAAGGATTGACTATGGTAACACAATTTCACTACTTCTATATTTTATTATACCCTACCAAAAATTATCAATTTTGGAAGATTGTTGGAATAGAGCTATTTTAGACACTATTTTATACCTACCCACTAACTTTATCATAACGACACTGATCAATAAAGAAAAAGTTTTGGTAAATTGTGTTGGAAAAAGTTTTAAATTATTGATTTTCAATACTTACTCAATTTAGGCTTTGTCTTTTCCTCCTTTGCCAGATGAAAAGGAAACGAAGGATAACTTTGACGCTTAATTAATTCGATTATTCGAATAACTCAGACATTTCTTAACGGGTCACTTCATATTAAATTTCAAAACATACCTTAACTCCGTGTTTAAGATTTAGTCTATCATTAATTCAATTGTTGCATTTCAGCTATAATTGCATTGAAATATTTGCGTAGTTAAACTTAAATCTTCGCTATCTTAATACAATTATTATCTACTTAAACCCAAACATCGCATTAATTGTAAACAAGAAGGAAAATAGAAATTGTTACTTTTTCAAAGGACCCTATGACCCTACCCTACTGTTAGATATATCTCGACTTTTACAGTCTACACTATAATAAATATCGAAACTTAATCATTCTGATACGATTCAGTGGACTCGTTTAAAAGCAGAATAAGCAGTACTGTTATCGCGAAATATTTCTTACTTTTTCCGAGAAAACGCGGAGCTTGAAAGTAGATCTTATTTGCTTATAATAATATCTTCGAGTGCCTTGCTAAATGGATGAAAGTCGATTGAGATTTGCTTGTTGATACGGAAATTACCGTATTAATACTTTAAACAGGGACGAAAGTCACGTAGGTCATGAATTATGACTGTAAAGATGTCCAGAACGTCTAAAAATGCATAGATACCTGTAAAATATTTTCTACTTAACTTATTCCTATACCTACCTGTTTACATTGTCCATTCGTGTTTCGGACTATCGAGCGCACTGAAATAGCACAATAAAATATTTAAAGTTATATACGAATATTTTCATTAAACTGATTTTTTTTAAAGGAAGTACCTAAGTACCTAATCCGCTACGTCCGCGTCGCTTAATATCTATTCTGTATTTTGGAATTTCAGCTCAGTCATTCGTTAAAAAGTTCTTTATTAGTATCATGCATAACTAGACATGGTTCGTAGAACAATGAATCGCAATAAAATAAAAGGACCCTGATCAAATAAAAAGTTATGGCTTTGTACAAGGAAAGGAATGGTTAAAGTACTACAGTATAAATTGATCGATCAATGAGGTTAAAGAACGTTGGCGCGGTCAAGTACTGGAAACATCAAAGCCTACTCCTCGTACCTACATTAAACGAGACTTGACTGTGTCGCACGGAATTGCGTATACCTACAGACAAAACACATTGATCAAAGAAATAATGGGAATTATTATTATACCCACGCAAAACGATTGTTTTGTAGCCTAATCAACTTAATTATTAACAGATACTATTCTAAAGTCATTCCATAATTTAAACAATATCTAATCAATACACAATTTTTTCTATTTGTCTAAGAATAAACAATAAGTAATAACGAAAGATAGAAATTCCTATAAAGATAGGTCACGGAATTCAATCGACGTTGAAACTTTACTGAAAACATAAAATTCTTAAAAACTGTAAAAAGATGAAATAGCAAACAGGATTTGTATTAAATGAAACAACCACCGCAATTTACTGTAGAGAACCGACCGCACCAGCGGTCTAAAGGATTTACGCGTCAATTTAGCATGGTCTCACTCTTTTTACTACGCTATAAAGAAGTTATAAAATAAACCTGTATTAAACGGTTTAGAAACCCAGCAGCTGGGAACCAATAAAAACTGTCTAGCTTTCGGATTTTAAAGCTACACTGCGTTTAACTAAATCAATTTACTTAGATCGACCTAATTGTAGTCGTGGTTTGCCTTCCTTTAATGTTTATAAAGCTCCTAATGTTTTTATAAGTTTCATTTTATTACACGTGCATAATATTATGTATTGTTCTACTAAGTACAAAATAAATTAGACCTTCAAAAGATCTTACCTACTTCCAGCAATTTGGTTCCAATTATCTAAATGATATCGAAGTAGGTATATTATAACAACTACTTACCTGCCTATTATATACAACGTGTAACGGAAATAACGCACATCCACAGACACCCCAAAAAGAATATCCTTTTTTATCCACAATTAATGTATTGAAACATTTTTATCATTTTCTTAGATATTTGTTTTTATTACATATTGTCAGAATAATTTGTACAAATAATTGGCAAAACGCGTGTGTTTGAAAGTGTGAACCGCTGTGAATTGCTAACGCCTTATTGCATCGACTTAAGGCTCATTTTCGTTAACTTCGAGTGCTTTATGAAAACAGTATCTACAATTTAATTATTTCTAAATATTTTTTTGGTAAAAAAAAAATATTTATTTTTATTAATGAAATGGATTCTGTTATCGATTCTGAACAAAGTAGTTTCAGGATGTGCGATAATTATGTTACACGGTGTATATCTATAGTTGCCTTGTCAACAAGCTTTATCCATTAGTATGTAGTTACGACTAGATACCTGATGTACATGGAAATGTCGTTTACCGAGCAACGGAACTAACAAACTTAATCAGAACATTCTTTTCCGGAACCCAAAATACCTCCGGATACATCAGAGACGTAAGTTTCGATTTTTCAATAAATAGTCAATGTCGGTCATAATATACAGCGTGGCGCTACCACCCCGACATTAATTTAACACACGGTTAGGACTAGTAGCCATGAATCATTTGAGTCATGTTACGTTTTGATATCACGTAAACTGAAAGCCTTTCTTTTCAAAGAAACTAAATAATTAAAATCTATCTCAAATTGTGATCACTCTGTGCGAAAGTTCACTCATCAAATAACTTACCTACGAATAGCGGGCTTACGATTACTCGGTGCGGCAACGTCGCACGTGTAGGTAGCTTTGCGGGCTGGCAACAACGCATCGCGAGTTGTAGGTACATGTCTCATGTTCGGTCCGATCCTTTGGTGACACAATAATGTCACAAACACTGATTGTACCTACAGCGGTGGTGCTTAGTTAAACATCATAACTCGCACTTTTATTTGGTGCTATTATTCCATTAATCACTAAATTTATTTAACTGCATTTATTTGCGCAAACAAAGAGCTAAACGCCGTTTCTTAATTTCGATAAATTTAATGGGTGCACTTTTCCCGCTTTAATATCTGGATAGGAGTTCTGTGGTGGCCTTGAAAATGTATTGCGGTTTGGCGAAGGCTAGTTTTGATTGACTTTCAAAACGTTGTAGAACATTTTCACACAATTGTAGGTTTTCATTGTTTCATTCGGTCTGGGTTTTCGCGGATACGCACCAACATTAGTGCGTCGATTTGTAGGTAGTTGGAATTTGTATTTGTCATCACAGGTTTACACAATTCACAATAGTTGAGATCACAATCAAGTAACTAAAACAATCCAAAGCGTGTTTATTACATTATTGTAATCTGATTATTTTCCTAATTACGGTGATTACACTAGAATAAATAAAGAGATAGGTAAAAATATATACAACAAGGTAACAAATAGGTAAGAGTCCCTTTCTCGGAAACAATCACTAAAACATTAAAAGATTTATGCGCACGAGTGATAAAAAGCATGTCGAGGTCTGGGGCCCCGGCTGGCACGCTGAGCAGCTGAGTGAGAGAGGGCGCGCGCGTCGCCTGCGCCGCTCGGGCACACGCATTTTGGTTTCATCCTGACAGTATTGCTTATTCGCTTTAATTTCATTGATGTTTTGTTGACATTCATGACCCCGGCAATAAACGGCTGCGCGATGGTTCTTTACGTACAGGTTGCTCTAAATTGCATTATTTAAAAAAAAATAATGACTCCGTAAATATTAACATTTAATGAATTTAAAATTTATTTATTGGTTTTCGTGTGGTGTCCGGATATAAAGAATAGCACCACCCCATATCCTCCACTGGGTGTCGTAAAAGGCGAATAATGGACCTTAAGACCCAGTGCACTGTACCAAGCACCTTGGGTCACCCGAATGGTGGCGGGTAAACAACCAACAATCGCATTCCCAAAGAGGGTTAGTGTCAGGCAGAAGGCCGACTATAAATGCATAGCCAAAACTTTAAGCAACATGTCTAGAAGACGTGTTGCGCCGACCCCATGTGAAATGGGATAAGGGCAGGAAGATGCTGATGGTTAATAATATGGAAATGTATACGTCGGGGTGCTAGCGTCACCCTATATAGTGTTGTATTTTTCACTTCGATTTATACAAAAAAAAAAAACAAAAGAGGACCCGATGATTAATGTCGAAATTACTGAAATTGCACCTACAGAATAAAATTATGAAATCGATTTATTTTAGTGGGTAAGAACTTACCTATTATTATACTTAAAGGGACTTCTATATTCCACTATGAATAAACCCATTAAGCAGCATTCATTATTTCGATGACTCAACTTCTAAATAAATCTGTACACCATGCCAAGAAATTGTCTACATATTTATGCCTAAAACATGACAATGTCCTTTAAAGACGCACCCTCACCGGGAGCATTCGCATGTAATGTAACATATAGATTCGATTTTGAGCATTACATTACAATACTACCTTCCTGACCGACGAGCGTTCACGTGAAATGTAACATTATAGGCCAGACGCAACAAAAAAGCACATTGATACAACTACAACAAGTTGCGCATTATTATGCTCGGCTATCCTCCTTCACTGATGTAAACTCGTTTTACATACATAGATGATGAATGAAAATTGCGCACTTTAATGCTCGATTTTCACCCTCACCGATGTAATACTCGACTCTGTAACATTACATTACACGCGAATGCTCCTGGTGCAGGAGCGCCTTTAAAAGGCTTGGTAATCAACCAGTACAATAGATAACTCATTATGTCGCCATGCTGTAGGGTTTTATTTTATAATATTCACGAACTAAATACATTATGTTCAGTTTTTAACTTTTCATAAGTTTTTTAACATTATTAAAGTATAAACCATGTGGCAAACAAACTTTTAACATCATTGAATGGCAACACTACCACCGATTTGTCAGTTCTTGCGAACTGTCAGTCTAGTTGTCAAAAAAAAAAGCGACGCAACGCCACAAAAATATAAACTTGTTGGTTGGATTTCTGTAAAAATACAATAAATCGGTTTCTGTTTTTAATCGGTTTTGCAAGGATTTATCCAAAATGGTAAAACTCACGACGGAGTTGATACAAAACTCCATGCAATATATGAATCCATGTCGAGATCGAGAACTGGATCTTCGAGGTTAGTATTTCTAAACCCTGTTGCAATGTTAAATACACCCTATTGACAAATAAACATCTACGTGAACAATTCTCTTCCTTATATCTTAAGAAATTAAACACATAAACTTTAATGTTATCCATCTTAATCTACATTTTACCGCTCTTTATTTTATAGGTTACAAAATACCCCAAATTGAAAATATGGGAGCGACTTTAGACCAGTTTGATACCGTCGATTTCTCAGATAATGATATCAGAAAACTGGATGGATTTCCTTTATTGAAACGTCTAAAATGTTTATTGTTAAACAATAACAGGATTGTGTAAGTATCTATTATTCCGCAGCAAAAAAGAAAACTTAAGTAACTTTTAAAAGTATATATTAGTCTGACATATTAAACCTCATTTTACAGGAGACTTGGTGAGAATTTGGAACAGTACATACCTAACTTGGAGTCCTTGATATTAACAAACAACAACATCACTGAGTTGGGTGATCTGGATCCACTAGTCACTCTACCAAAGCTCCGCACACTGTCACTCCTACACAACCCAGTTTCCAACAAACAACATTACAGGTAACAGTATATCAATTGTTTTTTAATATTATCTGGTAAAAGTGGAATAAAAGGACTGCCTTTTGCTATTTTTGTCTAGTGTTATTACGGATGTACTACTGCTATAAAACTATATTGTTTCTGTTTTCCAGAGCCTATATAGCATTCAAGTTCCCGGAGCTTAGATTGTTAGATTTTAGAAAAATCAAGCAAAAAGAAAGAGAGGAAGCTAATACTTTGTTCAAAAGTAAAAAAGGAAAGGAAATGCAGAAAGAAATTACTAGGAAAGCAAAGACTTTTGTTCCTGGAGGAAATATGCCTGATCCTAAAGTTACCAGTAAGTAATTTACTTTATACAGTTCAGATTTTTTGTTGTCTCCATTATATTCCTACTTGGATAGGGGCTGTCTCATTACCTATGTAAGAAAATCTGATGCCATAGTTAAAGTAGGGTGATACACAACAAAGTGTAGCCTTTAACAAACACTGTTTTGCTTTAGATACTCACAGATAAATGAAGAAGATGAAGGTAAAGTTGATAATTTAAATTGAATGTGCTAACAAATTGTTTCAGACCTTACTCCTCAAGAAATTCACAAGATCCGAGAAGCCATTAAGAATGCTTCATCACTACAAGAAGTGGAGAGGCTAACTCGGATGCTACAGTCAGGCCAGATCCCTGGGCAGAAACCTTTGCAACCACCCACACCATCTAATGGACAACGTAAGATATCACTTCTTAATTTTTTTCTGCACTTTTTTAGAGCTTGTTTTTGTAATGGCTTATTTAGAAGCAATATAATTATATGAAATACCCTTTGCAAAAATTGATCTTAACAGTTTTGATCATAAATCATTTTTTCTGCTTGTATTTTTGTTATGAGGTTGTGAATAGTGATAGAAATTTCACTAAAATTTTTGTGCTATTCATTGAAGTTTCAGTAGTACAGCAATGCAATTTTGTATAAGGTGGCAGAAGACAAGAAAACAACATCACAGTTTATAAACAACAGTTGCTATCTATACTCCATTTGTTTAGGTAGTTAACTAAATGTAAACAATCTTAGCGTTACTTTTTAACCAAAAAAGTAATTTTTAATTTGGATATTACTGCTTATAAATCAATTAACTATAGTTTTAGAAAATCTGAATGTATTTCAAGTTGTAAAACGTACTTTACATTTTTAAAGATCACATTTTGTTTAAAAGACATACCAAAATTGTTTACATTTAGTTAATTACCTAAACAAATGGAGTATACAAATATGTATTTGTAACTAGGTATTGCCTCTGGTTACACTTGTGCGGATTTGGTTATTGCTCTCCAAATTTGCTTGTTTTCCTATACCAAGTTTCATCAAAATCAGTTTTACCATAAAAGGCATTAGAGAAAGGAAGACAACGGATCAGTCGTCTCATCGTAATTTTTGTCATGAGGTGCGACTTAACATGGATTATCTATACATATATTACCAAATATACTAATTCTTATGATTACAGAAGATGAAGAAGAGGAGATGGAGACCGACCAATCAAATGGGCAGTCATGAAGTCATAAAGCAAAGAGGTTTTATTCTTGTCTTGCTGTAAGAACAGATATTACAGTTGGATAATAATTTTAAGGTTCTAAGCAAAAGAATTGCTATTGAGTTAAGCTGGTTAGATCAGGTATTCTACACTGCGATGTTTAGCTGTTAAGACAAATACTACACCAGAATAATTAAGCAAAAGAACAGATACACAACATTACTAAACAGAAGTACACAGACTGATTTAATTGGGAAGAAACAAATAATTTAATCAAAATCTTTGTGTTATCCCAGTATTTACAAATAAAACTCCATACAGTGTTTACAAAGTATTTTTTTAATAAAAACTAAATTCCATTCATTTAACTGTCTTATTTATTATGTGCACATTATTAATTCTTTGATCCTTAAATATAATAATTCTTCATTGCCAGCATCTAAGTATACAGTATAAATATCGGGTAATAATACCGTTCGTCCCATGAGTTCTTTTATAGAGGGTCTTTTATCAGGTAAAATGGACAGCATTGAATCGACTAGGTCCTGCATGCTCCTGTCATAAGTCGACAAATCAATTGGATGGACGCTTCCGCTCGTAATTGCCTTAACTAGACCCACTAACGTCTGCAAAGAAATAGACCAACACCATAA
This sequence comes from Chrysodeixis includens, assembly GCA_941860345.1. Taxonomy (NCBI): domain Eukaryota; kingdom Metazoa; phylum Arthropoda; class Insecta; order Lepidoptera; family Noctuidae; genus Chrysodeixis; species Chrysodeixis includens. The sequence goes on along the minus strand of OW796098.1, from coordinate 7,720,337 downwards.
TTAGGTATTTGACTAAAAAAATCCAATTAGTCTGTCGAATAGACTTCCAAAAAATATTGGATATGTATTTTGTGAAGTTAACATAAAAAATAAGGTGATACGCTTAATTGAAATCTCGTGTGATGAAACATACAAGTACACTTTTTACTGGCAAGTGACGTTGGTAGCCCCCACTTCCATACGTTTCACCGCCTTTGTTGCGTTTTATCTTTGTAGTTGTTTATTGATTTAATAAAATACGTATCCAACATTTTTTGGAAATCTACCTGACGGACTAATTAGATTTTTTTAGTCAAACAGCCTATTGTCACAATTACCAGATCCAAAGTCTACGTAATATAATTTTGTATTCTAAAAACAGGAGGGCAAGGAATAGCTTTTGTGCTTATCCTGGGATATCAAGAGGATCCAGACTATTTGGTAGGAAAGAAACGGATGGGTCAGCAGAGACACAGCACTGGCAGAAAAAAAATATGTGTATGTAATAAATATGTTACCTCGGCGTCAAAAGCCCTCTTATGAGTGCACATTTCATATAATAGACACCCCAGTGCCCATACGTCGCTTTTCGTACAATAAGGTTTGCCTTCACATAGCTCTGGAGCCAGATAGTAAGGCGTGCCAATAACCGTCGAAGTCTTCTTAGCACTGTAAATGACGGGGACTTATATTCGTAAAAAAAAACCATCAAAAGTATTCTGTATTAGAAAACAACGCCTACCTAGCCAACATCTTAGATATCCCAAAGTCGCCTATTTTGACAACAACGCCGTGCTTACCAGTCAACAGTATATTTTCAGCTTTTAGATCCCTATGAATAATATTTTGACTATGAATGTAGTTTACTCCTAATAAAACTTGGCAGAAGTAAAACAAAATTTCCTGAAACAAAAATAAAAACAATTTTTGAAGTCCATAATAATACGTCTTTACCTAAACAAGCACTTAAAATTTTGCTGAAAACGTTAGCAACCGCGATCGGTCCCGCGATCGTGGTATAGACAAATATGGTATTCGAGCGTAGCGCAGTGGCCTGAAAGTCCAACATCCTTCTATCTAGTCCCAGTTTGGGGTGAGTTTAATACCTTGCAGAAGGTTTGTTAGTTAATGTGATCGTAGTCTGGCGGTTATCCGTTCGCCCGTACTTGGCCCAATATTAAAACGTACCTGTTGTGGTAATAATTTCGGACACCTCTGATACATGTATTCCGCTAGATTCCCGCTAGTGGCATATTCCATGGATATCATTACATGATTTTCAGCGTAATAACATGCGTAAAATTTGATAACATTAGGATGATCCAGTGAAGACAAAATTTTCACCTCATTCGCAATGTCCTAAAATCATAAATAGTTGCAGTAAGTGTTTGGCAGGGAAAAAAGTATTATTTTTGCTTAAATCTTACCTGTTTATGGTCTTGAAGCTTAAAATTCAATTCTATATCCTTAACTATTGTAAACAGAGTATTGTCCCGCTTTTCACATAAGTAAACGTTGCTGAAAAAAATGAACTGTTTAATAGTATAAAATTGAGGGACAGTGATAGAGGAAATGAATTTGACTCGATTATAACAAAAAATAATTATACTTAAATACGTACCCATAAGTTCCCTTTCCTACGGTTTTCAAAACTGATAAATTGAAGCTTTTAAATCTTTTCTTAACATCCATTGTCGTTTACACAAAATACGATTTCTTTTCATTAATATTTCGTCACATGAGTCTCATTTATTATTGAATTTAAATGCGTTTCTTACTTAAGTATCCATTTTCAACATTTGTCAGTCTTCGCTCAAGTACAATGTGGGTAGATCTCAATAAATACGTTTTTGAATTTTATGTAATTGTTAAGTATGAGAAAATTGGACAAGCAGGCTCAGTAAATTTCTTGAAAATCATACTATTGTAATAAACCATTAAAATTGCGCCTACGGGACAAAGGCCCGTTTTAAGTTTGTTTCGGAAGTGTCGATCCAAGCGAATACAAAGCTATAGTTGGCAACATTTACGATAGAGTTTTCGATAGAACTGTCAGATTGCAGTCTATTGGCATTTGGTCCTGCACTCGACACAGTGCTAACTACCAAAAGCACAAATTTCCCGAAAAAAAAATGGTAGAACTAAATATGCACGATCTAAAAGATCTGTCGTTCCTGTCTTTTCAAATTAGTTTACGAAAGTTATTTTCACGGAGAGATGAATCATGCATTCAATTATTATTAAAAATAAACCATGGTTAAAATGGTAAATGCTCAATATTATTATTTGACAAAGTAGATAGTAATATTCTTCATTCTATTTCCACCATATTAAGAAGCTAAATTTTAACATTTCTCAAATTTTCAACACCATGCAGCATAGACAGATATACTAAATTTATATTTATGTCCCAGCGGGGCTCTCAAGTTTTAACAAATAATAGAAGTTTCTGGTACTAAAAATGATTTTTAGATAATTTTAATACTAAATTGAATGAATGTTACATTAGCTAAATATTGCTATAATTTAAATCTAAAATTGTGCTACCCCTATTAGTTACAAATTCTCCGTTATTTAGGGAAAAAATCAAAATGGGTTTGATATGGCAACTTTATACTGTACTATACTTCTCAGCTGGCCCAAATATCAACTAAAGCTATCACAAAATTAGGGCCCTTGAATCGGAAATACTTCATAGGCTGGTTGTGTACATTACATAGTAACCTACCAAGATGGGCCAAATTATGGGTTCCTATGGGGCACGAAATGTTGGACTGTATATGGATGATGCACCAACATTCGACCCTCAGGCGGGATTTGATTATGAAAGACAACCAAGAGGTAATTTCTTAGGATTAATATTGATTCTACATGTGTAATTTAATCTAAATATGAGTGTATACATTATTAAACAAACTTAAACAGAGTTACATAATTTTTGTTAGGTTAGGTTCCAGTCATAACAAAGTGTAAATTCTAAATCTGTGACTACAAGTTAACTTGATAAGGACCCCGACTATAAATACTTCGTATTGCTGTCAAGACACTGAACTTATTATGTACTTACGATATAATTTAAGTTTTTTTCCAATGTTTTCATTTTATGTTGTTTTTTTTTACAGTAATGAAAGCCCGTGAGGCAGATCTGATTTCAGCAAAGATCCCACCAAAGCACCGTGATTATTGTGCCCATTACTTGTTGGAATACCAATCATGTCGCTACAAAAATATGCCATTGCTGTATAAGTGTGCCCATGAGAAACATCACTATTTGACCTGCGAGAAGGATGAGTATGTGATATTAATATCTTTAAATCACAGTTTTAATACAATTATTATAGGAATTTACTCAAAAAAATTATACCTGACACCTTTGGGTGACAGATTTAAACCTGTCAATTATTATTTTTCTTAAAGTAATTATGGCTTTTAATTGTATAAGGTTCTGTACCATCCTTTTAAATGAAGTTCAAAAGTATTATTTTCTGTTTCTAGGTATTTGTATAGGGCTTACAAACTGGAATAGTGAAAACCTCAAACCTTTTTAATTAAACAACTTTTATAACTAGCTGTCCCTGTTTATGGCTAAGAACTTTTGATTTTAGTATTTACCATTACTTATTATTTATGTTTTCTACTGTTTAAAACCTTTGCTGAACTTTCAAAATTATTTCAAAATCGACAAAAGCCCATCCTGTCCTACAATTTCAAATTTTAGCAAGACTAACAAACAGCATTCCATTTTAATTATTTATAGAAAATTATAAAAATTTGCATGTTTAGTTAAATTATCCTATTTAAAACATTATAGACTCGAATTTGTTACATGACTTCCTAATAAGTATACCCTAGCAAATTTAAACATATTAACTTTTACCATGTTTTGTTTCAGCTATGTTATGCGCATGAAGGAGTTTGAACGTGAACGTCGTCTCAGGCTACGTGAAAAGCGCATTACTGGCGTTGCTTTTTAATTGGTGTCCACCATACCTGTTCAGTAGAAAATTTTGTTGCAATGGTTACTATGTAAATAGAATAAACATAACATCTTTATTATTTATGTAAAATGTATTTCTTTGTGGTTTTTAGCTTTCTAACAAAAACTGGACTACTTCAAATAAAATTATATTCTAAAATTATCACCGTTCCTTCTGGCAAGTATATTTTTTGCAGATTTTAAGTCTTGCCTTTTAAATTGATATTTTAAATAGGTATAATTATACCATGGAAACTATTCTTTCTAATGTGAAATCACATCAATAAGTATAGGTCAACAGAGGTATTGGACAAAGATTTTAGTCATTACTTCGTAGTTAAAAAAAATGCAGGGTTATTACGTATTTGTAGTGGCAATGAAATAGCAATAATTTTGCGATCAGTAGGTATGAGTATAAGTGTCAAAATATCATTTTGTGAGCGGAAATGTATTTTGACGGCGATATGTAGGTATGGCAATACTAGTCTGGCATTCCTGTAAACCGTATAAGAAATAATAAGAATACTTTACTAATAAGGTTACGGTAGTAGCGCTCAGCCCCAAATACGCGATAGCTAACAGAATATATTGTGATTTTTTGTACTTTTACATTTATCGTGTTTGCATTTAGGACTAAAAACAAACTGAACTATTGAGAAGTCATAAGAATCGTTAACATCATGAACCCTATAAAATATAATGCTGCCTTTAGCCGTAATCCTCGTAAAGTAAAGCTACAGAAAGCAAAAATGGTTTTATTATAAATGTTGTTTTTGCATTGTAATTTGTGCCAGGAAAAGCTTTATCGTTAAACAATAGATTAAATTATTGTAACAAGAACAAAGTTGCACTATCCTAATGACCATGACCCTACCACTAAAATTGGTTCGGTTAATTTTTACTCTCCGTTAATTTATATTATGAAACAAATTGTAATTCAATTGAAGGAAAAAATCCAGATTTTAAAGTATATTACAGGCATTTTAAAATGCAAACGCTTTATTAAATTATTATTTAATTTAAATTATCGTTAGATTTGTGGACCAGACCTACTCTGAAGTATAAACAATTCATAGACTATGGTATTAGGTGTCAACACTGTGTAGAAAATCAATAATGTTGCCATGAATTAAAAACATTTGCTGTTACAATTTTTAACGCATTGTTTTGGTACAACAAGGACGTATTTTCAATGGCAAATGTGAGATGTTGATAGGAGATTTACACAGATGTTTGTAACAAGAGTATTTGCAATTAAATACTTTAATGGTGATTGCTAATAAAGTCTTCGTGACGTTTTGTGACGCAGTCGCCCGTCTACAATTTTTGTAAACACGCTTGTCGAATACACAAATTCTATACGAATAGTTGAATAGGCTATTTATTGCGGAAGTAATGGCTTCCTAAATTTTAATTGCAGACATTATTTTATTACGGATAATTAAAATCAAATATGACGATATGTCTTGTTTTTCGAACTAATCGGGCGCGCTATGTTAATAATTGTGTCATCCGGCGTATTCCCTTCGATATTTAATGCAGCGTCCTGTAAAAGCGCTACAAAGAACTATCCTGAAAAATATTGTTTGTGTCTAAGAAAATTTGTTTCTATTTATGAATAACCCTGTGTTCAATACAATAAACCAGTGATTTTTTGTTTTCATTGAATGAAATGGACGATACAATGATGACTTTCCGTAGGTTTTAGTGGATCTGAGATATTAGAATTTAGTTATTGTCATGGATGATGCCGGCGGCACGAATTCAGTGAAGAATAAAATGAAGGGCAAGCAAGAGGAAGAAGAAGATTCCGAGGAGGAAGTTCTCGACAGTGAGGACGATGATGAAACCATCGCGAGGATACAACGGGCTCATTTCGCCCAGACAGCGGCTATGAACGCTCGGAGGCGCGCTGCTCCTCGGCCCAGGCCGATGAGCCACAAGAGGAAGATGGAAGCTGTGAAAAACTTTCACGATTTCACTAAGAAACTCAAAAAAGACACAGGTATTACAATACGAAGCTTAGTTGGTAACAACATCTTAGAATTAAGTGACTTTACAAGTGATGACAGTAAGACAGATAGTGATGGTCTTTCAGAGGAGGAATTCGTAGTTAACCCTAATGCAGTGCAAGAACTAAATGAGGAAAATGAGAGTTACATTGATCCGGAGACTGGTGACATAGTTGAGGCGAAAAGAGAGTCACAAATAAACCAAGCACCTCCCGTGGAACCTGATCCATGTCCGGAGCCTGTTGTCAAAGAAGAACCAGAATCTGAACAAGTACAAGAGGAAGAACCTAAAACTCTTTCAATAAGTGATATCATTAACGATGGTGACTTAGACAACAAGAATGTGGAGATCTCAGAAGTGGAGGAGAGTGAGTTGTGTCCAGAGAAGACAGCGGAGGAATTGTTAGACATTAAACAGGAGGATAGCAGTCAAGACTTTGATATCACTGAGAAGTTGAAAGAAATGGGTGAGATTAGTGTAAAACCTATTAAGAAAGAGGATGACAGTGGAGAGTCTTCTAAAGATGAGGAAAAGAAAGAAGGGGATGATGAGGTAAGAATCAATATCTAGGTAAAATAATCAGTTTAATAAAGCATTTAACAAATGCACTAGTTGCACTATTCTTAGAATTTGATCTTATGATTGAGGTCAGTAGTAAAACGGAACATAAAAGCAAAGTTACCATAATTCAGGAGAATAGATATAAAATGTATCGAGTGTTTTATAAACAGTGTGTTTGGTAATAACTTTTACTATTGAACAGACTTTTGATCTCCTGCCAATACAGGAATGAACAGAAAACATGATCACTATTATTTATTTAGTAATTCAACAGATTATCATTATCAAGATTAATTTAATTATAAAGGAAATAAGTTTCTCATGATAATATCATGTTTACATAACAAAAACATTGCTAGTCTATCACTAGCTTCAATTTCACAATGAAAATGATTTTACATATCTAATGATACCTAAAATTGATAGTAATGCTTTATAATAATTTAATACAAATACTTATCAGCTTATTTGTGTTTATAGTAAATGAAAGTCATGTCTGCAGTGGCACACATGCTTATTGATCATACATGTTTAAATTTTGATATGCTCATTCAAGTTGGAGTATGTATGCATGTCTGTATAAGCATATCTAAACTCTTTACTTAGTGAGTTATGATATGGTTCATGAAAATAGTGTAAGATAGATTAGCAAAGCATTTTTAATTTAAGATAGTATGAATGTAGTATAGTTTGTAGCCTTGCCCTTAAACCTTCATATGCAATTCCTTATTTATCTTCACTCTGTGTCCTTAAGTATTGACAAATAACAATAATATGTTGTTATAATTTTGTATAATTTTATGACACACTCTTTCAAATTCCTATAACATTCTCAAGGTGTGACAACTGTTGAAGGGAGTAGTAGCAGTTCCACTATATAGTCAAATGTTTGTTCTGAAGTATATAGAGCATTATAATATGCCAGCCAAAAAACATTCTATGAATCTTGACTAATAAATCTTCACATGCCCTTTATATCTACAGCAATCTCAACAATCATAGCAATCCCATTGCAAGGCAAAGACCTCCCTTTTGCACATCTGCTTCATGTGGAGTCAGGTGTCTTTATAGTAAGACAAATAATTGAATATTCTTTCTTATTTTACAGAAGAAATCTCTCAATACGAATGCTCTTAATGTACGGCGTAACATCAGAGAAGTCATGGATGAAAAGAACTTGGATGCTTCAACGCTGGCTGCACAGAGACAGGAGTCAGAGAGATTGGCCAGAGTTCAGGAACAACAAAGAATTATCAGAGAGGTAATGTATTCCTTTTAGTTTCAATAATACAATATAATAATACTACTACAGTTTAATAATATACATATAGAGTATGTAGTTGTCATATAAATGGGCACAACGTGAGCTATGCCTATGCTATGGGATCCTGGCATGTTACAGTCCTGAGCGTGTCGCCGTGACGAATTTACGACATGTTGTTGATGTAATTAAAATGCTGTAGGTGGACAACCCTATTGCTGTTACATACTGTGCTGTGCTGTTTAATGTACAATTTTTTTACAAACAGCCAAGTTATGGTACTATATGTATTATACTGTGCTATAACTACGGGAATATGTTGTTTAATTTGTGGAGCTCACATAGCTGTTTCATATCTAAAAAAACAGAATCTAGTAAGACTTCACAGTGACCCCAATTTCGGGTGAAAAGGCTAGACAAAGGAAGTATGATTTTCTAACAACAAATTTCGTTTCCTCATTCTCTTTGTATGTAATCTTATAGGACATTGTAATTACAAGTTGATAGTCAACTGTTATTATTTTGTAGTTAATGAAGACTTAGTATTATAAGTATACACTTGTACTAAAATGATTTATAGATTTTAAGAATTCAATATTTTTAATGTATATTATGTGTTTTTTTATTTCTATGTATAAAGTCGTTTATTTTGATGGTAGATCTGAACAAAAGCATTTTTATATTTATTTACCATTTTATGTACCTTTGATGATGATGTTTACAGGTACAAAGACAAATAGCAATTAATAGACAAAACAAAATTCACCAGAAAACTTTATCATTATTGCAAGGAGGGTCATCAATATTAAAGAAATCCCTTCCTGGACAAAAGCTGAAGTATGTATTTATAATAAACCTATTTGTGTTTATTTAAAAGACACTTATATGACACAGTTCTATGAGATTGCTAAATTGTGTTCTTTTTTCTAGCTTGCCAAACACAGTTTTAGTAAAATTACCATCAGGTGAAACCAAAAAGACAGTAAAGGCAGGTCAAATTGAAGTTACGAAGTTGCCAAAGCCCACTACATCTGGCGCACAGAAGCCTGGGAAATCTGATCAGAAAGCTGACAAAAAAGAGGTCTGTATCCAAAAAAACTGGAGTATCAAAGGTTTATTCATTAAGGCTGCTATCCTTGCGCTAAAGTTGCGTTTTTGAAACGTTTTTCCGACCATGTTCTATTATTCTGTCTGTATGTGCAGTTAATGTGCCTAGTGGAATAGCGACCTTAAAGTTTAAAAGCTCATAATTTTACAAAGTGTATATTTCAAAGATATACCTTACCAGTATTTTTATAAGTTTGATATTTCTGTAAAGCCACTTGAATTTAACAAACATTTTGATGTGTAGGTTGTAGAAATTGTTGATAGCAGCAGTGGTGAGGAGTCTTCGTCTTCTTCATCTGATTCTGATGATTGCATAATGCTGTCAGATTCAGAAGTGCCGCCTAGTCCTGAAGCCGAAGAGGATCCTGGTAACTCAGGTAGAACAAAAAAAAATCTATATTTCTATTTTACCTTAATATTTATGTAAATACGCAACTCTTTGCGCATAATCATTAGTTTTTCGAGTTTTACACTTTAGCCTCCCCAACATTTAAGTCCCTCAAAAAAAAATTATTTTATTCTACCAGAATAATAATTGTTATTATTATATTTAAAAAAAGAAATACTTAATGTCCTATTGCCTTCATTCTGTTTCGTTTGTAAAGAAAATAAACGTGCCATTAACGTTTTTTAAGATATTATCCTAACAACTATTTTCTTTCTAATTTAAGGTCTCCATGTCAATGATGCGTATAACATCCCAGACGAACAAGGCCGTGTATTAATTAATATTGGTCACCCAGAAAATGAGGAGGACATATTCTTAGCGCCACAGATCGCTAGGGTTATCAAACCTCATCAGGTAAACCTTTTTAAAGCAATAACAATGTTGTATTTTGTTGTTGCATACTTATTGTTGTATAAACTGTATTTTATAGTTTTAAAAGAGTAACTTATGGAATTTCTTGCCGGTTCTTCTCCATAAGAATGACATTTTGGAACCGGGCAACTAGAGTCGTTTGTCGTCGCAACGTTTTGAAAGTGTCTGAAAAGGCCTACTCGAAATAAAAACATTTTGATCTTGTAAGTTATGAAGTCTAAACGACCGGATATACCAACACCTTGTTCCAAATAAATTGTTACAGTTTTAAAAAAATATGTTGCTTGAATAACAAATCACGTATTTCATTGGTCAATAGTCTACTTACATAATTCAACATATCTTATAACGAATACGTCATATCCTTTGTTTTTCAGATTGGTGGCGTAAGATTCCTTTTCGATAACATAATTGAGTCGGTGGAAAGATTCTCGAACTCAACAGGTTTCGGATGTATATTAGCACATTCTATGGGCCTTGGTAAAACGTTACAAATAGTATGTTTCTGTGATATATTCCTTCGACACACGACATCTAAAACTGTTTTGTGTATTATGCCAATCAACACACTACAGAATTGGGTAAGCCTTTTATTTTAAGTTTATTTATTTTTTCGATGAACAAACATTTGACAATGTCAATAAAGATTTATTTTATTCCCAAGACTACAGTCACGTTTTACTTGCTTAATGTCACTTATGTTTACAGCAAATATTTTAATGCATAATATTGATTTAAGTAGTTACGGAACGTTTTTACGTTCGTACGTTGACGTTTAAGGATTATGCTACATACAAAATCTTGTATATAAAATTCCTGTGGCACAATGTTAGTTACCGTACACCTCTGAAACGACTGGACCGATTCTCTTGAAATTCTTCGTCCCTATTTTTTTTTTCGCGAACGAAGTCGCGGGCAACAGCTAGTATTACTAAATAATCTTTCTTTATGTATTTTCCAGGTGGCGGAATTCAACATGTGGTTGCCTGTGGACGCGAGCACCAGTCCACTGTCGGCTCATGGTGAAGTGCGACCACGGAACTTCCCCATCTACGTGCTCAACGACAGTCACAAAACATTACAAATGCGAGCGAAAGTTGTCAAAGTACGTTGTTTGAGTCTATTTACAAGTTATGGATAGATTCTGAAAGTTCTAAAGATTTCTGTTTACATTCAATGTGTATATTGTCCACCCGTGACCAGTCCACACGTGATCACGGTCGATGCAACTCGACCGAAATGTCGGGAGAAAAGAAATATCGAATTATATCGCGAATCAATCCCGTTTGTCGTCTAAAATATGTGTATATTGAACAATGAATAATTGAGTTCACTAAAATCGTTGGATTTATTTCGACAAACTCTTTATTAGGTATTATTTATTTTATTTGAAAACTCTATTTTTTACATACTATTGTTATCCGATTACAGGATTGGACGACATCGGGAGGAGTTCTTATGATAGGATATGAGTTATACAGACTTCTCAGTATGAAAAAAGATAAGAAACCTCGTAAGAAAAAGAAAGCGGAACTGAAATTGGAGGCTGAGAGGGAGAGAGAAGAGAAAGCAAGCAAAGCAGAAGCAGCTAATGATGATACACAGGTAATATATATTTTCCACTATTAGCAATAATACTATTCATTTATTTGCATTACTATGTATTGAAAAGCAGGCGCCATAGTTTTCCACAGTGAAGGAAATACTTCCATTTAACAAATCTTCTCAATAGCCCAAATTAGTTTCATCTCCATAATTTACAAGTCTTGTAGCTACCTTAGGCCGTCCTTGGCTGTTCTTCTATAAAGCAGGGGTGGATGGCCCTTGGTAGATTACATTTTAGATTAAAGTTCTTAACAAGGCCTCTGTAATTTGGACCTGTGTCCCCATGTAAGCCTTCAAAAAGGAGCGGGTTTCTTCCTTTGAAGTAAGCCCGTGAATAAGGAGATACTATTTATCTTGAGCGGTATTTTCCGCAGACGTTAGCAAATACCGCTTAGGTCTGAAAAGGCTTTAATAAATACCTACATAGTAAATCAATATAGCCTTAACAATTCCTATACTGTTTTTATGCTTCATTTCATATGATTAATATGCATATTACTCAGTAAATATTAAGGATGTACCTTAATATTTTATGAGTATGCAAACAAAAAAATATAAATACAACTGTTGTTTGTTCAACTGTTGCATCCATATATTTTTAGACACCCAATTAAGTAACAGTCAACTTAATTAGGTCATTTAATAAGTTTGTATCTTTTTTTTAATGGGAGCTAATAAAAAATATTATTGTTGATTTTTCGTTATAGTAATAAACTGCTTATTTCGAACCTCTGTGGAAACAAAATGAATACATTTTTTTTAAAACCTTTTATTTAAAGATATCTGAAGATTCTAAACTGGATAAAGAAGATGGAGACAGCCAAGCTAAGTTGGATGATGAAATCAAGAAGGAGGAGAAAAAAGAGGATATTCCTAATCCTAATGATGAAGATAAGAAGCTGTTAGATGGTAAATAATTCACTTTAAATGTATTGCTTGCTGAAAAATATAGTAGTGATGTTATATTTAGGTTACCACAAAGTATGCTTTGGTATTGTTACTGGCACTGGATGAGGTGCTAAGAAACTTATATGCTAGTAAAATTGATGAAAGAATAACTAACTATGGACAGTAGTGAGCGAAAATGATACCCCATTTCCCTTTTGAACTTGAGCTAAGTATGTAGTGATAAAGTCATTGTCAGCAAAGGCGATAAAGTCTGAATAAAGATACATAAGGTTATTATGTAAGTGTTATAGTTTAAGATCTAATGTTACTCTGCTTTCAGAAATGTACGAGGCATTGGTTAAGCCTGGTCCTGACTTGGTCATTTGTGATGAAGGTCATCGGATTAAGAACTCGCATTCAAATATATCATATGCGTTAAAGCAAATGAGAACGAAACGGAGAGTTGTATTGACTGGTAAGTTTATTACAAAGCTTTTTTTAAACTACACTGTTGTTCACAGTAGGTATATACAGTCATGCGAAATAGCTTTTAAACTGTTTAAATTTCTCCTAATGTTAACGCTGATTAAATCACTTAAATGTATTGACCCAGATAATACAGTCACGTCATTTGTCGAAAGGAAATATCAATCTCATACATTTGAAGTTTTCTATAGACCAACAAGAACCTTTTGGCATGTGGCTGAAATCGGAACAAATCTCGTCATATATGAAAAATCTACAGTTCATTTGATATGTGCCCACGAACGCCCTCATGTTAATGTCATCTACGTGCCAAATGTTCCTTATTAGCCTTTTAACTCCAATGCGATTTAACATTTTTCATAATTTCAGGCTATCCTTTACAAAATAACTTGCTGGAGTACTGGTGTATGGTGGACTTCGTTCGTCCGAACTACCTCGGTAGTAAAACTGAGTTTTGTAATATGTTCGAGCGGCCGATACAGAACGGACAGTGTATAGACTCGACGCCTCAGGATATAAGGCTCATGAGATACCGAGCGCACGTGTTGCATTCACTTCTCGTTGGTTTCGTACAAAGGTAAGAAATTATTCTTTATTTTGTGTCGTTATTTCTTTGTACGTCAGATTGCCGTTAAACTAAACAAGTATATTTTTCCGTTCCTTATGGTTTGATTTTCATCAAAAATGACCCCCAAAAATGTCCCCATTTGATCAAAAATGACCCCCAAAATTTTCCAGAAAGTGTCATCTTAAACCAGCTCTAAGGATTGGCCAGCCAAGTATAAATGCTAATCTAAAAATGTATTTTTCAGGCGTTCGCACGCGGTTTTACAGTCTACGTTACCACAAAAAGAAGAATACGTTCTTTTAGTACGTATGACACCATTGCAACGGAAACTGTACGACAGATTCATGAACGAAGTAGTCCGCTCTACATCAGTGCCAAATCCTTTGAAAGCTTTTGCGATTTGTTGCAAGGTAAGTTCCTATTAATACAAATAAGAGAGTTTCTTTTTATAGGCCATTGTGAGATCTCAGATTTCTATATAATCTCGTAGAATAGGTCTGCTCTCAAGTATATTTTTATTTAACAAAATGAATGTTTTATTTTTAGATTTGGAACCACCCTGATGTATTATACAACTTTCTCAAAAAACGTAGTGAAGTTAACGCAGCTATAGAGGAAGATTTGGATTTAGAGGAAATTGGAGGAGTCACAAAAGCTGGCCGTGCGCGGAACAATAAAGGACGCCAAACACGAGCAACTAAACCCCGCGTAAGTAATAGATACAAGTATAGAAGTAATCTGAATAGTGAATTTAACCCGGTTTCTAATTGAATGCGTATTTTAGGGTGCGGCGAAAAAACCAGCAGCGACCATACCTCCTAACACAACCACTGGTCCAATGCCGCCTCGACCAGATTCAAATATGTACGGCAACGCTCCGTATCCACCTAACACTCCATACGGTCCGTCACAAAATATGTTCAGACCTGACCAACCGTCTGGGTCTTACCCACCGTATCATAACTACCAAAATGCCGGACCCGGGTACTACCCACCCAACCAAGGGTACAACCAAAACTACGAGGGAAATTACTACCAACAACAACCTCCTTTTGGTAATAATTACCCCGGTCAATATCCCCAGAACATGCCTCCTGAAGCAGGCCAAAGTTACAACCAGAATTACTGGGGTAATGGGAACTACTATGGTAATAGTGGCTACTATAATAATTCACAATATCAGCAGAATAATCAACAACCTCAACAAGATTTTAGAGGGAACCCGCCTCCGGAATATAATAATTCTCAGCATTCGGCACATTCTCAGCATTCGGCGCATTCTCAGCATTCGGCGCATTCACAACATTCGGCACACTCGCAACATTCGGCGCATTCGCAACATTCGGGGCTTCCGCAACAATCGGCGCATTCGCAACATTCGGGGCTTCCGCAACAATCGGCACATTCACAACACTCGCAACATTCTCAGCATTTCCCACCGAACTACAATGCGTCTCAATCTGACCAGCCGTACCCTGGTAACGCGATGCAACCCTACTCTAACAATCAAGATGGTTACACTGGTAGTCAACAAAGACCGCCATATCCAGGTTATCATAATCAGCCCGGGTATTCAGAGTACAATGCAAATACGCCTTCAAGCTCGTCGTATCCTAATGCCCCAGGGTCTCAAGGATACCCCAACCAGCCTTATCCTCCGCCTTACTCAGCAAGCACTTCATCGTACGGGAATAACTCAACGCCTTACAATCAGTATGAAAATCAGCCTCCCAACTATCCAGGTTTTGCCAACAATATGCCTCCAAACCAAGCTTCCAATACCAATGTGCCAAATCAACCTGCTATCAAAAATGAACCAAACCCCGTTCCTAGCGCGTACCCATCTGCCGAAATAAAGTCGGAAACTATTCCACCAACACAAAACTCCACTGCTGTGCCATATAATAATCCAGCATATGGATATCCTCCTAATACTTCTTCCTATCCTGAACAACAAGAAAGTACCTCAAACAACAACTTCCCATCCTTCCCTAATTTCCCACCACACCTTGAAACTAAAACGCCTTTAGGTAGCGCTAGTTCGGGTAGCCCAGTAACATCGTGGCCTATCACTGAAATCAAGACTGAAATCGATAAACTCAAAGCTGAAGAAAAAACTGAGATGAAATCGGAATCGGACGGCGAAGTTAAAATTGAGGATTTGGACACAAAGAAGATAGTAAAAGATGAAAAGAAAATTAACATTAACCAACCTCTTACTCTTAAAGATCAAAAATCTGATTCGAATAAGAAGAAAGACAAAGCAGATGGTCAGAAAAGTGATGGATCTGAATCCGAAGACGAGACTCAGAAAGGTAAAGGCAAGAAGGGCAAAGGCAAGGATAGTAAAAAGGCGAAAGGCAAAAGTAAAGGACCAAAAGCTAAAGGGAGGAGTGATAGGAAATCATCTAAAGAGAAGAACAACGAAGACTCTGAGTCAGAAGAGAGTGAAAAGGAAGAGAAAATGAATAGAGAAGAAGAATTAGCTATGGTTAAGAAGGCAGAAGAAATGACGTACGACTGGGCAGCTGAGTTACTAAAAGATTACATTCCAGGTATCATCGAGAATTCTGCCAAAATGGAATTGTTCTTTTACATATTGAATGAAAGTATAAAGATGGGAGATAGATTGCTACTATTTAGTCAAAGTTTATTTACGTTGAATCTCATTGAAGACTTCCTAGAAAAGAATTATATTCCCGGTACAAATTGTCTATGGGAAAGAAATACGAACTACTATCGTAAGTAATATCTTTACTACTCAACATAAAATTAACAAATAAATAAAAATCATTAATACAATTGAATAATATTACAGGTCTTGATGGTTCAACTCATGCGTTGGAGCGTGAAAAGCTTATAAATGAATTCAATGCCAATCCGCACATCTATTTGTTCCTTGTGTCGACTCGTGCTGGCTCCCTTGGTATCAACTTGGTTGGAGCAAACAGAGTAATCGTGTTCGACGCGAGTTGGAATCCTTGCCACGACACGCAAGCTGTCTGTCGTGTTTACAGGTAAAAAAAAGAAACTCTTCTTGACACTAACTGCAACTGTATAAAAAAAGGTGCATAAAAATAGACTTAGCGACGCTGAGTGTCGATTTTTCTCACATGGAATGTGACTTGACTATGACACAGAGGGTGTTCAAATTTTGAGCAACATTTTGCTGTTTTTTAAGTATGGCTGTTATTCTTTATTTCTTTTAGTAATACTGTATCACGATTCACATTTATACCAAGGCTTCCTACACGTCTTGATTCCTCTGTCAAAAAAGATTTAATTATGTATTTTAACACTTGTTTATTTTCTCCAGGTATGGACAAAGAAAACCTTGTTTCGTATATCGGTTTGTGATGGATTGTTGTCTTGAAAAGAAGATCTACGACCGTCAGATCAATAAGCAGGGTATGGCTGACCGCGTCGTCGACGAGTGTAATCCCGACGCCGTTCTCTCTATGAAGGAAATTACAAATCTTTGCTTCGATAACGATGAAAAGGTAAGATTTATATTCTTTAATTTGGTTGCATCTATCTGTATTTCTAATCTTTCTGACATTTTGAACCACTTTTTGGTATCGGATCAAGGCAAAATTTTGCACAAGTTCCAGTACTTTTGAGCTTATGAGTCTGATGATGGCGGCTAAATACAAAGTTTGGAAATTTAACAAAACGACACAATCTCTTAGCTTTCGATAGTTTGAAGCTAGCATTTAAAAGCTTGTGTTCAAAACGGCATTGACAAAAATACTTGTCTTTCTAGGAATCCGAAATAAAAGATCTTTCGGAACACAAAGATAAATACATAGATGTGTTAATGCAAGGAGTTATAACGCAACACGGGCGGATGTTGAGCAAGGAGCCTTTCCAACACGAGTCTCTATTAGTGGACAGAAAAGAGAAGAAGTTATCCAGTGCTGAAAAGAGACTCGCTCAGAGAGGGTAAGTTTTGTTCAAGTTCACATCCACCTTTGCATGTGAACTTTTTTGTTCCATTCTTCATACCAGCCTGCGGCAGATACGTGCGTGCTACCTTTAGTGCTCTGAGACTGTAATTTGATACGATGTGAATAAAAAATATACAACTTTTGAAAAATATTATTTTACGAGTGACTTGTATTACGTTTTTGAGAAATTCCATGTCATTTAGCTCATTTTTCTTTAATGTACTTCGGAGCCGAAGCAACCTGCTCAAAATGCGACTGCTCCCCTTGACTGGTCTGCGGCCATACAAATCCATGTTGCTATGAAACGATGTTGTAGCGCCTCATGTCATGCCAACAAACTGCTATGCAATGTAGTTTGGCAGAAGTAAAAACTGTTTATTAAAATGTGTCTTTTCTGAGAATAAACACTTTTTCATTTCATTCATGTTTTTCTCAATGAGTTACGGGAGACCAGGACAGCTGCGAAATCTACTATAGTAATTCCATATCCATAGGGTCATAAGTCCATAGTGATGTGCTTGAGTCCACAGCATTGTATTAGAGTAATCATTCCTAAAAAGTTTGATAAAAAAAGCATATATACGGTCGAATTGAGAAACCGTCGAACTCGGTCAATAATGTTGTGTTGTGTCGCTACAGCTACGAGTTAGAGAAGAAGGCAGCGCTAGCCCCGAAGCCTGTCCCCGCGTACCGCACGGTGCGCACGGCGGACGGCAGCCTGGTGCAGCGGCCCGTGGCCTCCGTGCGGCCCATGCAGCACGGCGCGCGCTGGATCCCCGCCGACGTGTGGCGCCGCCAGGGCATGACCGCGCAGGAGATGACGCTGCCGCTAGGTACAACACCAACACTCCTACATACCTCCCACTCAATATGTTTCACGTAAAGCAGCAGACCGGGCTCTGTGGCGTACCTTGGGAGACGCCTATGTCTAGCAGTGGACTGCAACGGGCTGATGATGATGATGTTTCACGTGGTCTCCACCTCTTTTAGACAAGTACTCTGCCAGTACTTGTCTAAAAGAGGTGAGTCGAATTTTTTGTCCAGCTAGCCATTCTCCACTTTTTCACGTGAGGTTTGAGTTAATCTTACGCACGCCTGACGTGAGTTGAAAGATTGCGCCGACGGTGAGATATGGTTTCATGTGCTGGCATGTGTGCAAGCGGTTTATGTGCATGTGGACAAATTAATCGCGCATCATCATCACCTTTATTATATCTTGCCAATTGATAACTTTTTTAATATATTAACTTTGATATTGTGTTTCTGTACAGATGTGGTGATACCAACAAACTCAGCCGAGAAGACCAACATAGTATTGAAAGCGGGCCAGCGTGTCATGGTGTTAAAATCGCCTAAGGGAATCTACATGCAGTTGGAGTCTGGCAAAATCATTGCTATCAAGACCTCTTTCAAAGGGCTAGGACAAAAATCTGGCGATAACAAAGACAACAGTCCAATAGGCAAGAAAGGTAAAAAAATACTATTGAAATCGTATAATATCCTAGAATTTGTGGGCTATTTATTAAAAATACTTTTCTTTAGTTTTAGGTAGTCGACCATCAGTAACAAATATACCAGGATCGTTGAAGAATAATTCAGCAATTACGATCACATCTAAAACAGGCCCTAGACCTGGTTTTCATAGAGTAATAAGACCTTCAATGTTAGGTCAAAACAAGATGGCAAGACCCTTGTTACCTGGACAAAAGATTTCTGATATTAGAAATCGGTTAGGAGAACTTAGATCGTATTCTATGCGGCCAAAATCCCCACTTCAAAATAGATTATTACGTCCAAGTCTACCTGGATCTGTAAGTATAACAAAAATTCCAAGGGAACCCAAGAAGTCTGAAGCAAGTGATGGCAATGAGTCTAGTTCTACTAGTATTACTAAAGTGGAACCCACCTCTGAGGAGGATACTCAGGTGTTGGATAGTGATGACGAAGATGATAAAAAACAGCAGAAACCAAAACCATCACACGTTAATGAACAAGATTCGAATAAAACCGATATTCCTGAACCTCCTCAACCTACTGAAACAGAAAATCCTCCAAGCACAGGTGTGGATAAAGAACCGAAACCTGAATCAGAACCCCTAGTGTTAACCACAGATGAAAAATTACCCTCAGAGGATGCATTCGAAAATAAGTCTACAGAAGATAAATTTATGGAGCAATCAGGCATACTAGATATGAACAGATTTGATACATCTGAGTCGATTCGATCTGCAGAGGCAGTGGAAAGAAAGATAAATCCCTTAAAAAATTACAGGCATCAACGTCCTAGCGGCCGCGTATCGCTAGAATCTAGTCTAAGTCAACTAGAAAGAACGGCTAGCGTATTAAACAAAGAGGGAATGCCCGACTTCCGTAAGAATTTAGACGACATAACACAATCATACTCACCGACAGGCGAAGAAAGACCCGGTACTAAACCTAGAAAGCGACGGTCGCCTATGAAACCCGACGGCACACCCGAACCGCAGCCCATGTCCGTACCCGGCGCGATATCCTCCGGCTCTGCGCCCGGCCTCTCCCCCGGACCCTCCACGGCGCCCGGCCTGCCCGGCCCGCCCGGCCTGCCTG
The DNA here is from genome assembly GCA_941860345.1 of Chrysodeixis includens. Taxonomy (NCBI): domain Eukaryota; kingdom Metazoa; phylum Arthropoda; class Insecta; order Lepidoptera; family Noctuidae; genus Chrysodeixis; species Chrysodeixis includens. The sequence goes on along the minus strand of OW796098.1, from coordinate 7,700,540 downwards.
GCCAACCTGGCCTGCCTGGCCAACCTGGCCTGCCCGGCCAAAGCGGCCTGCCCGGCCCCGGCCCTGGCCCCGGCATGTCGCACAGCGTGTCCAGCCTGCTGGGGCCCGCCTCGCTGCCGCGCCCGCGCAAGTCCGACCCCATGCCGCAGTCCAGCATGCCTCCCAGCATGCCGCCTAGCATGCCACCCAGCATGTCCCCCAGCATGTCCCCCGGCATGCCCACCAACTCTATGGACGCCTCCCTCGTGCACCCGCGCCTCATGGGCAGGCCGGTGCCACACGAGCCCCCACACGCACACTCTGGACATATGAAGCCATCTCCCGGCATGCCTCTCAGCATGAGCCATCCTGCCATGATGAGCGGCGGCACGGCGGTGCCCGCGGACATCAGCAAGTCGATGTCGCACGGGCCCATGCCCGGCGGCCCGCCCGTACCTCACGGCCCGCCCGGACAAATGTACCCCACCGGAAACGCGCCCCCAGAGGGACCCTATGCCCCTCAGTTTCCAGGTAAAGACGCTAGAAACCGTAGATTGTGGTAGTTGTAGGTAGTAGTGAAGCGTTGCTTATGATGATGGTTGTGTACGCAGGCTACAACATGGGCTACGGCGCGTACGGGGCGCCGTACTACGGCGGCTACGGTGGCGGGTACTACGGGTACGGCGGCGGCGCGGGCGCGGTGCCGCCGTACGCGGGCGCGCCGCCGGCCCCCGCCTACGCGCCGGAGGGCTACCTGCCCCCCAACCCGCAGTGGTAGGCTACACTTGACTGCTAACGTTTTGTGCAAATCCCGGTGTGTCCATGTTCAGTGTTAAGATTGACGGTCGCGGCGACCGAGTGACTCACTTTCTGTCGAGTGAGTAGCGTGGCTTTAAATTTTCATTATCTTTAATTTTCCTGTGAAGCTCGTTGGGCCCCGCGGAATATTTATTATTTTCCGATAATATTTATTTTCATTTTATACCTTGACGTGTATTCCGATGTACTCGTAGCAGTCTTTTACTGTCTTATGTATGATTGATGACTTAAAATGGGTATTATTTTTCGGTAACTTAAATGAAATGTTTGAATATTTGAAATGTAAATGTGTGTAAAATCTTTTAGGTTGCAAAATTATTGATACATAAAACTTAGAATGCCATGCATAAGATGTAATTCATTTAGTATCCCGGCGTTTTATATATCCGGGATTATGGAGTTTCAGCTAGTTTAATAGTAAGATATCTGTGTAACAAATACATACATTGTAAACTTGACTTGTAAATGTTGTTTCATCTATGCCAGATCAGCCAGATGTATGATTTTGTCTTTACATCCCAATATTTTGGGTGAATGAAGTTTTTCGAAACTGTTTATTACAAGCCTTTAATCCAAAATACGGTCAATTTATATTAACGTTTTCATGGAATTGTAAATAATTTTAATTTATACAAACTAATAAGTAGGATTGTAGCGTTCAGAACTTTTAGATTTTTTTTTGTTGACATGTTTTTTGTGTACGTGTAGTAATTACTTATGAAATGTAATGAGATACATTTCATACGGACTTACTATTCAAATATGGTGTAAAATATAAACCTCATAGTAAAATGGCGATCGATGGTCGAGTATTGTAAGTACATTACGCGTTGTGTATCGATGTATCTATTGGTCTCCCTCTACGTGTTGCCGGGGCGTATCGATCAAAACTGATATTTGTTTAAATACTCCTTTAGTATAATCTGTATTCAAAATTTCGTTTTGTGGTTCTGGTGATATTAAAACTATTTAATGCAATACTGCTGAGCTCGATACATCGATACACAAATCGATTTTTAACGTGTGAAGCCTTCCGTTTGCGATCGTTAGAAAGTCTTTTTTCGAATGGATATTAAACTATTATTATCGTTATGAATGCGTAAAAAGTTTTGAATTTTTCCAACTTAATTACCTACTCAATGAGCGTAGAATTTTCAAGTACATATTCAATCCCACTAATAGTTAAGTGTGTCGGTTGTCAGTAAGTCCTTCTACTACTGTGGCTATGGATCGATTAATGGATGTGATATGTTGCTACATAGTCGTAAGTCGAATATAGCTTGTACGGAGTATTTATCAATCGTAATTATAGATAGGCGCCCTTAGTATCTTAGAAACTTTAGTTTCTCACTTAACCTACAGGTCCGTGATATGTTTTTACATAGTAGTTATGTATGCAAATGCTATATGCATAGAGAACTATTTATCTAATTTTTAATGTGTTTTAACGATAAGATCTGATTGCGAAAATCGTTGTAATAATAATTGTAATCTTTTATTTCTATTTTTTCTCTGGTGTGTTTTTGGATTCGAAGCTTCTTTCATTTTCACTGCATTGTCTAACTTTGCTGTGAGTGTAATTACATTCTTTGTTAATGTAATATCTGGACAAAGTCTGTTTATTTACATTAACTTCCTACGTATATATTTATTGTTTAACCGAAGGTATTCTAGCAAATGCATTAAACATCTGTCTTAAAATACGTTGTCCTCTCATTAGCAGTATTATTTGTCGCTTGTGTATATGGTCGTAAGAGATTAAAAGTGTTAGGGTAAGTTATTAATAAGGCTCCTGAATAAATAACGCGGTTTATGTATTTAAGGCTAGGTATGTCCACTGATAGTATTTACTTGCAGCACATCATCTTAGTAGGAATTTGCCTAAAGTGACTACGCGGTTGGTGGCTACAAACAAATTTAAGACTTGATATTGTTTTTACTATTATTTTTGTATATTACTACGTTTAAGCCCTTAAACACACCAGAGGAATGTATAGAGATACTGCCGTGTATTATTTTATAATAGGTCTTCAATCTTTTATGTATGTTGTCCTGTGTACAAATAGCATTCGAAATTATAATTCGAAGTGATACAATAGTAACATTGCATTTTAAATTGGTCAAATAGTATTGTACCGGCGATATCTAATAAAGAAATCAGTAAACAATTTGTGGTTTTTATTAAATTTTCCGTTTTTCATTAAAATTTATAATGAGTTATAACCTAACAATAAGTTTGCTGCATTGTAAAAGTGATGAAACTCGAGAGGACGTAATACCTGCCTCACCCGACCTTGCATCTAAACTTAAAGTAACAAAAAATGTTTTGCTCAATAAACGTTATTGTGAAAAAGTCAATCTATTTTACGGCGCAAGCGATTCGTGTTGCGTGGCCAGCCTTTTTTTTACAGATAATTACCTCTTATTGGTTATTGTAGATCATCTCAAGTGTTTGTAGATATCGTTATGTGTAAGTCCTTGAATTATTCAATTTGTATACTACGACGTATTATAATTACATAGTACTACGTCAACGGAAGATGTACACGAGCTGAATACCTAACATCGTATGTTTATTATGTTTAATTGGTCACGAAGCGAGTTACATCTCAATATTGTTACAAAGGACTAGTGCGTTCATTGATGTATTGAACAACCGCGATACTGAATCGCTATCATTTAATTTGGCATTACAATTACGTTATCTTTAGCAAGTTAATAAAAAATAATTAAGACATTTTCGGCTAAGAATCAGTTACAGTGACATAAACATCTTAAAAAGTTTGTCTATTTATGCAATCTCTATCTCGTGCGGAATAGCAAGTCGTAGAACGATTTAGAGGATGCATTTGCCCAGCTGTGTGACAATGTAGGCTAAGTAATAAAAATATAAGATAAGTAATATTGATTAGAAAAGAAACGTCAACTGATCGCTCTTTAAAATTTCATCCAATTGACACTGGTTCTCATTTTGTTCTAGACTATTGAAATTAAAAAAGATCATCTGTTTCGCAAAATAAATGACCGAGGACAATTTTATTGTAAAACAACTGAATTTTCTAATCTAAGTGCAAGGTATCTGATAATAAGTTTTTTAATGATCTGAATTTAGATCTTTGATTTAGTCATGATTTATTCCTCTAGTCAGCTTTACTAACGAAGTTTTGTATGAAACAAGTCAAATTTAAAGGCGAATGGTAAATGTGAATATTTAGGTCTAAAGCCTAAAGTTATTATTAGGCATACATGGCATATAGATTATATTATATGCCGCCTTCTTCAACTTAATTACACAAAAAGCTTCGAACGTCTTACATAGTTATAACTTTGTCATGTATAAGAATTGCTTGTTCGATAAACTCAATGGTGAATGGGTCATCGTGCAATTTCCGCCGTGAAACGGACTGCGGGTTCGATACTTGTATACGTTCGGCGTTTTATTTGATGTCTACCAAAAAAATGCATAGATATGGAATACCCAATGCGCTAGTAGCTATTTTTTGTAACTACTACAAAACTGCAGAAAAAAAATCAATATAATACAAAAGGAAAAAGGGTTTTCTTAATTTCAAGAGACATTTTCTAGAAACAGTAAGAACGCCTCGACGTTGTATAGCATCCCGAACAAATAATGACCCCTTTAAACTGACGTCATCCATCTATAAATCCAGTTGGTAAACTCACTTGCATTCGGTTTTGTATCGTTATTGTTTTACAAGAGATGAGCATTATAGCATCAGGAACTGTTCAATAATAAAGATGATATACAAAAGGAACAATAACAGTACTTGCTTAGCTATATTCTAAAGAGTTTAGAGCATTCACTCGGTATAATGTACCTAGGATTAGAACATAATAGGGGGCAATGACCATGGACTTACCATTGAACTATTTGTATAGGTGACGAATTGTAAGGTGAACCGTTATCGGTTTCTTAATATTTATAAACCTATGTGACCGTTTTGGTAGAGTTTACCTTGAACTAAAAGTTAAATTAACTTTACTGTATTTAAATATTAAAATGAAGGCAAATCACGTTAGATGTCCGTTTTTGTTCATTCTAGGGGATTAAAGTATTTATTATAATTAATTTATGGATTCTTTGGCTGTATTGTGAAACATTGCAAAGAAAATTATAGCTATGACCATTGACGTAGACCTTAGGGCTTGCTATGGTCACGTAGGTGTTGATTGCATGACAGATAACTAATTAAGATAGGCGTCGACATTATACATTGTTGCCTATAGAAATAGAACTACCCACTTATCTTCAAAATTATTGTTACCTCCAGCAAGTACCTAATTAGGTGCCACGTATTTCTATAATACTTATTACGTTGTATTACGAATTAAATTAGCCATGGAATACAATATAAAGACACAATAAAATACGCACAAGTAATATTTATGTAACATAATGAGACTGCGTCGGTTTTGTGATTGTCAGTTATATCAACCTTATACCAACCTAGTAAATAGGTAACTGCACAAAAAGTGGTCAATTGCTTGAGTTGTTTGAGCTAGATTGTGTTTCTCTAAGTAAGTTGGTACTACCAACATCTCGACGATCTCATTGCGGAGATTACTTCAAAATTAAATTATTTCTTAGGTCTACTTAATTGGTAGAAAGACGACAGCACATATGATAATCAACTACGAGAGCCCACTACACATAATTATGATAGGTATTTTTACCGGAAACAACGTGAATTCGAAACAGACGGTTAATTTTAAATATATTTACTCGCTCTATCAGAGTATATAATACAGTAATTATGGCCAGTAATGGTCCCACTGTAGGGCAAAGTTTAGCCGGGGCTTGAACCCGCAACGAAACATCAGCCACGTCTAAGGCTTGCATATTTTTATTACTTACTGCGCAGTACAACATAGGTTTTTACAATCATCCTTTATCGATATGTTTTAATTATGCTGCCGTCTGTCATGAATAGACTATATCAATAAAGATGTAAGTCGGCAACTAAGTGCCTTTAATACATATTTATTAACTGTAACTCCTTTTCCTTAAGTTCTCGGGATAACTTCAAAGGAAGAAACCCGGACATTTTTTAAAGACTTATTGCATGGGGACACTGGTCCAACATGCAATGGCCTTCTTGATCATTTTGATCTAATATGGGATATTTGCCAAGGGCCATCCACCACAGAACAGATTTAGATGGGCCAAGGTAGCTAAAAAACTATTGTAAATTTTGAAGTCAAAACTAATTTGGGCTATTGATAGGATATTATATATAAACTGTTTTTTTTTTCCTTTATTATTACTTCTTTTAATCCTTAATTCGGCTCTTAATAATAATCCTTGGAATAAAAAAATCCCTAATCCCTAAGCTATCATCATCTCAGCCCGGAAACACCCACTGCTACGTATAAGCCTCCTTTTCGCTTTTCTCTGATTTTCGCGTCCCTCATACAACCTAACCTGCTGACTGATATGATAATAATTAAAAAAAGAAGGAAATAATAAAAAAAAACAATAGATAATTTACAATCATTCATGGATAAATTATTGTGCAAATGAAGCTTATCTAACTAACTAGTTAAAACAAAAGAACGCAGGTTTTTTAGATAAATAATACCTATATTGTGCAGGTTTGATTGTCGATGTTATATAAATTAGTAAGCGCGGGCGCCGCTCGCTCGGATATTATGAACGGCGAGGGAGGCGCGAGCGCAGTGCTGGGCGGGAAATTGAATCGATAACTTCTCTCTTATAAAAAGTGTTGTGCAGATTTACGAGATTCGAATAGACGGAGATTGGCGAAGTACCCAATAGTGAACTGGACATTCATTAAAATGTGGCGGCAATTATATTTTGTGAGTATACAAATGTACCTTTTTATTTTACGATTTTTTCAGTACTTTTTTATATAAATAATAACACATTTTTAATACACTTATTTTATTATTATATTTTTATTGAATTTTATTATCAAATGTCAATTATTTTGCGTGTAACTTAAAATAAGTATTTTTTATCGGGAGTGAAAAAAAATCGCATTTCAACCATAAATTCGACCAGTTTCCTTTTCATTGAAATATGTTTTTGTTATTGAATATTAAATAGAAGATGATAGATACTACTAGCTAGATAAAAGACGTAATCCTCTCAACCTACTTATTATGCCTTTTTTGCCTGCCTCTGTCCCTAAACCTTTTATATATTTCTATGAATCTGAAGAAAAACAGATAAAATTCACCTATCCTTTTACTGTCATTTATTAGAGTTCCGTACCCAAAGCGTAAAACAGAACCCTATTATAAGCCGCCGCTGTCTGTCTCCAGGCTGTATCTCATAAACCGTGATAGCTAAAAAGCTGAAATTTTCACAAGTGGTGTATTTCCGTTGCCGCTAGGTATAACAAAAAATTAGTACCTACTAAAAATATGAAGGGGGTCCAAATACAAGAAACGTGTTTTTTCGTATTTTTTTGCTCAATATTAAAAACAGTAACAGGTAGACGCTTCAAATTTTCGCCGTGTATAGATGTAAGTATTATGAAGGTACTGTCACGAAACCTGCATTAAAACAAGCGTTGCAAGTTTTCCTTAATAAATATTATTTTTATTATCGATCTAGACCCACGTAATGACTACCTGTAGCAAAGTTGCATATAGGCAACAAAGACGATATTGTAAGTACTCAACAATTTACTAAATAACATACTATAGTTACTCGTAAAACAGTTTCTGATATTGGTACAAAGTGGACCGACCTTACAAAAATAAACTAAAAAAATAACATTTATAAACTTTATAACCCTTTAGAATATTAAAAAAAAACACTGCCATTCAAATAATTTTGAATCCGAGTAAATAAACTATTGATATGTATTTAAATATTTATTTGAACTAAAAATACGCTGCCCTTTAATGGCGTAGACAATTATATTATTATCATAATACATATTCAGAAAAAAGAAATATAAATAAACAGCCCCATTTATTTATATCCGCAAATAATGACCGGAATTGATTGTTTATTTACATATTATAATAAATAATACCAGCGGAACTCGTGTCGAGTGATAGTCACCTATTGAAAGTTATTCAAGGGCAATTTAATCTATCAAAATTTTCACCACGATTACCTCAACGGTCGCATCTTATTAGTCTCACTTTCGTTTCAATATCTCTTGATAATCAAACCAAGTTTATCGTTCGTAATTTGTGGGATTTGTACTTGGGAAACTTGTCGTTACCTACTGTTTTGTTGAGATTTAAATTTAAGCGCGTTATTCATCTTTATTCGTCTAGACGTAGTAAGGCAACGTTTGATTGCCATAAAATAACCTATGGAGTTTCTTGCCGGTTCTTCTCCATAAGAATGACATTTTGGAACCGCGCAGCTAGTCAGTAACATTTTGAAAGCGCCTGAGAGGGCCTACTCGAAATATAAACCTAGGTATTAATTTTGTTTTTTTTTTACGAATTCTGGCACCAGCGCCAACCGATAGTTGCTTAGTGCCTCTATCCCCACATGTCCCCAGTTGTCTAATTTTGACAACTAGGGAACCAAATCGTGAATCAGTTGAAACTGATGATAAAAGAACTGGATCAAGTTGCAAAGGTATGGATGAAATTCACTAGAGTTACGTCATATTTGTCAATCTTATTTGTGACAATAAGGTAGAAGCAAAATGTCGTTGGCGTGAGGATAGAGATCGTGATTATAAATTGGGAAAGCTAAGTGCTGAGATACTCTTCCCATTGGTTAACAAACTTCTGTGTTGAGAAGTTCGTTACACTTGCACCAAGACCCTGCATCTCTGTAATCTTAAGCCAAGTATCTTAAACTAGGTCAAATCTGTTTTGAGGTAAACTTCTCGTTCGTTTAACTTTCGGTCAAGTTGTAAGATTACAAATATATACTCGCGTATTCTCTACCTAAAGAGTTTCGTGGTGTGTGGGGAATTCAGAGGGTTCGCGGTTGTTTTTTGCCAATCGTTTGAACTTATGAAGTAACCTGTAAGGTAAAGTTGTACCTGGGTGAAATTCTCATGGATTTCTTACCTGGGAAACGGAGGAGCGTGCGGGATTCGTACGGACTAAAACTTTATTCTCTCTTAACATTGCTGAGGATCTAGTCTGGATTAGGTTTGTTGACCAAATCGTAAAATGATGTCTCGGTTTGAAAGTATTTTTGGAACTACTATAGCTTTACATTAAAAATGTTTCAAAATTCTTTCAAACCTTATGTACCTTGTACATAAGCTTTCAAAGAAACCAAAGACTACTAACGTTTGATTGTTTAGGATACGAAATTATTTATTATTTATTTAATACGAACGCAACTTCAATGAACTTTTTTGAAGACATGTATTTCTTTGTTACATATGTCGTCATTTAAAGTTCATCCAACAAAAAAAATGTCTTACATTATATAGATATCCACAAAGGTGTCACGCGCATATAATAAAACAATAGATTCAATACAAATAATTATATTTAGGTACTAGCCTTGAAGATACAGCGTCGTGTTTTGTTTTAGTTGACACTTCGACTTCCGCGTTGGTCTAATATTTGCAAACATTTGTTTCGTCTTTGGATTGCATACGTGCTCAGAGTATTAAAGCTAGCATAACCAAAGAGTATGTAACACATACGTTGACTTTGAAGTTTGAATGAAATGTGTTTTGTTTGTTCGAATTAGCGATGGTACGGAGCTGCTCTACAATGTTAAAGATATCATCACCGTCTAAAGCTTTTTCTTACTATCTATTGTCAGATCTTTTTGTCTGCTTATTCTTCTTGATCTTCTACTGTAGGCGGTGATGAGCTATTCAGGTACTTGGAAACCTTAAATGTCCTTTCGTACTGTTGTCAGCCAAACGTATGGAGCTCTATCAATGATAGATTTTACCGTCATTCTCCGCTAAAAACTGGCTCCTGAATTACTTTTGGGAGGTTTTGGTCTATGATGGAGCATTGACAAAATAAAAAAAATGCATATCACAATATTAAAACAAAATTTTGTATTTGAATGCAATTTTTAATACAAAGGTATGCTGTTTATAGGGAATATTGTAGATTCTATTGTTTTGGTTTACCTACTACGTATTTAATACAGGTTCGTTAAATAGGAAATGTATTCGACCGGTTCCAATAACTTGTTTCAAACAAATCTGTTTATCTGTTTTTAGAATAAATCTTCGATAATTTAGCATACAAAAATAAACTAAGTGTGTAAGGTCGTAGGATTTTTAATAGTAGGTATACATTATACACAGATATTACATTTATTTATTTCGGACAATAGATATGTATTTAATCATTTTGTAACTGATAGTAAGCATATAATAATATGAGTTTCTTTGTTAATGAGCCTGTAGGTACCTACTGGCTATATATATTTATATTATACTTAGTTTGGCTAATCGTTTGCCTCTTTGTACCGTAAGATTCTTACTCACATTAATTAGGTACCTTTATTCCTATCAGACGCTTGATCTTCTACTATTTTTAATATCATACCTAACTGCTGAAGCTTACGTCTAATCTTACAAAGCTATTGACTACAAAGGCATTCAGTTCTTATCTTATCAAAATCCAGGCACTTATAACAAGTTCCTCCAATGTTCTTTATCTGAAAGGCTTTTAAGCTCTGAAAATAGCAAAACAAAGTAGATGAGTCCAGTTTACAAAATCGTTTTGAAATCTAACTTAACAAAGAACATTGACCGTGTTATCAAATTCTTTGGTGTTATTACAGTTTAAGGAAATACACCTGAACCACGATATTATGTAAACAAAAATATAAAATTTACTTTAGGAAGTCATTTGTAAGCAAAGCGTAGCAAAAACAACACATTTTGTAAAACATTTTAACGACACTCCATTAATTGGGTGCCTAACTGCAAAAAGCCACGCAAAAACAATTTAATTATTGTGCCACAATATATTTCTTGTTTGTTATATGTAAATATTAACAAGTAACTATTTGGTATTCGAATTTCGTAAAAAAAGATCTTGTGATTTTTTTGCCTTACAACTAATATAACTGAATATCATAAAAAAACCTTATAAAATAGAGGTAAGTAGTGACCATTAATTTAAATAAATTGCATATTCATTTTATAATTAACACAACATTTTCACACCGATATTGAAAATGATCATTAGTCGTAGTAAATTCTCACTTCCCGGGAATCGTTTCCAATTACATTAATTAATAAGTTTTCTACTGGATCTTGTGAAATATGACGTAGCTGGGGTAGTTAGGTAGTTATATATCTCGGTGGCTTAATTAGTCGATGCATTGAACAGCTCGCCTGCAGCCTAGCCGCAAAGGTATCGCTTACAATCGTCACTTATTGAAAGCTGGCTTTCTATCCCAACGTTCCTAGATAGCTGATGTAATAAAATATGAACGCTGTCGGCCGTGACCGCAGGCGACATCATCTTAATACACAAACCTTAAACAGAATTAATTCCCGGCGTAAATTATTCACGTGCTTAAAACTTTCCTCGTTACTTTTTCGGGAAGAATGTAGATTACTTATTATTTTGTTATTTTCTACTTAGCACTTTATATCGCTAAAGTTCATCCGGTAAAGATTTTCGTAAACAAGCATGGGATTTTTGCATAATGTTATTAGTTTTTGAAACTGTGGAAGCTAGTTTAGCTTAGGTAGCCTAATACGTAATTTCTTTGAAGATATAGCAAAAACAATGAAATTGCTTACAGTATTGCCAAACGCTAAAGTCAGATGGTTAAGGTTAGGTAGCGTATAGGAAATTTTATTGAAAGTAAACAATATGGGACTATCGATGACTACCTGCTTATGTTCTAACCACAAATCACTTTCATACTTCCACCGTAAGATTGAAAATGAAGATTTATTAGACATGTATCAGTTTTGTCGGTTTTGTTAAAGATCTTACTAAATAAATCAATGGTATTGTATGGGTGAGTAAATTCTGGTAGCATACTACCACCACTCAAAGTGCAGCTACTACTTTAAGTGGTAATAGTGATGTGTGCAGTAGCAAGTCTCACTTTATGAGAACATAGTAGGCTTCTAAGTAGTTTGGAGTTTCTAAAATGAAACTTAAAACGCTAGTTGATAAGGCTTTTCCTATTTAGAGCCTCACCTAGCTACGGAATAAGCTAAAGAATTATTTCAAAACTAAAGGACCTTGCCTAAAAGATATCGACAGTTGTGATTAGGTACATTAGATAGCTCAATATTCATCTTTTGTACGTGGAATCAAATTGAATTTTCTGTTGATTTATTAATTAATCTTAGAACACCTTACAACTTTGCTGCATACATCGGCATGTATTAGTTAAATCCGATTGATGTGTGCAGTAACCTACAACGATATTGCATTAAATAGATCATCCGCGAAGTTTAAACTTGTCCCAAGTTAATATAAGTAAAATTTTAGGCGTCATTTAAATGTAGGTAATTGGGTAACTGCTAATAGTAACATCATAGATTATTTGTATTGCTATTTATTTATACTAGAATATAAAGCTTTTCGTCAAAGCTTACTTATACCAAATAGGTTTAAGTATACAGCTACTAGATAACATTTCAAAACAGAATAAGTTTACTCATAATACCAATCCTATTATTTCGAAAAAAAATATGTGTCTAATATAACTGACTGAATAGACTTCTACTATTCGTACCCAGTCTGCAACCCTATTCCTATGTTACATATAACCTATATAATATATCACACCACTAGTGGCAAATAGTACTAGTCTAACTCGTAATCTTTAGTCCGCTATCTATCGAGAAGAGGTGCAGGAAGTTTCTCAGCTCCTTCCTATAAAGAATCGCTTTCTAATGCTTAAAACACATTAAACTCGATTTTACGACAATGCCGACATAATGGCTGGAGGATTTCCGAGATATTGAGATATATGTGCTGGAGAAATAATGTTAACTTATTTAATATTTATAACAATTATTATAATTTAAATTATTTAACTTAACACTTAAATTGTTTTAGTCATAGAACAAAGCAAGACTTCGATTGAATTTCAATTATTCTTTTCTTGATTGTTATAAAATTTTCTGCGGACAGTAATCTGTACAATATCATTAGACTACACTAAAATTATACTCAACTATCTACATCTCGTAGTTTTACCGGAAATTAGAAAAGCTTACCAATATTTTTAGGCACTGTCTGGAATATCCTTGGCACTAAATAATTGTTCAAAGAAAAACCATTTTTTGGTATCCAAATAAATAAGTATCAAAAGAATTAGGTGCGGTACCAAATTACCTAATTTTAGGTCTATTGCATGTAGACTGGCTTGAAAATGTAAGCAAATTTGTACATTGGGTAAATGATAGTTCACATTGTAGGTTCAATAAATTAGACCAACTATTGTACACGCTAGATTCACATTAGTCCTAATTTAAATGGAACGGAACAAACTTTTTTACTTAAGTTTCGAACATTAGGAGCAGTTAAGGAAAATAATCTATTATGACTTTTGTTTTTAGAATCAAAGTTTTTGTAAACGATCCTTTTTTGTTGTAATCATATTGATCATAAATAATACAGGAAACGGTTAAAGCAACAATTAAATGTTCTATAATCACGTAATGCAGCTTTATGAACTAAAACTGCGCAAATAACACACCTGTGTTTATAATTACGAACCGGCAATAGCTCTTAGTAGTAATTAGTATTCATCTAATTTAATAAAAAAGTAATTAATCATAATCACACAATAGGTACAACTCCTGTCTGAATGTCTTTTTTTTTCGAACTCTACCTTTTTGGTTCCTATCTAAAATAACGATTTGTGTACAGGTTTTTTTACTACAAAAAGTAGTGATGTTTTGCAGGTTTTTACCAATGTTATAAGGTCAAATAAATCTATTCATCGCTTTATTATTAACATCTCAATCTATAGAATTAACAATAATACAAGTTCACACAATAGATAATGATATATTAATGGTAGCATAGATGTATGATCACAGTATGAATGTTTTATATGTAAATGTGAAAAAACTCTTAGCTTTCTCATTTACCACATAAATAATATAATAATAATAATAATTGTGCATTGTTACCCATTACACAAGATATTACTACAAATACTTAACGAACGACCTCGAAAAAACCATGTCGTGACCGAGCCCGACTATTGATAACTAATTTGTGGTTTTATTAAATAACCATCATGAATATTTTAACATATTGTTTTAATTAATTGTTTATTTGACATTATACAGTGATTTGTTATTAGTATTGTATCTACTAATAAAATATATCGATAAATACTTAACAGACAACTTATTGATTATTTATAAGTATCTATTGGTTAAATGCAAATTAGACGTCAAATTCAATTAATAAACAGTTAAATAAAGGAATTATCTGCTGTAGTTACAGCTACACTCATATAATTGATTTACAGCTATAATTAAGAAAATCAGACTTTCATTTCCGTCTAATGAAAGCAAAAGGATATCCTCTAGTATTGTGGCGACAGAGAGACTACTCGGGTATTTCTTACCTGACTGGCTAGGTTTATTTAATACTACGAAATACGATATAGTTTGTATACAAACTTATGCATAAAAACAGGTTTGCAAACCTCTTTTCGCGCCACCTCTATGTATGTATGCAAAGAGTTTATATTATACACCAAAGCGTTTTTATTCAAATTCGAATTGTTATTTTTTAAACGTTCGAGATTTAAGTGTTCAAAATATTATAATACAAATAACGAGCATTACTTTCTTAGCGACACCGGCGTGGAAAGTAAAAATTAGTTTCCGTACACGGTTCATTAATTTCACGACCGCCATCAGGTTTTTACTGTCGGCAAATAAGTACACTGTCTTGATATTGCACAAGTAAAACTTTTTTTATATGTTTAATATTAAGTTTGTGCAGTTTTGCTCTACTTCCTCTTTAGTATTATGTCATAGTTGAGTTTGTTTCCTGATAGACGCTATGTATGGAAAAATGAGCAACTTTTTTTATTACGTAGCCGTAAGACAGGTCTAGGGAAATGAAATGTGGACCATATAATGTTATAGGTATTCGAGTATATTACAGGTGAAATTACATATAGACTGGTATTTAGCTACGTAAGGTGTTGATAATCTTGTTTAACTAAATAGGAAATTATAGCAAGACGATCGAGATTGCGAGTATTGAAAGTGGGTACAGATAAGGCGTTAGTATAGTGGTTCGAATTGCCGGCCAAACGAAAGTTCCGGATTTGCCTTCTACAAATAAATCTCTACTGGTTTTTGTCGGTATTTAAAGATAGCCTAGTGAGGTATTTGAGAGCTGGAAAGACGTAAATGCTCTAAGACGGGAGCGGTGATTAGCATTCTGATTGAAGATGTTACTCTGGAATATTGGACATTTATTTATAGAAAGAGCTGCGTGGTTTTTTTTTTTGGCTGGAATAGATAGTTAACAATAATATTCATCATTCCCCTGCCCTTATCCCAATTTTTACTTGGGGTCGGCGCAACACGTCTTCTAGACATGTTGCTTAAAGTTTTGGCTATGGTTTTATAGTCGGCCGCCTGCCTGACACTAACCCTCTTTGGGAATGCGATTGTTGGTTGTTTACCCGCCACCATTCGGGTGACCCAAGGTGCTTGGTACAGTGCATTGGGTCTTAAGGTCCATTAGTCGCCTTTTACGACACCCAGTGGAGGATATGGGGTGGTGCTATTCTTTATATCCGGACACCACACGGACAATAAGTTAACAATAATATTATAGTTTCTAAAAACAATAAAAATCATAAATATAACAAACCAACAATTTGTAATACCTCTGATGATACCATGATGAATAAAGTTACAAAATATTAAGATTTACGATTCAATTTCGATCGATTTAAATTATATTCGGTCAATCTTACAATAACAATTTCAATATGCGTAGACAGAATAAAATTAAAACAAATATGAGTAGACCAGTCTGTAATAGACCATCTGTAGGCAATAGTCATGGCCTGATAAATACGCTGTGTGACGCCATCAGTTCTTCACGCTTCTCTCATTGACTCAAAATAAAGAAGTGCGTACTCTAAGAATTACGCACTAGCTAGAAAACAGTTGAAAACGTTCGTCATTTAGTTCCTTATTAGGTTACTGGGCTAGGGTTTCCGAGAATAGGATATAGGGAGAATTTCTGTGAAAGCGTGAAATAGTTCTTAACATAACTCGAATACGTGAGTTCGTAATGAGACTTGGAGTACTATATATAGAAATTAAAGGGAATTTATCACAAACAAAGCTTATTTGCGTCCAAATTTATTAATTTAAATATTGAGTATTATGTATGCTTTTACTTTTTATGTTTATTGAATGAAACTAATTATTTCTAACGTTACACAATGTTATACAAAATGTAATTCTGCATAACATTAAACCTAATTAAGTTTCGGTAACAATGGTTTGTTACGCTACCATTCGCTTATGCCTTTAAACTTGCACTGATTTTGGCCGCTCATACAGTTTTTGTCATTGTGACACAGTTATCAGTAATTGAACTTTACGTAACATGATCTAATAGAAAAACAATTTTGTTTTTTTATTGTCATTTTCTTATTTCTTTGAGATGTAGTGCAATGACTGATCTCGTTACCCTTTCTTATTACGTAATGGACGGGCAGTTTAATTGCAAGATAACCTTTTGGGACTTTTTGCACTGAGTGTTTGGGTAAAATAAGTTTTGCACTTTGCTGGTGGTCTAGACAAGTCTTTGTACTACCATGAGTTCTAAAAGTATTAATGTCGCCACTACACTATTTACAGTCAGTCTTGCAATATAAGCTAATAAGCACGCAAGTTGAGTTCATAATAATTTAAAGCGCCATTTTCTGAAATTATTATTAGCGTACCTGATAGAAACTTAGTAGGTACTCTGAAAGCAAGTTGTGAAGATACTTATAAACTTGATTCTGCAGCAAGGATCTTTAATAAGAATACTTACAGTTAACTCTGTAGACTTTTAACTAGCTACCAACATTATAGATATACACTGCACGTAACCTTAACCGTTCCGTGACCATGTCCAATTAATGCTTATTAATTTGAACATAATTAATTTATTAACCATCATCAGAGTATTAATTGGCTATTTATCCATTTTAAGAGTTGACATTAATGTTACTGTAAGCTTGTACAGCTGCGATCAAAAGGTCAGGAATATTTATAGCCAGTTTCAATTTCATCGGACTGATGTCGGAAATTAAATAGAATGTAACCGTAATTCTTTTACAAGCAACTTCCCAGGTTAGCCGGCAAATATTTAGTGTACTTCCCATTTTTACTTAATTCTAAGACAGTTCATTGTACTTATTCCTAAAACACACAGAGCTTAAGATGTCGGTAGTAGGTATGTGTTGGTATCAGAGGGTACAGAAGTTGCAATGACGGGCTAACATGGAGTGTGTGACGGCTTGGCGAGCTTGTCCTATGTAAATAATACTAGCATTGAAATGCAACTCTGTAATATTCAATTGAACAACATTAATAGCCCGCAATTACCTCGCTGTAAGTGCCATAACCTGGTGCATATGACAGAATCTTATTAAGTTTTTAATGCCATGTTGATCACCTGTTGTCCTTCAAACAGTTGATTTTCAATGGTCCGACGTTCAGTGTTATGGTAAACTGTCAACCCTCGCGGGAAACACACAAAATGAGTTCCGAATTTCATTTATATTCTTCGTATGTATTATCTATAAACATTTGTATTAAAATTCTAATTTAAACTTTGTGTGTTGTTATTATTAAGTTAGAGTTTCGGTTTCAAAATGTTTGTGTAACAGCCTACAAACTTACATAATAATTTTATCTAAATTACGGAAAGTACCTTTTACGTGAAAGCAATTCCAATTCGTCTGTAGGTGTATAATGTTGGAATACTTACGAATCTATTTTAAAATAATGATTACGAACTACTTTCGGTTACCGATACGGTTGGTAGATAACAAACAATGCTTGTGTTATTATAATCGAGCTATTTTTGTTCCAGATATTGCCGTTATTACTATGCGTGACGTGTATAAGGGTACCTGTGGATAATGTGGAGACGAGTACCACAGTGACAGTGACAGAAGGCCAAGGATCACAGAACACGCCGATATATTACATCACTGACGATGCCCATGTCGACAGCTATCTCACATCCCCAGGTACTCTGAAGCCTGATGAAACACCAGCTACAGGAGCTGATAGTCCGCCAACATTCCTTGTACCGCCATCGAAAGATAAGCAGATAGACTACTATCTGCCCAGCGAGCGCAACATACAGAGTGACTGGTTACCAATGATTGAATTACAACCGAATAACCGAAAGGTCCGGTATCAAAGACTGCCTCATCAATCTATACCAATCATTTTTAATCCTGGCCCAGAAGAGACAGTACCACCTGTACCGTCTGCACATCTTGAACCTCCTGCAATTGATGCTGTCAACGAGTTCTTCTTACCCCTACCAGAGGAAGTAGAGAACAATGATGCTCCAGAAGGTGTACCACCAAACCCACCGGCCGCACCAGGAGACTCCACTTTAGCGTTACATCTAACACCTCCAGTACAAAAACCAATGAATGCACCAACTAAACTGTACCCCAAGAAGTTCCACATAGTGCGGCCCATCCCCATCCCAGTGTCTCAGTACGCTGAGGATATTCCAGACCCACCACCAAAAGCTAATCCCGCCAAATACTTCAAGGCTCCACCTAGTGCCGAAATCGAGCAAACACCGAACGCCGATAAGAATTTATATCTCTTCCAAAAAGCTGAACATCAACGAAAACTAAAAGAGCAGGAAATTGCTAAGGTCGGTTGTGTATCATATTCAAATGTGTTTTGAATTTACATAGTTGTAATAATATAAATTCACTTATAAACTTGTTATGTTCTCAGCAACACCAGTTAGCTGATGCCGCGGCTGAGGAAACATATGGCGAGCCCACTTCAGACGAACAAGAAACTTCGGAAACTAACTTGAGATACCCCGGACGTACGTGTAATATAACTTAATAATAACAGAACAATTATTGTTTGAAGTGGGTTACAACTTACGAGTAACGATATATAAATCAAAAACTTGTTGTATGACTAAAGTTACTGTAATATAATGTCAATAGATTGTTCGACCCTACTAACAGTAGTGCCCGAACAATTATATATTGAATAATATTATTGTTAAAGATACAATTTGGTACACTCGTGGTCTAAGTTATGTTTACTATTGAGAAATGCTTGTTGTGTTTTACTTGCTTGGAATTGATCAAACAGTCTTTGAACTTCAAAGCATTTGTATCATAATTGGAGCTTACGTTATTTCATCGTTATCCACCCATCATTAGTAAATAGTAGCTAGGTACCTACTTCATTGAAATGGTCAGAGAAATGTAGGATACAAAACGTGATAGATTATTCTCTCGGAACATTTTCTACACACTTTTACAGGTATCACTGTAAAAGTGTGTAGAAAATGTTCACCTGTTTGTTCTCACCCATAATAAGCTCTTTGAGTTCCCCCTTTTATTCCTACATCAGTCGTGTAGGACCAATAATCTTGTTACTCCTGTAGCCCTTGGTAATCCCTTACATGGAATAACATGTTACCTATTTACAATATTCCAGGAAACGCGTACTCAGCTCCTATCCGTCAGGCGCCCCCGCCCTCCCCGCCCCGTGACGCGGGCCCCGCGGCGCCAGCGCCCGACGGCAGAACTGAGTTTAGGATGCACGGCATGAAAGGACCACACAGCTATCAGTTCGGATATGATACGGGCAAAGGGTAAGCGGCTTTTAATCACGTTAATAATATAAACGCAAGTAGTGCAAAGGTTTTTTCTAAGAAGGAAGAAAGACTTAGATCAACTAGTTTGCTTGTATAATTTTATCAAGTGTCAGAAACTCTCTTGATAATTTTAGATTTTAATGTATGTTTTTGTCCTATATAAAGTAGCATTTTTTTTTAAATCAACTATGTATTCAGAAAGGTTTTTTAGTTTTACAAGAGTAACATAATGGTGACCGGACACTTACCCGAGCTGAACGTGTCGAACGAAACGAACTTAAGAATTCTGTACTGTCTACCCATTTCGGAGGGCGGAGAAATTGTGCGAGGTTTCATGAGATATACAGAATTCAAAAATTCGTTTCGTTTAACTAGATTGAAGCGTGCGGCTCGAAAGTGTGCTCTAACCTTAAATATAATTACAGCGAACTTAGTTACCAACTGAATTTTTTTTTTATCTGAAAAAAAAATCTGGAAATTATGAGTCGTACAGAGATCTAAAAATACTTTTCCGTAATTTTTTTTTCTTGGTGTTTTTGGCTACATAGTTTTTTAAATTTGTATTCATACTGTGCTTGAAACTTTAATTCACCAGTACCATACTGTCCTGCCAAGCCTTATTTTATTACCCACTTTCTAACATAAAATAATTTCCAGGAAAAACCGTCAATTCCGGTTCGAGGAGCGCGACAACGACGGTATAGTTAAAGGCCATTACGGATACGTGGACCGGTCCGGGAAACTTCGAGTTGTGAATTATAGTGCGCATCCCGAATACGGTTTCCGTGCAGAGGAACCGGTGGGAGAACAGCCTTGAATAGTAAACTAAGAACATAGAATAGAGATGACGACTAATCGACTATTTTCTTTTTTTGTTACGTCGATATGTCCAGTATCAAGTGACACATTTTGTCAACTTTTTTTTTATTACTGGACACGTCTTTCTATTTTTTATCATGATAATATAGGTGATAACCAGATTTAAAATGTCACATGATGACAAAGTATAAGCATGACAAAATACTGGCCACTTTTTGATTTTGTTTTAATGATTGTGATTTTAATTCCAAGCTTTGTAAAGAGAAAAAACTTTACAAAGCTTGGAATTAAAATGAATTGCAAAAATAAGTTGCTATTATTTTGTTTTTATTTTACTGACCGAAATAATCGATAGTTTTCATGGCATGTCATCATCCCTATTCACGTGTAGACGGATTCGGGTATGTTAAGTAATAACGATAACAATTATCTAAACTTCATGAACTTTCATGACCTTTGACAATAACTGGTGCGTATGTTGTAAATATTGTACTTAGTAGATATGGATTTATTTACTTTCAACTTGTTTCAAGACAAACTCGGTTAGTTTTGGTCCTTAGAGACAGAATTAAGGCACAATATTGTTATTTGAACAGTAAACGGACTACATACTCAGCTACAGTTGTAAAACTACAAGTCTAACGAAATCAAATAATACTTGCATTCTGTAAAATAACTAAATTAGTATTTTGTTTAGATGCTTGTTTTTATAAGATATTTCGTTACCATAAGTGTCATATAGTGGATAAGTTATAATTATTTATATTACAATAAATTAATGTAAAATAAAATGTTACAAAGTATAAATATGGCTTTATTTGATACAACATTTTAATATTTTTAAGTTAATATAGAAATATCAATAAATTCACATATAATTTGGCACCAATAGACTACAAAAAAAAATCGTACATAAAAATACATATTTTTTTTTAACAATTAAATATAATTTTGGCATTAGCTTTAACTGCTTCACAATGCATTCATTCTAAAATGATGTTTTGCACAAGTTCGTCGAGAAGACTAGAAGCTCCAATACGGAATAGTTTCGGTGTCAGCCACTCTGGTCCTAGCTCTGTGTATACAAGGACCAGCCAGTTGATGGCGTCTCTTGTGGTCTTTATGCCTCCAGCAGGCTTTAGTCCGATCTATTAAAAGAAAACAAATCAGGAAACTATTGTAATCATCTTCAAAAAAGTAGATGCAAAAGTCGTGATAGTTACGAAACTAATTTATATGAAAAATTGTTGCGCCTTATGTAATAGTGGAACTGCTTTGCTAGAAATATAGTTTTTGGAGATCTCTCGGTTTGATATCTTAATAAGAATTGTCAGTTTGTCCGGTTTATGGGAATACAGCGGTCGGCGGCATGACGCAAATTTATCTACAGTACTGGATCACTATAGGCTAAGTTAATTAAATTTGTAATTCAAACTTACCCTGACACCAGTCATCTGGTAATATTTCCGAATGGCTCTGCACATTACTAGACCAATGGGTAAAGTGGCATTGACTGCTTCTTTTCCAGTGGATGTCTTAATGAAATCTGCGCCAGCCATCATAGAGATCATTGACGCTTTGTAAATCTAGAACAAAACCGAATAATGTATACTCAATTTATAAGGACTCCTGACCTGATCCTCGTGCATTGGAATATTACAATTTCAGAAAAAAAACAGGATATTTTTTTTTTTTTCTGTAAGGAATCTTCATGGACACCCTCCTCCTCGGAGGAAGAAGTGGGTAGTGTCATATTCTTACTGACAAAACTTGAACCACCAGAACCACAAAAAGTCCGCCCGTGACCACGGTCAGTGCAACTCGGCCGAAACGTCGGGAGAAAGAAATATACTATATAGCGAATAAGACCCGTTTGTCGTCTAAAATATTTATAAACCTGAACGGTCATGAAAAGTCGCCTGCGTTTGGTCGGTGCGCGGCAATGCGTTGCACTTCATCACGCACCGACCGCGGGATAATCTATACCCTGGAAAAATTGTATGCAGACTTATTGCATACAAACTATCGAACTCATTATTGTGTACTTACATTATTGTAAGATCCTAGTTCTCCAACTCCAAGTATAACTTTCAGGTGGGCATCACCACAAGCCTTTCTCATCTGCTGGACTTCATTGAACAATGCATCCCATTGCCCTGTTAGGACCAAACTTCTGTCAAGGACCACATCTATTTCTGTAGCTCCACTATTTACTGCAAACTTGATCTCTTGTACCCTAGTCTCAAATGGGTACAGTCCAGAAGGAAAGCCAGTGGCCACTGAAAGATAAGAATCGAAGATTATAAGGTTTTTTTCAATTATGATATGTGGATTGGTAGCGATTGATTGGAAATGATTTCCTACGTACATTACACTTTAGATACACAAATATTCTGTTTTATTTATTCAAATAATTTCACAATTGTAAGAGAGCTATTATATATTAATGTAATTAATTACCTGAGGCAATATTAATTTCTTTATTAAGATTCATGAGTTTGATGGCTTCATATGCATCCTTGACTCTGCTTGGGTATACACATACTGCGGCAGTCCTTACCTTTTCTTTAAGTTCCAGTTTCTCAAGTATACTTGATGGTAAGGGATTTGCTGCCTGTACCAAAATGAATAGCAATGTTGTGATGTTATTAAGTAAGCCAGATACTTAATAAATTGTTAAACAATTAAGTAAAAAAATGTAGTTTTCTCATCTTAAGGCTTGCTTTGTGATAATGGTGACCTTTTATTGAGACAGTTGAATCTTAGTGATACAGATGATATTAAAGACTTAATGACTAAAAAATTACTTTTACATACCTTAGCACATAGCCTAAAGACATTAGACCGGGTGTCATCTCCAGCTAGTGTGGTCAAGTCAATCACGGAGATAGCTTTAAGGACCCAAGCATTGTGGTTGGTGGTGGAAGTCACTGGGTTTGTATCCAGTATGCATTTAATTTGTGTATCAACATTTGATTTATTGATGTGTACATTCTTTAAACTTTCCTTGTCTATATACAAAAACGTTTTTTTTATGTAAGTAAGTAGTTAATTAAAGAAGAATATAAAATGGCCTATAACTCATGCAGGAATAGATTTAAATTAAAACAATATAATTAGAACATTTTGCGACTTTATCGCAATGTCAGCTACAGTTTAAAAATTTCAACCAATAGTTGTGTTTGTTTGCATATCGTACTCAATGAACAATATTTTAAAGGAAATTACGTTATACTCATAGTAACAATATTTATTATCATATTTAATTTATAAATAGGTAACAAACAGCAGAGATAATCGTTATCTCAGAACTCTAAATCTTACCCAAAACTTTTGACGTTGGTTGCACCATTGTTATTGGTTTTATTTTTGAGACTTTCACTTTATATATAATTAAAACTCTAATGTATAAGAAACACGATTTACTTATTTAAAAATTAAAAGTTATTCAAGACCCCAGGAACTGCACTATTCATAACAATTCATATTCATTCATGCGACGAATAATGAAATGAATGTTGCCACTCGCTTAACTTGTAAACAATTACCACTGACAAATATCCCAAGGTCAAATTTGACAGCAGTCGATAAGTTTTTTTTTTTCGTAGGGATGTGATAACTGCTATTATTGTATCGATATTTTTATGAGAAAATATCGATGACCTTTTTGCAATTATAGTCCAACAAATCTAAGAAGTACCGTTTGACAGTTATGACAAATAGGATAATAAGGTTGGGATTAAAAAAATCGATTACTATAATATCCGAACTTCGTGAGATCGATTACTATAATATCCGAATTTTAAGAGATCAATTGTCATAATGAAATAAAAGTAATGTTTAGGATATTTTATTTATATACTACTAATACTAAAATCGTCATCGTCTTCGTCATCATCGTCATTTAAATTAATGACTAGATGATTATCTACGAAATTATCAAAGTATACGTCTCTGTCGAAGTCGTAATTTATTTTAGGATACCTATGTATTAAGTGCATAATGCGGTCGCGCAGTAACGTGTCGTCAATTGATAATTTGAAAGTAATACATTCGATTTTTCGTATATGTAAACGATTTTTTCGCATACAAGTGTATCCGAAGAGTCACAACATTACAAGCAGTGACTTTGCAATGAGGTCAAAAATAGAACTATTAGAAATTATTTACTATGTAAATATGTGTTATTTTGCTTTGTTTGAAAGTTTTCAATTAAATTAGGATATTAAGAATTGTAATTTTTTAGATATAATAATAAAATCTTCCTAAATTCATGGTTTTAAGATAAAGGTTGTCGAAACTGAGTTTTGTACGCATGAACAAAGTTGTTTCGGTTTGAAAATGATGAAATGTCAAACGGTACTTCTTAGATTTGTTGGACTATAATTATGTAGTTAAAAAACGATACAATTAATTATCACAGAATGATAAAAGAAAATGATTCATTAAGATGCACTGCAGGTACCTACTTGCACACTAAAGGAAATCTTGAGCTTAAAATCTTGAGCAAGTTAACTCTGGATAGCGTCTAAGAAAAGGTTTACTTATAGTTCCAGAGGTATGGCAAGTTTGCACAAAACTAAAGTCGCATAAAGGGACATGAAGCGCTTTATGCTGGGTCGTAAGTCGTATACAAAATCCACTTCATTTTCATTCATACAGTCTACTCAGTCTAAGTACGTACCTACTTGAACAATATCAGTTGATGTTGTGAAGATATTTGGCAAGGTGTGAATACAAAGGGAAACGGACCATGCAGAATGAGAGGATACGGGCTGAATACGTAATCTAACTTCGATGGTATCAATTATTTAGGTACCCTTAACCTTTTGAGCCTCCCAGATCAGTGAGTCAGTGACTAGAATAGACGATAACTTCAATCGTAATTCGAACTCTTGTAACACTTCGACGAAACGTTTTACTGATTATTTAAACGTAAGAAGCAGGGCAAAGGCATCTCATGTGCTAATTCATTCATTGGATATTTGGATCCTTCGAACATTTTTTTCATTTGTGTTTGTTGTTTCTAAGAAATTGTAATTTTATTATTGTAGGTAGCGACGGCGTAATCAGAATCTCTTCATAAATGTCACAATGCTGAGAAGGTACGCTTACTTTATTTTAATAAAGTTGTAAAACTACGAATTGCTGACATAAAATAAATACCTTGGCAGGTAATTTAGCACTTGGCGATATTTCAGGATTTTTTTTTATCATAAACATAACTTTTCTAATTTCGTCATAACACAT
Source organism: Chrysodeixis includens (assembly GCA_941860345.1). Lineage (NCBI taxonomy): Eukaryota > Metazoa > Arthropoda > Insecta > Lepidoptera > Noctuidae > Chrysodeixis > Chrysodeixis includens. The sequence continues at coordinate 7,674,881 of OW796098.1, read as the reverse complement.
ATGTTTTTATAGTGTTATAGTAAGTTCACCAAGTCAAATTTAGGAACGCCGGAACGCCGGAAAGGAAGGAAAAAAATAGGTAAAATCGAGTTACTACCTTATCATCCCCAGGAAAACCAACGGTTCCGTATTGTGTCTACAAACGCGAAACCGGTGTATAGACATTGAAAAGCGAACTGCGGTGGACACAAGTTTGTATAAATCAAACATTCTAGCCACGAGCTGATTAAACGTAAACATTGGAACTATCTAGGGAATGCTTGACATGCTATTTACTTCGCTACGTTGCCATACATAAGGTTCTATTTTAATACAAATATTTCTTCAACGTTTTTCAGATCTCCTTTGTAACAGTATTGGGTGACATTTATTTAACATAAAAGAATTTTGTTCATCTTTTTCGTTTTATTTTTTTTGTTACGAACGTTTACTTACCTTTGTGGTGATGCTTCAATAAAATAGTTTTTGCTACTTCTATTTATACTGGTGTAAATAACTTGCATTTTATGGCTTCTATTCTGACAAAAATTTGACGTTTTCAAAATTTGTTCAGCAGTTTAGGTTTCTAGTTTAGGAGTAGGTATCATTTTTAATATTCATCCCTCAAGAAAATAAAGCCAACGAAAATATTATTAAGAATTCTTAAGTATTAACTTATTACGCTGATGACACCAAATCTGACATTTACTTACGCATATGCAACGAAAAGCCAAGTCTGTTGCATCACAGTCGTTTTAAGTTTTGCATTTTGATGTTTTAGTTAGCAAGTGAAACTTTTTACGTCTCATTTTATAAAATCTTGAATAGGAAACGAGGATAAGTCTCTTAGCCAATTTATTTTATCCCGGGAAGACAGCTTAAGATTAAGATGAGTTCATTTTTACTCGACAACAAAAAGATATTCAACTGTTCGCTTGAACCTGATGTTTTGTTGTGCATTTGTTTGTACTTATTTATTCTGAATGTACAGTACCTATGTGTTTTGATTGTTTCCCAATTTATTGTGTTGTGTACGTGTTCGTTGAATAGAGAGACGCTAATCAAAGAATAAATCTCGCTACCTACCTACGCAGTACGATTTATTGCGATCTGAGATTTGTTTCAGGCTCGCAGGACGCGAAGCGAGCGCTATAAACATTTCAGCGAACCATTACTGTAGTCCCACAGAGAAAATAGCGTCTTAGTTCTTGCTTCCAAAGTTTTAAAGGAATTACTGGTGTTTCCTCCTTGCCTTACGACACAGATTGAATAAGGGTGATCTTAGGTCAAGGTAAGTTATCGAAGTTTGTTGACTTCTTTGACATTAACTTGGAGCTAAGTAAATAGAAGTAATCCTTTACCTTTTAGGATGCAAGAGTATTGATCCTGCCAGAACAAAGAACACTGAAAAAACAAGGGGTTAAACGTGCAAAATATATTTGCAAAAAAACATTGTATCGACGTTTATATTCAAGTAAGACACGTTATTCTAAAACATATTACAATCTGATATCCTAAAGAGCCCGCCACCCGCCATCGCCATTTGGATATCAACAACAGCAGCTTTCAAGTTGCCCTTACCCTCAATATAGTGATTTAGTAAAGCAATAACGATGTGACATTCAAAAAGGACATGATGCCGAATAGGGGCTGAACAAAGCGCAAGGCCGCGTCCTTGTGTAGCGGAGTGCGGCGTCAATGGCTCGGGATGTCACGACGGATGCGTGGATGAATGGATATCGTATCTTCATCTTATTTCCATATCCGCGTTCTGCTTCCACTACCTACTAAAATATGTATATGGAACACACTTCGTACCAGAAAATAATTTTCTTCGAGAAAAACAAATAGGTATAACCATCTACTACAATGACTGCAGACTTTTTCTACCTATTTACAATATTAATTAACTAATGAGGGACTTACACTACACGACCTTCACTATACTTGAAGTGAGTAAAACCGTTGCTATTAGCATTCAGTTCCTTCAGTCCAGTTTTCGAGGTCTTCACATTAAATTTGAGACATTGATTAGGTAATAATTATAAGCAAATGTTTGAAGAGCATTGACGTATTGTTATGTCCTGTAAACAATTCCCAAAGAGATCATGTTATTTCCATAATGATGGTCATGGCTCGATAATTGTTTATGTTCTACTAAATTCTATTAACTAACGGCTTTCCAGATCAGTAGTTGCAATTTATCAGCACATAGACGAATATTGTTCCCTCTCTATTTAGTTAAATCACTTCGCCGTCTCTTACGACACCCCTGGGAAGTAATCGAGCGGTCAATTCGTAACTAAAGCCAGACAACGTGTAGAGATAGCCACAATAGTTTGCTCGTATATAGTCATTATTTATATTAACTTATAGGGTATTTGTGGTTCTTCGAAAGAACATTCAACACACCAACATTCAATCTCTTCCTTTGGGTGTCGTAAAAACGACGGATGTGAAGCAAAAAAGGTAGTCTAGTGAGAATTTATTACTCGAAAACTTAGGAACATACGCTAGACTTGCATGAACTGGAAATTCATAGTCACAATCTGTGCGCCTGAGAAATTAATGACTACCACATCGGGAATAATAGTCGTGACTCGTGATGTGTATGCAATTCCAGTTGTGAGTGGCATCCCTAAAATAGCTTCCGCGTAGTCGACTGCTCTTGATCTGTGATATAGAACTGTGCTTACTGCAGCTTTCTTTGTTCCCAGTTCGAGTTCAATTTATTGAGATTAAGTACTTTATGACCAACGATCCATACCTGTTATGATGACTACTTACACAAGAAATAAATCCGCTGATTTTTAGTATCTTTTAAAAATGTTCTACAGTATATTTGGACACTTTAATGACTAGCAAAGCTTTATACCTAGTCAATTACTAGGAATGGACTAGACGTAGGTAACTGACCAATTTTCCTAAGTTAAGCCTTCGGTTTAGTTACTGACAAAGGCTTTGGCTGCACTCCAACGTATCTATATCTCCTCTATTCGTAACTATTTAGGTATTAAACAATGAATGTTGAACATCGGAAATTGCACACAGTAACTATTCCAATTTGTTTGCGGGATATACGAGTATACACTATCTGATAGCTCTAACAATGATTCTCATTTAATTAGTAAATATTTTATACAATTTCATGTATGTTTTACGAATTTATAAGGCAAATAGATACAGTACGGTCTCAGGGGTTATAACAATTATCATTCTGCTTATTTTTAATTGTTACAAATCAGCTGAGCGGTCGTTTGAAAGCAGCGTTAAAATATTTGAGTGCTCGGTCACGATCTCCTGGGGATAAAGTGTTACGTATTAATGTCGCCCGGACGTGTCACAGTCTGATTGGCAATAAATTCGGCCGGCCGACGGAATGAAAAACAGACCAGCAAATGTTATAATTAAATGGCTCATTAACGCGACTTTCAAATTCACTTCCCGTGTACATATTAATTCCTTAACATTTTCTGTCACTAACTATGCCTTTAAAATGTATTCACATTAAAACTAAGATTAATTTTACATCGTTTACGCCAAAATTCATTTTCAAAGTTACGCCGAGACATTATTGTTTTATGAGGTCTATAACTTTCGCCCAGTAATGGTTTTCGCTTCGTTGTGGCTGTGTTCTCTGGCTGTAAAAATATTCGATGCTGCCAGATAAAGTAGTGAAAAGAGAAAAATTTTCATGTTGCAAACGTGACTAATAAAAAGGGTAAGTTGGGTGGCTCCATAAATCGTCAGCCTACGGACTTGGAGATTTATATTTCTATTAGAGGTCTTCTAGCGAAAGAATATCTGAGATACAATCACAGAGCCTGTGAATAATGTATCATAACATTCGTGCTAAGTGCCGATACTTGCAGATGGGTTTGCTTTGGAGTAGGCACTAGATAGCCATCTAGTTTATTGGACAGAACTTTTAAAGGCAGAGAAATATATTAGGTAGGTACTTATGCGCAATGATTTTGGCTCAAATCAAATTCTTCAAATTTTTACTTTAACATAACTATAACGCGACCACACATCGAGATCCGTTTTCCAAACTTACAAGTTGTTTTCTCATCAGAGGATAAGCTTAGAACCGAATACAAATATCCTATATTGTGCCCACTCCATTTGAATAATACAATTAGATAGCACTACCGCCAACCCGGAGGAAGGCCTTTAGGGAGCGAGTCCCACACTGCACCAACTTATAAGCAATTCCGTTATTATTGCCTGTATCCAGGGCCGACAGGGAAACGTGTGAATTGTAATGCTAGGGATCATGATTAACAAATGTCTGATAAATTATGAATCAGTACATGTATAGAAGGCAATAATTGCCTACCCGTGTATTTGTAATATTCACATCGCTTTGTACTAAATTCGTAATTCAAAATGATAAACAAAAACTCCCAGAATATTGATCTTCAAAATTAATTAAAATGAACTTTGAACAAAGAACAACGACTTTAACTTTACTCTAAGTTAGTATTAGATGTTCAATTCGCGTTGTATAGAATTAATATTAAGAGAAATACAAACAGAGCACTTTACTTTACGCTTTATTAAAATAAAGTGTTGAGCAAAACTCAATGGCCCAAAAAAATTATCGCCAGAGACGTTCGTTGCGTTTCCGCTGTCGTACGGAAAAAACAATGCGGCTTCCGGCCTCAAAGACAAACTTTTTTTTCCCCTTCGCTGGGACGGTTTCCGGGTGCACTCGTTCATCAATCATCGTGTTTTCATCGGACGAGACAGTTGACAACTTTGATGAAGCCGATTGCGTTGTTGTTGTGGCGAAAAACAACTTTCCGTCAGGTTTTTGGTAACATTGTTCTTTCTATTCACGACGAGTTTAGTATCGTTTAGCGACGAAAGTAAATATATGATATAGTAAAAATCTTATCGTAAAAAACCTGAAATGACAAAAAATACTCTACAGTCCGCGTTGATTAGTATAAAATTTGATCAATAGGATAAAAGTGAATTCCTTGTTTTTTTTTATATAAAAGATTGATTTTTCTAAAGCAATAACTCCTGCTTAAAATTTGTATTATATGGGCGCAATTTTTCCATTCAGAATTCATCACAAAATTGACGTTAGACTAACCTTACATTATGGGAATAGTTTCCAATTGATGCCAAAATTAACTTTCACACGTTATGCAACATTATTGTGGTTTTATTATTTAGTCGATTAAACCAATTTCACTGAAAATAGTTAATTTATGTTGTGAGTGATTTTCAGTTGTGATTATTAGGCCAGCTAACTAGTTAATTAAAATGTATTGTAATTGAGTGAAACATAATTATTTATTAGTCTATTATTTAATATTACTAACAATGTTAAAAACATTGTAATTATATTTAATGTATTATCGGTTTGACTTACTACTTAAGTAAGTAAATTCTCAACCCGTCAAGATAACAGTGTAACATTTCTAGATAAAGATATAAAGCCTCTTTTATTCTTAAAAACTGAATCCGGTAGGCACTTAACTTAACATTCTTCAATGTATATCTTTCGTACTATACACATTTAAGTGGCAGAAACAGCAGGAGCCTTAAACAGCGCCTTTAAACTGAGCGACATCTCCGTATTCGCCCATTTTTTCCCTAATTCATCAAAATTGTCGTCATAAGTTCGAGATTCAGAATGACGTACCAACTTAATTGAATTATACTCTAAATTGGATTTACTTTAACAATATATCAAATAGAAAAACTTCGTTAAACTTGTTTGTTTTTTCGACGTAATCTCTTAGACTGTTGGAGCAATTTGAAAATGATTTAACTTTTTTATCTTATATTAACAGATTCGTAAATCCACAGTCGAGTACGTAATCTGTAATCGATATTGATTTAAAGAGCATTGCTTTTAGAGCCAAGATATTTTTGGAAGTTTTCACTGTGAAGTTGAATTTAAATCATTCAGCTTGCCGAATAATTCTATACACTACATAAAATGCCAATCAAAAACTACTTTTATATTATAAGTATATAGAGTAGATTTTTAATTGGAGACACTCAACCGCTCTTTTTGTTCTAGAGTTGACAAACGGAGACGAAACTTAAGAACTCTTGACACCAGTCCTAAACTGAATAGAACTAAATCTTAAGACTGAATGACGTCATAAAGTTGCTATCTCAGGAACTACAATGCGCCTTTCAAATGTGTAAGTAGTTTGTAAATAGATGTTCTAGCTTCTAACGTGTCTTTTCTACCTTACGACATCGTAAACACATACACTCTTGTATGTAAGGACCCTGTGTCTTGTCTCAGTAAGATTCTGTTTCAAAGACGTGGTGTGGCAGTTCAAAATGCGGTACAATAGTTTGGTTTGACGTTATATGTTACACTAAGTTATATTTTAAAATTTAGGATCTTTTGTCCCGTACGTTCGTTCAGAATTATCTTAAGTTATAAGTTCATAACGTGCGTCGTGCAACCACGTTTAGCTTTGATTACTACTTTAGTTTTATTAAAGAAATAAAAGGTTGAAGTCGAATTTGCTCCAGTAATGGGTTTAGTTTACTTACGCTTTAATAGCATTAATAGGCAGCTAAAAACGAAAGCGGAAGAGCAACGTAAACAAAAGAGTGGTCAAAGAAGTATTAAAGGCGCACTAAAGCACGCACTAACCTTCTAATTACGTGGAGACCATTAAAACTACTATAGAGTCACCCGTAAGCCTCTGTTTTACCCCTTTTATGTTTGCATAGCCGTTATTTTAATCTTTGTTTTAAGCTCCACCTAAAACAATAATGTTGACTGTAAAAAAATATTACGACGTTTGGTAGCTGACCAATACGATCGTGATCCGAATCAGAGTGGCGCAGCGGTCGATAGCGTACACAATGCAATAATCCTTTGTCAGTCAAACCTAAAAGCAAAATTATCACCCGCCGAGTAACGAGTTGGTGAGGATCGCTTCACTCGCAGCTAAATTCCAAGCAAACCCGGACTGTTTATTCCACTTCCACTAATGGAATTCATCCACTTTTCAACAATTCACCGTCCAGCTTCTTTAAAAAGCGTTTCGAAGGTTTTTTTGTTTCTGACAGTTAATCAGACCCTCCAATTGTTACGTTGATTATACATAGACAGCCCAAAGCAGCGGCGCACACCACCCTTATCAATTTTCACAGACATTTTTTCAGACATATATGACACGCACACAAAGTACCAGACTTGTGATATATGGGGCCTGAAGTGGAATAAATACAAAAATAATGGTTAAGGTTTCCAAAGCAATATATCAATTTAATGACTACCTAAACGTTTGTGAAACTGTATCGTAGGACACTTTAGTTAGGGCAATTGCGCACTGTGTAATATTATATCGTAACGTGCACTAGGGGTGTCAAATTAAAGGTCAATCCTCCGTAATGGGTAAATATGGAGAGGAGGGGTGGTCTCCCAGAAACCACCGAATGTTTTCACATACGTTTACAATTTCACACTCCGCTGCTTCTCTTAATTAACCTGTTCAGCGTATTTTAAATGAGTTTGAACTCACACGCAAAACTGCCCTAATTTTCAACCTATGTCGTCTTAAACTTGAAAGTTGCGTTATTTTGAGACTGTGGTCATTTACGTACACATCGTGCTCCCTCGGGAATACAAGTCACAAATCATTTCCGAAGTACTCGTGGTCGGGAATAGCCCTTGATCAAAACGGTGGAATGAGAATTAACTCGGAAGCGTGTCCGTTGTACCAACCACGAAGAAAATGCCATTATCTTATACAGCTAAGTTATTGCGTAATACAGGAACTTCCTCCGGGCAATGCGCGTTTGATAAAATGTATCGAGAATGCGGAATACCGGATTCTTTTATGACATTTTGTGTTATTACTTTTACCGATACTCTAGCTGTTGAAGCTGTGATAGCTTAGTGGCAAGACCGTAAGACTGCTAAGTCAGAGGTCTTGAGTTCGATCCCCACGGCGCGCACCGACTTTTCGAATGTTGTGTGCGTTTAAGAAATAAATATCACAGCTTCCGTGTTTCGGAAGGCACGTAAAAATGTGGGTCCTGCGCCTGATCTCTCTCCGGTCGTGTCGGATTACCGTCCCATCGGGCTATGAGAGTAAAAGGAATAGAGAGTGCACCTGTGTTTGCGCACATACTTGTGCACTATAATATGTCCTGCGTAGCTGGCTGGTGTCATAGTAACACTGGCCGCCGTGGCCGAAATCGGTCCGGACATTATTATTATTACTCTAGCTGTGCAGTTCACTCAAGAGTAAAAGTGTTAAGGTTTAAGTCAAACGAGTAAGTTACAGTTCCTGTATTTTCATTGAGTAGTTTAATTATATTACAGAACTTGGTGATTTTCTACGTATTTGTTCATGTATGAGTGGGCTTTAACGAGTTGTAGTGTAAGAAGTCGGTCGAGTTATCCAAGTTTCACACTCGACCGGATTCGAAAAGAGTTATAAGATATAGAAGTTGAATCTACGTGACTTGAAAAGAGCAGAAGTCAACTGTACTTTACACTAAGTTTTGGTTAACGCGAGTCTAATTAAGGAAGTTTCCGCGAGAGTTTGCTAATATTATAAATGAAGAGGAAAGGGGCCAAATTTGCGCTCGCCTCTGACTGTAATGACATTTCTTCTTGCACTTGCGAGTTTTATGTTTTGTGCAAACTTCCTATCCTGTTTCACTAGTTTGTTTCAAACGGTAAACTTCTTCTCGAACGCTTTTGTGAAAGGTTTTCTTCGGAATTAAGTACACATAGTTCGGATTGATTTTAAATAGATTGCAAATAGAACCACGTACCTGTGTTTTACGTACCTACATTATTGTGCAGAAATACGTACCTGTGATCGAAATATTTAAATCTGTGTGAGACAATTATGTCATAAGGTCTTAAGAGAAGTTTGAACTAGCTAAGTCTCTGTGTGCTTTAAACGGTAGTTAACTAAGCTTTAGAAATTAATAAAGCCTGTGCCGTACAATACGAGGCTAAATTAAATTAGTTGCTGAGATTCGGAGTGTTGGATGATAATTATTTAAATATAGCAAGCTGAAATGGTTTTCGAGAATATTGTAGATAAAATATCTAATATATTTTATCTATAATTGCTTATACTTATGACGCTCACCTTAAAAAAAGGTTATTTTCGGTATGGAACGTATGTATTACCGTAATCACAATGTATTTAATAGTAAAAAACAGATATTTGAATATTACAAACAGACCCTCCATTTATTTTCATTTATTTACAGAAACAATACTAAAACAAGAAATATCTACATTTATGACTAAACTTCTGTAACTAAAAAAATATCCTCATCCCCTCCAATTTTATTTATGTGTATAGATAACTATATAGGTAATACTTGTCTAATTTTACAGAAATCACTACTGTGCAGATTGAAAGCCTTTCACAGAACAATGCAGCAGTAAATAATACATAAAACACTAGGAGACTGAAAGGAGGAAGCTTTATTTATAAAATAAACCGTTGGCTCATATGGATTGTCTCCTACATCGGATAAATCTCGCCTGCACAAACACTCACGAACAAAAATATGAGCTGGTAACACAAATATTTGTAGCGTATGAAAATGGTTGCTGTTTTATTACTCTATTTGTCTTATTGAATCATTATTTTTGTATAAGTTGAGTGTAGGCTTTATAATGTGAATGTTTTTGAACTTTATAGGCATCGATAAAGAACAGGCTTGGACGTCGACGGCACCTATTTATGGCTCTCTGTAATGTGGATAGGTTAAGAAGTAGAAGTAGAAAGATCAGTCTCTTGTCAAGTGGCATTAGTAATAGGAGAAGCTCATATGTATGTAAATGACAGGTCTAAGTCACGTGTCTTTTTGAAACGAAATGTCATTTTCATACATTTGTGCGTTTTCTATTGACGTTAACGATTGCTAACTATTGTAAAAATGCCTCTTGGCTAGAAGTGTAGATTGAAACTATCCTATTTGGGTAGGAAAAATACATAAATAGATAAGGAATATGATATAAGTTTGCTTTCACCTTGTAATACGACATTATTATACTAGATAAACTAGAACATCATAATGTCCCATTACTGGGCAAAGGTCTTCCAAATCATTCCATTAAACTTTATCCAACAGAAAGTCCAACTTTGCTCGCGATTCATATTCTCTACAGAATATATTAGAACTCACGGTGAAGAGGCTAATAGTGCTGTGAGCTACGCTACACGATTGTAGGATATAAAGGCAACAGACCAACAGTAGGTCTGTGTGCCTCCGCTTTATATGCGGTACCCCGTACCGATATTGCCGAGCACCATTCACCTCTATTGTTCTACTAACAGCTGTAGTCAACACTTTTTTTTTCCTTTTTTCCTATAGTGGCTCTGCCGCTAGCCAACCTTGTGTCACACACATTTAATTGACGAACGCAGTATATTTGTGGCATGGCCGCTATTGAAGTTACCCATCAGTCTATCGTAAAACAACGCTCTTTTATTGTATTTTGATTTCGTTTTTGCAAAATTGTGTCATAAAAGTATTGACAGCAATGTCGATTTTGAATGTTACGATTTTATATTTTATAGTGTAGTAGGTATATAGCTCGACTATAAAAACTTTTTTTTAATACTAAAAACGGTATCTACGGTACAGTATTTTTTTAGATTTTGCTGTATAAAAAAATACCAGCTCTATATTCGATACAAATTACATTTTTAAAAACAGTTTTTTTCTTATAATATTAGACTTTAGAAACTAGAGATAAGTTTGGTTTTGCATAACGAGCTTAAAATGTTGGTTTTGATGAAGTGACTTTTGATTTAATGTACGTTTAATGGTAATGGTCTTCAGGCCGCCGACGCTTAATTGTTGCCATTATAGTTCATTTTAAAAGCTTTAGATTAAATCGTAGATACTTTTTATATATAGCTTTCTTTATGAAATTGATTCATTCTTTTTGGTCAATAACCTTTGCTGTGTGTTCCGAGTATCTACCGTACCCGGTTCCACGGTAAGGACTTCTCAATATTGGGAAAACATAAAAGTCCTGAAATTAAAAATAGGTCTTACGCTTCATATTTTGGAGAATTGGTTATGGATCCAACGATACTTCCAAGAATTCATGAAATCTAAAAAAACTATCGTCAATTTGTTTCGTTTTTCAAAAACGTGGCGAAAGTCGTCCATGAAAAAATCTAGTTCAAAATTCTTTGAAAGTTGTTCATTTGTTTCACACATTTCTCTTAAAAGCTGGAAGTTGTCATCACTCATAGGTCATGACAGGTGCTACATGCATTAAGAAATTACAATGTAAATATGTCCCGGGTTCGCACCCTGGGGACATTCGGGATGCAGTGTTCGTGTATACGTAGGACTCCGATATTCAGATGTATACCCACCTATTCAGTGGTACTCACTCGGGGGAACTACGGCACTAACGGCATAGTCTGATGACTAAAAGTCGATTGGTGATTTACTGGTTGTTTTTAGGTTTAGTGAGTGTTATGAAATTTTTGATAGCGTGCAAAAAACAAAAATTGCTTCGGTTAAAGTAATAAGTACCTAAGTTTTTACATGAAATCGCACGTTATTTTTGGACATTATCCTTGTAATAATATCAAACGAAAAAGTTAGCTTTTGTTTCTATATTACTGCCTTATCCTCAAAGCATAAGGTTGATTAAATACGTTGTCAAATTTTGTATCTACTTACACCATAAATCTGCTCTGCATACAATGTAAACTCAAGTATAGAACATCATATTATACATTTAAGGCGCCTAAAGACATCAAGGTTCTTACAGAATAAATACAAAATCCCCGAGAAACATAAATGAGAATAAAAAATGAACGCTTACTAACTTACTCATCTACAAAATCTCAAAGAAAAGAATTTTTCAAATTAAAATTCTCAAAACACTCCACATAAAAGTACGGGCAAGCGTAGCTTCATTCATTGTGGCATTTTTATTACGTAATAAGATGGAATTCAAATGGATAATCTCGAGCCGTAAACGAGCTGGAGAACACGACTGGCATGTCTAATATGACTTTTCCATACAAATATAAATGACATACGGAATGAGGAGTATCGTAACTGATGATTGTAGATGGGAATTAACTCCGCTTACTGAATTATCAAGTTCCGCTGGTTCTGATTTCGATCAATGCGGCATTTGGGCTACAGTTTTATTTAACGACTAGTGCCTGAACTATAAGCTCTTTGAGCAGAACTGTTAATGTTATGAAAGCTAGAGATTGCTACATGAAACGTTATGTTCTATCTCGTTTTGAAAATAGTAACACTCCTGTTTTAGGAGCTAATAGCAAGAGCGCTGCTAAGGCTATATTTTCTCCAGGCCATACTTTTCTTCCATCCATATTTTACAGTTCATTTCGTGAAGATATGACGCGATTTGTAACATTAGGTTTGAATAAAGATTCTTCGATTAAAGTAGATTTCCTGCTTCCAATAAAACGATTTGCTTCCAGCGGTGCTGAAAACGTGATTTAACATAAAATTTTGTTTGCTCCCGCTCGAACAAATGCTTCTACACTTCTAGTACCAACTCGACGAGTTGTGAAGTTGGAACTGTCTATTAAAATACGTATTCAACAAACTAACAACTTTCATTGAAGATTGTCTGCGCACATAAATATATTTTCAAACTACTTTGTTCTTAACTTATTTATTGTTACACATCTTATTTGTCAAATTAACAAAATTATTTAATTTAACAAAGTGACACATGCTAAGAATACGACTTTAAGACTTTTGATGCTTCTTACAGTCTCACAATGTATAAATGAAAAAAAAAAAAACAAAACCGCTGTGAATATAGACCTACACAAACCACACACACATATACACATATAACTCTGCAACTAGGTACATGATATGTAGCGTTGCTTATTAAAACAATAAGTCGCAGTATATTTACGAGAACTCCCTGTTCTTACGTGTTTGGTACTTGTATAATTATACAGACGCGAGAGCACCGTTACAGATCGCTGGCTCGTCGCCATAACCACTAGTCACAGACTCACGGCCTCAGAGGCCACCCTCTCTCGGTTTTTACGATTTTGATAGGCCAGCCCTTTAGATAAGATGACAATCTTAATCGCCAAGAAATAGGAACGTCATTGAAATAAATGCGAGGATGACAATTTACACGTTATGTAACTGTTCGAATCTTTTTAAACTAGTGACTTTCCCAGTGTCAAGTTATTCCTTAAGCTTTTGTAACTTTTCTTTCTCTTTATTTTTGTATTTTCATTTTATACAATTCAAAGTTAATATATTATGTATGTAGATGCAAATATCATTGCCATTTGGATTAGAATACCAAATGACACTTATTATTTTCGCGTTGTAAGAAATACTTGAATCTCTAAATAAATCAATGTTACAAATTTCTTAGATTGAAATAAAGTATTGCATCTACTTCACCTGCATTACAAATGAATTTTCGTGTATCTACGAAGGTTTATTTCCCCACAGTATCGTACAAAGTCTGAGAAACTAGAATTAGCGCCACGGTTCGTTCGGATAACGTTTTATCTTAAGAGGAAGATAGTTATTACACCTTCATACGTTTTCTCGCTTCGTTCCAGGGAACACTTTGCTTAATGTTAAGTGCTTTTGAATGTAAAGCGTTGCATCGAAGCCTCGGCATTTCAAATGCCCAGAAAATTCAGATAAGAAGATTCAAAAGTGAAATTCCTGCAACGAAATATTACCGAAAATTATAGTGGCTGTAAGTGCCTTCAGGAATTTCCCTTTTGTATCAATAATTAATGAAAGTTTCTAAAATTAACTTCCTTTAATGTATTACATGGAGGTTAAGTATAAAGCACCTCAAAAGAAGTTTACTTAAGTATTCTTTTTGAGATCCAGTATTGTTCTAGGCCTTATGATAAAAACAAGACGTAAGTATACCTTGAATCCCTAACATGTTGGTCTAAGTATACATCGTATACAATTTACGTAGGCAGCAAACATTTGACCTATGTTCTGTTGTCAATACTTTATAATTCATGAGTTGCGTGGAACTTGGTGCTCAGAGTTTGGACACGTAACATGTTGGTTAGGTAACTTGTGTATAGAACAACTTCTGTTCCCCACCAAATATTGTAAGAGTAGAATATTATGATAGAACGGTTGATCACTAGGGTATATACAGTGACTGCAATACCAGCAGAATATAACGTTACCAGCCCACTCTTTGGGGAAATTCGACGCCATTTTTTGTATATTTGTTTGTTTCGCTACTAGCCATTTTTGCTGTGGCATTTATTTTTGATAGGTTATTTTTATACAGCAACATTCTGACGTATCCAATTGGGATTAAATCAAAAAGAAATATAGGGTTAAATAAAAACAGTACTGGAAAGTTTCACCATGTGTTCATTAAAATAAGGTTATTATTATAAAATGTCGGCGTTTGTTTCAGTACTCTAAGTACACATAATTACAAGAATATCAATAACATCCCTTTGTTCCAGAAACATATTTAACGCTCCAATTAATTCGCCTACGCATACGTCTTATATATTTCAAATAAAACCTGCGTATTACCGACGCCTAGAAAAACAATATCAGCAATAAATAAATAATACGGTTACGTGAGACTTTAGGAAATCGGCGACAAAACTTATGCTGACTCAAGATTAGATATTTGTGAAATCCGTGGTGAAAAATTGCCAAGACAGCGAGTTCATTACGAGTCGGACTGCTCAGAGCGAGCACCATCTTCAGTACGACGCTCTGATATTTCTTCCTGCACCTTAATTAAATAAAACGAAAAAGACAAAGGCAGAGCAAGCAATAATAAAGTCAATAACTAGAACGCCGGTGAAATTTTGACAAAAAAATTCAAATATCAAAAGTGGTTTGTCAATAAAACTTTTGCTCGCTTTAATAACATTTGGAGCTCAGAATTTAGAGTTCTCAACAATTCTGATTGTGGAGCCACTTGTGCTGTCTGTTTAACCTGAATTATTTTGGTGAAATAGGTTATAGCGCAGGTCATAAAGTTTTGGTGCTGGTCTACTCGTTAATTTCGTTACAGCATGTTAGGTTTATTTTCCGCGTGATCTTTTATGAAAACGTCGCGTTGGTTACTAGTTCAATTTTTGCCAAACAGACTGGCATTCGGTTTTATTTAGGCACACATATTGGTACTTAATTAAAACCACTTTGTAGTTATTACATGGAATACATACATTTACAATAGGGTACTCATATAATAGTTAATATTAATAAGTTGCTAGCCACAACATTTTGAAACTAATTTATTACCTTTCACGCCCACATTTCATAAATGCTAAAATATTTTCTATGTTATTAGGTTTTCAGTCTATTAATATTAACGGTCCACAATTCGCTTTTTTTGGCAGCTTTTAAGAATTTCATGTTTAATTATAGCTAGTTAGTGGTAATTATGAAAAAGAGATGATAATGTAGTGGGACTTGACAGAGGCACTTAATGCCTTTCGAATTATCGCTTAGTAATGTAATACCTTGTTTTCCACCTAACAATTAATGTTTTCTTAGCCCATAATAATACCGCACTATAAAGACATAATAGCTCAGTGGTTCTAATAAAAGGGTGGTCGCCTTTAGCGGCCGTGGAGAACTTTCAGTGTGCATTATACTGTAACAATAGCTCGGTCTAGAGAACCTTAATGTTTCATACATGGATTAATGAATGGGATGCCTAAAGGCACAAAGAAGCGTAATGAGTCGCTTCTCGCACGAGGGTAAGGAGACATTGGGTGAACTATAGAGGATGAATTACCCTCCGCGACCCCTCCCCCCCCCCTGCGGCCCGTCGTCTCGCGCCATGCAATGACTTGCGATCTTGTTGTTCGACTTGCTAATGAGTTCTCGATTTAGCTCGAAACCGGCATTTGCAAGTACCACGTATTTTCCTTCTCATTACTTATGATGTCTTGTGACGTTCACTGTCAAAACTTCGATGGATTTTCATTGGGAATAACGATTTTACTGCGCTAAGATGTTATTAATTCTCCTTATTTCAAATTCAATTATGTAAAAAAATACCATTGTTATTATTAGCAAGGTCTATCGATATTGGCTCTGAAATAGGTATTTTTGAATTGAATCTTGATTAGACAATAATAAAACCCACGAATAAAACCTGTCTGTCAGTCAAAGGTCAAATCGACAGTTGTAATAGGTTGCAAAAATAAAACAACAACATTTTTTGTAAATTCTGCGAGAATTTGTCGAATGTCAAATGCTGTTTTTGTATAATGACTTTGCAAAGTGTATTACATACATATGTACGTGATTGAGCACATTTTAATCGTTTTGTTACTTCTAGATACAAAGGATAAGGCCACTCCGCACACAAGTTCGAAGAATAAAGAAGTCGATACTTTTTTCTCAGAGAGAACATGTTAGATTAAAACCTCAAAGCTTAAAGACTCACCAATATGTGCAGAGAACATACATGGTGCCGTTTGAATGTAGAACACCAATACAGTGTACTCTGCCGAGCTCGTTTACGGCACACCATATTGACAACTCCAAACATAACAAATAAGACGCTCGAACAGTTCCACGAGCGCTCAAATAAAGGGGTTTACTTTAAGCTTTGTTAAAACGACATAAGGAAACACAAGAACCTTTTTTTAAGAAGATTTACATAACAGAAAACTCCCAGTAACATTCATGATACAAAATATTTTTAATTTTACGTTAACGTTTAATATTTTCTGATATATGCAATTGATTCAATTCAAACCACGTAATATTTTCCATTCAAGAAAAGATTCATGAAATTTACTTGAAACTGAAATCAAATGGGAGAACCGACAGATTTTCCATTTCCATACGTAATGTAATGTATCGATATCGCTGACTAACTGTGTAATTGAATTTGTTAGACGATCTTCGTAGAAGAAAAGTTAGTTCGTTGTGAATGAGCCGTTTAAGTGCCTTATGGATGATATGAAGATGAGACGACACTTTTAAACAGATTTATGTACCGTTAAATAAGCGTTAAAGGTTTTTTTTTGTAAAAGTTGATGCTCATCTCGCTTTTTTTTGGTTAGGGTTTTATACATAAACTAGGGCCTGACAACGATCCTACTTTATGTAAGTGGTATTCCTACTTATTTACGGGTAAGTGAGACATCACCTAAAGCAATATTCGCTCAATCCTTCAAAACATCTTCAACTAACCACATTCTAAGACCACACCACAGGCTATTATAATTTAGTTAGAATTACGAACTTAGACATTTGATACTTATAACAACAGTGTTATTAACTAAGTGCTCAGCAAGGAGGACCGTGTAGCGTCTTAGAACTTTCTAGTGGGATAGAATGTAACGTAGAACTTTGGTTGTATCGTCAAGTTGCACTCCCACTTACCTAAGTACAGTTCTATAGTTTAAGACTTAACATGGCCATGAGTGACGGGCGCCGGGGAAATCGAAATGCCGAAATTAATGGCGAGACTGCAAAAAAGGGAGCGAGCGAAATGTCTGGACTCTGGAGCGAATGTTTTATCGCCGCTTCCAGTCGAGTCATTCATCAAAGGTTTCTTATGTGTCACGATATTATAGTTCTAATAAAAAAACACTAACGTGTTATTATATAAATAAATCTGATTTAGTATGATATATCTGATCTGATGATATTTTTGAGAAGGTTTGTATTATTATAATGGTCTAACTATGTTCTTAGTAATACTCTCTCTGCTTTATAAAAGAGTATTCCCTAACACTACGAACTCACTCCGCCGCTGTGGCACAAACAAAAATATAGTCTAGTTTAATTCTCAAGGCACCCAATGCGCAGCGGTCTGAAATTTTAACATTCTGTTTTAGTTTTATTTCGGGCATAATAACAGTAAAGAAAAAACAGTAACTTGTATTTAAAAAACCATAATGTGAAAAGGGCGAGACGAACATACCAGTGGTGTTAAGGAGATACAAATAAAGCAATGCTTAAATATATTTATTGTTCAGATTAGGGTCCCTAGGCTGTACTTCAGTTCTTGTATCTGAAGAGAACGCGATGTGATTGCATAACGGCAAACGGTATTCCTACAATAATCTCATGATTATGGACAATAGAGTTTTATTGTGTTGGGATATAAGGCTTCCATATCGTCACCCAGGGATGAAATCGTAGAAATTTTCCGCAAAGCTTTAGGGTTGGCATCCTCTTATAATAATATAAGTATTAAAGTACGTTTCCCTTACCCGTCGCGTTTTGCTGGCTTACCGTCTCAAACATATTGACTTTGTTTTGTGTGTGCAAAGTGTTTGTTAATAATATCTTGCCGCATAATGAGGCCGCATACTTATTAAGTTCCAGTCGTGCTTGTCGATCATTTAGTGTTGTTGTAGCTACAGTTAATTCCTCGTGGGTTTATACTGAATGTTAAACAGGGATTTCCACTTCAATTGGGATTTGGAAATAACATGCAATATTATTGTTTTACATATTGTACCTACCATGAATGTACAGTGAAGAGCTTTTGTACTGTAGTGTTATTTTTGCCTTAACGTTAGTCCTTCATTTCATACGCATCTATTTTCTATGTCAAAAACCATTACAGAAGTCAGTTAAACTAGTATCAAACACACTCGTGCATATAGTAAGAATTAGGTGATGTCATAACTAATAACTTTGTTTATTGCTAACAACCAAAAACCTTGTGAAAGTTTATCCGTTGAAACCCTACACATTCGCACGTAGCGAGACCAACATTGAATCAAAGTTAGCCACTGTTCGCTCGCACGCTCCTCCTTCAGGAAATACGTTCATTGTATTTTGTTACGATAGTTTTCCAACTTACAAGTGTGTAGGGAGATTATGGGGCTCATTTATTGTTTAATAGCTTTTTCCTACCTCGTTTGCGTTGCGAAAAGTTCGTAAGTTTGTTCCAAAATCATAAAATATTTTTGCCCAACTTGGAAATGGTTTTTTCATATCAGTTTTTATGTCATATTGATACGCAAATTGACAGTGCATGTGATATTGAGATTTTTTGTGAGCGACGAGTGCGAGTCAAACATATTGCTAGCTGCCATGCGTATAATTATGATTCTATATCGAAAATGTATATATTGTAATACGTTTTTAATGTGGATTTATGTTTTGCATTTTAATAAATAGATTAGAATGAACAATGAATGTAATGAATATTTTCTTATGTAAATCCATTTTTATGAAAACTTGTCTCAGTGAATACGATTTTATAATAAAGAAAATAACAAAACTAACTTTTCGGGATTTCAAAACAAGTTTATGCTTTTAATTTTAAGAGATATATAAATGTACTAAGTAGTAGGTCAGTTACAAGCGGGCATTCTACGGGTCTAATATGAACGTGACTCGAAACTGCGGCATACTTACAAATATTATAACACAAATGAAAACATACCAACACGAGTTAATATTCGCAGCTTAGTGATTTCAATAGGAATGAAAATTCAGGCGTCCATTTATTATTATCAGGAGTTCGGTGGCTCCGGCGCCGGCTCCGGACGCAGAGGGCGCTACATTACGGCTCTCCTGCGGTTTCCTAACTACCATCTCCAAGAATCATGTGATTTACGCCTTTGGAACTTTTGCCGGCCACCACTAAAACTGTTATATGAAGATTTGTTGAATCTCCAAGATAACTTTAACGTTTTCCTGAAATCCTGACCCAGAGTTCGTTTGTACATATAATTAACGTACATACGTAAAGTTTACTCAATGTTCAAACATGATGAAAGTTACACAGTTGGATATTCTGTTTTTAAGAAATAATAAATGAGGTTCCTGTTAGCTTTAGATTCTTTGTAAATTAAATTATTTAAATGACTTGAGTCTCTCAAAGTGCAAGCTACTAAATCATTTGGTAGAATTAAGTCCACTGAAGCCTTTTTGGCCTTCAGTGACGCCTTGAAGAAACGTTTAGTAGTTAAAATAATTCAGATGATAACGTTATCACCTGTAAGTTTATTAGAAAAGGAGATAAATGTAACTTACTATAAAAAGATTAAAATATCATGACGTAATTATACTAAGTTAGAGTTGATTTCAAGTAGAAGAATAAGGTTAGGTTAGAGTAAGTTTAGAGTTAGGTTAGAGTTAGGTTAGAGTTAGGTTAGAGTTAGGTTAGAGTTAGGTTAGAGTTAGGTTAGAGTTAGGTTAGAGTTAGGTTAGAGCTAGGTTAGAGCTAGGTTAGAGTTAGGTTAGAGTTAGGTTAGAGCTAGGTTAGAGTTAGGTTAGAGTTAGGTTAGAGCTAGGTTAGAGTTAGGTTAGAGTTAGGTTAGAGTTGGGTTAGAGTTGGGTTAGAGTTAGGTTAGAGTTAGGTTAGAGTTAGGTTAGAGTTAGGTTAGAGTTAGGTTAGAGCTAGGTTAGAGTTAGGTTAGAGTTAGGTTAGAGTTGGGTTAGAGTTGGGTTAGAGTTAGGTTAGAGTTAGGTTAGAGTTAGGTTAGAACTCTATCCCGGCCATCCCTCGGGAACTCTATCCCGGCTATCCCTAAGGAACTCTAACCCGGCTATCCCTCGGGAACTCTGTCCCGGCTATCCCTAGGGAACTCTATCCCGGCTATCCCTAGGGAACTCTAACCTGGCTATCCCTCGGGAACTCTATCTCGGTTATCCCTAGGGAACTCTATCCCGGCTATCCCTCGGGAACTCTATCCCGGCCATACCTCGGAAACTCTATCCCGGCTATCCCTCGGGAACTCTATCCCGGCTATCCCTCGGGAACTCTATCCCAGCTATCCTTAGGGAACTCTATCCCGTCTATCCCTCGGGAACTCTATCCCGGCTATCCCTCGGGAACTCTATCCCGGCTATCCCGGCTATCCCTAGGGAACTCTATCCCGGCTATCCCTAGGAAACTCTATCCCAGTTATCCCTAGGGAACTCTATCCCGGCTATTCCGGCTATCTCTAGCGAACTCTATCCCAGCTATCCCTAGGGAACTCTATCCCGGTTATCCCTAGGGAACTCTATCCCGGCTATCCCTCGGGAACTCTATCCCGGCTATACCTCGGGAACTCTATCCCGGCTATCCCTCGGGAACTCTATCCCGGCAATCCCTCGGGAACTCTATCCCGGCTATCCCTAGGGAACTCTATCCCGGCTATCCCTCGGGAACTCTATCCCGGCAATCCCTCGGGAACTCTATCCCGGCTATCCCTAGGGAACTCTATCCCGGCTATCCCTAGGGAACTCTATCCCGGCTATCCCTCAAACCGTCTTTGCTTTTACCCAGTACAGTAGACTGCCCCGAGACTACTGCCGTAGGCCTGTTAGGTTAGGTTTGGTTTTTAGTTAGGTTAGGTTAGGTTTGGTTTTTAGTTAGGTTAGGTTTGGTTTTTTAGTTAGGTAAGGTTTGGTTTTTAGTTAGGTTAGGTTTGGTTTTTAGTTAGGTTAGGTTAGGTTTGGTTTTTAGTTAGGTTAGGTTTGGTTTCTAGTTAGGTTAGGTTAGGTTTGGTTTTTGGTTAGGTTAGGTTAGGTTAGGTTTGGTTTTTAGTTAGGTTAGGTTAGGTTTGGTTTTTAGTTAGGTTAGGTTAGGTTTGGTTTTTAGTTAGGTTAGGTTTGGTTTTTAGTTAGGTTAGGTTAGGTTTGGTTTTTAGTTAGGTTAGGTTAGGTTCGGTTTTTAGTTAGCTTAGGTTAGGTTTGGTTTTTGGTTAGGTTAGGTTAGGTTTGGTTTTTAGTTAGGTTAGGTTAGGTTTGGTTTTTAGTTAGGTTAGGTTTGGTTTTTAGTTAGGTTAGGTTAGGTTTGGTTTTTAGTTAGGTTAGGTTAGGTTCGGTTTTTAGTTAGCTTAGGTTAGGTTTGGTTTTTGGTTAGGTTAGGTTAGGTTTGGTTTTAAGTTAGGTTAGGTTAGGTTCGGTTTTTAGTTAGGTTAGGTTTGGTTTTTAGTTAGGTTAGGTTAGGTTTGGTTTTTAGTTAGGTTAGGTTTGGTTTCTAGTTAGGTTAGGTTAGGTTTGGTTTTTGGTTAGGTTAGGTTAGGTTAGGTTTGGTTTTTAGTTAGGTTAGGTTTGGTTTTTAGTTAGGTTAGGTTAGGTTCGGTTTTTAGTTAGCTTAGGTTAGGTTTGGTTTTTGGTTAGGTTAGGTTAGGTTAGGTTTGGTTTTAAGTTAGGTTAGGTTAGGTTCGGTTTTTAGTTAGGTTAGGTTTGGTTTTTAGTTAGGTTAGGTTAGGTTTGGTTTTTAGTTAGGTTAGGTTTGGTTTCTAGTTAGGTTAGGTTAGGTTTGGTTTTTGGTTAGGTTAGGTTAGGTTAGGTTTGGTTTTTAGTTAGGTTAGGTTAGGTTTGGTTTTTAGTTAGGTTAGGTTAGGTTTGGTTTTTAGTTAGGTTAGGTTTGGTTTTTAGTTAGGTTAGGTTAGGTTTGGTTTTTAGTTAGGTTAGGTTAGGTTCGGTTTTTAGTTAGCTTAGGTTAGGTTTGGTTTTTGGTTAGGTTAGGTTAGGTTTGGTTTTAAGTTAGGTTAGGTTAGGTTTGGTTTTTGGTTAGGTTAGGTTAGGTTTGGTTTTTAGTTAGGTTAGGTTAGGTTTGGTTTTTAGTTAGGTTAGGTTTGGTTTTTAGTTAGGTTAGGTTAGGTTTGGTTTTTAGTTAGGTTAGGTTAGGTTCGGTTTTTAGTTAGCTTAGGTTAGGTTTGGTTTTTGGTTAGGTTAGGTTAGGTTTGGTTTTAAGTTAGGTTAGGTTAGGTTCGGTTTTTAGTTAGGTTTGGTTTTTAGTTAGGTTAGGTTAGGTTTGGTTTTCAGTTAGGTTAGGTTAGATTCGGTTTTAAGTAAGGTTAGGTTAGGTTCGGTTTTTAGTTGGGTTAGGTTAGGTTGGGCTTTTAGTTAGGTCAGGTTAGGTTTGGTTTTTAGTTAGGTTAGGTTAGGTTTGGTTTTTAGTTAGTTTAGGTTAGGTTTGGTTTTTAGTTAGGTTAGGTTAGGTTAGGTTTGGTTTTCAGTTAGGTTAGGTTAGGTTTGGTTTTTAGTTAGGTTAAGTCAGGTTCGGTTTTTAGTAAGGTTAGGTTTGGTTCGGTTTTTAGTTAGGTTAGGTTAGGTTTGGTTTTTAGTTAGGTTAGGTTAGGTTCGGTGTTTAGTTAGGTTAGGTTAGGTTTGGTTTTTAGTTAGGTTAGGTTAGGTTTTGAGTTAGGTTAGGTTAGGTTTGGATTTTAGTTAGGTTAGGTTAGGTTGGGTTTTTAGTTAGGTTAGGTTAGGTTTGGTTTTTAGTTAGGTTAGGTTAGGTTTGGTTTTTAGTTAGGTTAGGTTAGGTTTGCCGGGTAGTTTCCGAGGGATAGCCGGGATAGAGTTCCCTAGGGATAGCCCGGATAGAGTTCCCGAGGGATAGCCGGGATAGAGTTCCCGAGGTAAAGCCGGGATAGAGTTCCCGAGGGATAGCCGGGATAGAGTTCCCTAGGGATAGCCGGGATAGAGTTCCCTAGGGATAGCCGGGATGGAGTTCCCTTGGGATAACCGGGATAGAGTTCCCTAGGGATAGCCGGGATAGAGTTCCCTAGGGATAGCCGGGATGGAGTTCCCTTGGGATAACCGGGATAGAGTTCCCTAGGGATAGCCGGGATAGAGTTCCCGAGGAATAGCCGGGATAGAGTTCCCGAGGGATAGCCGGGATAGAGTTCCCTAGGGATAACCGGCATAGAGTTCCCTAGGGATAACCGGGATAAAGTTCCCTAGGGATAGCCGGGATAGCCGGATAGAGTTCCCTAGGGATAACCGGCATAGAGTTCCCTAGGGATAACCGGGATAAAGTTCCCTAGGGATAGCCGGGATAGCCGGGATAGAGTTCCCTAGGGATAGCCGGGATAGAGTTCCCGAGGGATAGCTGGGATAGAGTTCCCTAGGGATAACCGGGATAGAGTTCCCTAGGGATAGCTGGGATAGAGTTCCCGAGGGATAGCCGGGATAGAGTTCCCGAAGGAATAGCCGGGATAGAGTTCCCGAGGTGTAGCCGGGATAGAGTTCCCTAGGGATAGCCGGGATAGAGTTCCCTAGGGATAACCGAGATAGAGTTCCCGAGGGATAGCCAGGTTAGAGTTCCCTAGGGATAGCCGGGATAGAGTTCCCGAGGGATGGCCGGGATAGAGTTCTAACCTAACTCTAACCTAACTCTAACTAAAACTCTAACCCAACTCTAACCTAACTCTAACCTAGCTCTGACCTAACTCTGACCTAACTCTAATCTAACTCTAACCTAACTCTAACCTAACTCTAACCTAACTCTAACTTAACTCTAACCTAACTCTAACCTAACTCTAACCTAACTCTAACCTAACTCTAACCTAACTCTAAACTTACTCTAACCTAACCTTATTCTTCTACTTGAAATCAACTCTAACTTAGTATAATTACGTCATGATATTTTAATCTTTTTATAGTAAGTTACATTTATCTCCTTTTCTAATAAACTTACAGATGATAACGTTATCATCTGAATTATTTTAAATACTAAACGTTTCTTCAAGGCGTCACTGAAGGCCAAAAAGGCTTCAGTGGACTTAATTCTACCAAATTATTTAGTAGCTTGCACTCTGAGAGACTCAAGTCATTTAAATAATTGTATGGCAGTGGATTGGCAAATAACGTCTCCAATAATGTTGGAGGACGACAGTATAGAAAAAAAAACCTAACCTTACTAAAAACCGAACCTAACCTAACCTAACTAAAAACCAAACCTAACCTAACTTAAAACCAAACCTAACCTAACCTAACTAAAAACCAAACCTAACCTAACCTAACCAAAAACCGAACCTAACCTAACCTAACTAAAAACCAAACCTAACCTAACCTAACTAAAAACCCAACCTAACCTAACCTAACTAAAAACCGAACCTAACCTAACCTAACTAAAAACCAAACCTAACCTAACCTAACTAAAAACCAAACCTAACCTGACCTAACCAAAAACCAAACCTAACCTAACCTAACTAAAAACCAAACCTCACCTAACCTAACTAAAAACCAAACCTAACCTAACCTAATTAAAAACCAAACCTAACCTAACTAACAACCAAAAACCAAACCTAACCTAACTAAAAACCAAACCTAACCTAACCTAACTAAAAAACCAAACCTAACCTTATGAACGGAAAAAAGGCGCAAGCATGATTATTTCGAAACTGTTATACAAATGTATTACTCAACAAGGAATACGGCACTTTTTGTTTTACTATTTCTAAGCGTGATAGGATGTAATCAGTATTATTTTAGGAAATCGCTTGTTTTATTAAGTATGAAATAGCATAATAGGGATTACATATTTTATTAAATATTTGTATTATCAAATGAAACAACAGCTTAAGTACGATTAGGTCTGTTTTCTTATAATTTTACGTGCGTATGCTGGTTTATCGACTTCTTTAATTAATAAAATAATCTAATTTTAGAACGTCAAAAATACTTTTTTTGTCATAAAATCCTAACTTTACGTCAAAAATTCACGGAAAATTTACTATGTGTATTTTACTTGTACTATTCAAATAAGCAATAAAAAAAAAATTGACGTATCTGCACTTACGCCTTTGTGGTTCTGGGGGTGCGATTTGACATTAAGTAACTTTCACGCTTTTTCTAAGAGGTGTTAAACTTTTCTACACTACTCATAAAATGTAAATTTAGTTTGCTTACACTGCTGCGAGATATTTTTGAAAAAATGTCTTAAGGGTCGATACCACAACATGGTTTTTTGTTTGACTTGTCATTAACTTCACTTTTACATTATAATTGGGTAGTGTTTGTATGTAACCTGCAAAAATATTCTGTTTCCGTTGTACCTACTTAATACTTTCCCTTAAACAATAAGACTCCACAATAAGTCGCTTTAAGAAACAAATACACAATTACACATACGTGCGCATACAGCCCGATCCAATTATTTCAACAGCCTGAAGCTAAGAACTTGAACGTAACGGCCTCGTATTGAACAATGTTATGATACCAGAAACGGTTACCAAAACGCTTACTCCGTTTCGAATAATTTAGGCTAAATGTTTGCTAACTCTCGGTCTAGGTTTTAATTTTACGAAAGTAAATATCTCCATTCTTTTTCATGTAAAGAACCGCTGACTCACTTCTAATAATGGAGAGCGCTGATTGTGCAGACAGGATGAGTTTATAAAATTTAAAACAAAATCTGTAATCGATATTTTGTATAGACAATAGTGTCATTACGCGGAACATTGTATTTTAGTATTCATAAACGGCAACGGTTCACGAGAAGTGGCCCACAGAGCTCGTAATATTTATTTTGTAGCAACATTATCTAGTGCTTTAAAACATTTTAATATTTTCATTGCGGTTACTGGTTATGTAGAAATATTAAAGGGGTAAAGAAACGAGCAATATGGTAATGTTAAATGGTCTATTTTCAGCTTTAATATTATTACGGTGCAGTATTTATGATGAACATTTTATTAAATTTAAACGTGCATTCGTTGTTGTATGTAATCTTTTGTGAGAGCCGATCGGTTATGTCCGTATATTGTATATTCATCATGTTCTCGGGCTTGTTGTTGGGTAGCTCGATGCCCTAGAAATACACTAATCAGGTATTCTACTTAAGAATTCAGGGTGCCTAGGGAGCAGTTTGGGATAAACTTTAATCGTGTTTAAAATTCTACTAGCGGTCGACAAGTAATCAAACTTACTAAGAATATAATGAACCTGTTTTAAGCCAATAATTAGCTTTTCTTTTAACTTTAAGAATATAGTAAATTAGGAGTAGTTAAAGCGAATAAGTTATTAGAGAGCTATAACTCGACTTTCTTGATATAATAATTATTCATGAATATGAGATAGCTTCTAAATACCTAATTGTGCCTCTTTAATAACGTTTTGAGCTGAGATTAATCAATGTTAGAGAGAAGGCGGTATGAGAAAATTCGTGTGAATTGTAAGAACTTGCGCGTTATCATATAAACTTAAGCTAAAGGGCTACATTCTCTTAAAGTCAGACATTCAGAGCTCCATTTCAAGTATAGAACGACAAAGAACCATTTCTTTAGGCTTTAATTATACGCACCTGAAAAATAAGCATATGCAAGCAAATTCATAGGTACTACGAGTACCAGTATAATGTTTTTGAAAAAGCAATAAGCCCTCATTAATATTCATTTCAGATATTTTATGTACGTACGTAATATTGGGACTTACCCGCTTATGTATGAAAGCGTGTGTTTGTGTGCGTGGTAACAACGCCCTTTGTATCTCACGAATACATAAACATAACGTGTTAGGTTTATGAACAAATATTAGTTGCTGACCGGGATACCCGAGCCGTAATAACTTCTCTTTTCATTCTACTTCCTCGCTGTAATAAATTACTCTATTTCATCGTTTTTTTTAGAAAAGGTGCAGAAAATATTATTAAATACCATTATTTACTGGAGTAATTTTCATTTTGTAGTACCATCTGGATATAAAACAGTAAACTTTTGCCCGCGGCTTCGCCCGTGGCATCAATCACGGCTGAAGATTGCTGTCCTTTCCTGTAATTTAAACTATTTTTATACCGCATTACATAAAAATAGCTGAACCTGTTACTGACAGAACAAGTTAAAAACATACATACACATTAACATTAATACTCATATTTAAACTTATGTTTAATGTAATAATATTAAAAATTAAAATAGATCTGTATTGTGGTAGTGCATAATGTATCAATTTAAATTAAGATCAATCGGCTTAGTAGTAGCTAACGTAAATTGTTCAAAGGTAAATATGCAATAAGATATTCTAAAGAATTTAAAAAATATATTTTTAATGAGATAGTCGAAAATAAGATTGATTTAGGTGTCAGCTGTTATTGTGATTAAAAACTGAGATATCATAATTATTTTTCTTATAAGTAGGTTAGCATACTAGAGGTAAACTCCCGTGCACTGCGGTCTGCCGCGCGCTTCTGATGCGACAGATAATGTTGCGACGGTTTATTCCCAGCTTTCTAAAAGTAAAAGATAATGCCAATGTAGAGACACACTGGAAATTTTCAGTTCACCTTTCTTGAAACTAAATATTTATTATAAAACTCTAATTGTTAAATATTTCGACTCCACTCATTAAAAAAATGAAAGTTTCCATCACCCTTCGATTGAAGTAAAGCATACAAGAAAAGCTCTAAGAATAGATCCCTTACTCACTGTTAGAGGCTAATTAATTTTTATTGGAACCCATTCAATGGTTAATACGTGATTACCCAACAATAATTACGTACACAAAGTCATGTAACTAGGACGGCAAAAGGCTTAGGTATAAAGAAAATAATGGCTAGATGTATGGGGATAATACTGGCCTATCAACAACGTACCCCTCGGGAAGGTACGAATAAAAGGTATTCAGCTTGACATATGTGTTTGTTTATCTACACAGACGACGGGAGGTACGCCAGATTAACTACAGTGGTTGAATTGTAATGTCCGCCTGCGGTCACAATTCAAATGACCAAGCTAAGCCCGACCGCAAGCCATTGTTGATAAGAAATCTCCCACCTTACTCAGAACAAATAGTCTCAACTGGTTTTTATTATTTTTCACTAAAACAATGCCGCCGCAGACATTCAAAGAAATTTCAATTGTGTTGAAAGAATCCTGTTTACTTTCAATTGAACTTTTTTAATTAGCCTTTTACCTCAAGATTTTCAGGACAATTTATATTGTTTCTTTTTGTTGAAAGAAAAAATGGATCACTTGATGGCACGTTTTAATGAAATCCCTTTTTAAGTTATATCAAAGTATTTAATGGCTTTAAATATAAACTGTCTAAAATAAAGTTATACTTCAACTCAACCATTACGCCCGTTAAAATATTTATTGTAAAACATAACATAACTAACTTGTGTTCACCGTAGAGTAGTTTCGTGGGATTGTTCGACCATGTGCTGTTGCGGTTATATCCAACAACATTAATGTTTTACTATGCGAAGTTACATGAACTGACAAAACTTGTTAGTTATAATATGAATAGATAGGTAGGTGCGAAGTAAGCTCACGAAAACAAGTATAGTTGACGCTGTGGCGGAAGGCTCCGCGCGCTCTATAGCGGAATTGTGACGTCAGAGTCAGTCTACTTCGCTCACAGAACGACGAGCGTTTGCGGCCCCGGCACACGCATCCGGGAACAGGAATCTAGGCCACAACTTCCAACAAATATCATGGAAAAAAATCAACAACCAAATTTGTGAGCAGTTGCACTAATATTTCCAATGCCTAATGAAGTGCAACTTAGGTCGGTGACCGATGTCGGCACCGATGCTACGACAGACCGTTAAACAGTTGACAGGCAATTGTTTTGCAATTGTTTATTGGTTGTCACTGATGGCCCGGATTTCAACAGCACAAAACGATACTGATTGTTTTTATGGCACAGATATAAATTATCACGGATCAAGGTAGGCGATTAATTTAATCCTTAAAGATGACAGATAATTTTGGTTTGTTTGTTTATTATCTGTAATATAAATTGATATGCGTAAATTAAAATGATGGTCTAGTTACCCAGTTATCTAGTCTAGAGATTGAAGAAAATTGAAAACGTGTCAATGAATTCCTCGTTAGGGGGTGACTCAAGTTATTATGCGATTTTTGGGCACGTTTCCACCATACGTTTTCAGAACGGGGTATGGGTACTGGTGCAAGTACCTCTGATTTGTTCAAGGAGAATCATATAGCAGTAATGTAACGCACGAATGTATGCATTCGTAATGCATTTATTATTATTCATACTGCATAGATAATGATTAATTTAATAGCATAATAAAAATGTATCATCTTTTTTATTATCAACGTAAAGTTTGATTTTAAAACAATTTCAATATTACAACCGCTGCCCGCTTGTGTCCGGTTCTCTATGCTGTGGACTTCTCGCTGACGTAGTTGCAATGCAGCTCTTTGCTAAAGTATACGGTTAATTTCTCTGAGCCGGCCAAACTAACTTCTGTCGGGGACACAGCGTTAGGGTTAGGATTTCTTACTATTGATTTAGGCAAGACAAACTATCGTACCCCAAGATGTCATTGAATAAAGGATTAACTATTGAGCGGGGGCATAACAACAAGAGGCACAGTCCCATTGTTATAATATGTTATTTCTTTTTCTTTGTAAATCGTTTTAATCGCCAAAAGATTATGATTAGCGCAAAGTCCGGTACCTACTTTTCATTTTTAATCATTAGTGCAATATTGCCCCATTATATATTTTTGCTTAGACTCACCGTTAAAACAATGACGTAACAAACGCAACAGCCGTGAACAAGTATCTAAAAATAAAGCTCTGTTTTTCAATATTAGTAAACGGTTTATCTCAATTTTGATGAAACAATGATGGTCATCAAAATGGAACAGTAAATCAGGGGCTAATGTTTCGCAGTGGACGTTTATGTAATACAATGTAAATGATTAATTTTGTTAGTGCTCTACAAATAATGAATAACGTTCAAACAATGTCGGTGACAACTGGCGACGGCGGTGCGCGTCATTATTTAGTCGTCTCGTGTAACACGTCACGTACATCTGTGACTGAAGCAACTAAAGTAGCGTTCACAAGTGCCTTCTGATCGCATCTGTTATGTTACGTTCGTAAAATGTTATCACTCCCCTTATCCTCCCTCAAGTATGTGAGCAATGGCAACTATGCGCAGCTAGTGTGAATAAATGGTTACGATAACTGAGCATGGAAAATGCTGTAAAAATATTATATAGGCATAATTATTTATACTCGATCGCCAAGCAACAAGTATTGCTGTTAACGAAATGACTTTAATGCCCGATATTATTTCTGAGTCAGCCATTAATAAGTACTTCATAAAAGTTTAATGTTAATACACAATGTAAAGGCAGGATTTAAAATTAATGTGAGTGTAAGTAGTTCAGCTATCACAGTAACACAGCTGCAATTAATTTCAGATATTTTACGACATTTATCCGGGCTTCCGGATTGTAGACCATAATTAATCATCGTTACACCGACGGCAAACAAATTTACAGTATAAACCTACATATCCCCAATAGACTGGCTGATAACGAAATACCCTTTGCCTTGCCCCTTGAATAAAGTTATATTGGAAGTTTGAATTGCCCGAATATTTGATTTGAAATGGGAAAAAGTCAAGTAAAAACAGGATACAGATTAATTGGAATAGTGAGACAGCGGCAGGTTCATCCCTTTAGCCGAAGGATTGATTAGACGATGTTGCCAGGGTAATTAATTAGACGCATCCGGCAGAATCTTCCCACTTTTTGCTTTCTCGGTCGGTTTGATTGAATTTTTCACTTCGTAGCGAATTTCGGCAGTCTGAAGTGATGTATTGACAGCTAATTAGCGCCGGAATGAATGTCGAAGACCGCAGGAAGTTTTATTTGATGGCTCGACAACTTTGGATAAGAAATAGGGTGTACATTTTGCTATGAGTGAAAGTAAAATTAGGGGCTATGACAGAAAAGTTGAGAGGACCTTTCGTGATTCGTGGTTTGAATACGTTATCTCGTGTGTTTAGCATATTGCACAAGTAGAATAAGTAGTTTTGGTAAGAAAATCTGATATAAGTTTTTGTTCAACCAATAACATTTTCTATTGTATTCAACTTTAGCAGTCTGAATAGTTCAAAACTTTAATTTAGTTTATTTGAATTTGATACAAATTGTAAACATTACTGGCAGATGGACATAATTTTGGCTTTTCTAGCTGAAAATACTTAGGATCGGGATTAAAATTTTGATGGTGTTTCCTTACGTGTCGACGAGAAGAATATGGAAAACTGCGCGTCTAGGTAAACAGCAAAAAATATTTTATGAGCTTATACGGTTCTGAAATTTTGAGTGCGTGCCAAGTTAAAAATAATATTTCATATCATCAACTGTAGGATTTTACAGCCTTTTTGTTACCCATATTTCTTCGCTAAACAATAAATTTTGTTTTATTAAACACCCTTACGGACCTACTTACTTTAAGAGCTGAATAAAAACCTAATAGAGAAAAGCTTATTGACTTGTATGAGATAGTAAGTATTCGTATTGGGGCAGACAATACATTGTTCCTGTCTTACTTACGTTGATGACTATAGGACAACGGTCTAAGTATTACCGTCCACTTTGTTTTCGAGTAAACAAGCAGTAACAAATAGTACAAACAAACAACGTACCTTTATCCGTGTAAATAAGATTGTGTGAACAATTATCTTTGTATGTGATCACCAAATACTTGGCACTGATCCACATAATGAAATATACTCGATAAGGTTAATAAACAGTTCTTACTTCATTGTTTGATTTTATTTAGTCTGTAAGGCTTATTGTTGACTAACTGTTGCCCGCTAGCTGTCGCCCTTGCGAATATGGCAAGTTATCACTGCAAAAAACATGACCTCTTTTGAAATAGGCGGTTCAAAAGTATCCTATGTATTAATCCAGGGTGTTAGCTAAGTCTGTCCCAAATTTCATCAAAATTGATACTGCCTTTTAAGCGTAACACATTCATTCACACTCACAAAGTTTCACGTTTATAATATTAGTAGGATTGTGCCCGCAGCTTTATAACGTGCCAAAAGTACTGAAAGTGCAATACCGGGATTTGCCCTGTTATTGTATAAAACTTTTAAATAAATAATATTTCGCTTAAATGAAGAAGCTTTTTTCTTGGTTTTTAAATTGGTGTACTAGGTTCATTGCAAAATCACATGGAAGTCGCTTTTTAAAAGCTTTTATTTAACTTGCAATGTATGTAGGTAGGTAGGTATATTTGTGTGAAATCTTTGAACTCAATTTTGAAATAGATATATTCAACCGTTTGTGCTGAAATTTTGTGGACGCATTTTGTTTGGATGACAATACATGATAAGATATGTGACGTCATTCTAAATTCAATATGGCGGATCATACAAGATGTCAGAACAGTTATATTTAATCCACTTATACAATATGGGTATCAAATGAAAGGGCTTGTTAAGAATGACTAGAAAAAGAATATGACGTCATTCTGAATCCAATATGGCGGACCATGCAGGATGGCGGAATAGTTACCTTTAGTCTACTTCTACAATATGGGCATCAAATGAAAGGGCTTGTTAAGAGTGACTAGAAAAAGAATATGACGTCATTCTGAATCCAATATGGCGGACCATGCAGGATGGCGGAATAGTTACCTTTGGTCTACTTCTACAATATGGGTATCAAATGAGAGGGCATTTTGAGAGTAATAATAACTTGAAACTAAAAAGAAAAAAATAAAAAAAAATAAGTAAAAAAACTTTTTAAGACAAAGCTTTTATTTAAACGCTCTAAAAAGAAGAAAATAAAATATTCCTTTTGGATTATACTAACAACTCCTCATTATACACAATTAATATAGAATAATAAAAGCTTGTCGCTCGATTTACCACAAATTATTATGATATAAAGGAATGTTGATAGGTATGTAAACCTCGCGACAAGCTTTTATTATTCTATATAAATTGTGTATAATGAGGAGTTGTTAGTATAATCCAAAAGGAATATTTTATTTTCTTCTTTTTAGAGCGTTTAAATAAAAGCTTTTTCTTAAAAAGTTTTTTTACTTAAAATTTTTTATTTTTTACTTTTTTAACACAATTAAGTCACGTTTAACACAATGATCACATTCATATTCGTAAAACAAAAAACATATAAAAAGTAACAAATAATAATAGTATTTGGAAATAAATACCTTTATTTTTTCAAATATTAGTTATTCACCATTAGCGTAAAGCGTTGACAGAAAGTAATTAAGTTTTCATTAGTTGGGTGTAACCTAGAATATTAATAGCCAGTATAAAGCTATATTATTTAATAGATATTAAAGACAAAACGGTTACACTAATGGAACAACCTCATTTGTGTGTGAACCACACCCTTTCGGAAACCTTTTAATGTAGAAAGTTGAATTTCGACTGAGTCGCAGGAAGTGATGCCTTAATTACGGACGTGGTTTACGAAAAGTTAAAATTTAATTCGGAAGCGGGTAAAAGAAATATATATTCGTTTTTCAGAGGCGTGTAGGGAATAAGAAACAAGCGCGCAGAACACAACTTTCCGTTTTAATAAAGAAGTAATTATTTTAAAACTCGGAAATTATGAACAAAAGGATCGAATGTCGAGACGAAAATGTTATTTTACAATATATTACACGAATTTCGTTATTTTTGTTTCGTCTTCTTTATCATAAATTTACGAAAGCATAATTAATTACTGAAGGACCTGGCTTTTAAAAGAAAACCTGACCTGGTTTTTAAAGGACGGCCGGTTGTTATAAGGAATGAACGAACTTTCTAGTTAGGTATTCTCTTAAAAGTTGATATTTTTGTAGACATGTTAGGTTTGATATATTTTCTTATAAATTATGAAACAACATCATTCCTTTGTAGATAGACCGTTGTTATATTTCAAAGTTTGTTAATATTGTTTTCTTTTACCTAGTTTTTGTTAACATTGTCGCTATTTATATCCAATATTGCTCTTCTGTTTTATTTCCACAAAGGATAAAGTTTGGTAGGCATACAATCCATCAATGTTTTAGACTAATACCTACATGCGAGATGGCTGACAATGACAGGCGATAATCGATACTTTGATCAGTGTCGCACTATTGTTGTGTATGTCCAACGGGGTTCAGAAGTTAAACCATCTTTTGTTCATAAAAAATAAAAGTTAGAATAAGTGAATGTGTTTTGTTTTGACACCAGAAAAGAAGGTTAGATTTTGGCTTTTCAATCAATCAATCACAATACCTGTCTTGAACTACAGATTGAACAATAGAATAAAAAAAAAATGAAAACAAAAAAGAAAATGTGTGAACTTTAAACCGAATTAAAATAAAATAACAAAAGAAAACCGCAACGTATTTTGTCTTGCTTTCTTTTCCTCTTGATTCGGAAAAACTAAAAATTGGATTGTGTGTGTTTCCAATAGTAAAGTGCTAGGGGCTTACGAAACTGGGATAGGTCACGTCACCAGAGGCGTTCGTTCAATCAATGCGAATTCAAAAGTTTGATGGGACCGGTCCTTCCGTCGATCCAACTTGGTTTATGGAGATGCCGCGCTCGACGAGTATCGTGTGGAGAATCACAAGCCTGTTTCGTGTGTCTATGAAACTAGGTGGAACTAAAGCGCTTACGACCGACGAATATCAGGTTATACACATTGAGGAATTTAATACCAACTACCCAATTGTTCTAAATTGGCCTGTCACCTTAACCTTAATTTCCCTCTTAAGATTTTTCAAACAGGTTTATTGAAATAAAAATGGTCAAAAACTGTATAATCGTTTTGGTCGCCGATATTATACTTAATTAAATTTTCATATTTAAAAGATGTGTTCACAAAAAATGGTTTCTTCAAATTCTGTCAAAGAAAATACATCTTGGTAATGTCAATTAATTTAGTAGGCAATTATTTATTTAATAAGTAAGATAACAAAAAAAAATATGTTAAAGTAATTTATTTAACACGTAGTATAAAAATCAAATCACATTTTCATACCTATCACAATTTTAAAACTTAGTATTTTTTACCTAAGGTTAATTGACATGTACTTATATCTTAAGATAATTTGTAGTTTATTATTAGATACTATAAAAACCTACGAAATTGTGATAAAAATATTCTAGACGGAAAAGGTATAATATAATCTCCGGCTGTACTTTATGTTACAGCCATCGCTTGACTAAATAATATATTTTTTTATTTTCTTATCACCTAATTACATGTCATTCACATTGCGCAATACTTATCTATACTTAAATGACTAACTGATATTCATACGTTACAATAATTTGATCGGGAGGGCCCGTCAATACTTGAGCATAATAATAAGAAATAGATATACCGCAGCCTTGCTAACTATAAGCGTATTTCTATTATTTTTTATATAACATCAAGAGTCCACACCTTGCTTACGTGGGACTTCTTTGCCCTTGACTTTAATCATAGAGATCGTACATTAATTTTGATTAAATTAAACACTAGCGTTATTTACTAGGCACATCTCTAGAACAAGACTCGTGGAGCGGCCAGGGCCAATTCCCTTACTTTCGCCCGATGAATTTTGCCGGAGGGCGTAACGGGCAATGAATCCACGAAGACGATAGCGCCATTCAGTTTCTTCCCTTCCATGTTCGCTGTAACAATAAGTTTTCAATTTAGTTACAATGAAATTGTTTAGTCGAACGGACACACGTTAGTAATAAATTTGA
Organism: Chrysodeixis includens; assembly: GCA_941860345.1. Lineage (NCBI taxonomy): Eukaryota > Metazoa > Arthropoda > Insecta > Lepidoptera > Noctuidae > Chrysodeixis > Chrysodeixis includens. The sequence goes on along the minus strand of OW796098.1, from coordinate 7,638,749 downwards.
AACGTGTGCAGTATGAACGGCGATAGATTGCGCCACCTGCGACCCTCGCTGCGAACTGGCGACGTGGATACATGGAGTGTGACCTGGACACTGCGGCCCGACAGTGAAGCAAGGAGTATTTGTTACTCAGCGATCGCTTCACTGTTAATTACCAACAAATTGAGCTTGTTTTTATCGTTTTATTTATGCCGAAATATTCACGCAATTTAAATTCCGCTCTGTGGTGGAACGAAATTTATGAAAAGCGACACAATAATCTTTTGTAATCCAATGGGTATGATTAAAACACCCTCATTTGGGGCAACGATTTCAAGCCACTTGTTTACGTAATTTACCTAAAATAATCGTATCACGTTTGATTTAAAGTAAAATTACATGGATGGCGTTTCAAACCAGCGGCTGTCAAAGAAGAAGATAATTTATCGTTGCGGACAATCGAAATTCGAGCACAGGTGGGAGCGCTATAAACCTGGGAAACACATGCCTTGGTCAGAGCAGTATAGGTACAATGTAACAGTTGTTCTAACCATTTCCGAATCTTTGTTATAATCTACTCCCTAGTAATACATATCTCATATTCCTTATGAAGTAGGTACATAAAAGGATAAATACCATTACTCTAAATACATACAATCACAAAGATGATAGGATATTTTTCGGTTTTATGGCCGTTCATTATTTTAACCCAAATTATATCGTACGGACCTCAATAACCATCCAATTAAACGAATCACGATTGTCATTTTAAAACAGCAAATACCGAGGGTCTACTCCAATCTCAGCGCTTGTAAATAAACGAAAAATTATTCCGAAAAATGTAAATCGAGGCTACGAGTGTGTCAAACGAACCGAAGTGGGGTTTATACTTACTAATTCACTAAAAACAAATATTTTCATTACGCTGAGCCCTATGAGACAAGAACGTTTGTTTTTGTTACATCTAAATTACAGAGCTGAATCAAAAAGCGCGACGTCACCACGTCGCGTCGGTTCAGCAAACAGATTTTATATTTCTGTCTCGATGTAGCTTCAAATTAAATTCGTTAGCCGCAGTTGTACGTTTATTTCACGAACGAATATTACAGCGTAATATACGGACCAACTGTTACAAGTAATTATGACATGCAGTGAGTTTTCTTAAATCATCAAGTAATTTAAATTTCTCAGCAAAACATATGAGTTGAAATAAACAAGACATTGTTATCATAATGTTTAAAGGAACTCAAGTAAAGCATGTATTTTTAGTTTGAACGAGTCTGAGAAAATAATAGAAAACTTTCTTAAAATTGTAGGCAAAGTTAATAAAAAAAACACACGGTCGGAATGAATATTCATCGCGTTCGGGGAATGAGGCAATGCTCAAAGAATAAGATTACGTTTTATAAGTAGAACAATGACATTCGACTAACATAATTAAAGGATTACTGCGATAATATCATTTGATCGGATACACTGATTTCGTAATCATTCGACACTCCTTGTGTTTAAAATGTTCTGTAATGTTCTCTCTATCTTATCGCTCATTGATATTGGACGTATCTTGAACAAATAAATATGTTGATTTATCATTACATCCGATTTCTAATCACCATGCGTCAAAATAACGTCAACAACATTTACGGTTTCAATCATAAATTTTTCTATTCATCTAGTAAATTGTGTAGTTTAGCTAATAGTCACAAATACAAACGATTTACGAATTTATAGTATTTTTATACATAGCCGGGACGTATTTTCGGTAATATGTCCGCGAAAATCCGGCGGAATGCTTAACGAAACCTAGAATTAATGCTTTCGCAGTAGTTATAGTGAGGCAGTTAAGCTAACGAAATGGACGATAAAGGACGTAAATATTTTTATTTTCGCCTCAGCCGCAGCTTTTCGGGCGTAGTTATAGCCCGGGCCATTTGGTGGGTCTGTTTAAAGAACTATTTTAACACTACGGAAAGAGTTGTGTGGTCCCAACTTGCTTGTTTGACTTTAATAAGTTAATCTTGTCTGCATTAGACTACAATGTTCGTTGATTTTAAAATTTGGTAGGTAGTTTAGATTTGCTTTATGCGTTTAAAAGTACCTATACATCCTCTACGCTCTGAGATTCAAGCACGAAAGCTAAAGAAAAGTACTGGTATCAATCGTAAACCTCTAAATGTTTATGAAGAAAGTAAACGTAATCTTTACGTTGTGTCAGTGTTAGTCGCACAAAACTTAATAGTTTAAGTAGTTAATACAAAAATGTCATATTTACCTCTGAGTAGGTCACCTAACTCTTGAGGATCTACTTTGTCTCCATTTCTTCTGAGCACGGCCGCCACAGGGCGCTCCATGCAGCTTGGGTCCGGAATCCCGACCACACAAACATCGGACACGCTGGGATGACTCTTCAAAATTTCTTCCATTTTCAAAGGTGAGATCTGTAAAGAGAAAACAAAATTAGATCGAGACGTGACCTAATAACCTATGAAATAAAAATCTTAGTATTTGAGTAACTTAAACTGCAGCGATTAGATCTATCTATTTCAGTATCCATATAATCTTTATTTTAACTGTCCATATGGCTCAATTTTATCGTCATTCAAGGATTTCTACTTCACACGTTTATTACTGAAAATATTAAAAGATTATAAAATTTTTCATCTTATCGTAAGATACTTCATATTTTGTTTTTATGTGATAGTTTTTTAAGGTATATACTAATTTGATTAGCTATTGCAGTGACGTAAAGTATTTTGTCAATTTCATTTCTCTGTCCAATTGTATTCAATTTGTATAAAAGATTCAGAATACATATTTTCTTGTGAAAGGAGATTTAGTTTTCTCTCGTCGCATATCAAGCGACTCGAGACAGCGCTTTTCCAGGATGAAACAGAGCGTGACAGAAATAAGTCTAGCAAGTTTATGCTGACTGAGTTTGCGCCTTTATATAACCTACAAATTTTCCTTAAATATTTTTACCCGGAAAAGCCTATACTGAAACGATACTAAGTTATATGCCTAAGATTCATGCTATCTCTATCACTTTAAAGACTAAACTTGCGACAGATAGATCTTTAAGATCGTCTTAAGTTTACTTACGACTTTAGTCAGATTTGATAACGTACTCGTATCTCGACTGGGCGGACACCGGCATTGTAATTTTTAATATCTTTGTCCGGTATTATGATTTAATTTTCTTTGTTCGTTTTTGTTTATCGAAATCATTTCGTTTTTCCTTCGCAAAGAGAATCAGATTAGCAAAGTTATTAATGTTTTTGATTAGCAGACGTTATTAGATTCTCGTTATGCAAATGGGAAATGATGAAAGTGGAGTCTTACCAGGAATCCGTAGTGTTTAATTAGCAGCCTCTTTCGCTCCACGAAGTAGTAGAAATTATCTTTATCTTTGTAGAACATGTCGCCGGTCTTCACCCAGCCGTCGTCTGTGATCATCTTCTTGGTCTCCTCCTCGTTGTTTAGATAGCCCTAGTAATAAAAATAATTATATTTTAGTATAATAATAATGCACGAATTTTACACAACGCCGTCTAGTCTCAAACTAAGCGTAGTTTGTATTATAAACAACAGATCAAATCGTCGTGCTCATCATACAAATATTTGTCCTGGGTGGGAATCGAACCCACGAACTCTGGTACAGCAGTCAGGGCCACTAACCACTAGACCAACAGGCCAGTCATATTAAGTCTCATGATTTTCTTATAGCATTATCGTAATCTTGGATTATAATACAAATCGATATTGAAAATAAGATTAGGTGTATAACATCAAATAGTGACGTAATTAGATACACATCTCAACTTGTTTGTAAATATACGCCGTCTTGAAATATTATCAGAGTTTTTTTAATAAATGTCGAAAATATATTTTGTATATTTTATGAAGTAGCTTCTGAGTAAGGGTAGTATAAGAGCGAAGGTAAATTATGAATGTGTTTTCATCCTTAGGGCATTATCATCCGCTACCCGGCTTAACTAACAGTTTACCTTTTTGGGGATTGAGTTTATGAAAATCATTTTTCGAATAATTAGTTCCTATTATTAAGTATTTTTAGACTAGCGGCGATAGCACGGTACTGTTTTAACTAGCAATTTCTTTCATCCCACTCCTTTAACATTCGATAGCTTCTTAATATTTGATGTTAAGTTTATTTTCAATCAGGCTTAGGGAATTAAGTACTGATTACAAACTAATTGTGACGCTCTACGAATAAAAGCATACTAAATTTGTTCCACATAATATCTACAGAAATATAAATAAAACCTTCATGGATATTTGTATGTAATTACCTTAAAGAAGGAGTTGCTCCTCAGGTACAGCTCACCAGTTTGGTTCGGTTCTTCCAATGGCCGGCCCTCGTCATCAGCAAGCTGAAATTAAACGAAACGTTAATCAAATAAATCGAATCAAACATCGCTTGAAACATTTATTGGCCGTCAGCTTTCATGAATAATTAAAAACACGAATATTTACACTAAAATTAGGGTCAGTTACTGACCTAATTTTTCTCTTGCATCTATCGAACTACGTGCTTTTTCATTTCATTTTTAATTCAGAAAGATTCTAAATATTTATATAAATGTGAAAATAAAAGCAACCAACCATGTATTTATTTACTTTACAAATTACGTCATTCGTGGAATAATTACCTACTTACGAGTGAAAATCTCTCGAAAACATGCGCTAATGAAGTAACATGTGCAAATAATACAAGAGAAATGAGGTTAATACTTCTTTCACATTACTGTTCATGTCATAGAAATTATAGCATTATAGCATCTTAAAACAGTTCCGTTACTTTTTTGTAGAAATGCTGTAAGCTAATCTAATAAGATAAGTTTCAAACCAGCACTTACCTTGAATTCGTGTTTGTCCAGAGGTTTTCCAGTCGACCCGAATGGCGTGTCGTCATCATAATCGAAGATCGGAGCCAACAGCTCCGTCATACCGTACACCAAGAATAGGAAAGCGGGACATGCGCGCTAAAACAAAAGACAAGCTGTCAGAATATTCGTAATAAAGAGGATTCAATTCTCCACGATCGATAGACGAGAGAAGTAATGCAGCACGAGAATTGGTTCTTATAATTTGTACCTCCTAACCTTTCGCCTTATCTAGGTCAAATGGAAATCATAGAGGTTTCATATCTAAGGTACTTACTCTGAATCTGTCAAATAAAGCTTTCTCCATAGCACTGCCGCCGATAGCAATAATCTTAAAGCAGCTCAAATCGCATCTGGTTTCGGCCAGATCAAGGAATTTCTCGAGTAAGTAAGGCGTGAATGCAGTCGTTGTTGGCTGAAAGATAAACAGGTATTATGAATCAGGTATAAGTAGCGTGATTATTGTTGTTGTTATCAGATTATTTCATAGATTTTATCGGTTATCGTTTATAATTACCCTATATTGGGCGATAAGTTTGATGAGTCTCTCCGGTGTCAGGGGTTCTGACGACTGGATTCTGGTGATGCCTTTCAGTACGCAGGCGATGAAGTATATGAGGGAGGACACCCACTGCAGTGTCGCCATGGCGAGGCATGACTCCATGTGTTGTGGGAAGGGAGTCCTGTGGAACAAAATTATGAACACCTTATTAAAGAAATAGTCTTCAGTTAGATAGCAAATTGATTGTAATTTATGTCTTATTTTTTCTATATACGCTGTTATCTGACACAATAAATAAAAAAGAAGATTTCATATGCTTGAAAACGAAGTCATAATTTAATCCATCGATGGCCAAAAAATATTAAGTAAATTGTACATAAAGTATAGTAATATACTAGCATAAAATGTTTGATGTGTGCGGCATGGTCCCTAAGGGTTGATGCCCAACTATAATTAAACAACTCAACTACGAGTACCACCATTAATTTACCGATACGAGACGTTACGAACTAATAGAACTTGCTCTAAATTTACAAACTTATTTACTACAGTTACAGTTTTCAGGGCAGCCAGTGGCTGTAACGAATTTATTAACATTATTATATTAAACATTAACAGTAGTAGTTTGATCGAAATAGTTCAGTATATTGCAATACAACCGACATAGAACCCTTTGTGGAATTAATTTAAATTAAGAACATATTGAAACCAGAGGAATGCTGAATGTGAACAATACAACCTCAATCATTGAATAAGCTTTGTGGAATACGTCATAGAATGATATGAAATCATTGGAAAATTCAATTTGAAATAGAATTTATATTTTTTTGAAACAAAAAGGTTTTATATTTTCATAGTTTACTGTTTTTAGATCTCGTGATTTTGAAACTTTTGCAGGTTGTATAGTTCTAAGTATGGAATGAATTGAATAACAAATTACTATAACATACATACGAAAAAAAGTTATATCAAATATTTAACATTCACGCAAGCTTCAGAATTGTAATGATAATTGTTAGTACCTTGCGTAAAAGATTCATTAGTACGTTAAATATTGTATACGGTCGTTAGACAAATTAATAATTCAATTACTGATGTTGGCGACCGTTATAATCCGCCACGCCTAAACTAATCGGCCAGTCGGTTACCAAAGCCACGGATTTTGATTCCAATTTATTATTTACAAGTTTTACATCCCTTTATTTGCTATTGAAAGAATAAATTTTAATAAGATTCATATTCATGTCGTATATTGTATCAAATGTCTTTCTCAGTAATAATTTTCAACTTAATGTAAGCGGATTTAGAATGTAAAATTAAATGTACTTTTAGTATTTTTGTATTTTATTTAAAAAGTTATTTTCTCATTCTATCGCGCTGTCTGTCTGTTACTCGAAAACCATTTTGATCCAATTTAATATGGGGTAAGCTTTGATACCAAAAAATGAAATAACAAAGCTAGTTATTTGACTGTTACAAGTTCTTCTCGTAAGATTTGTGGCAGCTATAAAAAGCTGTAAAAGTTCCAATATGTCTCTGTACTTACCACCAAGATAGAAGTGCATTCAGCAGAGTACCGTATGGTATGATCGCTACTTTCGGCAAGCCTGTGGTCCCACTGGTCAGCATTAGCCACACAGCAGTATTCGCCTGATCGATTTCAGCTGGCCTAGAAACATCAAACACAATAGATAAACACACTGAGTATATAAAACTAATAAGATAAATATGTTAGTCAATATCCTATGACCTTATGTCTCGTTATTGCGCTATTTAGTCTATAATCTTATCTTAAAATCAAACAAGTAGGCTCATTTTGTTTTCGTAACACTAATATTGATGTTATCGTATCTAATACAACGTTTACGATTAATTCTATTGATTACTTGTCAATAAGTTCGTTTTAATTGTGTTAGAACCTCATTACATGTTTTGTTTATATATCGTCAAATTATGCATATAACCTTTTTTGTGATTGTTACCTGTAGTTAATGTGGGTCCCGATGTGATTCTCAATGTAAGACTTGAGGTCATTCTCAGGGTCATCAAAGGTGACGATGTCTCCATGGAGGTTGTTGGCTTTGTACGCATTTTCGACCTTTTCCACGCAAGATTTCTGGCAGAATACCATTTTAGGCCTAATGTCGCGGCTAATGTCGATTAGGTCCTCTGTGAACAAAATATAAAAAATGAGTAAACCATAATGTTATACAGGATATTCGAGGAAAGTTGGACCATTGCATGTTCGGATGTAGTGGTAGAGGACACTTAGGGGTACCCAAACCAACTCTAAGCGCTTCTATATCACTGGACACCCGACCGTCCACCTTTCTTCGGACACCCTGTATAATGCAGCAATAAGACTGAGAAAATGGATTACTTTACAATGCATTTTTAACAAAGAACGTTGGTAAACTTACTTGGACCTATAGTAGGATCCATCGCGCTCATTGTGAAGCCACCAAACTGACAAGCGTAGTAAGGGATGCAGAGGTCCAAGTGGTTGTGTCCCATGACAACGACGACGTCACCTGGCTTCAAACCAGCCTTAGCCATGGCGCTAGCCAGGCTGCAGCTGCGTTTGGCCACCGAGCCATTGCTCTCACCTTGGCCTGTTGCAGCGTCGATCTAAAAAAGGACATTCAATTATAAGACGGTAATGAAATGAAATGGTTTATTCTGCAAATAGTATAAATGTAATATCTTTTTTATATAAACTTGCTGAAATCCACATTTCGTAACTGGCTACCCTGAGAAGAAACATCGAAACAAAATCAGGGGTCATCGTTTATTTTATAGTCCAGACAATAAAGTGTTTTCACATCGAGTAAATTTAAATGTAAGGTCTGGACTGGCCTTTAGAAGAAAGAGCCAGATCGATTTTACACTCAAGCCCCGAATAGCTTAAGCAGCTAAAGCATTTTTGAAGGAGCTGCGAGCTGGTAGAAAAGCCTTTGTAAATTAAATAGTACCTACTCGTAAGTATGACATGATCATAAACTCTTGATTGAGAACTCTATCTTATCGGTTAATCAAACGGTTCAGCTAATTAACCTTATTTTATCGGTTTATTAAAAACAAAATGTAATTACTATGTCACTGAAAACCAGATATTAAGATCATTGCAACAGATATGCGTTTTTTGAATGATGCCTATCACTTACAGTATCTCCAGACTATAGCGATATCTTTCTGAAAAAACCTGGTACCCATTATATGACCCTTTTAATTATTGATTATTTTATTTGACTTGGAGAATATAGTTCTATACAAATCAGATACATGAAATAAGAAAGAACATCTGCAATTGTAGAAGCGTGGTTATAATTTACTCTATATTGACACAATTATTACAGTTGTCATTACGTTAACAATAATAAGAAGTTTTTCACAGCCAATGGTTCAACTATTCAATTTACCAGAAATAAAAGAAGCTCGCCGCAAACGTGTCGTCTCACACTTTATTTTGGTTATACAGATCAATATGTTTGCAGTTTATCTAACTGGAACCACTACGAACGACTACTAGGTCAAATGAACAAATAGTTTTCGTTGTACGTGACAGTCGCGAGGGTGTTAACTATGTACGGGAACACGTTTCCTTCACTGACTTATTTCTGTTTGCTTTCGAATTATTAGCTTTATTTTTATTTTTAAATCTACTTTTATGGACGTGGTGCTATGTTGGGAGTTTTGCAGTTATAAGTTACCGCAATTGGACCGTAAGGCATGGAGTTTATTACTTTAAAGTTTAAGTTGAATGTTTGAGATTGTCTCTCTTGTTTTCTGGTGAATAGCCAAAATATTTATTATAGCTTATTTAGGTTATAGAATACTGCAAATTATTACCTATTTGTTGGTAAAAGGTGCCTTACAAAACGCGTTTGCCCAGTTATGAGACAATAAATGAAAAAGGAAATGCATTATGCATAATTTGGCTCAGTTTTTTACTTGAATTGTTGTTATTAATCTAACCAGTTAACTAAATAAAAATGCAAAGATTAACATTTTTTCCTAATTTAAAAATACTATATCCTTTAGGATAAAATTTTAAAATATTTAAAATCATCTTTTAATTTTAACCAAAAAAAAACGAAATGAACATACCTGACAGATACCGTTGGGGTTGTCTCTCAACCCTTCTAAAGCCAGATGTCCAAGATGTACCGCATCTTCGTTGATACAGTATCTCGCCGACGCCAGCTTCTTGAACCGTTTCACACGCTCCAAAATACAGTACTTGTTCGACATTTTATTATTTTATTTTAACACTATTTGACACAAAAAAACACAGTTGTGAAGCAGATGTTCCAAGTAGACACCTACTTTAATATTATAATCCTTTATCTAGCTTAGGGCTTATATATACTCTAAATATTTTTTATCTTGACTTTGATTAGTGCAGAGTCTGATAACGCAGTATACCTACTTAATTAAAATTATTTGTACACGACATGATTGGTTGTTGATAGAGACAGACGTTGATCGCTCGCTTAATGAACAACAGAGGTTTTATCTCGCGAGATCTTTGAAAAACGAAAGATCTTCTGTAGGACATTTTTCTTGTTTTTCTTGGAGTTGAAACGTTCTGGACATAGGGACCGGGTTCACTAGTTCTATATTTGGAACGCTTGGTCGATCCACCTATGACCAGAAGGCTGGCCAGGGTTTTGCAAAAAGAATTGGCATTGCTATCCATCGTGGTAATGCCGCCGGCCTTCTGAGCGCGTTTTCCGCCATTAAGGCCAGGCGCATACATACAACTTTTAGTCGAACAACTGTTTTGTTGTGTATCATATGTTTAAAAGAATATATTAGAGTGCACATACTGTCAACTCGATAGTTGCTCGACAAAAAAGTCTAGTCTCGACTAAAAGCTGTATCGATTTGTTTTTGATTTAAAAGTTGGACAACTATCGATCAAGCGCTCAATTTGAGCGTTGCTGAATAAAGACTGCTCCGATTTGAGGCGAAAAAAGAATCGATAGTATGCGCACTTCCATCAACTAAACTATTTAGTTGAGTAGGAATCACGAAAAGTACACAACTCGACGAAACAGTTTTGTCGATGGAACAGTTGTATGTATGCGCCTGGCCTAACGGAGATGACGACATATTTTTTGACGCTTTGTAAAAATTCCTTGATGATTTTTTAAGTAGGTATATCAGTTTAGTTTTAAATGTAGATTTACATTAATTGGTATAGATTCTTCTAGGAAAATATAGATACAGTTTTGGTTACATAATTCTTAGTAGCCAGTTTATCAATGTTTCAAAACCATACAAGCTCATATTATCGTTGGCAGTGTGCTTATATTGCTATGGTTACCAATTCGGAGAATATCTGAATCTTAGAATTATCGTTGTTGAGGTAAAAATAATATATTTCTGGGTTCGTTAGTACTAACATATAAGGAAATAACGTAATAAAATTATCAGCAATATTATATCTCTAAATTATTGATATTTACATAAAAGAGGATAAATATTGTGACACTTCCGAATCTGTTGACAGATAAATAAAGATAAAAATAAGTCGTTGATCGAGAATTTACCGAAAAAAGTTAACGGAAATATTAATTTCAAGTGTCCGTATTGCCAAAATAAAATATTACGTGAATTTACAAGTGAATTGTTCGTACAAAGGACGATGGAAAGTTTTGAATGGACTTCCGGACTGTTGCATTGAAATCGAAAGATCGGATACCATATTTTCAGATACTGAAGCTGAAAACTTTCGAGTAAGTTATGAATGCTTTAAAGGATGCTGTAGAACGATTTTCAACCTATTCTTGACTAACATTACGACCTTTTTGCTATCGTACTTATTATAATTTTGATATTTCATGTTGTATACTATCCATATCAGTATCCATACGCCAAAATCACGGTATAAAAAGCTAAAGGTCGCTCAATTGATCAATCAAAATCAAATTGATATTCAGAGACCTTCTATTGTAATTTTAACCTAACTGCGGAAGGCGATAAAATACATTAACACGATGAAATTAACGCTTTGGTGTTAAACCTTTTTTCACGACCTTTTATTTTTAATTGAAAAGTTGAAACCTTTTTTACCAATATAGGAATAGAACTCTATTTTTAAGAATTGGTAATATTGGTACGGAATATTAGCCCCCCCCCCCTCCCTAACATGCAAGAAAATGGGCAATAGTCGTATTGGTGGTAGATGTATTGGTTTGGCCTCAGGAATTGTGAAGATGGTTTTGGTAATATAGGTACGTGGTATTAGCCTATTAGGTTTGTAGTTACCTACACTGATGAAAATATTCTGCAATTATAATATAACTGCAATGATTATATTTTTATGTGTGTACATGTGTGTGGGTTTAGCCTTAGGAACTGTAGAGACGGTTATGTGAGAACGATGTAGTTTAGGGTTGTCATTAAGTCATGTGGCGTTAACGTTACAACAATAATTAGTCTCGACTGATGGTTCCAGTTTACGAGCGTGACGGGTATGTCAGCGCCGCTAACTTCAACCGTAATAGTTGACAAGTTAGAGAGCAGCTCAGCAGTGTAGTTGAAGCGTTAGGGACCGTGACAACCCTGAGTACTAGAATTGATGATAATCTTTAATGGTCAATGATTTTATTTAAAAGACATTCTTCAGTTCTCATCATACTAAAAAACTAATAATGGTTTTGTATATACTTTTGCTTATACTACTACTACTTGGTTGCTTATACACGTACGCAGATCACGAAAAAGTTAGAGTTGAACTAAGCCTCAAATAACTAGTTTGATCAGAAAGGAAAATTGAATTTGTTTCCAAAATCGCAGACCTAGAATTGATTGCGCGTTTGTTTATCAACTCTCACGCCTTTCGTATATTAGAAGAGTTCTTACTACATTTGTCCATGATATGTTTTAACTATAATTTGTGTACTTAGTTTCTACATGGATATTCACTATAAAAAAAAGATTTTACAAAGAACAGTGACATAAACAAACTATAAACTATTACAGAGAAGATTGCCTGTCGTATACAACTATAAAGTTACAAAAGAAACTTCAAGTTATCTAAAGCGCTGCTTCATAAAATAAACTTAGCCATTACCTACTTTCCGTTGCAGGTTAATAATTCAGGCGTGTTCGATGTTCCTTATTAGGGACGTAGTATTTACCTATTAGCAATAATTAACTCGAAAAGTGAGAAGATCAACAGTGGAGGATGCGCAGCAAGAATCGAACATAAAACTTTAATGAGTTTCGCCTCTTCTTGTTATCTTAGGCAGGTCGAACAAAGTTCAACGTTGTTCTGTTTATTGAACAGCACAGTTTGGCCACAACTCAATATGAAATTATGTTTAAGTTTTAATTACGGACAGAACTAACTTAATTCAATTCGAAGTTTGGACAAAACAAACCGTTTTAATGTAACAGCGAGAACGTTTAATAATAGATATGTATTCGTTACTCTTACTTCAGTTATTGTTTCGTTTACTTTAATAAGTTATTTGTTGTGAGCCATAAAATTTTCCAAGCATTATCTTTGATTGATAGAATTATTATGTCATATTATTTTTATCACTACTTATAGGTAATGATGATTAACGTTAGATCCGGCAACAGAATAGCGAAGTTTCGAAACGTAAATCGTTGATAAAATTATAGCTTAATCTACAATATACAGTGAATTGATTTGAATGAACATTTCTATGGTGAATCAGTATTCTAACTTCCTCATTTCTATGTTTTGATTAGATAATAAAAATATTTTACCCAATACTAGTCAGTTTTCATTAAAGTATTTCTATGAGCAGTCTAGTATGACTATAATTTATTGTACTTCTGATATTTCTACCCAAGAAACACATAAATGTTTAATTAGTTAAGTTTTGTTTACCTAAGCGTAAGTTTACTTTTACCGTTTAAAATCAAGTGAACGCACGTGGCTGTTGCGGCGAGGTGGCAGGGCGGGCGCCGACTCGAGTGGCGTGCTTGACGCTAGACTCCTAAACACGCGGGTAGAATAACCGAATAGACCACTAAATACATAGAAAAAGAAAATTTAGAAGAACACGGATAGCCGAATGATATAGGTCACCACGCCAATTACCATTGTGCACGACGTGTCGCGGGTTCCATCCCTGCGTAGGATAAGAATTTGGGCGTTCCACAAATGATTGTTTTGAGTCTGGGTGTCTTTGTGCATGTGAATTGAATGTCTGCGAAACTCCCCACGATATAAGGATTAAATTCCTTAGTGCGGGATAAAACATGTTAGGGCCAGGCCACACGGTGCGGCACCGCACCGCACCGCATTACTCCGCACCGCACTGGCGGCCACACGAGCAGTGCGGCGTCGCAATATTCTTACGGCGCCGCTGCGGCACCGCAACTGGCTTGGCTTGGATTGCCCAGTTGACGACAGTCTACAATAAACAACTGAGCGGCTTGGCTGCGGCACCACACTACTTGCACCCCTCCCCGCCTCGTCTGCCTCGCGCCGTTGTCCGGTGCGCCTGCGGTGCGACGCCGGAGCGGCGCCGGGCGTGCCGTGTGGCATACCATACATTTTTATATGTAGGAAACCGTTGCGGCACCGCACAGGCGCCGCGCCGGAGCCGCACCGCACCGTGTGGCCTGGCCCTTATTGAACCGACTTTAATCAACAAGGTGCTTAGAAAAATAAATTATGTTTTGGTTAATCGGTTTGGTCGCCTCGCGTGGCTCTAAAAAATTCTTAAGCTGTCTTTTTCTTATCTATCTTCAGCTATTTTACAGATCAAAGAAACAGCGCAAAACTCAATGGAACGTTAATACTACCGAGTGGCGTTTTGGTATTCGGCCATATCATTTGATATCATGTATGACCTTTTCTTTGTTCAAAAATCATATTGCTTCTTTTTGTTGTCAAGAGTAAAGAGCATTTGCTATGAAATTGCTAATAATCTTATGTAGCAGTATGATAACGAAATCTTAAAATATTTCTATTATATTCCAAACATCAGATTTTTTAGTATTATAACATATGTAATACTAAAAAATCTGATAAATGTTATATATTGATAACAGGGCAGTTCCGCACAGATGTGCTTTCGTCATACGAGTGGCGCGATTAATTATTTACCTAAGTATTACTTTGATATCATATAATATGATTATAATGAAACCTGTCGTTAGGAACTAAAGATACAGTGATACTCAGGCATCCGGCAACGCCAATATCACTATTTAAAATAATCGCGAAGATAAACCGCTTACCCTCCCACAGCTGTTTGTGCACGGTCTTCACGTGAAACATCGTAGATTAAGTCCGCCAATCTTACAGAAAGCATTCCTAGATTATTAATTAAATACATCCATAATTACTACCTGCTAACGTCATTGGGGTGTGATTATTTAAATATCAATGATACGATATATTATGATTAGTTTATCACGGTTCAAGAGACTGAGATTGCAGCTGTTTTGTCAGTATCTAATACCTACCTAAAATGCGTAATTCGAAACATGTGTTGCTATACAAAGGCGGGGTCAAATGCACTGATATATACCTGAGTTTCTTTAATAATGACTGTCATTGTTTGACATCGAACAAGATTTAGATAAATTTTGAAGAGGAAAACTAATCCTGGATTATAAAATAATTAAGTATTTAAGTTTTCTCCATATAAACGTATGTTATTTTGGACCTAAGGCTAAAATAGAAATAATGAAACTTGCTTACGATAGTAATATTCTTTTTCTACTTAACCTATTTTGTAAGCTATTGATGTCCATTATATTGACAGGCAATTCGGTCCTGGCTAATTTTCATCAATGAGAAGAGACAGGTGTCATAAATTATTTCACAAATATAAAAGAATCTAATCAGTTTGAATGAACGCTAATTTCGTGGCTCCAAATGTGCGCTCACATGAATACTATCGCGCTTTGCCCCGAGAATATTAACGATCCACTTACTGTAACTGTTCACTAAATCCACCTCCAATTTATATGTTCTGCATCTCTCTAGATGAAAAAAGAAGGGAATATCAAAAAATGCACTTTACTCCATAAATGAGGATTATCTTTCAATCTTAATTTTAGGCTTGTAAGTCGTTCAATCCTACACTTAAGAAAAAAATGTACTGAACGCAGAAGCTGTAAACGTTTTATAATTAAAACATTCTACGTATAAAATAAAATAAATGTTTATATATACATACATTTTCTTTCAACTAAGAATTTAGAAAATATCTTACAATTTCGCCCAAACAAGCCTAGTGTCTCTTGCTACAAACGAAACCGTTGCTTCCCTAACAAATGGTTCCATGCCTGAGCTCTTACAGTTGGCTACATACTCCTGAGTATGTACTATAGTACGACGTAATAATACTTGACGTAAAAATACAATTTTATTACATCATTCCTTTTCCATTTGGTAGAAGCTTATCTTATTATGAAGGTGTTTGTTAGCACAAGTCAATGTGAACCTTATTTCCGGTCCGAGAGCGAAAACCTCAGGGTTCAAGAGCTACTAAACAAATATACACAAAATTCGATTCATGTCCGTCGTCATAAGGGTATTTTCCGCGTGTGCACATAAAAGTTAATGTTAAGATTGCTGAGTAGTGAGCAAACCGGTCCAACTAACGTGCGTTCCTGTCGTGGAGCGAATATTGGCCGCCGTCCTACTTCCATGTGGAGCACGTAGGGAAAACAACGTCTCACAGACGTAGTTATCTACATAAGCAAACCCGACTCTGTTCTCCTACTAATGCTGCTTTTACAGCAATGGAGCTGGATTTTTTCGTTGCAGTAATTGGGATTCGGATCACATTTTGTTCCGTTTCACCACATACGTAGAGTCGAAATAACGCCTCAGTAAGTAAGTAAGCTAACAAGAAAAATATTTTGTGAGAAGGTTCCAGACTGTTGTAGCCAGCCGCAGCCCCAAATGAAAATTTAATGTTGTTGTATAATTTTACGGTAAAATAGTGGAATATTAACGTAAACTCATTATACAAACACAGTTAGCACTCGTATTTTAATGAAACATTGTGCGAGGAAATTGCTTTGAATCCAGCAAAGCATTTCCAATATTGACCATACTCATTGTTCTCTGACCTGAACATTTATAAGCTTACCCAATCATTGAAAGGTGGCGCTGTAGCAGAACTTGTAGTACACTCACGAAAGTTTGTAATAAATTTAGCAACAGTTTCGCCCGCAGATCTTAGATCGCGACATAGTAAATTATGAAAGTTTCACCTGCATCCCGCGGCTACATTAGAACAAAGCGGAGTCGCCGCTCCTAAATAAACGGCTCCGGAACGTTGCAGCCAGCTCCGACTGTTTTCAATTTCAAATTTGCCTCTCCAACGACAATAGAATTGCACCATTTTATGTGAAAAGTTTTTGCGATCTGCCTTTATTCAGGTCATTGGAATTGTTAAAATGTTGAATTTTTTATCTACATCGATGTATCAGGAACGCGGAAGCTACTTTCCGTCGGATTTATTTAGATGAATATGAAAATGTATTGGAGCGGTTCCACGGGGATGTCGAGGCGTGTTGTCTCGTTTGAGATAAATTGTTTGCGCAGCGCAGCATTCGAGTAATTTGAAGTGGCGCGGATGTCTGCGAAGGTGCGTGTCGCGGTGTCGCGCGGCAATTCCAGTGCGACGTGAGCTCTAATCACCCTCTTTAAACGGGGACTCACGTTCCCGACGCAGGGGAAACGTTTATTTTAATTCCCCACAAATGCTTGTCTAATTTCAACGGATGTGTTTTGTTTAATTTCAAAGGATTATAATTGCCAAGACAAGGATTAGCTACGAAATCTTTGAATGTGCGCTCTGAAGCATTTTGTTGTAGAGCTTTTTATCCCGAGGGAGCGTCTGTTATCCTTCTAATATTCAAAGGTCTGTTACAATGTATACAAAGTAGCGATTTCAAATACATTAGCTAATTTGCTTTCTAAATAGAATTTAATATTAACGATCTATTCGAAAACTATTACGTCGAGAGTATTTTGTCGCATCAGCGGCTCAGATTTCGATTGTATAGTTAGTTTAATGTAAATAATGTTGTTTGTGTATCTCAATCATTTTCGACTAAATATTGTTCTAGAGAATATTGAAAGCTAAACTCCTATTTATGTTTCGAACCACATCATACACGTTTAGGCGAACCTTGCTGGATTGTCTGTTTAGGTAAGCTTGTCAGCTAAATTGGAGGCTTTGTGGAGCTTTTGCACGTAGAGGTTAAGTCTGCTACAATACTGTCGATACTGACTACATTAGACACATGTAGATAACAAGAATGTGTAACTATTTTACATACCTTCAAGACATTCTCACAACATACGAGTAACTGAAATATTTTTTGGGTAAGCAGTGTACTTTTATATAACAATTTTGAAAACAAAAGAGTTTGATATAAATACATCTATCAGATGACATCATTCGTTAGAAAAAGTTTAAGTAAACTCAGCTCAGTCACCAGTTAGCCTGTCACTTCAATACGTCTATACCTATATACGTCAGGTAGAGTTGTTTTGATCGTAATTGATCCTTTGAGAAATGCAAATGTCCCGGAAAAGTAAGCCGTTGGCTTACAATTACGTAGCTGAGATTTACTTCCGATTAGCTTAATTAGATCCTTAACGATACTACTATACCTTTGCATCGATCTCTATCAAATTTTGAAATTATACGTATTCCGTAATTTAATAATTAAGGGAGCTGTATTTAGGATATATTTAGGAAACAATATTCTTACTGAAACCTAATAAATTTGAAGCTTTTGTAGAATTAATTAAGGAGGCGGTGTGTGGGTAGTGGATTCTTAAATATATTTCAAGGGAATTGACTTTCCTTTCAGTCTTATAGGGATTCTGTGGTATCTAGAAAAGTAGCTGTAAAGCTAATATGTCAGTCATTCCTTGATGTAAAGTTCTGGTATTCAGCAAAACCCACTAATTAGTATACATTCGTATCACTTGAACTGTAACCAAAATCCGCATTAACATTTGTAACTACATACTATTTGTACAAATATACTTTAATGAGATATTATTAGAGGGCTGTTTAGTTACAAATGGGTATAATAATTGGCTACCCATATATCGGGAAAACCGCAAATTAATTGGATTAGATTGCGCACAACAATCGCAGTATGTCAGAGCGCGCCCAATCGACGAAGCAATTACAAGGCTCGCACAAACACGGAACAAAATTTATGATGACATCAGAAATGAGAGAATTCACAAAAATAATCGAAGGGCCGAAAAATGATACAGGGCGAGGATTATTTGTATTCGAAATGCGTTTATTGAGATACGTGCCGCGGAACTTGTTACTGCTCCCATGAAAACTCCATTTTCAATTACTGTATTCGGTTACGCTCGTTGGCGGCCTGATTCGCGGAGTACGTCAAAATTTGAATCGGCACACACTGAAGAGCACACAGCGAGAAGTATTATGAACATTAATTTGCATGGACGTAGCATAACTCGTAATGGAATGCATTAATGTCGAGTGGGAGGTACACTGGCTCGCCGAAGAGCACTTTGTAGCAACTCGTTTCGAGCAAAAAACGTAGCGCAGACACGGATGTACCCTCAAGCCGGCCTTAAGTGCTGCTCCATGCTAACATGTCGGCCACTTACAAGCTATTTACGTTTTAAACCGCCTATTTATTCCTTGAAATATTGAGAACATATTTAATTAAATTGAAATAAAAAAAGTTTAGTACTAGTGTCCAATTAGTTGTTAGAAAGACTGCAAAAACAAATTCCGTGATGTTGCGATGCATTTTTATTGTTTGCTGGAAAGAATATTATCGAAGAGAAAGTCTATAAAAGGAAAAAAGTATTGAACATTGAGCATTAGCTGCGAACAATTATTTTCCAGCTGGAATGCAATGAATTGTACGATCGAAACGTTTCCATTCACTTGTCGACTGAATTGTTTTATGAATAGCTACATAATATCGGAAAATTGCCTACGAGCCAAGGACCAATGTGAAATAATTTAATGTTCAAACTTTTTTGTTATGATAAAAATCACAACGTTCGAGTTTTACGTTACGATGTTAAGTCATTCAGTCATTTAATGCATAAGGGGAAAGAGTTCTCAGAAAATGGTAAAATATTAAATTCGGCAAAGTTTTTTTCAACAAAGAAAATTAATTTCTTCCGCGTAAAATGAAAATGATATTTTTCCAAAAATATAATGCCTGTAATAAATCGTATCGTCTTACTACAAGGTATCTAAGTAAATGTAAATTCTAAATAATCTGAGTAGACAGAGATTGAACGGATACATCTATCACTCTCGGTTCGCTGCTACCAGATTTTGCGATAGCTACAAAAATAAATACTTAACAATTTAGTGACTGTATGTAGTCCTTTTACTGAAAACGTCCGATTTACGTAATCTTAATTGACTGCTTTCAGGCTATTTATGCGAAGTGAAAATGCAGTACGTTTGTCTTTTTACATTTACAGGTATTTCACACACACCTTTATTACACCACTTTATTTTTCTTACATTATAAGAATCTTATTACAAAATCTTGTACAGTATTCATCGTTTCCGCTCGACCGTGACATAAAGCTTCCCTAAATATCTTTAATTAATTTTACAACACTTCATTAATATTTAATCTCTAAATTATGGAAATTCCACAGTATTTCTCCCTTTGCGAGTGACAATTGTTCTAGATAATTTAGTTGACAGCTGGTAGAGCCATTGTAGAGCCTCCGGATTAGGCAGGGGTCAGGATCCAAGATCAGCCATTCATCTATGTTAGGATTGACTGGCGATAGCCTTACTTTATATCTTCATCCATCAAGATTAAGAATATTAAAGCCCACACGAATCTAAAGTTAAACATGAACTACAAAATCTCGCAAAGTAAGGTTAAAATGAATCGAAATCTAAAATATTGATTGTAATATGCAATTTACTCGCGTATAATGATTGCGTTCAAGATAATAATTACATGAATAAACACTCAATTTTTGATAAACATCATGCATCAGATTACCATGTTGAGTACGTGTCACCGTACACAGTACTATAAATCAATTTATGCCATGAATGAAAATTAAACTCCACCGCCAATTGTAGCATCGGCGACAATATGAATAAAATACAATTTTAGTTCGGTACCAACCGTACGATGTAAATATGCGCTGAATTAATTTCAATCGAACAATTTAAATATTGTTTTACACATTCAGGTTTTACAATTGAATTTGACTTATAATATTCAGCAGTGCTTTGTTGTATTGAAACAAATATTTGAGTTCCGCTGAAATGTAATTAAGTGACTCCCAGGAAATGCCTTAACAATTTATATACGATTAATGAATGCAATGTTTTTTTTTTTGTAAAATTTGGAATTTTTACATTTCATTTGGAATTAACTAACTACTTGTAAATTATGATGAGTACGATAGTTATTATTGAAAGATATGTATTAATATAATACACCGTGACTTTTAGGTCGTTTTAAAAAAGCAGCCCAGTTCATGTATCCAATGACTAGTAAACGTTTATAATAAAAAAATATGTTTTTTTTAAGATTTGAATGAATGAAAATATTATTCATTATTATGACACAAGGCAGTTTTACGAACACTCTGTAGTGAGCGCGGTCCGAACCTTGTGCCAAAGGGGCCGCGCGGGCGGCGCGGCGGCGTCTTATCACAGGTCATTCACCTTAGCGTAAAACAGCTGTCTTACTATTGCAATCATAATGTTCGCAGTAAGTATGTAGCATGTATCTTCAACAGTTTGATACGTAAACATTTTTAACAGGATGTTTCATATTTCCAATGTATTATTTATTTTTTTCATGCATATTATTTTAATTAATGATAAAAAAATTATATTCGCGCCTAGAGGTATTTTATGACGGATACATTGTGTGGACGACTTTTTTAAAACGACCTAAAAATCACGGTGTATACACACAATACCTTCTCGTCTCAAACTAAGCAGAGCTTTTATTATGAGTCCTAGACAACTGATACACATACCTCGAAATATATCAATATTGTAAATAAATGACTGTGCTCATCATACAAACATTTGTCCTGGGTGGGAATCGAACCCACAACCTTAGGTATAGCAGTCAGGGCCACTAACCACTAGACCAACCGGCAATGTCAAAGATACAACAAACCTTCCTGAAACAAATTCTGAAAGACTCGTTTTAAATGTCAGTCTGACATTTGTTTGTGACGGATCTTTGGACACCGATACCAGTACGTCAGAAGTTTGAAGAGGTCATTGAGAACCGACGAAGGCTGGTTGGCAGGCTCGCGGCGTGACGTGATTAACCCACCCCTCGCCGACGGCCGCCGCTGTCGCCGTCCCCGGGGCGCGAATCCAATTTACCAACTTGTACCCTGTTATTGTGTCTGCCTCTGTTTGTGCTCCCATAAGAAAACTTTTCTTTATAATAAATAACCTGCGGTCTACGTGCTGGTGATATTGGTGAATTGTATCTCTTGCCTTATTAATCTCTACCTGCTTTTTAAAATTAATTTGGCGACATTCATACCTACCTACGTACAACCTACCTATCCGGTCACTATCAAATTGAGTGCATTATTGCACTTATAGAAATAATCCAATTACGACCTCTGATACGATAAATATTAATCCTATTTATAATAGGATTAAAATTCACTTATTTATATTTATAATACACTTATCAATTAAGATGACCTATTAAGTAAAAAAAGTCCCGGACGTGAGTTTGGTACTATCAGAAAACATAATTAGCAAAAATTTTCTAGTTTTAAAACTTATTTTTCTTAGAAATGCAATGTTACACTTCATTTCAGAAACCCGCAAGATATGGAAGTTTATATCTGAAGCAAATATCCGACGATTTGCTCAACAGGACATCCGGAGTCACGCGACGATAGAAGACGGGAAGTCTATAGGTCGGGGCCATTTTGCGTAGTTCTCACAAGATACTTAGAATCTACCAGTATACAGTCCTTATGCAATCACTAAGAACTGCATTTTAATTTGTCGTACTATGACTCAAATATACAGGGTGTACGGAAATTAATGGATTAACTTAAAATGAGTTTGAATGTTAACTTAAAATAAGTAACCCAATTAATTCTTGCTCTCAAAAGTAAGCTTGTGAAACGGGTTATGGAAAATTCTAATCAAAAACGTTATTAAGAAAATATACGTTGAATATGAAGTCTATATCCTTGTGTGTGACTTGGTTAGATCCCTAATCTACATAATATTCCTGTCTGCATATAAAACGAGAAACAACTATAATTATATTGCGCAGCTTACACAGAAAACCGCATTACACAGAAAGATATTACTGATTACACATTGCTTATCTAGGACAGTCTTATTTAGTTATGATAATCATAGAAACAGCTGTGGAGATTATTATACGCATTACACGGTCATACGGATTGTATAGTATTAAGTATAAAGGATGCTTTTTGAAATGACGTATGTAGTTTTTAGGGTTCGGTACCCAAAGTGTAAACCGGGACCCTATTACTAAGCCTCCGCCGTCTGTGTCCAGGCTGTATCTCATAAACCGCTAAAAAGCTGAAATTTTCACAAATGATGTATTTCGATTGCCGCTATAGCAAAAATAAATGAAAAAAAAAATATATTAAGTATTTTTTGCTCAATGACAAAAACGGTAGATGCTTTTCAAAATAAATAATTAAATAACAATAAAGTAAATATTAAAGGTGAGCTCCAATACAACAAACGTAATTTTTAAGCAATTTTTACTCATTTTAATAAACAGGTAGAAACTTTTACCTTTGCTACAGACTAAAAATTTGTTTGCCTACAACAAACTTGATTTTCTATTATAGATAATAGTACGGAACCCTTCGCGCGCGAGTCCGACTTGCACTTGGCCGGTCTTTTTTATATTCCCGCTGTAGGAGGACACGTAATTTTGATGTTGTATAGAAATTCAATGAAATATTTAATTACAAGTTCACGTATAAAATGTTTGACGAATATGGTTAAATGAGTATTTTTAGTCGAGAGAGAATTTAATATTTTTAGTCAGATATTTGACACCACAATAATCGTGAACAATTGTGGTCACGACTCCATTTTGTAAACGATGATTTAATCAAATAAAATACCGTGGGAATGTGTCATGAATTGTGGAATGCTTAGAATGTTCTGAAAACCGATTTGTATGGAAAAATGCGCATTGTTATCGGAACTGACACTACAATCTCCCATATCGAGGTAATTATGCGTTGATGACGTCAAGTTTGACCTTTAAGTAGGTTTATTGTCACAATTAATCGAAAACATCCCTTTCCTTATTATCTTTTAGTGCAACAAGATTGTATGAATGTTTACGTTGTGAACGGCCTTCCATTTAAACGCAATCAAGTAATTATCTAGATCAGAAAACAAATTATTTCGTGACTAATTTACTTAAGGTTTTGATTAGTTTAAGCAACTTTAACTTTAAATCCGTGGATAACCGCCTAGTAAAAATGGGATGCTAAACTTACTGACTTTGTTACTTGTAGGTACCTACTTCGTTATAAAAGTGAATCAAAAAAATCGCAGAGACAGTGGGACGAGCCGCTTTGCAGAATCACTCAAGAAAATCTAATTTCTTCTTCTACCTCTCCTGCGGTGCGTGCACGCCTCCTGGCTGTTGGTGAATGGGAGTCAGGTCTTTGGCTCCATGCTCTTCCGTCGTCGAATATAGGCACCTTGTTCGACGACACTACTTTCCGCCTTGCTGCTGCTCTTCGCCTTGGCGCTGCTTGTTGTTCTCCGCATCATTGTCTCTGTGGAGAAGTTGTCAACAGCCTCGGACACCACGGTTTGTCATGCAGCCGTAGTGCGGGTCGCTTGGCTCGTCATGCGAACATTAATGACATCATCCGTCGTGCTCTTGTTGCTGTCGGCGTACCAGCCGTTTTAGAACCTAATGGTTTGGCACGCGACGATGGCAAGAGACCAGACGGTATGTCCTTGTTCCCTTGGAAGATGGGTAGGCCTTTAGTGTGGGACGCTACCTGTGTCGATACTCTTGCGCCATCTCATCTTCCCGGTTCGTCTAGCTGTGCTGGCGCTGCTGCTGCGGCCGCTGAAAACCTCAAGCGGCGCAAATATACTAAACTAGTTGGTAGTTATTTGTTTGAGCCGTTTGGGGTCGAAACTCTCGGACCGTGGGGCCCGAGTGCCAAGTCGCTTTTTAAAGATCTAGCAAAGCGACTTGTTGACACTTCTCGTGACCCAAAGGCTGGCGTTTACCTCGCACAGAGGATAAGCATTGCCATCCAACGTGGCAATGCCGGCAGCCTTTTGGGCACACTCCCGGCCGGCAATGATGCGGACGAATTTTTTGATGCGATTTTTTAAGCCTTGTATGTAATATCTTTGTATATATATGTTTGTAAATATTTTAATTTTAGTTTTATAAGTTTGTAAATATAATATTAAATCCTTTTGTTGATATGTAGAAAAAATGGATAGACATGGCAAAAAAGCTTTGGCCATATATACATCAAAAAAATGTCTAAATGCTGTCCCGGCAAAACAACTAATTCAAGAACATTCGATACGTCGAAAACAAAAAAGATATAAATCGCGATAAAAAGCCTCTCATTCATAGAAACGTAATAATTACTAATTAAGATAACTCTGTTGTTTTCAGACCTAATCATTTCTATATAATTCAAATGGTTATCACTATGAGCTATATCATTCAGCAAACACAAAGTCAATCTGTGTTAAACCGATAAAAAATGTAATCATGTACAAATTAGATGAGTATCTCTAATATAATTGAATGCAAGCTTACCTACCTAATTACTTGCTAACAAGATTATTATGATTTTATCGACTAAATAGTTGAATAGAACGTTAGATCTGACGATCGTTAGATTTTTTTGTGGATTAGGGTTTCCGATTCAATAAACAAATTGTCCGTGACGTAAGTTATCATTTTTAGAAAACATACTTGGCAACATGAATGAAAAACATGATTACAAAGATGGAACGTTTTATGATCTAAATCCGAGCAGATTTTCTTTCTCACCTTATGACCATCATTTTATGGTATAGTACTATTGTGCTATTTACATTTTCAGCCAAATGGTGGGAGAAAAAGTGGCCTACCACCACCTCTTAAAACTATATTATTGCAGTTGTGAAAGCGTGACACTAGTGAAACTAGTCGGGCTATTCCGATAAGAACGCGTGTGTAAGCCCTAGTAGTATCATTTAAGTATGCAATAATATTATTTTCAGATATGGCTTTAGGTCTTCAGGAATCCAACAGTTTACCCACTACCTAATAATAATACCTATTTCAGTTGTGGAAACGTGACAGCGCAGTACACTGCGTAGAGACGCGTCTCTGTCTTTAACAGACGCAATAGCAGGTTTTGGAGGTAGACTTTCAGGACTTGTAACAACTATTGATTAATTACTAGATATTGTGATATACGGCGATACAATCTCAATCAAATCTCAATCAATTTATCAATTCTAAATGTATTTTCAGTTATCTAAATTCCGACATTTTTTTGTCTTTTAGAACACAATGTTCATAATTGGCTAATAATAAAATAAATGAATGATACTAGGCGACTAACATTTACATTGAAGTGTATCGAAAGCAATTAACGAATGAGGTGACATTTAATATCAATTTACTTTAACGTAGTAACTCTATTAATCAATTCTCGTTAAAAGCTTTCGCAAACACATTTATGATATTACTTACATAAAACCCAACAAGAAAAATAAAATTATTCATTCTGTTTCGTTACATAGCATGACGGCGTTTTTCTCGATTGTTCAAAAAAATGTAATTTAGGCAAATATTTTGAGAACATTCCATTAATAATAAATGAAACGCCAAGCGAGTGCGGGTCGGGATGGCATTGCTTTAAGTAGACACCCGTATCAAAAGTCATGTAAATAAGGCAAGCAATAAACATAGACCTTTTACCTGCCCCATCGGGCGAGAATAAGCGAAAACACCAAGTTGCAGGCGGTAATTCGTTTTGTAGCTACTATACAGATACTGTGTAGCATATTGTGGGTAAGTGGACCTTTTATTCTTACAGTAAACAGACCAAGATTTGTGTTTTAAGAATTTATATCCAACTTGATTTTGCTTGCGGCTCCACCCGTGAATGTTCTGCAAAATATCTGTAAATGAATTTTTATTAGTTCAAAGACGTCTAAAACGAGATACCCGTAGTTTGGTTCAGGTTTTTATTTTAAGTTACCTCTTGTAATATAAGTAAACTTTGAAGGAATTAATGTTGTGTCTTGTAATCTATGTGATTACATTGGAATGATTGAAAACATTCATTTTTGAAGACGCAATAGTTTTTTTAGTAAGTCATGAGGTTATCTCCCAAGTCTCAATAAAATTAAAACTGGGACAAGGAATTTCATTTTTTAATATTGTGATAGCTAATTAGCTATCAAAACATAAGTACTGAAATCCTAATCTCTATAAGTCCCAGTAATTAAAAATCAGATTGGATTATTGTTTCTAAGCCAATATTTTCTCTGGGCAACCTGAATATTAATTCTTATCGTATTAACAGTAGCTATTTGGCTTTCTACATTGATAGGTATTATAAAAATGTATACCAATGCCTAGGACGTAAAATAACTAGTTGATTAGGTAGTTCATTTTCTTTTCATTCTACATATTGTTTTATGAAAATGATTTCTTTAGAAATAATGTTCTAATAATTAAATAAACACAAAGCCGTGCGCATCTGGATGAGACACAGATCACTGACAGCTTGTTTTTCTCTTGTCATTTTTCCACATAACAAAAAAAAGAACATGATATCTCCGGTACTTATTTTGTGTGCTTATATTTTAATAGGTATTTAGGTAAACGTGCTGCAAGGTCATTCAACTTTAATAAACGCGTGTTATTTCCCGGAGATCAAGCGTCTCTTGTTTATTATATCCTTTTTAAGGCAGTGCCAGCTGGCGACGACATTTCGTGCCCGTATTTATGGGGCAAACTTAGTTAGTAGCCCAAACTAAGTTCGTCATTCTAACGAGATTATCTCTCCTTCCACCAGCGTATCATTTTCTCAAAGAAAGGATACTGAGTGATCTAATTTACGTGGACTGTCGCGGAATATTATATCGCTGCTCAAAATATCGCTGTCCCGTCTCAAGAAGTTATATTTGTTATGTTATAGGTACAATATGTATAATTGTGAAATCTTTCCATTAAAGTAGATACGATATTCTATTTTTAGGTACCTATCATTAATGGTAATCATGATTTGATCAATATAATTTGATTGATATACGTGTCGTGTATATTTATCAGTGAATGAGATTTTAGTAACTGCGTCTTTTATTTTTATTTTTAACGACTTTGAACTTTCACACAACGCCATCTAGTCTCAAACTATGCAGAGCTTGTATTATGAGTACTAAACAACTGATAAACATACTTATATACTTCCAAAACATACATATTATAGATTAATTACACCCAGACACAGAACAAATAACAGGGTTCATCACACAAACATTTGCCCTGGGTGGGAATCGATCCCACGACCTATGGTATGGCAGTTACAGCCACTAACCACTAGACCAACAGGCCAGTCTAATCAAAGTTTTAGTAACAAACATTCCGTAATTTCGCTCTTATTTCAGTTTCAACTGATGAAATATTTGTTGTAATTGTTATTTGCTTAAATATAGGTATTGGTGGTACTCTTGGTGACACAAAATGATAATCCAATACAAGTGGATATTTAATGTTACAAGGTCTCATTGGTTATTGACACATTTCAATGTATCGTATACGTGTAAAGCGCGTGTTAAAAAAAACCCGGCATGAAAGGGTCATGCCGGGGTTTTTTTTTTTATTAATAATAATACAATTTCTCGGTATCGTTTATTAATTCGAGAATGTACGATTGATAAAGAGTAGGATATAGCTGATTACAAGTAGCAAAGTGTTCTTTTTTTTTGAGGTAATCTATGTATTAAATTCCCATGTTAGTTACTGTATACTCCTCCAAAACGGCTGGACTGGTTCTCTTGAAATTTTGTATATTGTTAATTTGGTAAGTCTGAGAATCGGCCAACATCTATTTTTCAATAATCCCTACTTCTTTTGTAAATGAAGTCGCGTGAAACAGCTAGTTTTCATATGATTTGTAAGTTCCTGTGGTTTTTCCTGTACCCTTAAAAATATTGATATGCAGAAAAACTGGAATAAAAAAAACACGTACGCACAACTGAAGAATAGGCGTAAAGGACTTACAACATATTGAGCGGCATGTTGTGCAACACGCTCACCAATTTTTAATGGTTTAAAAGCGGAAATTCTTATCATTTATCGATTTTGAGCCATATATCAAAAACCGACGTCTTAAATTCCAGTAATTGTAGTAAAAATGACAGATTTGTTGGATGATAAGTGTAGGCAGGCAGGTGTTAAGTTTACGGCAAGCGCTGATTCATGCAAGTTGTAAGACTTTTGGATTTTCTTGTCAATAAGATAACGCCGTCAACAAAGTCATTCAATTTTTTGAAAATCTTATCTCACTATCGTACCCACCGGAAAATATACTAAAGAAACAGGATTAATTCTTCATTTGTAATTTAATTTGTTTTTTACGGTATAATTGACACGCCATCAACGAGTATTCAGATTTTTTTCCAAACCCACTGCACTACATGTCACGGGTTCGATCCCCGCGCAACACAAGTCCCTATTCGCTCCGACAATTAGTATATTTCATAGTAACGACTGGCATCGTAATTTGAAAAAAGCAATTGGTTTACGTTAAGGTTTTTTTTGTATTGACTAAAATCATATGTTATTGAACGTTCTTGTGAAAATCTTAACATAACAATAGTATTAATGTACAAAATGTGATATGATAGATTAGCCTTAAGAAAAATGCTTTCTGTAATTAAATGAGATATTTCTGCCAGTAATAAGATATACGAATATTTATAACACCGAGACATTTATTTATGAGCTCTTATTACTAGCCTCGAACCTTCATAATGGTAAAGTTCATGAAAATATTAATCTTACTTCCAAATTAGATCGTCCGAGAGAAATATACAAAAATAGACCTTAAAACCTAGCATTTAAATCTTTATTTAAGTGACAGATTTTTTTTCATTTAAACACCTGAACTGAAGTACTGTAACCCCTTTAGAATCCTAAACTAAACAATTACTTTGACATGAACAGTCAAGAAAACAAAACACACTCGGAGTTCTCGCCGTCACGGCTGCGAAATTCTATTCGAATGTTATTTAATTTAAAGTGAAAAGTGAATGTCAGTAAAATGAAAAAGAATATAGACAATGCAACTGTCTGCCATGCCGCGTTGTAAATCGGTGTTATAAAGTAGGCCACTCAGCGTACTACAATTTTTGACACTATATTTTTAAAAACAATTGAATTCCGTAATTGGACTATAACGAGGTGATATGTGTTTTTTTTTAATAGAACACATAATTGACAAACGCTAAAAGAAAATTTCTACAGAGTTCCTGGGCATCAATGACTGGAATTTAGAAATGTCTGTCTGCAGTGAGCAATGCTTAATCTTTCTTTATTTAGACAAACGAGTGCGCTGCCCAGCTGTGGGATATTTAAGGGCTGGTATTATAGCTTAGCTTACGGTGCAGCGTAAAATAATGCTTTATTCATTAATTTTGCCTAAACAATCAATTTAATAAATCAAAGAAAGATTTAAATCAGTGTCTTATGATGAACGTTCATACAGTTTTGATAAGATATTGATATCTTGTTTTTTTTCTCCTTAGTTCCAATATCGCGTAAAAGGGGCGTACAGCCCACGTCATAAGATCACGTGCACATTATAACAATACAACTTATCTGTGCGCGCGGCACTATATGTGCGTCGATTGATTCATTAATATTCCAGCATTCATATCTGAGATAGTAACAAACAATTGACACCTGTATTAGTACCTAACAACACTATATTCACAGGGGTTTCCAATATTAGATGTCGTGCGCAAAGATGAGTTGATAAGACTATACTCGTACATAATTCGATTCTCATTTTAGCACTTACCTTCGGATAGGCTCCTTTGTACGTAATAACTCTTTTGTCACTACATTAAAATTCCGTGGAAATCCAGCTTGCAGTGAAGTATCGCTTGAAAGCAATAGCGCGGGTACTAACACGTTCTAGCAGCTTTATCTGGTTCTTCAATTTTCAATTTCAATTTTAAAGCAATTTTATGATTCCTAGAATGTTTGTGGAAATCAATGTATATGAGGCAATTTCGTTGAAAACGTTTTCACACACTTTATATCACTTGTTAGATCCGCAAAGCAGACATAACTAAAATCTGCTAGAACTAAGAATTTCACAAACTACCGACTACTCCATTTTAACTAATTGTATTTTGCTTTAGGACCTTGTGAATCATGACAGTTGAGGGTAGATACACATAAGCGTATTTAAAGACTAGTCCTCCAAAAACAGCAATCAATCTTTCGTTGAATTCCTTAACAGATCATGGAATTCTTCGCCAAAGTGTAATATGTAACTGTCACGTACTACAAACATTTACTTAAGTAAATAATTTGATAGGTTCCAGGGTATCATCGAGTAGAGAAGTGTTTTCCTATACGTCATACGCGTGGAGGTTTGACACACAATTGTGGGGTCAGAGTAAACACGTCGCTGTCGCTGGGGGCTGCGGGACTTGGGGGACTGGGGGCTCGGGGGCTCGGGGTCACCCGTCCTGTCCCGCCTGTCACGCTAACCGCTACTCAATACCTATCTCTCATACTTTACAAGTCGTTGACAGAAAACTGCCAATACTTCATGTCATACCAAAACCTTCTTTACACATTATCTTTGGCTTTCTAAATCAATGGGTTTGCAAAGGGTTACAAAACAGTTTTGTTATTATTTCAGTTCGAAAGAAACCGTATTTTATTCTATTGTCTATTGTTAAAGACAGATTTGATAAGTTCCGTACTTATACCGTTACTTGTAATAAGTCCATGAACTTTTATTATTAAAAGCTTTTGTTACAACTACGACTGTTAAGATAATAAGGAATCGTAATGATACTAATTTCCAAGAATCTTGCTTATTACTCAAACTTCTTGGTTTAACTAATTTTGAACTCAATTCAAAGAATTTATTAGAATAATGGTAATATTATAATTTGTGTAGTATTTGTAAGTTAATCTAGAAATGTGAAATGAATAAAAAAGACAAAATTTAATATAGCATTCGGTTGAAGAATTTGAAGAGTTGAGTATCAAATACTGTTTTTACCTTATATTTTGGTAAACACCTATTTTTACAAAGATGAATCACATGTAAAAATATTTCTTATGTTTCAAGGAACTATTACTTTTTTAATAAAAAAAAACTTTCAAAAACCTAATTATACAAAAATTTTACTTACAGACAAAATTCTCAGTGAACCGTGAATTAATTCATTTCGTTGAAAGATTCCCTTCCAGTTTAGAGGGCACTTGCCCTTGAATGGGCATCGAGTGGGCTCTGAGGTCGGCTTAAATACTGAACATTTAATTAAGGTACTGAGAAGTTTTAATCAACTATGAACTGTGGGATTTTTCACGCAACCTGCAATTACTTTGTTGTAAGGTCAGCAATGGAGCAAACAAAGTTCTGATTTAGTATGAACGACCAATTTTGGATAAAAACAACACTAACATTAAAACAGTAAAATTTTGGCGTTAAGTGATGATTAGGGGTGACGATTAATCAATAGTAGTCTCATTGCAAATGACCTCCAAATAAAATAAATACAAATACTTTATTTTTTTAAGGCAACCCTGTTTCTCAATTCTTATACCTACATATCGTGTTAGGAAAACTTGCAAAAGTAAAAAAGTAATAAATTGTGTTCAAGGACATCTGTTGCTGTCTGTACGCACGGCCACGCCTAGATTAGGTAGTATTTATTAAGTAATGCGGCGCCCCGCGGTTTCACTTACGTAGTTCCCGTTCCGATGAAAACACATAGTAAAAATATAGACTATATTGCTCGCTGATAATATTGTAGGTTTATAAAATGGATTTTTTCATTATTATTAAATTTTTTGTCAAAGATATATCTTTTTAAGAACATTTATTAGTAGATAAGTAACATATTTGTATAAGTCTTTTTGTTTGAATTTTGTTTTTCTTGTTAACTTATAATGTTCATCTCATTGTAAGGTTCACCTGATTTTCTAGATGCGAATGCTGTGTTCTCGTTTAATTGAGGAAGCACAACCCAAACGTACCTATACCATCCTCTTTTGTCTAAAGATTTATCAATTACATAATCAAATGTATTTTATTTCTTTCTTTCTATCTTGTGTATTCCTTGTTGAAGATCCTTTAATATAAATAAACTAATCAAAGGTTGTATTTTGAATGCATGACAAACAAGCGAACACACTGACAATCGCATTTTTAAGGACTGTGTCGAACTGACTATAATTGTAAGTTCTGAGTTTTACGATAATTTCGTGAACCCACACCCTGTGTTGAATGATTTATTCTTACCACGAGTCTTGTTAATTCAATAAATCGGAACATTTAATGATCTTTTAAAAGAAATGTCAATTTGATCGCCATATAATTCCTTTAAATGAGTTATTCGCAAATATAAATCACGTGATAATAAATTAAATTAATGTATGTTTATTTAAAACGTTAAACGAGTAATCAACGTGTAAAACCGTGACAAAAAGCAGGTTGTATGTCGCGTTGTTATTGTTATTATGTCTGCTCAATTAAGTTTTATCGCATTTCAGTGTCAGCTACTTACATTTCAACAACAGCACTAAATTACACAGGCATTATTTTGGAACTTAAATATATTGTGTACACGCCATTCACGAGTGCTTTCATCGTGTGTCCAGAACAAGCCGGCGGCTATCACAAACAACCTTCAACTTTGCTTTTAAGACCGACTGTAGATTTATTTAAACTTTCACTAAACGACCATCCCTTTATTTTCAAAGTCCATAATTTACACACGACCCTACACCCTACCTCTACCGTAATCCATTTAGCGTGTAAACTCACATTGTTATTACTTTAACATTATAATTTATACATTTTTCATTTGATTTTGTTGAACCGTTGTTTTAGAAACCGGATTAAGTTAGTTAGGCCCACAAGCGGCGTCGTCAATTCATAAAAGTTTCATTTTCACGAAACTCGGGAAATAATCAATGGGCAGGCAGAAAGGGACTCCGTGAGCCGTGATGGATTTGGTCCAATCAATGCGACTGGGTAAATGAAAAGAACGCCTAACGAAGAGTCCAGACAATAGTGTCGGCTGGCGAAAGCCTTAGAACGGGATAACTGATTGTTATTGGTTTTGCGAAAGCTCCACACGCCGGCTGCCGACATCGGTGAATACTGAAAAATAAATTGTTGGCTTTGTGTTGTGGGGAAACCCGCCGGCCCGGGCTGCGGCTACGTAATACATGGTTTTTGAGAATTGCCCATATTACTGTAAATATAAAATCCACGTAGACAAGTATAAAGCCTCGTATTATAAACAAATTACATTGTGATCGATCAATCCGTCAATAATGTAATAAAGTGTTCGGAAAAGTTTATTTTATTATCTTCCGAGTATGTGTGCGCACAACACGCAGTCGGAATACCCAAGGCAAGTCAAAGTGGATACAACTAATACATCACGCTTGATTCGAAGCTGAATAATCCATTTTCCCTGACAATGTAACTGTTCAATAAATGATTTTCTCCATAAGGATAATGGCTGGAGTTTCTACTGTTTATTGTGGACTCGATCTCGTACTATGATTGATTGAGGCTTAGGTGGAACTCTTCCAAGGGGAAATTACTTCGTTATTCTTCCTCAGTACTTAGCTACAGACGTGATTGTGGACTATCGATATCCACTAAACGCTGTATTATTGGATTAATGGCCTTAATGTAGGAGTTTGTTTGTGTGAACGATAATATTGTGGAATGTTTTCCTTTACTAATATTGAAAGGTATGGACATGGATAATCAACATTTCTACTTACTTACCTTTTCTTTGCTTCTGAGTATTATGAGTAAATATTAGTAAAAAAAGAAAATATTTAGACAAATCCAACCGCTTCTTTATTCTATTTGTTCATATTTATATTACATAGTTTTATGATATTATAACTATATCTTTACAAATCTTGAATAACAATTAACTAGCCGCATTGACACGTCGGAAGTTTTTCTTAGAAGATGATAATACATTTACATGAGATAGTGTTTCGATAAAATTATTAAAATTAACATTATAGAGTTTTAACACAGTATAAATACATACAGTAGTTTAACTTTCTAAAAATAATACCTACAGCATTTAAATTACATCAACAACATACCGTTCGTTCGTCATTGCGACACGCTCGTGACTGTATCATGCCATGGTTTGATAGCGTAGGTATAAGTGCATAACTCGCGTTACGCCCGATTATATGAAGACTGAATACTGTATATATTATTATACTGTGCTTTTAATATAAATCAATTTTATGTACAGTGAACAGAAGCACATGTTTCTTCCCCGCTTTAATCGTTACGCATCAGTCTTTGTCAAGGGTTTAAATGTGGCCCCAACTTATAATAAAATGAAATACTTGTATTTCGTCGATACTCCGTAAGAATGGAAGATTTCTACAGCCCACAACGATTCGATTTAGGTTTAAACAGACATTGTATGAATCATTATTATTACCTAGTATAATTATTTACAGCTAGATTTGAATCCGAGTAACGTTTCACGTTTAAATAATAATTTATAATTTTTTTATAAGAATAGATCCAGATGTTGTAAAATAAAGTTTTAAAGATAGACATATATTTTTTGCAGATATCTGCGCTAGCCAGATTACAAAGAAGTGACATTCATCTAACATTGTTTAAATAAATTCTCTAAAAGTAACTTTTAGTTGTTCTTTTAACAACCATTTTATTTAGGTATTTTATTCATATATTTCATCTAATTCCTTAAAACCGATTAATTCATTTATTAAATCTATGTTTGGCCAGTTTGACCTACGACTAAACATAACGTTGACAAATTGTTTTTAAAACAATATTTTTGTATTATAAATCGACTCATGCAAAAAGAGCTTCGGAAGCAACCTGGTAAGAGCGCGAATTATGGACCAAATTGGCGAATCAAACGTCAGAATGTAATACAATTGGCGGCGCGTGATTGTACGTTCATTTTTAATTCAGTATATTCCCACCACTGCGGCCTCAAAGCTCTTTTTATCTGTGCCGTACTAAATTCACAACTACTTATAGAGTTAATGATTTAAAACAAAATTTAAATTCATGGGATTGGATATGTTCAATGAATTTGTACACAATGAAGATCGCGACCAGCGAGTACTTACAAATACGTTTGTACTTAATTAATTAGATGTATTAGTAAACTACCGGACACTGTACAACAGTGGAACTAGAGTTGTTGATATTCGCCAAACACTGCTAGACGTTGATTCTGAAACAATAGACAAAAAAGAAATTTAAAACTTGGACTTCTTATGAATTTGTATGTACCAAGAAGTTCCGCTTAGTTTATGTGCCCCTGTTTATAGTTCCGCTAGCGGAAAATTGGTTTGAACCAAGTTCTAAACCACACAACCGGACAATGCACTCTTTACCCGTCCCGGATATTCAGTTACCTACCCTAATAAATCAAGCCCAGACGTCGCATTATTACATTTGCAACAAAGACTGAAACATAGTTTTATCAACCAATGTTCAGATTTCAAATAGAGCTCTTTAATGTTGAATGTTTTTTTGAAATGAAAAAAGATTAAAGCTGATTTGTATCATGTAATACTCTCATAATGCAATAAATATTTACCTAACTAATCCTTTGATATTTTTATGTTAATCGACACTAAACAAATTTATACAAAAATGAAATAGGCAGATATAAGCGAATTATTCATAGAACGAAACAATTTTTTTTGCCATGTATGATAAAATAAAATACTTTGTTTAGTATTCTCCGCAGAATCTATAAAAGATTGTAAAGTGGCCGCAAGTGGCTGTTTTATCCCGAAGCTATTTTGCGACGCGGAGTCGCTACACACTGGTATCGATTGCACTTACCTACTGCTCTATTACGGACGCCTAGCACGGAGGCAACCTCTGGTTGCTCCATATCGAAAATTAGTTCGGCTCGAGCCGCGTACAGGTTGTATATGCTCGCTATGCAGGTCAGCCGGAGACTGCCGCGCTCGAACGCCTCGTTGCGGACCACGAACGACACCTCCGCGACAGACGGCACTCTGTTGTCCGGGCCCGTCCGCTCGAACGTCGGCTTCAAACTCTCCTTGGGGGGTCTTCGAATCTCCTCCTTATGTAGATTTATGTAAGACTCATCTAAATACTGTATATTGCTCTCGTCGTGGAAAATATTGAAGCTCATGTCATCGTCAGGCTGCTCAGTGGTCGTAGTCTCCGGCTTTGGAGGCGGATCCCATTTAAACCAGGATGGCAACTCGTGCATAAACGATTCCATGTCAATCTGTGGAAACATCACTCATATTAGTATCTAATACTAAGACAGACACAGAGGTTTAACGGAAAATATTACGGATATTACAAAGCTCTACGTTAGATAAAGGAAGCTTATATAGCTCTGAGCTGTTTTGTGATTAATGAACTCGCCTACGCAGCGGGCAGTGACGGCGGCAAAAACAACGGTCGCGTCACAGTGAAGTAAGTAGAAAGGGTCCATTATTCGCCGGTGGGCTCCACGGTCCCTTGTCTGTCGCTGTCCAGCCGACGTTGAGAAAAAGCATTTTTAAAATGCCGATATTAAATAATATAGTCCGTTGAAAAATCCTTGCCGCGACGTCAGAAAATTTATAGTGAAATAATTTCGGACGGGGAATTTTCGTCATGTATACATCGAAGGAACAGATAGCTGAATGGGCGAGATTCCTTGTAAAATAAATAATTTGTAGCTAAATTATTCAGAATTTTTTGAGATATTGTAAATAATAAATGTTAATGAACCGTCCTTGTTCAGAAGCTCCGGATTTTATTTCTTGACGCGTATTACAATTTTATTCAATTTATTACCTTTTTCATTTCGCAATTTTAAGGTGGAGCATAAAGAGTTGGAATAATTTTCTGTCGTATTCGGTGCTAAAACGACTTGATACTTTGCCGACTTTCTTATAATAATTTCCTTGTTCCAATACTTACACCGACATAGGATATTATATACTAAGCTTATAGGTCTAGTGTTCACAACTATCTCAATCCTATTAAGCGTTTACAATGAGTTCGTTTATTAAAATAAAAATGCAATATCTTAAATTATTAATCTAATGAAAAAATTCAAACCTTAGGCTGAACTTAAACCTGCAACTCCTGGCTTAACGCACTTAACTCATGATTAATTAAAAATGCATAATTACTTGGAACTTAACTTAAAAAGCTAATAGTGACTATAAAATCCTGAGTGTAACATGTGCTTCGCGTTAAGTGTTGCTAATGTCCTCTCAACCTAGTGGCCTTAATTTCAGCGAAACATCTACACTTTTACCTCCCTTATTTTATTGTAATTAACGTATTAAACCTCTTTGCATAACAGAAGTGCTAAAAAACGTGTGTCTGAGGCATCGGGGCTGCAAATGGCATTTTTATGTTTTTATGAGAACTTGCTTAGTAACATGTGTGCAATTCGTCTCAAAATAAACGAGATTATCCAAATAAAACACGCATAATTTTTCCTCGAAAGTAGGTTAGTCACGTTCTTTAAAGGAGGTCCAATAACTTAGCTAACGTATTATAATAATATATCGGCGATCTCCTGACCTAAGTTATTGTTATAGCGTGGTACTTAGTTATCTTTAACTTCAAAGCGGTTCGGCCGACTCTATATTGATTTTACATCAAACACTTCGTCTTATAAAAGCAATATTTTGGTAGCACCTGTATTTTCGGAGTGCAATTGCTTTCAATTCCCAACTACCAATACACTTTGAATTGTTTTTAAATATCTCTCTGTCGCTACTTTTTTTTCATAAAGAGACAAAGACAGCATGAATCTTAACGGCACTATGGGTACGTAGGGAACAAAAGTATTTATAATATAAAGCTTGCTATTCATGCCTTGGTTGCAGTATAAAGCACAATTTGGCATGTGCCCTCGATGGTTTTGCTGCAGCTATTTTTTTAATAACACCCATGCCAAACTGTCTGCTCATTTAATTATTGAGAAAAAAAAGAAAATCTGAAAACTAATTAATTTAACCGCAAATGGATTTTTTAGGACTCGTGTACGGTTGTTTCGCCGCCTTTGGGTGTACATTTACAATGAGGATAAATGTGTGTTATCTCATAGTCCAGCAAAGGAGACGAAGCTTGCCCTCAGGGTGAATACATCTGTGCATGAAGTAATGCTATGCGCTATCATGCACCGATACCAAAACGCGGATGACGTAGCACAGCGGTTCAGGTTTAGTCAGTAAGAGTCTGACACTGCCCGTGGCTCCTCACGGGGTCACGGGTGTCCATAAGGATTCCCGTGCTTTACCGTAAAAAAGATTGAATACATCTGATCTTGAATATGTTATCTCACCTCTTGTCCATTGAGTGCAAACGTGAGGTTGGCCGGTGGTAGCGCAGGAGGCGACGCGCAAGTTGCACGCAGGGTGGACCCCACGCCGTACCACGACCGGTCTGACACCAGCTTTGGACCCCATTCTGGAGCTTCTGCATAAAGAGGAACAAGTATTTAGTAAATAACCAAGGAAATTCTAGTCATGTGTCGTACATTTTGATAGTTTTTCTTATGTAAGTGAAAAGACTGTTTTACCGCAAGAAAATAGAGAAAATAATTAATACCTGAATTTTGTTTTTCATGTAAAAAAAATTACGTTTATGTGATTTCTAGCTGAAGTAGAGTAGGAAATAGTAGTGACAAGTATTTTTCTTGATTTTATAAAAAAAAAACAGTTTTAATGAAACTCGTTTGGATTTAATACTTTAAGACGCGCTCTTTCATAGTCTTGAAAGACAATTTTCTACGGTTTCTAAGAACACAATGAAATATCTAATAGGTATATTTATGAAGTTTCTTGTCGGTTCTTCTCTATAAGAATGACATTTTGGAGTCAGTAACGTTTTGAAAGTGCCTATAAAGGCCTATTCAAAATTAAAACCTTTTCTTTATTTTTAACACAGAGAGTTGAATACCATCATATGCTAACCCACACGCCTACATGTAGGTATATAGCTATGTATGTCCATATATTCTTTCAGATACCTACGGTCGTAACAAAAGCGTCCAGGAAGTTAGTATCCAGGCTGACAAGCAAACCTCTATTAAGCTTTATTGACTTAGAAAATGTGTCGTTCCTGGAAGCAGTCCAACGCCAGTTTATCTTATATTTCACAGTATAAAGAACTATTTGCCGACGAAAGCGCCATCATTTAATTATGAAGCAAAAAGTTTGGCACGTTTAATAGAGTAAAAGAGAAATATTTAGTTATATCTTGTTCAGTCCAAAAAGTTTTCACTCGAGTAGCTAGTATCCCACCACTCGGCGTCAGTTTCGTTCAAAATTCGTCAAAAGTCATGAAAATTATGTAAAATATATTGATGCTGTACTTTTGCGGGCGCACTCACCTCAAAGTCACGTCGTTACATTAATTAGTACGTACGTGGGTTTAATTTTTAATGAACACGGTTACTCGAAACAAGTGGTACAAAGTACTTGACATTCAAAAGTGGGGAAGTTCTCTTCGCTGGCTTTTTGATACATGTATCAGTTTACCTAATTTACGCTGAAAATGTACAGACAATTATTACTTTAACAAGGGTGAATGACGTCACTCGTATAGGAAACGTTATAGGCTCGTGGCAAAGAGTATGATGCCTTACAGACAGCCTTACTGTTTGAGACTATACAAGTATGTATGCAAGTGTGTGTAGAGGCGTGTTAGTTTGCTAGTGTCAGAAACAGAAAATTCCCTTTATGCCCGACGTTAGTACGCTCAAAAGCTTTCACGCTTTACTTCGTCCAGTGCCTAAAAGACTCGGCCAGTGGAACATTTATTCAAGTTGATTTATAACGTGTGATGAAACGAACATTTTTCCTCTAAATTTTCCATAGAAATATATTTTGATGCAAAAAAAATAGAATGGAATAAATAAAATAAAGGTGAACTTCGTTTAGAGCTATAACATTAATACCAGCTGCTGTATTTATGGCACGTTTATTTACCTACCTTCAGTGAGGCATGCGGTGAGTCTACAGGGAATAACATCAAACCTCTCACAACCGAATCTTCTTTCAGCCAGAGATTTGTTTTACTTTATGAACCTTCCCCAGAGTGTAAATAAATACCGTACGTTCCGAGAATGTGTGATGTGTTTAATCACTGTATAATACTGTAGCTATACACACATAGAACTAAAACGTATTCTGTTAAATTTGTTACTCACATAATACCTACGGGGAACATTGAAAATGCGGCTCTAAGATCTCAAGAATCCTTTGAAGCTAATTAATCCGTGTAACAGAATCATGTCACACAAATGAGCTCGTCAGCGTGATTCATGACGGAGAATCACGTCGTGATGGGACAGGTAAAGTCATATAATTCCGAGAGGTACATGAACGTAAATCACAAGGTTATGAAGCCCAAGGGGTCTATTATTAGATGGGGAATACAAAGTTTCGTGTTTCGTTTCGCAGCCAATGTCTATCGCGTCGTTACAACTGCCATTAACTAAATATTATGACGATCTTTGAAATTGTAATAAATATAAAATGAAGATTAAAAGTACAGTCATTGTTGACTTTTTATGAAACGGCCTATTAAATCATGGCTTAGAGTACTCTGAAGATTTCAATATTTTTTTATGGTTATGGTTTTTGATTTATGATGCAAAAATCTCAGGAAGGTTTAGGATTACAAAACTCCTAAAGCCTATTATTTAGGTTGGGTCGTCGAATCCTCTACTCCTAAGTATTCCATAAGCTGTGTACATAGACCCTTTGAGTTAGTAAGGTTGGTATACATCTAATCAATTAGTTACTAATTATTTTGTCTATTTCTTAAACAGACAATACTATGGGTGTTAGTGGCAGGCACGATGGGGATAATTGTCACGACCGTGATCGCGTGCGTGACCGACAGTAGTTTTACGGTACGGACGGCCCTGTTTAACGGTTCTAAATGAAATCGGTAAACATCGATACAGTGACGATGTTTTAGTATCGATGTGAACATAGATAACGAGTTTTACGGAACAAACTTTTCGTTATCGAGTGACTGTGCCGGTAGTTAACCTAATGGATACGAAATTGTTTAGTTAATGAGGGTATGGGTAGGGCTGAATAGAATTTACTGCATTGTAAATATAAAAGGAAAATAAAAGTTCGACTAAGTAAATGTATAAAGAAGTCTATAGGCGCTTATCAGGTACGGTAGAGAATTGAGTTGCGTCCATCGGACAACTGGTGTGAAGCGGTGTTTGTTGATTATCAAGTTTTAAGTGCAAATTATAGTGACTACCACGTGACTTCCTTAATAATAATAAGGAATTATTCCCGTGGTAGATGCCCATTTTAGATTAAAGTTCTCAACAAGGCCTCTGCATGTTGGACCTAGTGTGTCTCCGAGTAAGCCTCGATATCCCGTTAATTAAAAAAAGATAAGGAATTATGGACAGAACAAAAACGTAAATCACTTTTTAAAATATTTATATGAATAAAGATGCTTCAAATTTCAAATACTTATAACATGTCATTCCAGGCAGGAAATTAGAGCAACATTCTTACAAAGGATTCATTTTAATCTGGCCAGTTGAAAAAATGGATAAGGGTGAATAAATCCGCGGTCACTTTAATTAATTTTGAGCGTGGGCTTTCTAACCACGTCAATAAACCAACGCTTGAATTAATATATATTTTTTAAATCTCAGTAATTATTGTTGAAATATTAATTGTTAGGCTATGAGCCATATCTTTTCCGTAAAATTAGTGACACGTAAGAAACTGCGATGGCGATATTAATTAGCATTCTTTTTACTGGTTTATTTAAGGTCGCTTTTTAACAGCTAAGGTCATAGAGACCATATGAGTTATGATTTTGGTACAGTAAGTTACAGTTAAATTAGCTAAAAAAACATTAATCATTTGTAATTAACATTTGATAATACTTATCATGATAAAGAGAAATTTAGTAGAACAAATGCATGTCTGTCAACATACGTCTTTCTTTCTACTCATGATTCACAAAATAACGTTTGGTGCATAATGCGGTAATTATCAAAAGATTATACTGATTCAGCAAAACAGATAAAAAAATCCGTTGAATATTCAAAAACGCGTTGTGTAATATGAAATCGGAAAATTTTACAGTTAATACGATTAAATAATTCGTTATCGTCGTCATATCAAGATATAAATGATTGATAATTTTGGTTGATTGCATAATTTAAGAAACCGGTAGATATAATGTTCAAAGGAATATGTAAATGTTACAATCAACATCAGTTATGCTTGGGAGTCTCGTAGCAGTTGAAAATCCATGGTTCGTTCAATTCTAAAGTGCTACGAATTCCGTCACATAGCAGGTCAATGCATGCGTCCCGCATTTGTAAGCTCAAGTGTCCAACAAGCACTGCTATTCTGTAAACATTGAATTTTGAACGCATCGCCTACGGTCTACGATTTTGAAGGTCTACGCCATGTCAGATTCTTGCATTTCTACATTTATACGGTTTATTTATTGCTGATTATTGATGCAATGATCGTCTTTGCTTGATCGTGTCGCTAAATAGTAAAGATGTTTTAAATACTTCAACGGTATTATGAGAATTTGATCTTTTATGAAATCGTTTAGGTCAGTGATTTAAAGCCTTCGTAATAACTCGAGGAGCTTATGTAGATCTTCATCTTTCGTTTCTTATTCCAATACAGTTGCAAATTATACAAGAGGTACGAGTTAGGTGACAGGTGTTAACCTTCGCGATTAGTCACTATCTACTTAATTAAAATATCAAACTAATTTCCAAAATCAAAATCCTTGTTGATCGTGACAAATACTAATTAATCCACAGATATCGTTTAAGTGATTAGCATAATTGAAGATCTAAATGTGAGCATTACTGATACTTATTTTTAAGTATTAATTTGAGATAGTGAAAATAAATCTGTACAAAAAGTAGGTACATGGTTACAATGATAGCTTAAGATAAGATAGATAGAGCACTGCAACATTTAAATCATTATCGGATAATGATAGTGGTGTGGCTCCTATCTCGTATGCATTCATCGGTCATTTGCCGATAAAACAACTGACGATGTTTTGATCTATCTATTCTATCAAAGAGATATGTTATTTGAAAATAATTCCGACACTAGCACCAACTTGCGTCAGGATAACTTTGCAAATGACATGTTTTTTAAGTTATCATTTCATCAATGAATGTTGTATGAAATCGCATAAAATTGCATGCTAATGGTCCAATGTATTTTTTTAAACATATGTATCTAAAGAACATTCTAGGTGTGTTCTGTTAAAACAAAAAGGTGATTCATATTATTTCATTCATGTAAATACTTTATATTTTATCAAATGCGACAATTTGGATTTTTTAAAATAAATCAATCAAAATTCACAAAATTAATTCCAGAGATATAATATTGATACCATTTTGAGATTGATGGGTGATAATGTTTTATTGAAAAAAGTACTTTTTTTGTT
Source organism: Chrysodeixis includens (assembly GCA_941860345.1). Classification (NCBI taxonomy): domain Eukaryota; kingdom Metazoa; phylum Arthropoda; class Insecta; order Lepidoptera; family Noctuidae; genus Chrysodeixis; species Chrysodeixis includens. Next base: position 7,594,609 of record OW796098.1, on the reverse strand, counting down.
CTGTTACCAACCTATAGTTTCATGAAATACATCAATATGAAATATTTAAATTATGTTAGGAAATATGGATCTTCAACCATTTCAATACTTTCATCTTTCTCCATCATACATAACTAGAGACCCGCCCCAGATTCATACGGGTGCAATATTGACGTATCATAACATTAAACATTCCCCTTCAATATTCTATCTATAAAAAAATGTTATCATAAGCCATTGCGCAGTTTTAAAGACCTAAGCATACATAAGGACAGAAAAACAGCGGAAAGCGACTGGCTGGATATTCAAGCCAGGAAATCATCCATTATAAATACAATCAAAACTACACACAAACCTAAAATCACAGTAATTCACAGAAATATAAAGTAAAACCTTATTTTATACACCTCCAGAGTTATTTTAATACCAGTACCATTCGTGACTAAGAATGTAAAGAATCTTTTAATAAAAGGAGGTTGGAGTCCACTTAAATAGTTTTACCACAGTCTAAATATACTATTGTCATACAGTCGTCCGACGAAGGCGTCTAGACAGGGCAATCGTGCGGGGTGTGAGGGGTGGGACGCGGGAGGGCCGAGCCCGACATGCAAACAAAATAATGTTAGCATGTCGGGACACGTCATTCAGGGCTTACGCGTGTTTGTTTTCGTAATTATTTTATAAAATGGTGCATACGACGTGTGCTGTGAGAGATTGCAAGTCTTCATCTCGTATTAATAAGGATCTGCGGTTTCATCAGCTTCCACGAACAGAAGAAAGGTAAATAAATAATGTTTTGTTATTGTAGAGTGAATACGTAAATTTAATAATAAAAATATTTGTCATACCCGTCAAAGTTGACAACGCCAACAAAAAGGCCGAATGATGGACGGAAAGAAGTATGAATAGGTAGGTACCTGAAGGAAAATGGAAAATCCTGGAAAATGGACGCTAATTAAGTGCTAATTACAAAAATGAAACCTAAATAACTTAAATCTAAAATTATAACAAAGTTTATATTTTTACATGAAAAAATATAGATGAAGAATGAATTTATTAATTTGTATTGTATTTCAATATTTCAGATGTAAGTTATGGGTGGAAGCATGTAAAAGACCGGATTTACTTGAAATGACTTTTAGAAAAATAAAAAATACATTTAACGGAAACAATATTGGGCTCAAATTACTTGAACATCTGAGTTTAGTGGAGTATAATACGAAACTATGTGATTGCTTCCCAGTAAATTTTTTGTTGAAATTATTTATTAGGATGAGGATTTTTTATATAATTAAGTTCAGCAATAGAAATTTCAAATCTATTAAATCTAGAAACCGAAAATATTTGTCAGTTACCCATTTATAATTATTCTTTTATTTAATATTATTCAATTAGTTCTCAGCAAGTTATAATAATATTAGGTTACACTTTTTTTAATGATTATAATGTTAACGATGTTGATTTTTTTTTTTTAGGCTTAAGTTGTTTAATTATTTGTTCTCTATTTTTATTTTATTTTTCACTATTTTTAAATATTTGTAGCCTCCTGTTTGCTCTAAATAAACTGTCTTTCTTTCTTTCTTTCTATCTGCAATAAATAAATAATTTTATTAATATTTTTAATTTTGACAACCCTTGGCGTCGCGATACTGTCAAGTCGTTGTCGGCATTTTTCACAAGATCAAAGGCGTCGGACGACTGTATGATACTTAGACTGTGGTTTTACTATGTCTCAAATGTATCTGTCTTTTTTTTTAAATATACCCTTAATTTTAAGTGTCAGAACTCTGCGTTTGGGTAATTGCATATATCTGAACCAAGTAAATAAAAACAAACGTTTTATATAAATTTAAAATTCAGTACAAAGAGTATGTATCATGTGTATAAACGATCTTTTGTCACGTGCATGACATAAACATAACCATGAGGGCGCTGGAGTACATATTCGCAACAAGTTTCAACTCGACTGTCTGTCAAAATTGATAATTATTTTTTTACTTTATTTATTACTGAAAAACTGATATTTTTTCTATGTGTGCACTCGTTCTGAATGCGGCCATGTGCCAAAAGGTCCTTGTAGTCCACTTTTCTTTTTCAACATTAAGAGACCAGACCATGAAAAACTATGCGAGCAATATACAGGTCCGACTTATTTATATGGTTCGAATCCGACCGGAAATAATTGTTGTTTGAATAATCGTTATATCAATATGAGTAGAAACCCACATTGATAAAAGCAACAATTATTTTAAAAGAAACCTGTTATCAAAACAAACAATCTAGCTTTTATTTGTAGAGTTAGTTTCATGTCAGTAATGTAGTTGTGTTTAATGTACCGGAATAATGTTTACTTGTTGGTTTGAAGATGTTCACTTAAACCCGTCTCGGGCTTTCGAACTAATTTCACCTTACTGTAGTGATCCTTTCTAATGAATTTGTAAAGTAAGTTTTTTAAAGGATCTACTTGGATATCACCTTTTAAGAAAGGATTGTAGAAAGAAACCAAACTTTGATTTAAGAGAAAATGTATCTTTTTTTCTAATCCTGGTAGCGTCCATCTATAGTGTCTTTTGTTTTAATGTAAACTAGGTACTCCTTGCTAAAAAAAGATTTTGTATACCCGATAACCTAATCTCCGCCAACAAAGTTGCATTAAAATCAGCTAAGACATTGCAGAGACTGGCTTGTTTAAACAATATTTTTTTTCATCTTTCTGGTTTTACAAGAACATCGTATAGGTAATGATGGTTTTAGGATCTAACATAAATAGTTTGTTAAAACTTAACCGTATGTAGGTAGGCGTTGAGCACCTATTCTGTGATTATGACAAACGGAGTGGTTTTAGTGAAGTAAAAAATAAACTCTTCAGTCCTATCCCCAAAAGACTGAGCTTCCATAAAAAAAAAAAAAACATTCGGGTCGATTAGCGATGTAAAAAAAATATGCGTTGAAGCAGGACGCGTCGGTTTGAGTCCTGTCAGAGGATTTAATAGACATTAAATCCATACCCAAAACACGTGTACACTTATTACCATAAAATTATGGAGATACTGAATAAATGATCTTGAATGAATACTGATGAAATGGTAGAAAATTCATTTTTGAATTAAGCGCGCCTGTGTACATCAAATTATTTTTTTTAAGGAATCTGTAAAATGTTTGTGTACAATCTATCTTCTATAATATAAAAATCAATTGCTGTTGGTTAGTCTCGCTAAAACTCGAGAACGCCTGAAAGGATTTATCTCATCTTGGTCTTGAATTGTTCGTGGAGGTCTAGGGAAGGTTTAAAAGGTGAGAAAAATTCAAATAATTGCCGGGCAAACCCTAAAAACAACCCTTTTCTTTTTCCCATAAAAACAACTTTTTGTTTGTTTTAAAATTAATTTATACAAAAGCTTAGGTCTTTTATTTATCGATTGGTTCACTACGAAGTTTGTTGGGTCAGCTAGTAAGGAATAAATAAATGATCAGAGTATAATTACCGACGACTTCTAAAGGTGCAGATCGTATTTCTGTATGGAAGGTAGGAGCGTCGGCAGACACCTCGCATCGGAACCGGCCCGCCATCGCCGGCGTCGCCTGCTGCAGCACCACGCGACGGGCGCCGGAACGTGATATCTGTTAGAAAGATAACAAACATAATGAGGAAGATAATATGGATATAAATAGCTATATGATTAACCATTAGGTACGAGACGAATACAGTAATCACTTGGGTAAATACCAGATGTAGGTAGTAAGTGTAAAACAAAATGTGGCATTTTTTTATAATCCATTACTGTCACACAACGCCATCTAGTCTCAAACTCGAGAGAGCTTGTATTTCGAGTACTAGTCAACTGATAAACATACTTGTATACTTATAAATACATACATACTATAAGTAAATTACACCTAGACAAATGATCGTGATCATCACACAAACATTTGTCCTGGGTGGGGATCGAACCAAAACCTCTGGTGTAGCAGTCAGGGTCACTAGACCAACAGGTCTGTCATGTTCCTTTAGTTCTGTTGGGGGTATTCTAAACTGACAATATTGAGAATGATGATCTAAACAAATATTCCAACTAGTTTCTACGATTATCTAAATATCTTGTTGATGCTTTAACCTCCTCATTCAACAAGCTCTTAAACATCAGAAAATATTTCTAATCAAGAATACCATTTGGTACATACATTGCTACGGATATCATATTTCACACTAGCTCATTAAACATAATTTTAATCATACACGCCAACGTCTATCTAATTCCACACCACTAATTACGCAGTAACTTATTATACAATCTATTCTCACGAAATATTATGCTTGTACAATATACGCGTCACTTAACTTAAGTGGGGAATCAGTTTTGGTAACTGGCTTAATTACTATGCTACACACTTCACTCTTAAAATCGATCTTATAAAGACTAAAAGCACCCTTTTAAGGCGAAGTATACCAAATACTACAATTTGCAAGTTATTTATTGTGCCACAAATTAAGATTAATGTTACTTGATATTAGAAACGGATCCCAAATAAACGTTTTAGTAGGTAATAAAAATACCAATTAGTTACGTCGCTTTATTTATATCTGACGTGAATATTGGTTCATTTTGTATTGGGGTACGCGATTGGACGATTAAACACTATTAAGCTCTATGAAATACGGAATCGGAAACAACAGACGAAGATTTGAATACAAAGTTACATTTCTCCGAACTCTAGCTAGCTGAAAAATCCTTCAAATGTATTGAACTGACAGATAAAAGTCACGTGACTCTTCAAAAAGGAATGTCCTTTCCATACATACAATGTGTTCTATTCTGCAGGCTCTATGATTGTATTTATTTACAGAGTTAAATATTCGTACGATTACTTGTAAGGAGGCGGCCTGTGACGGCGGCGGTGTAGGGTTGTGAGTACTCGCGAGTGCTCCGACCTCAGTGATGCGCGAGTGAAATTGAATTGATTAACAAGTTTGAAGCGATGTCTTTGTGGTTCGAAAATATTCGACATAGGTACCGTTCGTGTTTATAACCAATTAATTGGTTTATGTCGTACGTCATTCAGAATGTAGAGAATATATTCCTTAAACTTTTTAATGTTTGTCGAAATCAAAGAGGAAATTTCATACGTAGGTACAAGATATTTTAAAAGGAAACAAAGAATCATTCAGGTCATATGAACACTGGTTCCAAGTATTTAAAATGAACAATAAAACCAGTGACCGTGCATGCGTCTGATTCGCCCTTTTCAGAGCCAAGCTCAGCAGCGAGCACAGATAAGACTTAGTTTGACAGCAGCCACCTCTTATTTAGATTAAAACCTCCATTAATTAAATAAACGCCAAAGTTTCTCCGGCGCTAGCCATGTTTTGGATTATATTATTCGCATACTTATTTTGTAACTTTCCGTGACTTAGTAACCACCCAACTTTAGTTTAAGAGAGTGCCGTTTGTATAAATTCTCGACGTTTTCATTGCTCTCCTTTTTGACTTTTCGTAACCTAGTCAAAAGTTCAAAGCCATTTTTATTTTTTTTTATTTGTTACCCTTATTTTCGGTAGGCACTTGTATTATCATGTACCATCGATGTACATGGCATATAAAATCTCTAATACAAAGTAAATGTACACGATTTTTATACCACACAGAGCTTTTTCTATTCGCAAAGCTAAATAGAGTATCTTGAGGTTTATTATTTCGTTTCCAAACGGTTATATATGGGAAAACATTTCCTTCAACATTTTAAGAACGAACGTGAATAATTCTATTTATTCGCAAAACTTTTTGTCTTCTATTTATTATTTGTCGCATGTTTTCTATTTCCTTTGAAGTTATGAAAACGTACATCATATTTGATCTCGGAATTGCTTATTTTAGCTTCCAGGGCCATAAGAGCGCGTCCGTGAATGTTACACAGAATGGCATGATGGTATAGGGATATACGGTTTCCTCACAATATCGTTTGCTGTTTTATAGCCTCTTTTGTCGTACCGCAGTGATTACGTCAATCTTACATTTTTAATGGAATCCACATCACGCCACACGACATATTTATCTCGACTATCGTCATTCTATTGCACGCAAAAGATTCTATCTACCAACGCAATGGTTGTAATTTGATATGTAACCTACCTAATCATCATTCTAGAATATTTTGCATGAAGACGTGACTTGACGTGACGTTTTTTAATCAACATTCCCTTACAACTATTTTATCGCGCGAATAATATCAATCTAAGATTTTAACATTCGATGTGCGTGCGTTAAAAGGTTAAGCTGGATTAAATAGAATTACTGGCTCGAAAATGCGCAATATATATACGTAAATTAAATTCAAACTAAAATGCGCTTAGTTTTTACGTAAAATAAAACAGTTATTTGTTTCTGTTATCTAATTAAATTTGCTACTTAAAATGTCCCTGATCTCCTTTAATTTATTAGAAAGTAATTAGTTTTTCTAATTAATCTTTCTTTTAATGTGAGTTTCCAATTACTAACATTCGTGTTAACCTAGAGAGGTCAAATAAAAAGGTAGAAGAAAATAGTTTATTTTTCGCGTGAGTCCACGTCAATAGCTTTGGGTCTGCCTCAAAGACCCGCCTCTACGTACTAATTTTTAGATTTGTACGCGTTTGCTTTACTCTTTAATTTGTTAATTTAACTAGCTATTATCCATTAAACCAATGCGGTTTACGGTTATGACAACATACCTAATTAGTATTTGTGGTTCTGATTATAATTGTTATGTAAAGCTCTTTTTTAATTTTTGACATTGTTTTTTAGATTTTTCATGCATGAGTATAGTTTCAAATCAACTGGAACTTGAAACAGATTTGGAACTTGTAAGGACGAGATTGTAGGTACCAGTTTGGCTCATCGAAATAAATTACTTACTCTTGAAAAAATATTTTATTTTCAACTCGGGTGTCGGGTTGCTGTGGAACTTTCAGTTTCTTAGTGAGTACTCATAAATCCAACTTTTACAATCCAGTCTTGCTATGCCAATCTAAACTTAAACTATTAATTATTATGCATTACAATTGCTTATCATAACTTGCTATTTACGCTGTCCCTTTGGAGTGTTTAGTCGAAACTTCTTAAAACTTTTTTCATAAACCATACTACGTTGCAAGTAGCAACGTACTTTCTTAATTTAATTACCTTTATATTATTAACACTCTGGGCTCTCGTCATAATATATTTAAAACTACAAAAATGAACAACTTTCTCTCAAAAAGTAATACAAATTATTATCATGATAAGGGTATTTTAAGATTTACTGGATTTTCATTTATATTTTATTTTCATTCACAAAATTGGTAGATATTTTTGATATGACCGAAACACGTCAAGGCATGATATACAATGCAGTATATTCTTTCCAGATTTCGTCATCACGAAACTTATCATTATGATACGATGCTAATTAAAGCATATCTATATATATGTATGCATAGATGACTATCTGTATTATTATTACAGTTTGATATAACGTGATGACGTCAATGTGACGGTAACCATTCAGCTGGAATCCACTGTAAGGGTACCAGAATTGCGATAGATTTGTTTCCGAAAATCAGTCGAGGTCTTTAGCCACACGCACCGATTCTGAACCAATCCTGTGTTTTAAGTAAGGAAATAATAAATAGGTTTCTTTAAAGTGCGTGCCGAGATCAATTATATTATTTACATTTTATGTGATACGAAATGTGATTACAAATTGACTCCGGTCATTTTATCAAAGTTTTTTTTGAAGAATCAATTTCAGATTCCAATCGAAAATGCAAAAGATTGTTTCGAAAAAGAAGATTTGTTCTTCGTAGACAATTGTTGATCAGTTCAGACAATTTTGTGTGGAAAAACCGTTTTAATAATTGTTTTTTTCCATACAAAGTTTGCACGTTGCACCATTTTTTATACATCCACGTGTAGTGTAGTATAAAAATGGTGCAATACTCGTGTTAGGTTTGTAAATTCGGAAAGTTTATTGTAATAATTTATCTCGATTCTAAAAATAGTCTCAATAGATAATTTGTTAATTAATTTCAATACCTACGGAGTGACGGGTATTAGGGCGCCACTTCAGATTTAGATTCAATTTATGATTCAATTTATGTTCGTAATCTTATAAAATTTTACAAAATCTTAATATTTATGCTATGTCAAATACAGGTGTGACCTTTATTCTTATTAAAAATCAATAATGCGAATCAAGTAGGTACAACAATGCAATTGGAAGTCATATACAAAATATTGAATGAATATTTTCCAATGATATTTTTTTATATTTGTAATTTTTTATTTTCACGAAATACCTTTATATTGTATGGGAATTTTATTAAACCGATTTAAATACAGTACTTTGAAGAATGTATCAATAATTCAATATATTTATTACGAGAACGAGAGCTAGTGTACATACTATTTAATTTGAACTCGTATTTATTCTGATAATGAAAAACACTTTAATAAAACCTAAAAGAAAATTATATAATATAAAACAAAAGCTAATAAACAAGTGCTTGTTCCGAGTCTGGGTATCTTTGTGCGTGTGAATTGAATGTCTGTGAAACCCCTCGCGAAACAAAGATTGAATCCTATAGTTCAAGAACCGTTAAAAATATATACTAAGGCTGTGACCTGTAGACGCAATAGGCCGCCCACACACCGTCACGTGATTCACATTTCGATGCTGCTATACAAATGTCACGCCGACGCCATGACGTTGCGCGTCGGCGTGTCAAAGAGACCACAACAGTGGGTACATTTCACTGTGACGCCTCATTCAGCGTGACGCTGAAGGCAGTGTATGATGTAGCTTATAGCACAGGTTAATAAATACTGTAGGTAGTTCAACAAGGCCGTTTCTAAAAACAAATGAATTAGTACAACCGAGCTGTACGTAACAGTGCTACGTTCATGCCACTCACGGTCAATAGTAAAAGAAAGAACGTATGAAAATTATAGGTCTAATGTCATTTCCATTCATTTGACTGTTTTCTATTAACTTAGTAACGTGACTTTAACTTGTTAGTTCAATACATTCAAGCGATTCTATCCGCACTTGAGAAAAAGTAACTTGTCATACAGGCAAGAAACGCATTAGTAAATTCAGTATCTAAAGTAAAACAACCGAATTAGGTACTAAAACAGTTTCTCGATACATCTAGTGTGAAACTGGGTTAAGTTGCCTATATCAGTAAATTAATGACCCAAGTTACGGGAATCAATTTAAGTTGAAAGTTCCGATAAATTTCTAAGTATTTGTATTTAGAGGGGAGACGTTGTAGGTCACTTGAAGAGGGATCGTCTTGCTGACGGGGCCACAGGATTACAACTTGATTAGGTTTACAACTATAGAGCGATGTAAAATATGTTGTTATTAACATTGATTTACTTTAGCTCTTACTGCTTTATAGTAATAATTTAATGGAAATGCCCATAAAATGGCATTCTTATATATTTGCAGGTGCCATAGGATACGATAGTTTGTGAGGGAAATACCTATCATATCCTATCATTAGGCCAATTCAGTTACATCTCCACAATTAACAATAATTTTATAGCTACATGTTAGATCTGTGTCAATGTCATCCTTTGCAAAGGACTGGATTTCTTCAGTTAAAATTATCCCGTGAATTAAGGTGATAATTCGGTTAAAATAAAAAACTCACTCTCACCCGATAATGCCATTTTCGTAAACTTATTTTTAATGATTTCTTCGTACACGGTTGAGACGCCACTTACTGTTTATCAATGAAAGTAAGTATTTGAATTATTTTCCATTAATTCCAGTACTGTACGTACTGTCCCAAAAAAAAATCGTTCTACAGCTACCAAAGTTATTTTAGTATTCAGTACCTAGCCATATACCTAAAAGGTTTTATTCATCTAAAATTTAAAACAAAGTGCTTTTCGAACGCCTCCAAAACTGGAATACCTGAGACCAAAATAACAAAGTCTTATGCAAGCTTAAGTAGCACTAAGAGAGTACTGTAATAAGAACTTGGTGGTATCACTTAACAACTACCGGGAAAGCTTTACTTGCCTCTAATTTATCTCAGTTCCGTGTTTTTTCTTAAACAATAGGCGGCTCAAGCGGCCTTAATGCTAGATGCATTTATTCTAGTCGTAAAAGTTTTAAACGACTAACCGAATGGCAAAGAAGGATTTAATTTAAATTCTTTTTTATGTCTATCAGGGTTTGAAATATATTTTATATTTCTAGTTTTAATAAAAACGTAAAATGTTACTCTGTGTTAGTGGCCAGCGTCCGCATGAAAAGGTTTCAGTTTTTAAATGAAAAAAAGCACTCTGTATAACTGGCATTTCTAACTTTATTAAAAACTGAACCGACGATACCGTTGTAGGTAAATAAGTAGTTATAATAAAGTTATTAAGGGAACTTTGGAACTTTCAGGATTGTTATGTAATTAAAAGGATTAAGTTGGTATAAAAGACAGAAATAATTTATACCTACGGATATTTTGGGCCCATTAGTGTTGATCCCGGCTTTGTAACTTTGTAAGCTATTTACCATGGTTTTGGAACGGAATACCATTGTAACTTTAAAGCCTTAATGTCATTACACGGATATTTTAAGACCCGATACGAAATGTATGAAAACATCAGTCTAAGTACACGGGAAATCTTGTCTTTCTTTCTTCACTCAATAGAAAAATACACAAAATTTAACAGGTTAGAGCATAGGTCTTAAAATGTATCATAAGTCTAGTACCATATCAGTAAATATGACGCGAAACGCGATCATGATTTGCCTCTCTTTCGATCAGTCTTAATAATAATATGTGACCATCATACGCATTGGTGACATTTCCACAAGCGATAACGTCAATAGAACATGTTAAAATGTATGGAAATGATATTTTGTTTCGATAGATCACGTAGTTAGACATGTCATTTACATACATACATACATTTGAGCGTTATCTATTGTTGTTAACGATCACTAACGATTAGAGAAATGTCACACTGTCGTTTACACTGGCTAGACGGACTAAATCAACTTCGATAAACTAATAAGAGATTACCATCTGTGATATTTTCTTAAACATAACAATAAACTTACATCAACTTCGATTCCTGGTAGCGGGAACACTCTAGTATGGGGCAGCTCTTTGGGGATGTATCGGTAGAACTCCTCCCGTCCCCTGTACCACTTGACACTGTATAGCGCCTCCTCGTCTTCCAACTGCCAGCTACATTCCAACGTCACTGTCTCGCCGACCAACACCGCGTTAGGAACGTTGATCTCCAAATTGTGAAGACCCCGGACACCTGTAAAAAAAAGAAAGAGGTTTTAAGCTTTTTTATAAAAAGTTGACACCCTAAAAATATCTCTAGCTTTTAGTAGGGTTGACTGCCGGTATCAATAAGGCCGCGTTCACCCGTAGTCGACGACTGTAAGGGAACATTCGACAGTGGATTGTGCTTCGGTACATATTCACTTTTTTGTTCATTCGTAATCGAGAGTTCGCATTTGAAGGTACAGTATAGTTTTACGTTTACACCAGGCACTGGGTTCGCATTAGGTGTGCTCACAAACGGGAACGGACTATCAGTTGCGTTTGGTTTAATCGAATGCTAATATTGATACATCTGGGATTTAAATCGGCTTAGATTATTACCTATCAAACATTACTATTCATTTTTTTTAGGCTATAGTATGTACATTTCGTTAAGCCGATTTAAAACTTAATCAATGCCGTTAAGATACGTGTGACGGTTGAGACTGGTTGGTCAATATGAAATCGTAAAATTAGTATTCTAATTTAAGTATAATTAATAAATTCTAACATAGGTCCAAGGAGGTTAGATATAATATTGAGATTATTATCATTAAAATCTCCTATTATTGCTGTGCAAAATCGTGCACCATGAACGGAAAAATATATCGACAAGCGTTGTTTCCGTGCGTTTCATAACAAGGCAGTTTATGTTGCATTAACTCGCTGTAAACAGGCGTATCCGTCGCTTTCTCACATAATGAATTGCAAAAGCTTATTGCAATATTATAATATCCGGTAATTAATGTTCAGTTTCCATATTGTACGTCTTTTTCCTGTCAAAGTCATGATTGTAAATTTACCTATACGATTTTATCTTTAGAGAAAACACCCAATTATCCTTATAACATTTATATTGTTAACACGATTAATTGAATTATAATTAGGGAAGGCAATTGATTAAATGAGGAAAAAGATAGCGTTTTCATTCAACTTTTTAACTAAGTACACCTGGACGTAAAACAAAGTAAATAAAGAAGTTATTAACAGGTGTTCGTTATCATTATCACTTCGATCTATGCAAATACTACCTACTTGAAATGATATTAATAGGTAAGAGGTTATCCATTAATCATACGAGGCTTGCGTAGGGAGAGGTGCAGTCAGATATCACCTGTATTATATTTATCCTGGTCCTTAATTTAAAAATAAATTAAAATTCGACTTTACTAGTGACCTGCCCCAGCTTTGCGCGGTTGAAACACTGATATATTATAAACCTTTCTCTTGAATCACTCTAACTATTAAAGAACTGCTTTAAAATACATTGCGTAGTTTTAAAGATTTTAGCAAACAGACAGACGGACAGCGAGCGTGACTTTGCTTTATACTATATAGTAAAAGTACCCTTATTAAATAATATTCTAAAAAAGTGACTACTCCACGTATCACCACGGGGGAGAGCGGGGTTAAAAACGCTAACAAAATATCATTAAAAGAAAGCCCCTAATTTTAAATCAAATAGTTTTAAGACATGCTAAAACTATGTGACTATAATGAGCGCAATGAAAAGATTTTATATCTCTCGTTTAATTAAAAAAGACGCGATTGCGATTTAACGACACAGCGAACATCTGCTTGGCCAGTGTCCTATGCGATCGTGTAATTAAGATCCGAGTGATAAAATTATACTTTTTAACTTAACACTCATTGCCACTTTACATTTTAAACGGTTTTAATGCATATCTGCTGCAATTTTGTAGCTGTTTTAAAATCTCAAGTTTTTGCCTGACCTCGGGTACATTCTTGCCAATGTTGTCTTTTACTACGTTGAATTCCAGTAATCAAATCAGTGAAACTGAAAATATGTAATACCTATGTTCAGAATAAAATAAACATTCAATATGTGAGCTCCATATAATTTGCCAGTAAAGCTTAGAATTACTATTTTCAAATTAATTTTCTCACCAAAATTATTTCTGAGAATGAGATTCATTTTTCTTATTTCAACACAAGGGCAAAATTGAAATACCTAGTTATTAAATTGGTTTCATATTAAAGGTAACATTTTAAATACCTTAGCCCTAATTTGCGAACCTTGAAACCCGAACCAAATACTTTAGTAATTTTCGTAATAACATAAATTAGGGTATCCAAAATATTATTTTATACCTGGACTTAAATTAATAATCCTCATCCTTTTCTTACATACACATAATTTAAACAGCCTTGTCAATCTATTCAATTTTATGAAGCTAATTAAGTAATCAATTATGCCCAAAGTACCCGTACAATAAAATCAGTCTTACGAGCAAATTTTTATACTAAGGATAAAGAAAGTTGGTACACACTTATATATCAATAAACATATTTAAGGACATCTATTACCGTTGCTTTGTCTTGCTCAAATGCATTCTCTTTCTAAAGTACACCTCTCTATTATCATCACAAAATTCGTTTAGGTAGCTCTGTAGCTCTACATTCACCGCTCAATCCTCTGTCAAATCTACCGTTCCATAGAAACGCGAGCTTTATCGGACGATTTGACGTTGACGATAATTCCAGCCAGCCTTAAATCTGCTACAATTACGCTCTATACCTTCACAATTACATTACACAAAGAGAATATTTGACTTCACAACTGATCACAAATTGGAACTAAATTAATCCACAATTACGACGTCACGAGCGTTGATTAAAAACATTAGACAAGCGATAAATTGCGAACCTGTTAAATCTTTGAATGAGTTGAATGAGATTCTAAAACGGTTCAGTTGTATAATGTTCTTAAACGTGGAAAATGAAGGAAACTCTCTTTGTAGTCTTATTCAATCTTAAATATTCCGTGAACATGTTCATTGCGCGGAAGCCGCCGATTTAGCAATTTATTGTTCCAAATTGGCGTGATATTGCCAGAAGGATGCTGCTTATGATCCTAACTATCTATCTAACGGTCTAACTGAGGATGAAATATATTCTGCTCATGCCAACACGTGTACTCTGCCGTGGCAACTTATTTCAATGCTGGTTTAAAGTTGAATTATTTATTGATTGTAATGTAATTTTATTTCACCTACCGTTGGCAAGACATTTTTGTTAATAAATCGAGACGTTCTTGTGAATATCTTCGAAACCAATCTATCAGACATGTGTAATTTTTAAAAAGAGTATGTAAGATATAAATCTGTCAATGTATCTACTATTCAATCGCATTTTAATGATTCCATCAACAACACTGCAGAGAGTGACGTCATCGAGACTAGACTGCCGGGTTAGATATTGAAACAAAATAAAATGTTATTGTCAACACACCTGTATGGTTATCCGATGCAGATAATATTCATGACTAGCACTAGAATCATGATTACTTTATCGATAAGTATCGTCTCGATACATTTGTTATCGATAAAGATAGTTAAAAAAGTACTTAAGAATTAAGGCTTAAATACAACCTCATTGATCAAAATGTCTTCGTATTGTTACAGGAAACAATGGATGAGGTCAGTGGAAACATTTTAGAGAGCTGGCCTACATTCCTCTGGGAAGCCGCCAGATCTTTAAAACCTTATTTAGAATTCAGCAAACAACACACTAAATAAATAAATACTTACATAGAGAAAATAGATACATACTTAATTAAAGTGGAACACACTGAAATGTAATAAATACTAGCTTTAGAAATCCAAATGTGAAAAGTAATTAATCGTTTAGGTACTTTATATGAATCAGCATTTATGATTTAAAAGAAATGAAAAATACCTGTTAATACTAGCTTTAGTCAGTAAAAGCTAGCAAAGAAGTCTTATCTTTTATACATTCCGACGTCGATAAATAGTTTTTTTTACGAACCTCGCCAATACCTATACGAACACAAGGAATGTAGTTCGTATAATATTTAATGTGTAACGTTCGGAATTCTAATACCTATTATACGAGTAGATATTCAAGCTAGGGAGCAGGATTGTGCGGGCGCTACGTGCCGTCATCGCAATCTCCAATTTTATTTACATACGAAACTCCAATCTTAATTCCGTTCAGACTGAAAATCGAGTGCGAAAAGCGATTCCTACAAGTTTCTCCTACAATCCTGCCATTTCAAATGTTAGACTTAAATAATTTAAAAGCTAAAAGAAGAGTACAGAATTTAAAAAAGTTTTTTCTTAAACCTCAAATAGAAACGATAAATATTTCTAAGAAATTACTGAAAAGTAAAAAAAAACACGCTCATGAATACCAATTAGATTCGACGTCTAACCTTCTAATTTTATTTAACTTTTAGGTAGAGTAAATATTATTGAAGCGTTAAGTTAATTATTCAGTACTGCTTCGATACAATAAATACAGCAAAATGAGATAATAATTTAAACATTTAAGTAACCCTAAAACGGGAATAAAATTAAAAACGTTCTCAATTGTATTTCTGTTTCAACTTCAAACAGTGAAATGATAGAGACAGCGTGACACCAGTGATTGACGTTTAAGTATTCGGTCATCAAAGCTAATCTACTGGAGCGTTAGTTCCGACCACAGTACATAGAAAAGTGATTATAACAAACAATTCCTTGAAATATTACCTAGAATTACTTGAAGTAGTTCTTGTAATACTTTGAAATTAACGTTGCATGCTTCTAATATAATTTAATGTAATATTCCTCGACATTCACACAACGCCATCTAGTCTCGAATCAAGCATACTAGAGTAATTTGTGTTATGATTACCTACTAGACAACTGATAAACGTACTAATTATATTTCTAAATAAAGACATAATATTCTCGATAAATTACACCTAGATACAGAACAAATGATAGTGCTTATCACACAAACATTTGCACTGTCTGCGTCTGGAAAACAAACCCACAACCTCCGTTATATCAGTCAGCGCCTTTATCTACTAGACCAAAAGGCCCTAATTAATAACCCTAATTTTGACCATGGAATACTGTTATATGGGTTTTAAGTTCATGGAGATATGGTATTTAGTCAAAACCATCAAATTAAAAGAGGATCCCACTTAACAGCTAGGTAAAAGGATAGACAGAAAAAACAAAATGTTTTAAAAATATCTATTTTCATTTCGCACCGTTATCATAATAATATCGTAGGCAATCTTTTCTAAAATAGATTTAGGTAAAAAGGTTTGTAAATTGTAATCATTGTGACATTACAAATATTTACTATAAGCTATGAATCAGTTTTCAAAACTGAATGTCATCTGATAATTAATAAATACACAATTTTATTACGGTGCATTATTTTTTATCTTAATTTAAAGTTGTTGACGGAAAATCGTTTTTGTTCGATTATTGTATGACTCATTAAGGCGTGAGCCAAAAAGTATTAAGATCTACAATTTGATTTGATAATCTCAATTTATAGCAGTACAAGAAGGCGAAGAAATTATTTTTTTTAATAATTCACTCATAAAGCGACCCTATTCTTGTACTTGGGAATAAAATCATTATGCATTTAAATATAGATGACCACTTTTTTATGTATATCATCCAACAACCAACCCCTGCTATAAGGACAATGGTAAATAAACTAGAGTCGTATAAAGTACTCACAAATCCACTTATCTCAGACACAGATTAATTATACGATACTGCGAACAGTACCCACGAAACGCGGTTGTAACTCAGTAAAGAGACTTCAAAGAGCCATTACAAGACTTTGATATGTGTATATCAATAGCGAATCTTTTTGGGTTCAAAAGGATACAGTATCTTCGTAAATTATTCTATCTGCTCAGAAAACAATCGTACAATGGGATAAGGGAAGAGAACATTTATGCGCATATGCGTAGCATAGTGACCAGTAACCTTGGGTGCTTGTAATCCAAATGTTTTAATGTTTACCTAATGTATTAAGTTATTAACCTGCTTTCTGTGACTATGACTTTGAAATTATTTTCTTAGTGACCTCTTCAGGTTCATTGCTTATTTGCAAATCTCAGTTCTCAATTCTCAAGTCAACTGATTCTCACAGTTATTATAACGCATGTTACCCATACTACAAAAATTATTCAACGCAAAACAATAATACACTCGTAGTTACGTGTTGGATAATGGTTGCGAACTTGTTTGTTAACTTGGTAAAGTTTAAGTTACCAAAATTTCTAAGCGTAATTTTCAATAGGTAAGCTTTGGTTAAGTATAGTTTATTAATGTTTAGTAGAGTAACAGGAAAATCTCATAACAACGTACAACGTGCACGAGCGATTTAATTTATCTCGAGCGGTTAAGCTATCCTCGAGCTCCATAGTTTGATATGTTCCTAAATAGATATACGAAGATTCACTACGTACACAAGTTGCTGGAAACGTTCACAAGTTCTGCAATTACCTACTTTACAAGTCGCGCGCCAACTTGCTGCACACGAACGTGCCACATAAACGCCAGCCAATGTCTAGGTTCCTACTAATTTTGACGACTAATTTTATTGCACGAGACGCCTGCGCTTCCTTCATTATCCACTCGTTTAGCATAAGACGCTTAACTCACTTATGATAGGAAAATGTCGTCGGCAGCAGTAAAATATTGTAAAATATCCGTGGGATACCTTCCTCAATTACTTAAAGAATTATCGTAAAACTGAAAGATGAATATTACGACGGACACTTAATTTTATTGTGCGCCAGTGTTCATGGCGGCATTTGAAGTTATCGAGCTGTCCAATTGCTCAATAAATGTCAGTGGGAAAAGCTTCTATCCTTATAATATTTTATAACGTTATCTGTGGCCTTTTATATAAACGGTGTAACACCAATTTTTTCATTAAATTCCAAATAACTCGTAGACTAAATAACGGAAAATATCAATGTTCGCTTGAAAGGAAACCCGTGGCGTCGATCAATCATGCGGACACTTTAGCGCGAGATATCAATGACTTTGGGTACGGCCTGTGTATAGCTGCTCCCAGCTACGTCGGCGTGCCCCGCTTCTGTTTGCTTCATTGAATTACATTGCAGACCCCTGTTACTAACCCAATATTGCGTAGCTGCCAGGATCACTTTACTAAGTAATTTGTTTCGTTAAGATTTCGGTACGTTTAGTAAAATTGATGATAAAAGGGATCCACAATTAGCTTAGTTATGTGTACACAGCTCCACCGCGGCTATGTTTGCACGAGCTAGCGTCTAATTGAATGAATAACCATTAAATTTTTCATTCCTTCTTTCAAGTAAATCTGAGGTTCTCGTATAAACTAGAGCTTTAATAACGTAGATGGATTATTTACCTTGACGTTTTAATGTTGTTGATGTGTCTTAGGTAGGTTATACAGTGTATCCCAACAAGTCTTGTCTTAACAAATTCCCTTATTATTTTATATATAAGCAAAAATAAACATTTGGTACTTTTACCTAAAAAACTCATGTACAAGAATATACGTAAATATTTTACGATTTTAGTTTAGAAAACTTTTCACACACACTTTTCACTTTATTTAGACAAACTTAGTTTATGGATTTCTACAAAATAAAGTGCTGAGAAACTACTACGAAAGTTAAAGTGGATGCAACATTAAACTGACGTAATGGCAAATGGCATAATATTTTTAAAACATTTCTGCACCTCTTTTTGTAGAAGAGAGGAGCTCTAGAAGTTTTGTCCGCTTTAAAACTGAGTTGGTCAGAGCAAAGAGGTTACTCATATCCATAATGTGTATACGAGAGATGCTGCTTCAGTTTGTTACCCTTTACGGCTAAACGTGTAAAGAGATTTTAATGAAATTCGGTACAGAGCACGTAAGACTTTTCTTGAGTAATGTTATTTGTTTAGAAAGAGCTAGAATATTTTAAATACAACTTTTTCAATTTATATGGCAGGTGGAATGGCTTTATAATTATGGTGGTGGCCTTGCGGTTCTATGTATAAAATTGCATTTACAAGGTGCAGGATCCATTCCGATTCAGGCGAGTACCAATGTGATATTTCAGATATACTTACTTTCTTAATTATTCTAAGACATATCTACAAATGGTAAAGGTAAATATCGCGAGGAAACCAGAATTCCAAATAACATTGTAATCGGGATAATTATTGGAATCGGTGATCTAGCGTGATCAATACTCAAATCTTCCCCATATGTAAAGTCCTGTACCCAGCAGTAAGTTGTTCATAGGCTGGTATTTTATGGGATGTCAAGGTTTATTTTTTAAAAGGACTGATTTTAGAATCTGTCATGAACAACAACATCAATTTTGTACATGAAAGACGTAGATAGGTAATTAACTCGTAATCTTGTATAATCTATTACTTTTATAATCTACATACTAAGATATAAAGATACGAAATCATTAGTAATAAAGTGGTGATGTCACACTTTCACATGATCATCAGGCCTGCATGATTGGTTACCTTAATATTATTTGATTTCTTTGCACCTATATTTTTCAATTATAAAAGAGAAAATATATAGGCAAATGTCTTATCGGTTACGTGAAGTCTTCATAGTTTATCGCTTAAGGCAATAAGGTCTGACACTTATTTCAGACTTAAGGAACCACTACGGATATAAGTAGCAACTAGATGCCCTAGCTTCATAAACATTCTAACTATTAGAAAAAAAAAACGCTTCAAAATACATTGCATAATTTTAAAGATCTAAACATACATTGGAACAGTAAGACAGCGGGAAACGACATTGGTTTATACTAAGTAATGAAATTCCTGTTTTATATTTGTGAGTTTCGTTTCTTGATTCCGTAATTCTAGTGTAAATTTAGGCAATTATCTTGTATTGATCAAGCATAGTAGCACTGTAACTTATTTTTTTTTTCAAAACTATGAACAAATGCTAAATGCGATACAAGGGCAACCACGTATGTAGGCGACAAAACGTTTTGTTTCTAACTACACAGTGTAAATTATATTTTTATTGAGTTCCATGAAGTCCGCTAATTCTTGTATTTTAACAACGATGTTTTTCAGGGTAGTTTCATAGCCATATAAATTTAGATATGTGTATAAAAATAATAGTTTTACTTTTAATTGGTCAAAATCGCTGAATACTACAAATTGTTTGTTACAAAATAATTCTGAGAAAGAAAATATGCTGTTACGAAATTCGAAAATAATTTTGTCATTCCATTAATCAAGGGTAGGTAAATCTTTTGTTAAAGGTTGGTTGCACGCGAATAAAAGATTGATGAACCAACTTAATGCGAAGAGTAACCAAGTCGAGTTGAAGCTTTTGTTTAAGACTAACCTACCAGCACCATGACCCCCAACTCTGCTTTCATCATTGTGGGACTGCGACAATGCTCTACACTTTAAATAGCCGCATCTCGCTCTTACAACTGCAACAATCCTGTTTCAAGTTGCCTGAATAACAGCGCAGGTCCCGGCATTAAGATATACCAAAACTTCTAAGTCTTTGTTGCTAAGCTGAGCAAGTTTCGAGGACCTACATGATACAGGCTTACTAGTAACGAGAAAGTTATTAGATAGTATACGCTTAACACAAAGCCCTGGTATTTCTGGGAACGTTACATATTAGCCCTCTAAGGAGTTTGGTACACTGATTGACTCTTAACATGTTTTTGAAATATTCATATATTTATTTGCATTCCATAATGTTACAATAGGTGTTTAAGAGGCTTAAAGCTACAATTATGGAACCTGTTAGGGCACAGCAAAAAGGCATTACAAAAAAAAAAATTAGATAGGGATAGAAAAAGAACTCAATAAATTGTATAACATTGTTAGTAAATGCTATATTTCAGGACAAGCGAACCTATCTTTAAAATTTCTTGACGCGTAATTCTTGGAGAAAAGTCGTAAGATCCTAATCGTGGAGTGGAAAGGTAAAATTCTTACTACGATCTAAATCGGAGTGTGTATTAGTAAAATGTCTGTGGTTTCAGTTTCAGTCCTCACTTACAGCCAACGGATGTTGAGTGATGTTGAATAGCTAAAACCTTTCTCAAAAATTAAGGTTCGTAAAGCAAAAAGAGTTTTTGAAACCCTTTTCCGTTATAGAGATGAGCAAAAAATACCTCCAACGAATATTGTATTATGTAAATAGACTAGATAGTATCTGCTATGGATTTCAAAACTGATTACACATAAAAAAACTGACTTTAAAATACCCAACTGTTTTTTTTTATTTAGTACTGATCTAAGCACACCGTTTCGAGTGTTTCAAGACCATACATAAACCCTAATTGTGAACCTTCAGATCTTCCTATCTTCAAGCCGCTTAAAAACGTCTAGATCTTGATACTGTCTGTCATTTATCTAATGACGACGATTAGTTGAAATCTATCCCACTATTCCGTCTCCTAATTACGGTATTAACCTTCATGTAAGTGGAGTGAACCACAACATATCAACACATACATAATAGGTTTACTTCTAAAACCACGCGACGCTACTGAGAATTTCGACAGTAAATACACAAAGCTAATACTTTAACCGACTTGCTAATGGAAACTTTAACCTTTGACACTCTTTGGTTTCAAGCAACTTTAAAACGAGTTCACAATACAACTGTAACTGTATTTTATTTGACTCTGTAGAATTACGAATGATGATTTTTTTTAAATATGTGGAAAACAAAAAAGTAAACATAGATCTATAACGATAATATGATTGACTTTATTTTGGTCCTCATAATTAAGAAGATTTCACTAAATGTATTAAACTAAGTACATAATTCAAGGTGGGCTTTCAAATTTCTGCGAATTTCTCACAATGATTCGGGTATAAATTGGATTCTAAACCGAATACCATTCACGGATCATAAAACCGGCTTGTTTTTGTTACTGTTCCCGTTAAACCCAATACAATTAAGTGTAACAGCTGTGTGTACTCTAGTGTAACAAACATATCGCATGTCGGTAACAGAACACTGCGATAAATCAACCAAATAATTATATTATCAAACATACAAAGGCAATCTACAATATTCCGGCCAATTAAACTCGGGACTTAGGAAATAGACGGTCATCTATTATTCCACCGTATCGGTTAAGCCATCGCGACACCGACATATCGTGTCATCGTGGTTTAATCACGGACTCGCGGTCAGCATTTCGTATTTAATTGCATTGATCTATTGATCCGCGCCAACGCTACTAAAATATGACGCTCGTTCTAGATACGTCAAAAACTAGTTCACCCAATTCTGAAATGTGATTGTAAATGCTCACTTACGTCGAAACGGCTTTTATAAAATTGTGTAGTTTATTTAATATTTAACGTTTTTCATTTTGTATTGTTTTGTGGCATTGCTTTTCGGAACGTCAATTTCTCGTTTTGGTGCATGAAATATGCAAGCCTATACTATACGGCGGTATAGTAGAATACAAGTTGCAAATGGGTGCTTTCAGAAATGACTTTTAATGCTGTAGTGAACTGCATACATAGTTTTAAGTGGAGCGGATAGGTGAGAAACTAAACTTGGCAGTGTCAGGAACTGGCAGAAGTTTGCCCTTTATTCGTCCATAATAATTTCTGATATTAACTCGAATGTTATACAATGAAATTTCCATTCTGAACTGTACGTAGCGCTCATAGTCGCTGGGGACATTAAGTTTCCGTCGAGGAACGTGAAAAGTTAAACAAACCACGAAATAATCTCTGAATCTAGTTTTATACAGTAAAGTTTTACATGTAGCTATATTATTATGAATACTTATTGTTGAATAACTAAAAGCTAAAGTAATAAGTAGGTAAATGGAATAAGATAAAAGGCAACTGATTAGCTATTTATTAACGTGTAACAGTTGAAACTGTGGTAGCCTAGTGGTAAGACCATAGGACTGCTAAGGTCTCGATTTCGACCCCAACGGTGCTCACCGACTTTTCGAATGTTGTGTGCGTTTTACAAACAAATTTTAATATCACACTTTGGAAGACACGTAAAAATGTGGGTCCTGCGCCTGATCTCTCTCCGGTCGTATCGGATTGCCGTCCCATCGAGCTATGAGAGTAAAAGAACAGAGAGTGCATCTGTGTTTGCGCATACGCTTATGTACTATAATATGTTCCGCACAGCTGGCTGGTGTCACAGTAACACTAGCCGCCGTGACCGAAATCGGTCCGGACATTATTAGAGTGTAACACTGAACAACGTTCCCGACTTATCTTGCGAATTCTGCAGATACTTAATAAGAATAAAACTTGTTGAAAGAATCTTTAATCCAAGGTAAAGAAAGGGTTGTAACTAGTCTAAGTCGGATCCGCAAACTAAGTTTAACAAACCGATGTCCACATCTTTTCAAGTTTCCCCGATCACTATCTTTGTTTTCATCTTAGTTCCTTCACTTTATGAAGCATAATTTAATATTTTCTATTATCTTAGGCCTGTAGGCTGAAAAGGCCACTTGAGCTACTTCAAGCAATTCTTCTGTAACTTTCGATAAGTTAATTTTTTGCGTGGGGAAATAACAGGTCTAAATCTGATTCTGGATTTACCAGAACATAAAACTATGTTCAAATAAAAGAAATGTGTTAAAATGAAATCCCCTGTTATTTTATTAATGGAATTTAATTTCTCAATGTTGGTAGTGGTTTTCGTGGGCGCTCTAGCAACGGTTTGTCTAATAGGCATATTTTGGATTTGACCATAACGGAGATGTTTGCAGCAATTGGCACTGACTGAGACAGATTGGTAGTTTCCTGCCGGTGAGTGATACAAATGTCGCCTTAATGGCTCTTAGTGAGACAAGGGTTAATTTATTTGAAGGCGACCACTCGGCGGCTATAACTTCCTTTAGACCTAAGTGTATGACCTGTTTCACGTTTAGTACTTAGGCTCCGGGATAAATTACTCTGACAGTATTTACATAATTTACTGAACGCTAAACACCGAGACGTAGTAAATAGACTGTTTATGGGATAACGTGTACGTTTTGAATAACGGTATTACGTATTTTTCGTCTATATAGAGAGAATGTACTTGAATCTTTTAAGAATCACTACATATTATAAAACAAAGTCCTCCGCCGTGTCTGTCTATCTGCCTGTTCGTGATAAATTCAAAAACTATTGCACCAATTTTCAAGATGTTTTCACCAATATGTAGAGTCCTCGAGGAAGGTTTTAGTATATAATTTGTTAAGTTTTTGTATAAATTGACTAAAGTATAACGATAGTTGTTGGAAAGTTATAATAATCGAGATCGGTATAGAAGAATTGGGTAATGTTTTTACAGCTACGAGTATAACCGACATTCGAACGGGCGAAGTAGCAGGCTACAGCTAGTCTAAAATATTTTACATTCAGTTTCCACTTTATCATCGTTTCCGCTTGTTCTTCGTTTCTTGAAAATAGGATACCTATTAGCAAACGAATGTAAACAACAATATTCAGAACAAAAGTTTAATATAATATACAGACTCTTTACATCCGTATTAAGCAATGTCTTGTTACATTTGTTCTTAGAATCTGTAACTATTGACAGGTAACACAATATGCCCTCAGAAATCCGTACTCGCCTTAACGCGCCATTTCATTTAACGAGTTAACGTTCCTAAGTAACTACGGTTTCTACTACTGACTACTGGTATTTAAAACTATAGGCAATTAAACCCAGCACATGAATGATTTTCATTTTTATGAGACAGGTTATCAACACAAAATTCATTCATGATTCAACTCCTGCAACTGGTATCTATAATATGACTAATGACTATGGTATGTGAACCACTATACCGACAAAAAACTCTCAGAGAGAGAAAGTGTGTGTGTGTGTGTATATGTGTGTGTGTGTGTGTGTGTGTGTGTGTGTGTGTGTTTGTGTGTGTTTGTGTGTGTGTGAGAGAGAGATACAGAGAGAAATTAAAATACATATTTAGTGGTCTGTCACCTAAATAAACGTACAAATATTATTATTTAATTCAACAAATGTTTAATTACAAATAGTAAAATACCTTTACCAAACTCTAACTGTAAAATATAGGTGGCCATTATCACATAATTAGAATGATTTAGTACCGCATCAAATCACCAAAGCCATAATTAGTGTTACAGGCAATTTACATAATGTTATGAAATTAACGTTTCCAAATGAGGTTTGAAAAACATCATATATTTTTTTGTTACACGCAATTAGTTGCTAAATGGGAAACGCGTTCCTTCCGCAGGGAAATATTATTTCCAATTTAGAGCGAGCTTGAGTAGACTTGTAAGTGGCTCTTGTGTCAATCTCTTTGCTGGTACTCTGAATAATGTTATCATTATTTGTATGTTAAGGTAAATTCGTAGTCAGGAAAACTTAGTACGCCTGAGAAGGCGTAATATATCACTGTCTTTGTCTTATATACCGTCCGCGTATACTTTTATCTTGTTCTAATAATGAAAAGCATACATATTAAGAAGTGCATACATACATATTAAGAATATTATTAAGAAATTACTATTTTATGTAAAGTAGAAACCTTTTTGTAACTTTTGTCTGCAACAAATAACAAGCAATGTAATCTATTTCGATTTGTAGCGCTTTGAAAATGTTCTTCAACGTCTATCTGTAGTTTCCCAGTAACCCTAGTATTATTGAATTTTACCGCAGTGTGCCATTACAATCGATGCGATACCTGCTGCTGTGGCCTTTGTGCCGAAACGGCTGCACAAAGGACGAGCTCGACGCGGACAGTTGAACGTCAAGGAAACCGCATTCCTCTTCGGAAATATGTAAATTTTATTTATACCAAGAGTCCGATACTAAATGAAAGGACGATTTGAAATCAAAATTCACGTTCCAGAGGGATTTCAATAGATAAAGACACCATCCAAAAAGTATGCATATTATTAGTAGTTACTATAGATTTGGAGTGGACATTTTAAATTTAGAACACCTTTTTCATTGAATGACTCTCGATATGAAAACTTTTTCGATCGTAGTTTAACATTAGTTTTTCAACAGTGTTTTTTTTTCTTATTTCATAATCGAATCATACCAGTGTTAACGATAAATAAATCAAACCTATTTCTTCGTTTTCACTAATGGTTATTTCTTTACACGTCTGTGTTTAGTTTTTTCGATACCGCAAAAGCTTTTCTTGGGTTTTATGTGGAAGTCAAGGAGCGAAGGCTATTATTGGTCCCAACGATCCTTATTACGTTATAAATCAAACTTGTAGATACGCACTCTCGCACTCCAGACGTTTGACCTTTGCGAGAAATAATACTCTCATTATTAATGAACTCACTCACTTATTTTTGTCAAATTGTAGTTCTTGCTGTTACTATAATTGTGTATTGTTAATATTAATTTGTTTTTTTTTCGAATATAATGACATTTGTCTTCCTTTTTTTTACTTTTCCGATAGTAATTTACTTATTCTATTCTAATTACGTATTTAAGTATGCTTTGTTTTTTATATTAAACACATTACACTATAATTGATCTTGAAACACAGACTTAGCTTACTTCGTTGAAATTTCACCATTTTCTCTATAAAGGAGTTTGATTAATATAACAGCTCTTTAATTTTATAAAGTAAGCTTTCACAACAAACAAAAGATGAATGAAGGAGATAATTTTGACGACTTGTTTGATCTCCGAATGCCTTTATACCTAGTTTCAAAACCTTAAGATACTAATCTACGTTGAACAGCGTAAAGTGAAAATGAATTTCGGGTGAGGTCACATCGATTTGTGTAAGTACCAAAGTAGGTATTAAATTGTAAGTAACTTGGGCGTTGTTTGTTATCCAAAAACATTTGTAAGTACAATAGTTATGCTGAGTAGAGTTGTAGTCTAAGCCCGCATTTTGGCAAGCCTTAATCCTATGGTACTGTTTCTCAATGTTATTAGCTGTTGACTTGACTTGGTACTTTATTTTTATGAAGTAATAAACTATTTATAAATGGTTGTATAAATGTGCCAGTGTATATGCCTATTAAGCTATAAGTGAGTGTTAAGAGAGTAATGTCGTTGTGT
This sequence comes from Chrysodeixis includens, assembly GCA_941860345.1. Classification (NCBI taxonomy): domain Eukaryota; kingdom Metazoa; phylum Arthropoda; class Insecta; order Lepidoptera; family Noctuidae; genus Chrysodeixis; species Chrysodeixis includens. The sequence continues at coordinate 7,567,497 of OW796098.1, read as the reverse complement.
GGTAAACTGATAAAGAAATCGTTTATTGACAAATCCTACTAAAAAAACGCCTGATTTTTGTAACAGGCAAGAACCTAAGCTCCTTTTTATACAATCAATTAGTCTACAAAGGATCACAGTTAAAAAGTAGTCGGGTCTCTTTTGTGGGAACTAAGTACCTACTTAAATAAAAGCTTATTTTATTTACGGTTTCTCTTTTATTTAGTTTACGAAAGTATTTTATCGGAGTTGCTGTGAACGTAAATGTTATTAAAGTTAATGATATGTACGGGTATGTAAATAGATGATAATATTGAAGATCAACAAGTGTAGGGTTGTCCCCAGACGTAGCATTAGCTTGTACTCGCTTTCACGCCTTTGTTTTATACAAATACCATTAAAAACTACGACTCTACGATAAAGATTATTCTATTATATTTGATAAAGGATAATTTTCTATTCCGGGCTTTGAAATTATACTCTTTTGTTTCACCCTTTTCCTGATTCTGTATTTTAATTTCATATCATGTTTCCTGAATAAGAAATCAGTTGAAAACAATATGATTTCGTAGTTTATTATTAAATTTGTTTTCACAAAGATTATCTTAATAAAATCTTCAGTTAAAGAGAACTGTCTTCAATTCTAAAGCTACACATGATTGAGTAGATTTAAGATGTTACAGAGAAATAATATTGTCTGAACAATGCTTGGATATAGTTTCTGCAAAGCACTTTGTGTGAGAAAGCAGTAGCGTAGTAGAATATTCTATACACACTAATCTCGTTTGTTCTATGAAGCAACTGTAAACAATGACGAGAGCTTGCATTGTTGAGGTTTTATTTCACAACAGACATATTTATTGAGTATTCTTTGTGCATGCGATTTGAATGTTTTTGAAAACACTCCGCGATATAGCATTGAATTTCTCAGTATCATTTTAAGTATTGTACTAAAAATACGTGAGTAAAACTTTTAGATTAATTTACGTAAAACTTTAAGAACTAAGTTGAAACGTGTGTATAAGATAAGTCTTTTTCTCACGTGTAAAGTTGTTTATACTACTAAAATAATCTTCACGGACTTAATCTATGTTCTGGTTGGTTGGTTCTGGAGTTTTACAATCAGAACGGCAGAACGTAGCTACAAACCCTTTGAGGTTGGCATACAATTGTAGTACTGAATAGCCTTTGACAGCTTACCGAGCCTCGTGTAAGTACCAACATTTTAAGGTCAATAACTGTATCAGCTGCTTTCAATGTATCGCTTCGTGTGTGTCGCAACGCATGAAGAACTAACTCTTAAAAGCGAAGAACAATCGTAATCAAAGATACAAGAAAACATTTACAAAAGAGGTTTTTATAGAAACTTAAAAACAAATGCTAGCGTCAGTTGTTTCGATTTTGTTTAAAATTTCTCTAAGAGAGACAGAGAGAAATGGAAGGATAAGAGGGAGGCCTTTGCCCAGCAGTGGGACAATATACGCTTTAATAAAATATATATAATTTTCTCTAAGAGTTCGTTTCTAGATTTCTGTTCTGATTGAAGTCATACAATAATTAAGCGTAGGTACATAATGAACACTTTACTAAATCGTGATACAATTGAAGGCTGGTCAAAGATCTAACTAATTGCCTTCATCAGCTTGATAAAGCAACAGTCACTGTTTTATCGAAATAATGAAGCTAGTTTTTTAATCATAAATTACATAACTAATTAAAATTACTGTATTGTGCTTAGTCGGCTTTATTTTAATTGCGATAATCTTTTAAATGCCTCGATTACAATTACTCATAAAGTTTGCACACACTTAGAAATAAATCATTATCAAATTGTATTATGTAATTTGTTAACAATTAAAATAATTATATCACGAATTAATACATTACAGGAAAAACTGAAATTAATGACAAAAAGTTACAGAAATCATGTTCCCTTTCTTCTACGTTGCCGTGCCCTATAGGGTCCATACTGTACTATTTTATAATATTATGTAACACTTTTTAAACATATGGAGCGCCATAAAAGTATTGAGTAATCAAATTTTTATTTATTAGTTTTTTCAGCCAGCATCGTTTATTTTTTTTATGGCCTGGCATTTCAGAGAGATACCATAACACCATAAATTGGAAAAAGCTCTCATCATCATCAAAATAAAGTATTTTTATTATGAAGTGATATCAATCAACCTTTGATCCCGTTTATTTTAATATCGCATTCACTTTTATGGCTTTCAGTGTCTGACTACAATTTACGAAGATATGTTTTTTATATGGTAAACGCGATACATTTTCCCATTCTATGTATACTGGAAATTCACGTTCATAAATATTCGGAGTTGAAATAATTGAAAGTATGTATTAATAATTTTGTATAAACTTTACGATGTTATTCATATTAAATCTAAGCATTTAATAAAATCTTAATGTATTTAAAAAGAAAAATTTTGTTTGAAATTTAATTAGATTTCATTGTCTTTTAACTAATAACGTTAGCAGTGCGTTATTAGTTAAAAGAAAATGAAATCTATCTCTACTAATCTATTTCTACGTTATACTATGTAAAAGAAATGTTGCATTGACTACAAATACTTGGAATTATTTTGGTACAAAAGGTTAAAGAATAAAATTAGAATAGCAAACACACACCCTAATTCCTTATGTACAATAATGTGTATGTACAATTATGTATTTTTTTCAGTTCCGCCCAAAACACATGAGAGTCAGTATATTTAATATGCTTATTACGAACATCCCATGAGTAACAATTCAGTTCATGTTCACGTGAGGACGTGTAGTCATCACAGTTCACGACATAATTCAGTTCCGACTTGACGTAGCGTAATAATTTATATCTTATTCAAAGGCACTTTAGGGTAATCGAATTTAACACAAACCGTAGCTAGATTAACACCTAATAAACAACATTGTGCTGTTGTGAACATACAACTATACCTACGTGTTTACTGACACTTCCTATGTTTTGTTTCCTATATTTCTGTTTAGGGAAACGATCGTCATTTGTTAAGAACAAGTCAATTCTTACAGAAAAATCTAAGGCTTATTAGGCTACTAGGCGTTCAATTTTTTATTTTCCAAATTCAATGATTGCTTTTCAGTACAAAGACGTCTGTTGCCAAGCACAGGAGAACAAGGGATGTTACAAAATATCCTTCGGTTAATATATGCCTGATTTTCCATGAAACTTTTTGTGTGTGTAAGCAGCTTAATACCGTGTATATAGTGACAGGTGGTGCCAGAACTGTTATCACTACAATCGATCCTCTAAGCACTAAGCCCATGCCTTAATATATCGTTTGATACCTTTTACTTACTGCTTACGAAATATCAAAGAGATTTTTGAGTAATATGTTTTGTATAATTATTTATATAATTATTATTGTTGAGTGTTTGTGAAAGGGGTGGAAAGGACCAAAACCGCCACGTGCCTCCCTCAGGGATGGCAAAGATTCGCTCTCGCATTCACCGCACTCCCAGATATATTTGTGGTCTATACATATTTGTTCCAATTCCTGGGCGCTTTCTAGGAACTCTCAAAGCGGATTGGTACCCTTGTCGAAGACAGACAGAGACAGCGCTACGAGCAGGGTTTTGTGACATTTCTTATTCATAATAACATATTCGTGATTTAAGAGTTCAAAGTACGAAAGTAAAAAGTTTTTCTCTGATTAAAATAAAAAGGCTGTTATCATTCACGTATGTTATTATAAATCATTTTGGCCGCATGTCAACTAAGAGATTGCGATAAGGGCCTCAAGATTGCGGCTGTAATCAATCATTGTTTACCGTGATGTTATCAATGGACCGTTTGAAATTAATCAATATTAATCATACTAAAGGCTACTCACCCATGCCCCAGAAGACTGTTGCGAAGAAAGCCACGAGGATGCGGCTACCGCTCGACGGGATCACCTCCATAACACCAGGTATCCAGGAACCGACGCACCACATAACACAACACACCTCCTTTTCCTTTCTAGTTCACAGCTCTATATAGTTCCACAGTCACTTACATTTATGTTCTTACTCTCACAGTACTTATAACACAATTTTAGAGTCAACAGTTTTGAACAATTGCGCACATTTTATTTCGACAGCTATTTTTATGGTACCTGAAAATAAGAGAAATTTATGTTACTCAGCATCTTTAACATAGATTTAATCAAATTAAAAATAAGAACGACCTTTTTCGAAATGTATGTAGGTGTATTAAATCTCATTTCGATTTTCATTATGATTGCTATATGCATAGCCTAAGTATAATTGAGAATTGTGACTATTTAACAGAACACCTGAGAATCTTTCACTAGTTTGTTAAGCCACGTCAGTGGCTTGCGGGCGGTACAATCTCTGACACCAGGTGTTAATCTTACAAAATGTATAATCTTACGAAAAAGAAAAGAAATATAAGATTATTACTCATACATCCGGATTAATTACATTTGTAGTTTTAAAATCAATATTTAAATGAAAACAATTTACTGAGATCGAAGGCGACAGCGTGTTTTACGTAAGTCTCAAATATTGCGACGAAACAACTTGTGTTCGCAATTGAAGTTTGTTCTGCAAACTTTTGCGAACTTTTGGGGTGTTTTGATTATTTTTTTGTTACGAAAATATTTGGTTGAGGCAATAACAAAAGGAATTAAGCGCCACAAATATTTTTCTTTTATTAATCAAATTAATTCGTAGTATTTTTTAAGTTACGTTTACCTCTATGCTGTAATTCAATTATTTATGAAATATATATAAATAGGTACGTTTCTTTGTCTTCAATTTGTTTGATGAAATGTTAATGAGATATAGTTCTCGGAGATCCTAAGTTGGTCCGAAGTGTGAAGGGTGTTGCGACAGCTGGAACATAAAGGATCAGCGCGGGGCGGTGAGATGAAACACAGCTGTCACCGATCGCCTCTGACCAGTCTCCGAGACTCGTTGCCCTGGTTCTTTGTCCTCTGTTTCAATTTACATTTATTCGGGGTTGCGAGCCGAGCCTTTCACAGCTCTTATCATATTGACACAGACGGAACATTTAATCCTTCAATTTGGTTCGCCCTTTTCAATATCTCAAAACTCTCAAGACGCGTATTTCAACTGAATTACCGCAGTTAGTTACGGACAAGGAGAAAATACACGCGTTCAAATTGGGTTCTGGAAGTATTGTAACTTTGAAATAATTTACGCAAACTACAGAATTTTCAAAGTTACTTAAGTAGGTACGTCAGAAATTAAAAATACTTTACTACAATATTGAAGCTGTTTTACGCAGATTCATTTAGGCAATACAGAGCGTTTCAATTTTACGGATCAAACGCGGTCGACGTATCAAATTGTGGAATAATTCAAAGCAAATTTCTGTTTTACTGATGTTGAAATTTCCAAATGTTTGCTCAAATCGTCCATCATCAATATATAGCAATTGCATCATTACACAAAGCTTTCAGCGCTATCAGCTGTGCCTAAAGGCGTAAATAATGTTAATACATGATTTTGTAACTTTACACATTTGAGTCTAATTTAAAACTAGAGTTAGTACCTCTAAATATACTTCTGGGAACTTGAATTGACTTAGTTTTAGCGAACTTTATTGCCATTATACGTATACAATAACTACTGAAATATAACCAAGACAATTCATTGTTTGAAACTTTCTGATGAAGTATTCTCCGTCTTGCCTATGTAAACCTCTAGTAAGTGAAAGTTTGAACTCTTCTTAAATAAGCTCTTCATCAATTACTTCAGGAACTTAAAACTATTTTGAGTTAATTGATTTGACTCAATATTCGATTTCATTCTGATGAATTTTTAAATATTTGAAACCTTCCGATTAAATAATATAAGATGGTGTATTTTTTGTATGCAGCATGGACAGTTGATTACCTCAATGCGTGATGCGTGTTTTAATTTAAGCCTTTTAGAGGCATCCGGGCGGCTTGAAATCTAATACCAGGTTGATCAAAAACCAGCCGAAAAGAAGAAAAATGGTTTATTCCACAAACACTTGATCAAGAATCTTAAATGAGGTATATCTCCACGGAGAGTTATTACAAACAATAACAGTAGTATTTAAAAAACAAAAGGGTATTTAACCATGGTAAGCATACATAAGTGAGTATACATACAGCCTCATTAATCGAATAAAATAGCGAGAAAAGCGAATCCCTCTTTAATTGAAGGCTTTATGCCGCACCCCTATAGGAGGAAACGGCCCCGTGCGTGTGTTTATACGCTAAAATATGGCGGTATCAATAATTCAATAATGTAATTATGTTCCACGTCCAAAATGTACCTACGTCAATAAGTAAATGACATGAACTTTAATCAATCTTAGAATTATGAAATTATTAGAATCAAATGAATATTGAGAGCCAAATTTGCTGTGTAAAGATTGATCATATTTATCGCCAATTAGATAATTTATTCGTTGATTGTGCCAAGAAATTAACAAATTTAATGACCTCTAATTAAAATTATTAATTAATATTTACACATGAAAAATGGCAGACGTTCTTATTAAAAACCTTGAATGCATGTACTATTTTAATTTAATATACATAGACATGTTTGTACCTAAATATAATTTCTTATTCTTATTAGTTCTTTTATTTGAGTTTATTTAATCAACACTTAATGCTCAAAATGCATTCTTTTCGCTTTGGATATAATAAATGAGCCCTTTCCCAGCTTTCTGTGGAAGTTTTGAGTCATGACGCGGACGACGTGAAACAGATAGCCGCGTCACGCCATACTTCCCGCCTCAGCGTATCATTTTACTTAAAAGGTTTGCCCAAAAATCTCCGTCACAACTCTTTTTAAGAAGTTTACTGAAAATAATACTTTTTAAGTGGTCGAGGTTAAGTTTTTTTTTAACTTTTAACTATTTATTAGTAGTAATGGTATCAAGTTCATTTAACATCTTTAAACAAGACGGTTAAAACTTTTTGGAAGATGTCGAATTATTCCTAGAATATCTGATCCCATTATTGTTATTTTTATCTTTTAATCCCTTGGAAACACCAGATAATGCTGTATGTGAATTTGCTTTATGTAGGCTTACCATAGAATCATAAAAAAGCTTTAGGCTTTAATTGTATCTTAGCAAATTAAGGTCAGCAGCGCATCTCAAAAACTTTTAATTATTATCGTAGTAAAAGAAAGTAAAGTCTGCTAACTAGGCTAATTATTCGCGACACAAACTGAAACCAAAAACTAAAAAGATTAAGTGAAAGACATAATGTGTTTGTGTCCCCTCGATTGCACAGCCCTTTAATTAGTAGCGGTATGCAGTGAGTTATTGAAAAACTACACAACACGTTATGCTGGGCACGCGGGTATCACTGAACAAAAGAAGGCGACACAAAGAGCAATGGAACACATTTTGCCGAGCGCGTCGCACCGTGTCCCATATTTCCTAACGAGATGATATGCCAACGTTTATTCTTCATGCTTCACATGAATCGTACCACCAATGCATTTTGTTCGTGTAAATACATACGTTAACTCGGTTATTTTATACTTTTTAATTTTCCTGTCGTCGCCAGTTAAAGCTGTCTGTTTTAATGAAGCAACTCCGATTCACTGAAGGATTTCATTTTCAATATTCTTAAATATTTTAGGTTAGCTGTGTTCATTATAATTAATGGTTATCGCAATTAACATTGGTTACTTAAGGTTGGAAAAGGTAGCCTGTAATTAAGAGGCCAATCGAATGATATATTAATGGGTCGTATGTGTCGAGCAGTAGATACATGGTACGCAAGGCGCTGAAAATGGAGCAAGTAAAGGTTCTAGTCATATACAAACTTAGATATATAGTTTTTGTGCTCACAGTAACATATAGTATTCACGGTCTAGGTTTTGGAATTTTATATCTCGAAACTTCTTTCTACTTTCAGACTTTGGAAAAAAGACTAACTTTCTTCAGTCTGAAAGCAGCTTTTATCTTTGAGGGTATGCCTTATATTTTGAGCAAGTTGAAATTGTAGGTCTGTTATAACTAGATAAATCTCTGTAATGGCTAAAGCACAGCTGTACTGGACCGAATAAAGAGAAAAATTGTAAGAAAATTTTCAAGTATTTTATACGCCATTTTAAGAAAGAGAATAGAAGCATTCTTTTAATAAGAACATAAAGTAAATTATCCTATTAGGAAACCCCCAGAGTTCCACTTCAATGGTTTTATTTTAGCTGTTTAAAGAGGTTTATTGTCAAAAATTACCTACACTTTGTGAATATTTGCTGTTTGCGGTTTGGTCCAAAATCATTTTAATTATCGTCTGTAGTCATATCGCATTTACTCGAGGTAATAACGAGCCGGCCATTCAAAATGGAAGCTTGGTTTTTCTCTACATTATTTTAGTTGAAAGTGGGTCCTTCAACGTGAAAGCTTTTAAAAACATGACCTGTTTTGACACGAACCGTGTTGATTATAAAAATAGACAAATTGAAACGTAACTAAGTATTAATAATTCGGATTAACACCTACCTACTCAAAATACGACGTTATACAAACAATATTTTCGGCTGTATTTTTCATTTGTTTGCGTAAGCACAGAATCTAAATTGAATATCAAATATCTAAATGATTTTATTAACTGAACTGATATGATTGCTCCCGCGAAACGTGGCGCTTAATTCGCTTCCACATCCTCATGCTTAATTCATTACTAACTGCCTTCAGCCACGTGTTAATGCCGCTAAATTTAATGAGACTGTTCGGCGAACTATTATAATTGAGATTTTAACCTTAATTTATTTTAGTGGGATATCTAGAAACTAATTATATTGGGTATTTAACAGTACAGTGATAAAAGTCGCATAAACGTCGATTTTATGGTATATGACAAATCTTCTGCAGAGCGAAACACATTAGATAGCAATAAAGTTTGCTAGTTACTTCCTATGACCCGATATGTACCTAAGTCACGGAATAGTCCCATTTTGCAGAGACCCGGCGATCGAAGTAGCGACACGTCTAGAACGATCAAAACGATCTGAACGTTCTCGCCGAAGACGATAACCGCGGCCTGAGCCCACTGTGAAACCAAAAGCAATTAGGCAAGAGCTTCTTCGGCCCGATAAGTGCCGAATAACCCATTTAACGTGGTAGCCGTTGGGCTATTTCAGTTCCGTACAACGTATTGTCTTAAAAGTTTTAATGCATGTTCTCTGCGAGGTATCTCAAAGTCGAACGGCTGTTAAACGATTAAGAATATTGCCCTTTCTGTTTCTCTACACGTTGCGGCTATTGCTACAGTTTAATAGCAATCAAATCCTAATTGTTGTGCTTCCGGCAGGCTAACCCTAACAACGGGTCTACAGCTTTCTGAGAACTGTTATTTACTATGCAAGCTAGATGCAAGATGCTAGAGAAACGTAATGTCTAAACTAGTCCGTTTAGGTGTATAATTGGCTTAGTTCACACAAAAGTCTTATCTTCCCACGTCAGCTAATTATTGTTTCAAGTCTCTGTTACGAAACCTATTTATTCCATAACTAGATACTATGTATATTGATAAAGACTTTTTACTGCAACTCTACCTATGCTAAAAACTTACACGGTAAACAAATGTCAAATAGTGTTATAAATAGCTGGAAACGTTGGCCAGATCTGATCATTTTTATGTAAACATGATAGGATCTTTCGAACGATACGAACGGACGATAGCTAAGGAGGATTTGCCCGGAGCTAGCACGCTGAGTAAGCACATTGCTGCCGACCTGTCGCAGCAGTGAATGATGACCACTCCAGAGGGCCTAACATTTCTTATATTATTGCTATAGTGGAAAAGAGACATCGCTCTACATTGTGTGGGGCCCTGTCTAACTTTCACAACTGCAATAATAATATTATAAAAGGTTGCAGTATTATCCGTAGGTAGTATGAATGTACAATAGGTACTATTTTTATTTTTTAAGAAATTCGTATTGCATTTTTGATAGGCAAGATATTAGTGAGATAAAATTAATGCGACGGGCAAGAGTTAGAAAAAATAGGCATAAACTATGTCGATCTATGGCCGATGACAATGATGATAATATAAAATATACACTTTTACTAGACCTAGACAATAATAGCGGGGTTAGCTCGAAAACATAAATGTTGTCAAAAAGAAATGAAAAGAAAATAGAAAGGCTTTTGTTTCATATTCGTAATATAATCAAGTAAGATTTTCAAGTTACGAAAGTTGTTATCTGATAAGAGTCTCGGGGGATATCTTTAAGAAGAAAGTATGGGAGTAGGTACTTATATATAGATCTTACTTTATTACGAAGCTTTTCATGACTATTTAAAATAAAGAGTTTGAATTAATCCTATTCGAAGTTGTTCAACGATAAAATTCAAAATAGACATGAGAACCAGTCGTCAATAGGTTTCATTCAACTAACAAATTTACATGAAAAAGGCACTTTTGAAACCGCTTTAAGCTTATTTCTCTAACCCATTTAAACGATATTTTCATTGCATACATTTGGCAACAGTTTCATCAATTAAAACGGAATCTTAGTAGCATTTTTTTTGTTTCAGTCTTTTAATTCTTTTCTTTTCTTGTTTAATGTTGGTATTACAACCAACATTAAACAAATTACTTTTAAAATTAAACTATTTTGAACCTTGAAACAATGAATACTACCCCTTACAGATAGATACATGTTTAGCTTAGTAGGTTGTAGGTACCTAGTAGTATTATACATATTATGTGTGTATTAATTAAATGTGGTATCAATAGCTATAAATGCTGTATTAATCAATACCAATCTCAAAGACAGTGGTTTATTAATAAAGGCCATTGATTGTTTGTAAATGTAAGGAGGCTGCCGTTCTCCAGGCTGCGGGTCTACGAGAGCCGTCGAATTCACTTATTAGATTTCTGGCCCTAGATCCACACCTTTTACTACATCTAATATAAACTATTTACTCAACTGAAGTAGCCGAGGATAGTCGTAGGCGTCTTATACCCACAAATTGAAATTACTGAATAATTGCTCCATTTAAGTGGAACTTAATTACTAATTACTTTCAAACAAGACAAGATATTCCACCCTAAAACCAGGTAAATCCATTAAATTGAATAAAAGTACTAAATAAATGAGACAGTAAAATTTATTCCGATATAAAATCAATTAATGAAATGTATTTAGCCGATTCATTTAACATCGGCCGAATGGTTCGAATTGGATGACTTTCGTTCCCCACTTTATGCGTTGTTTTATGTAGATGGCCTGTGATTTACAAAAGAAAATGAGGAAGATACGCAAGCCAAAAGTCGATGTATCGGCAATTTGGCAGAAACCGCCCACCGTCAAATTCCGTAATGAAATCGACCACGTAATGGTGAACCTTTGTTCTACATTTTAATCACGCTATCGCCACAATTGTTTCAGGGAACGAGTCCGTTCAACTTATATTTGTGCCTATCTTCGGTGACGTAATAAAATTGACCCTCATCTCATGTTCTTTTTAATTACATTTTCCTTCCCTTTGATTTTTGTTGACCCGGCGGCATTTTACATATTTATTGGCTCTTTTGTACAATGGATTTGTGTGTTATTTGATCCTGCTTGGAACGTCAAAAAAATAATGGGACGATATATTATCTATTAATTGAATATGTGAAGTAAGAAACTGCCTATTTTATCAAACAACAAAAAATAAGAATCATTCAAATTTAGTTTGATTAATGTTTATGCTGTTATTACTAAACTAACATCAACGATGTATTTCTAATATAAACCTGTCAATAGATAGAATTGATGAAGAAGCACATGATTTATTAAAAAATGTAATGATAACACATCGATACATACTAATATACATTGTAGTTTTACCGTCAAGTCTCTCAAAAAGTTTTCCCGTTCTGGAAACTCGCACAAAACATCGGTAAAACAAAATCACTTTATAGTCCGCAGAGTTTTTAAATTAATTTTGTTGAACTTTGATTAGGCAAAACTTTGAATAATAAACCCGATGTGTTATTTGTTTGAGTGAGTGTTTGACAGGCGCGGACGTAAATTTCAGAGCGGGGGTAGTGTGTGTACGGGCGGCGGGTGCGCGGCGCGTTCCGTGCGGTCGCTCGCCCCCATGGCACTGGCGGGCGCTGGCGGGCGCTGGCGGGCGCTCGCGGCGGCCGGATCGCCGCTCGCTCTCCCGCTCGCCCCGCTCGATGCGCGCGCCCGCCCGTTGCAAACTCCGATTTCCGTAGCGGGCTAAGCCGAAGCTTTCCTAGATTGTGTGGCCTTAGTGAACATTAATTACACCCAACTTAGTCTGATTAAACCTTGAGGAATTATCCGGATTGACAAAATTAACTTTTAACTTAGATTTATGTCGTTTTGTTGAACTACATTAGCCCGCGAGGGGACGACGCAAGAAGTTTCCTAATCTTTATGGCCAATATTGTTATGTTCCATAGATTTATACCGCATATGAAAACCTATTTCGCTTCGTACGAAACTTTCCGAACAACATTTAATTTACTATGATTGTAACTATACCGAATACCTTCATTATGCTTGAAACTAAACTCTGAAGTGAAACTTCAACAAACTAAGCATATTATTTAAATAAAAAAAATAAGTACTTCGATACCAATTCAACAACAATTTACAATGAGAAAACTATTACAATTTCCAATAAAAAGCCTTCGCCATGAAGCGGATGGGTCTGAAGATTAATTACAAAACAACAACTGATGAATAATCGCCAGGAATGTAGATCAAAACAAAATTTGCAAATGCTGTAGGCGAGCCGCGTCGGCGGCAACTATTAAATTAACAATACCCAGCGGAATAATTACAGAATACACCCGTACTACTCATAGCGAGTGTCATCAAGCATGGTTTAAATAAATTACGAATTTTAGATTACTTGGGCGTTTTAATCAAAGTGTGCTGAACAAGTTATCGATACTCCCTCAAGCAGGCAAGTGTTCCACATTTTGATTCGCGTCGCACACGGCGTGAGTTGTGACGTAATTCGCAAAGCTTTCGGCACAGTTATTAAGAACAGCTGCACAGTACCTGACGGATCGCGAAGTTGACCAATTAAAACTTTGACAATAATAGTCCGTACATACCTATTATTTAATACGTTCCTACTTTAGTTAGATATACGTGGGGAAAGTGTTAGAAATTTACGAAAGAGATTATAATATATTATCGACTTTGGATAACAGTAATAAATTTATTAGGGTATTCTTGTAACTATTATTTAAAGGCAATAAATAACGGTTACGCAGCAGAATATAATACATGTTTTAGAACTAACTTGTACCAAAGAAAACGTAACTCTGAACTGACGTAATTATGAGGGAAATAATAAGAAAAGGAAACATGTTGTACGTTTATTCGGATATTAATAGGAAGTAAATAAAATAATGTATCCTCGTAGACAGCTGTAATAATAAGTTTTGGCAGCGGTCGTAGACTCGCAGCCATGTTCCTTGAGAAAAACAACACGTTATTGTACGCAATGCGCTCTTTAATTGGATTTACATTAAATATTACATTCACTGTTTACTTCGTACATATTGGGCAATGGGCAGCCAGAAAAATAAGGTCGATTGAATTGAAAAACAAGAACATTTAAAATTAACAAACATATGTAGGTGTATCTCCCTGTAGGCCATTGTTAGCACATGTTGTGGAATGAGTTATTCTTTTCCGACATGTATTATTTATTGTTGTCCCAATCCCAATGCAATATTTTCACTGTCCAATGTAAACCCGAGCGGTGTCCTTCAGTGTGCCGAGTACGTACCTAGGCCTTTGTGACAAAAATAATAAACATAGAATTTATACTAAGTCGATAAAAATGTATTCGTTCAATGGGTTTTCTTTTCATATCATAATAAAATTTTATAAGTAGGCTTTCAGTTTAAAAAATAGCCATTTATATCGATTTTATATTAGTAAAGTGTCAACGAACTCATAAAAGTAAGGACGGTACAACACTTGTATCGATTGTCAAGTAACCAAATAGTTCAATGTTCACTTTATTTAAAGCATTCGTACGAAAGGGCGCACAAAGTAGGTCCGCATTAAGCATGTTTATGATTTAGTCGGCTTCTGTGTTTATAATAAAACTGAGATTAATGGCTCGCGAGCGGCGTGACGCACCGGCCGCGGCCGCCGCTGTCCTACATCCTCGTTAGATTTTTTATACACACACACTCGTCCTTTTATTCGGCAGCCAACCGCACTCGCCTCACGCGTTTTATTGCTTCTCTTTCCGATCTAACAGAGGCGAGCATATTTGTACATTATTTGCCTTATAAATTATTTATATTGCACAATTTCTACGCGAACCCTAATAACGAAGGGTTAAATAAAAAAGCGTTATAAACAAAGCACGCTCGTAAGGCTGACCGACTGGGATATGAGTACTAGACGTTATGAACATATCGTATAAAACTTGCGGAGTAGGTACTTGAGGGAAATATTCGGCGGAGACATCCGTAGCAGTCATGTAGCGCGGGGCGCGAAACACAGAAACTTCGCCACACCAATGCTTACTAGACAAATAGGGGATTCTTTGTTACTCCATCACGCAAGCACAAAGTTACGCGAGTTATTATGGAAACAAAAGGTTGTATCAGCAATCCTGATCCCTTTTATTTAACCCGTGTCATGCATTGCCCCGCGGTGTATTTAACTTATGACATGTTTTGTACGGGAATGTTTTACTATTTATGTAATTATTTAGTTTCTCGGAAAACGTTACTCTTACTGTTAAACTAAGTAAATAACTTTTTAATGGCACGTAATAGCTGTTCAAACTTAAAATGATATCAAGTTAAAACATTTTATTCAAGTCCAATTCACGCATGACTAAACAAAGGTATTTTTCAATATTACGCTCTAGAATCGTAGTTTGAAGCGTAAATATTTTCATACACGATTCCGCTACACAATTTTCCCAAGCGGGCAATTCCATAAAGCACAGGTACATTTTATAAGCTCCACGGCATTGCACACTTGGTTTTTGAAACATTTCAGCGAGTGTTTTGATCATTCGAGTGATATTTTATAGGTCAGTTCAGTTTTATTAAAACATCTCTTACGGAAATTACAAAGTAGATTCTAATTGGTAGCCTCTAGACATTGATTCAGTTATTGAATTTTATAAAAATATTTCTTTTTTTATAAAAATAGAAATAAACCACGAAAATTGAGTTACGAGTATTACTTCTATGTTTCAGTCAAAGTTCAGTCTTACGAAGTTAAATCCCACCTCGAAATGCCAGCCAACTGTGTAAATATTTTGATATAAAGCGGCGATGGAGCACACCTATTCCGTAATCATGCAATCTCGACGTGTGCGGGAAACACATCCTCGAGGATTACCGCTGCGGTTCACTTTCCAAGATAATAATATTTACTGGATCTTCTCCATCAAATATTATTCCTTCAAAACCTTTTAGAAAATACGAGAGTTTTATAGTCGCTTGTAAGGTAAAACCTCGTACAAAGTGAATTCATAAAGCAACGCACAGCGAGCGTGTCTAGCCTTCAATTCCCACTTTATCGCCGTTACACCGTATAGCTCCCTAAAAGCCTTATAATATCACGAGAAAACTGATTTAATCTAAGGATTCGAACCTTTCAACGTATATCATGTTTAATTGAAATGTAGGAGCTGGCTTACGAATTTATGTAACGAAAGTATTCGCTTGTAGCTTATTATGTAAATCTGGATACTTAAATTACGTCGTCGCTACATTAGCGTAATAAGTACAAGACATGTTACAAAGGCGAGTTTTAGATTAATTGACTTGTTTTATTTTTGTTGCAGCGTGTCGTTAATTCATGTTTGGGGCGATCTTTCACGGCTTAATTACACGTGAAGTATGATGCATGGCGGGAGTGTCACCTGCGAGATGCAAGATGGAAGCGGGCGCGGCGCGGGCGGGGCCGGGCGCTCGGTTAGTTTATTTCGAGAGCATCCGGCGGCTCCCAGCTGTCCACAGCGTTAATATGACGACAGCGCTCACACTGTCACTTCTATCCAATCTTTGCAAGTATAAATTAAATGTCAATATCAAGAAAATGAGTTCGGGTATTTTTGTGCTGAGAAATTATGTTCGGCCGTTAGAAAATGTTATTGGGAGTGTTCGAAGAGATTTCTTAATTTTAAAGAAATATTACTTTTATTTTTTCAAGTGATATTCAGTGAATAATTTTTTTTTATGGAAATAAATGACAGACAGGATGATACATTATTATTTCATGTTTTCTAATTTTTAAGACTTGATTGTAGGCGTAAATCTTTTTGCAAAATATTTCGAGGGACTCGAAAATAAAAAAATACGGTTTAAATTTAAAAATAAAATAAACCGTAGGCATTCTACAGTGGATAAACAAAGTTTATTAATATACAACTTTAGCGTGATGACTGTGTAAATCATTGAAAATATTCATGAGCCACGGCGTGTGCGTAAATAATATGAAAAGGGTACTAAAACAGTCAAATGATGTTCATTTCTATGCTGTGAGCAATATCCGGTGGGTCGTGGCACTCGTGGTATAACCACTGGCTATATTTAACTGCGTGGCTATCTCCGTTGAATTTAACAAATTGTGTAATCAATCTATTATTTCATTAAAACATACCCATGGCTTAAAGAGACATTTGAACTTTTGTAACATAAATGATGACAGGTAACATCTAATTAGTCCGTCAGATAATAAAAAATGTTGTAATGGACTTGTATTTTTTCCTTAATTGGAACAATTATAATTATTGATAAAGATATGCTGCTTTTAAGTTTAGGAGAAGGGCCTTGGGGAATAATGCATTCGCAAAATTTATACGAAATAGTGACGTCACGCGCAAGTTTCATTCACTGTAGGTACTTTGGTCAATTTGTGTTTCCGGGACAAAAGAAAAAATACATACCTTAATTTTATTCATTAAACCACATACAAACACTAAAAAAATCATTATCCCTATTCTTATGACATGTTCACGTGTTATTCTTATTTTGAATTAGAGAAAATAATTAATTCGATATTATCACACTGGGGGTGGCTGAGGGCGTAGGTGTTGAATGAATAAATAGTTATCTAAGTGTTTCTTACAAAGATAAGGTGAGATAAAGAAATCGTTAGGCGTCTAGGACTCTGCCTACGTAATTGTGCGGTCAGGCTATCATGCTAGCAGCTTAAAATATATTCTATCTTTGCTAAGTTACAAATGAAATAAATAATTTAATATGAATTTGAAAATGAGGTTAGAAACGATTTTATTTTATGCTTTAAAAACATGAGAATCTTAGGTACAGTCTCGTAGTTGACGATAATGACGGTATGCATATGGTTTCGTGTTCAGATTTGTGTGAAGAGCAAAAAAAATGAACAAAAAATGACGACGAATTGAGAACCTTTTTTAAGTCTGGCGAAAAGTGACAACTACAGGGTACGAAAAGTAAAAATATAATTACTTTATTAGATGGATCATGAAAAAATATTAGACACATATTTATCCCTTAACAATAAAAAATGACACAAATAATGCTTTAAAGTTTAGGAATTTTAATAATTTTCAATCATAAAATTTATATGAAAAAGTGTTGCTGTTTTCAGAATTTCATTCACTGTTGTTTGGTCAATTTGTGTTTGCGCACCAAATAACAAATACGCGTTCAATGTTATAATTAAACTACATGATGGACACTAAAAAATGTGTCAAATATGCCTATTTAAAAGTTACCTAAACGGCCACTCACAAAAACCACAACTTCAACTTCAAATATTACGCAATAACGAAAATAGTTCGACGTCCCTTTTCGTTTGAGGCACCTCGTAAAGGGTTTAACGTTGCTATTGTACGTGATGTATTGCATACTTATGTAAATGTAGACAGCTTTCCCAGTAGACTACAAATCTCTCGAGACGCAAACGTGGCCATATTCAAAACCGATACCTCGGTGTATCTTGTGAGTTGTGAGAATTGTGACTGGCAAACGTCAAATACGTACATTTTTGATATCTCAGGTAAGAGGAAGGTTATTCGGCATGTAGTACTTCTGTAAATGGCTGTGTATTTACGTCTGATTCGCCTGGAATAGGCATATTTATCTTGTATTTTCACTGACTATTTTATGTATTTTTTTTCTTTGTTCAAGCTGCAGAGTTTAAAAAGATAAGATTGATCTTGTTCTGTTATCTAATTAGAATAGAAGATTGTATGCAATTTTACAATTTTAATTACAGCTTATAATAAAATAATACTAGGCCATAAATATCCAAGAGCTGGGAAGAGACCTCTTCCCCATGTATGGAAGGTTCTTTCCTAAAAGTAATGACTATTAATTACTTTTATGGACTTACCAAGAAACATATATGCCTTCTTCAGTATTTATTTTGAGGGATGCCATTTCAGTAAATCCACATTCATCTCTTTGTTTAGTCTTAATTAATTTACTCATGTAGTCTGGATGCCGAGTATTAATTAAAAGTAAAGTTACGTTCGCCAGTATACGTAATCTCACTAACACCGACAGTCAAACAAAACCATTTTTCGTCCGATTTCAAGCTACAAAATTAAAAGCAACTTTAAATTTAGTAAGTTTAGCCCAGTTTCTAAACAAAATATAGAATCTGAAGCTCGTTATTTTCGAATTAATTTCTGTATAAATGAACTCTTTTCTCGAGAATAAACATGCTAAAAATGTTGTAGAACTCCGTGAAATCACACGAGAAAGTTTTTATGATCTCCAATAATAGGATCAAACATTTTTTGTAAACAATCCCGCACCCGCAAGAAGTTTCACACAAAGTTTCTCCTTCTTGAATCGATCGATTAAACAAGTAATCAAGCATTTCATCTAACAAGGTCGGAAACGTTATTTGAATACGGTTAGCATACTTAATTATAATTCCTTTTTTACGTCGAAATTATATCTTAGATCGAATTCTTGATTTGATAGTTCATTGGTATTGGGTTGTTTTTTTGAGTAGCTGTATAAATACCAACTTTATGTTATTACTGAATAAATGCGAATTGTTAAGGCCTTAATTTGTGCTATCATAGTTAATTGACCAAGATTCGAGACAACAGCTGTAATGTAGTCATAACAGCACGGTGTCAGTGATGACCAACAATCCGGCAAAAGCACTAAATCTATTCACAGCCGAACAGAGATACCGAGAAGCCGTTAGACTACAGCCAATACTGGTAAAATAATTATTCATGAACAACGACTCGATTACAACATCGGTTATAACGACAATTGTAAGTCGCCGTAAATGAACGCCTGGATGGCTGTCTCAATAACATTAATTAAAGTTCCATGTTATACGCTAATTAGTATCGTTTGTATGGTAATTATTCGCGTGGCTTGTTAAGTGTACACAACACGCTCCGTTATCTGCATTTAGATAGACATCTTTTCCGTTCCGAATGCTCTGATCGCGATTGGCAAAGCAACGCGAATCAAGACCCTGTACCATTTACTGTGATACAACATACGATGTTACATAACGTAACAGATCGCCGAGTCGACTGCGAACAATAAAATACTAAATTCATAAAACTTTACAACATTTTTCACATCCAATTTGTAACAATTGTTACAGCCCGACCGTCGATCGTCCGTTTCGACCGTTTTAATAAGAATACGAGCCTTTTTGCTTCTTCCAATACCAAGTAGATTGAGAATATAGACTTAATGTTATATTCCTATCGGTAAAAGCAAATTCATATAAAATAATACTTTGTAGGCAAACGATCGAGAGTCCCCTGGGCGTCGTAAAACTGCTAAGCCTTCGCCCAAATTGAGAAACTTGTTGAAAAATCTCACTTGTGGGATACGTTCGAGTTATTTTTCAAAGCTAATTGGGATACTACCGTTGTTCTAACCTTCAGAATATTAAATTTACTTCCACTTCCCTTCTTAAGCGTGAAAACGAAATGGGAAGAATAAATAATGCGAATTGTGCAGTATAAATACTGCAAGTGCTAGTTAAATAAAATAAACAAAGAACAGCGGGGAAGTTCGTACAAACAAGAGCAAGATGGCTATTGACACGTTTTAATTTACGGATGTAAATTTCAAGAGCAGCTTTCCTCGCTTTACTAACGAATATAATATAATTTTACATATAATTTACTTTTCGCTTACTTCTGTAATTTTATTTTTGAGGCAGACAACGTAGTGAACTGGATTAATACACATAAAGGCTTACGTGGGAACGATGCCAGGTAGAGACCAGACATTTGTAATTTCTTAGTTATTCTGCGGTTGCACAGACTTAATTGGAGTTTTCTTAAACTGTGTAAGACGGCACAAGACTAATACTACATAATGCTCCCTAGCAAAATACAGGTGTGACTGCAGTAGCTTGGTAACCCGCTTCGACGGTGAGGTATACATAATTTATTATACATACATATTACATAGATCTGAAATATATTTATGTAGAAACACATTTCACTCTTAGAGTTAGTTACGCCCCTGTATCCGCAAAACCCCAAGAAAAGCCTCTCGCCGCCAAATCTCCTGTCTTTTGCCTCTAAAATACGTAAAAAGGAGCCTCCGCACCTTTTGTTGTCATACCGATACAAAATATTGAATCCGTAGGTACGACTACCATTTCTGAGTATTAAAATAAATATGGCTACTTTATTTTACCTTCCAGGAACATCAAGATATAATGTTGAGTAAGTAAAAATACGTTTACTGTTGCTAACCAGTTTTGGCGCAAATAATAATGTATTGTAGAACTAGAATACTGGCAACATGGATTAATAACCCAGAACAAACACATCGAGACGTCTGGAATTACTCCTTTTGTTTCTCTAAAATAACTGAACATTAAAGTTTTATCATTACAGATTGAACGAGGGAGCTGAGGTAGGATTTAGAGAAATCCCCTAGAGCTCATGAGTAGAGCACGTCTCGACGATTCTACTAGATTCCGCCGTCCTGTAATTCCACAATAAGACTATCATAAATGTCCAACTTAAATTGAAACAACGAAAGGATAACACAAAGCGCTAACTTCTTCCGATAGGAAATAGGAGTGGCCCTCTCTTGACAGGGCCCGAGAAAAATACCCATCGGCCCATTTCATTAAACGACATGAAAAATAAAACGGATTTAATAGTACAAATAAAGTTCAAAAGGAAAACGGAAAACATTTCGGCCTCTTTACGAAATGAAAAATTTAATAAGTAACTTAATTCATTCGCGTACATTTTAGCGCTATTATTAGTCATCTATCTTGATAGCTCGGAACAAAAGACGGTGCTTAATAAGCATCATTTATATCCTTCATGCGCGCGGCGTTATGAGCAATAACAACATGAAATGATAATTGAAACGCGCTCACATTCATCCGGTGCAGTGCTGCGTCTGCAATCTACGAGCGCGGGAAGCGAGTACTCATTAATTAGATTTCCGAGTCCTCGCAGTGCACGCTAAACCTAAACTAACAATAACTTTTCAGTTTGATCGCAATCAATAAATTGCTTAAGGGCGCCCGGGTAAACCAAGTTATAACAAACGATCTATTCAAACTCGAGACTAAACGCTCTGTTTTACATTCCTAAACAATTTGTAATACTTAATGTTGACATTTGTATAGTCAAGAGATTCACTTTGAGAAAACGTAGCGAGATAATGCGTCGGACGCGTTGTACATTATCTCAGTTTAGCAGGCACATTTATCAGGCTGCGGTCACATTCCACTAACGAAAAAATATACGGATTATGTACCTTAACAAAAATATTGCTGGATTTACGGTAGGGCCGCCACCAGCGTCGTGACAGAAATAGAAAATATCAGATACGAGTAGAATCGCCTTGCACATAACATACATCACGCGATGACGGGCGGCATGAATAACTGGTAACAAACATCCCGCGCAAAATACTGCGTGAATTACATCTAGTTCTAGTCCTAGTAACGAGTTTTTAAAATTCAATCACAAATGGACTCACTGGAATTAGAATTTGTAAAAAACGAACCTAAATTATTAACTGAAACCAACGTTTAAATACGATTTCAAATTGTACATATTTTATTGAAATGTGTCCTATTTTGTGTGTCCTAAATTGTAATCCATTATTTAGGTGTTATTTTACATAAAAAATCTTTTTTCCGTACTGAAAGTCTGAAATATACAAATTAGGCTACGAGTAATAAAATTCAGGTTTTATTGTTATAACAAAGGTGAATAATTAGCATATGTACTCACTTCATTATGTTAATGATATGGAATACGATACATTATCGTGCGACAAATCTCTTAATCAAAAACAAAATTTCGAAAGGAAATGTTATTGTGATAAAATTTTATTAAAAAAAGCATAGAAGTATACGTTCGAATTGAGAAATCTCATACTTTTGTAAAGACGGTAAAAAAAAAAAAACATAAAATTAGTTCATATAGAACCCGTTATCACTGTTTACCGTACGACATTTCAAATTTGGTAGGCAATTCTTCAAAAAAATCTCATTGCGTAGACTGTCTCTTGAAATCTAAGTCATAACAATAAATCTAGCTCACTTCACCTGTGACATTCGTGCGCTGGATCTTACGCAAGCCCAGCCGACACCAACATGTGACTGAGTTCTGGGGGTCAAAATATGTATGAGCATACATTACTACACATCTAGTGGAACTCCTGACGCCTAAATGTTCAACTAAGAATAATTTGTGTCGGCACCGATGTCAAACCCGCTTTCTTGAACGTTTTTTGAGTAATAAACTTTTCTTTATCTAGTTTCGCAGCGCAAATATTCATACTTTCTTTGTGGATGTATTGTGAAAAAATACTGTTCTCAAGAAGTGCCTTATAGCTCTCTCATTGTATTGTTTTTACCTACAAGGGATCGGATTCGGTTTTTGCGTTTTGTTAAGTACATACCGGATTCTTTTGGATTTAGTACTTTTTATTCTTTCGGAAAAAATTTGGTTACAATTAGAGATTGAAATCAGTTAGTTTAGGAACAAATGTTTTAGAATGGTCAAAATATATGCGTCTTGTGTGACCTGACCGCAACCAACACAAAAATCCAATCACTTAGTCACTGTTTTAGTACGAAATCTTTATTTTGCATATTTTCAAAGTGATATACGATATGGGCGGAATGACATCGATATTTTAACGTAGCCTTCAGCCTTGCGTCCGTATAAACAAATATTTGACATGAAAACATTCCAACGGCGTGTTTTGACGGGCTGTCATACAAAGTCAAGCTTGAAAAATTATACAAACGTACGTGTTACCATAATATGATTGCAGAATGTTAGTACTTGTGACAGCTCAGGGAATCGTTTCAACATACCCCTCGTTTTCTTAAATAAAAAATTATAATATTTTGTATCTCTAAAGTAAAGAATTAGAGACACAATTTTAGATTTCTTCAGATAATAAACCCTCTTAAGGATTGTTGGTGTTATTCAAAACGTTAAGAATAAACTTTACATCAGTACTGAACATGTTTAACATGCATTATATTATACTACTTGACCATTTTTGACTTGATACGTAAAGAAGAGGTTTGGTGAATCTTAGAAGCACATTATATTCATAATACATTATCAGCACGATATAGTTGGTAGATCACTTGCTTTATTTCATGTTGAATATTATCTCTATTTTTATTTTATACTTGAAGACTTGATTTTATCAAATTACTAATGGGACAAAATATTACTACTATCATATAATTTTTCGGTTTGCTGCGCAATACTTTTATCTACTCTATATACGTTTGAAATCAATTTATTGAACAAACAACGCAAATTCGACTCAATACATTTAAATCCGGAATTCTTGTTTCCCGACAATGTGATCTTTCGTAAAAGCACAACTATACCTCGAATAATTTACGAGACCCATCTGCAGATAGAGATTCTGCAACTAGTTCCCATTTTCTTGAGCTTCTTACTAAAGAGTTGCATAAAATGTTTTCTTTTAGAAAAATGTTACGAATTCCCTCTGAGTAACAAGAAATGTAAACTTTGAGACGGAATACCTCAGATTTTTTAAATAATTGGTATTCTTAAAAGGATATGGATACTTTACTGTTACCTTGAATAATTTGAGAGAGTACCTCTGTTCATTAACCTTAGTAGAGAGAATAAGTGGCTGTACTTGTTTCGGCACATAGACTTCTCACAAAAGGGTTGAGTGAAGTAGCAGATTAAGTGTGAGCACTTTGTTTCTTATTTGAAACTTAACTAGACTCTGCAATTCTGTTTGCAGCACTAAGAGTTTAATCAGTCTTGTCTTCCATTAGATTTAAACACAAAACTTAAATACCTTTGAAACCCCCGTAAAGAAAACAAACGAAAATCGTGGATGAAAATTACAAAACCCTTTTCTGAACCAAAATTTCTCAGTGCATTCCCTCTGCAAATGGACAATCTACCCCAATATAAAGTCTAGGATCCAGACTTGTTTATTTTTAACCGACTTCAAAAAAAGGAGATGGCTCTCAATTATCTGTATGTTTTTTTTTTAAGTTTGTTCCCCCACAACTTTTGACCATGTGAACCAATTTAGATTATTCTTTTTTTTTGTTGGAAGGTAGATTTCAAGATGTATAGTTTCAAGATCGACCTATGACAAAGAAGTCAAGTCAACTTCTATCAGTATTGAGCTAATAATATCGAATCATTTTTAAGTTGTTGAAGTCGGTTTTTGATGTGAAAGTCTAGAATATGTCATGTAAGAGTATGTAGACGTAACAATTATTTGCAATAGCTGTCGTATGGTCTCGGGTACTCCCCCCGGGTCTCATAATGGCCAGCAATACGAGCACCTCCTTGTAACGCGGCTGCTCTTAACAGTTATTTATTTAAATAGCAGTTCATTGTAACCGACATGAAGGTTAATGTTCAGCATAACGATAATATGCAAGGACCTAGCCATTGTCTTTTATTATGGTGATATTCAAGAACTGGCGTTTTTAGACTCCGTTTTGAAGTCTGTATCTAACAGCCGGTTTCGCTGTATAAACGTTTACCGCTCTAAGGAATTTTAGTCTTGTTTCGCGGGGGGTTTCACAGACATTCAATTCACATGCACAGTGACACCCAGAGTCAGAACAAACATTTGTGGTACAAATTTTGTCCTACGTGGAGATCGAACCCATGACACGTCGCGCACAGTGGTAATTGGCGTGGTGACCTATACCACTCGGCTTTCCGTGCTATCTAATGTAAAAGTAACCTGTCTGATAAATCTTATTTTTGGTTGTTGTTAATGTCTGGGTCACTCATTCACAATCGTAATCAGTTAATTAATTCATAATTATTAACTAGCCTCCAAAGATCGGAGGTTGTTTGTAGGTACTAGGAAAGCATTAAATTTGTCTTGGTTATAACACGTTTGTCCTATGTGTGCCTAAATTCTAGATTCAATTTCTGGTAGGGTTTCTAAAGTTTCACCCGAGAGAGTTTTTAACCAAAAAAAACATTCAATGTTTAAGTGTTTAATATTCAATATATGTATGACACTAGCAAGAGAAGTTTTAAATTAAAATTATTTAAGTAATTGTGGATTTAAGCTTTCATTTCCTTCTTTGAAACCTGCAAAGCCTGTACTTTTAATGTCTGTTATTGTCGCGGAGTCCTACAAACGTAAAATACTATAATAACAATGTTAATTATAAAGGTATGATTTCAAGTAATGTAAAGTATATTTTAAAATTACAACTCACAAAGAGTAAATAATAATTATAATTTAAATTACATTTTGATACTTGGATGTTCAAAGCGAAAGCAACTTATTTAAAGGCCATTAACCTGTATCAAAAACATCCGAATATTTCTTCGATTTTTGAGTATGTGATATTTAAAATGTGATACATTGTTCACGGGAATGTAACACCTATTCTTTACCAGTTAAATACGTAAATCCCTTAGCAGGCTTGTGTCGCAAGACCCGCTACATACTTAAGTAATATTTCTGTTGTACCTATTGCCGCACGTGTGTGGCTCACGCCCCCGTTTTATGCAAAGTAAAGTTAGTGTTCGCCAGTACGGCCGGCAGGTTTCTTGCAATAAAGTTTTTGACGATATGTGAGACACGTGTGACTTTTACATACCTACAAACATCTGTGGACTTGCTGGACTCTATAATGCATATTTAATATTTCGTGTTTAGGTTTTTCATAAATGGCATTTTACATAACCAACACGATTTAAATGTGTAGGCTTCTTTATGCTTAAGCTTCAGAAAACTATTGACAAAGTATTAGCAAACTTTTCAATCAGTAATTAGTCAGATTTCATTTAGGAGCCCGTGTTAAATGCATTTATGACGTTGTTACATAAACAGTTTTTATTAGCGTTGGACTGTTGGAGAGCCTACCACCGCGTCTTGTTGTAGATGAAGGAGAGAAACCCTGCCCCATGCCCTGTATTCAGGTCTTTTTCTAATTGTGCCTAAAATAATATATTGGTAAAGATTGTAAATGAACTACAAAGGAGAGTTCACCTCCAGTTTGTTGTTGATTGGGCATAAACCTATGATCCGACACAATAGCGGTTTATAGGTGTTAGATGCCATAATATCAAGTTCAAGCTATGATTTTCGCTTATCATTATAATTCTATCAGTAGGTAGTAGTAACACATATTTTGAACATTGAAATATATACCTTCGAATTAAAGTGGTTAAAATCTTCTGGGGTGATTAAAAGTATCGTTCGATTTTTAACATTTTTATCATTCTATGGTTTATTTTTTTTATATGACAAACGCAACTTGATGCATATGCGTGTTATTCCTAAATGGTATTCGATAGAGTGAAACGGTAAGTAGGTAAAGTTCGGAAGCTATTAATAGGTAAAGGAAAAATAGTTTTAAAACAATATCTTTGCGATATCAAATAATTGTACACTTAATAAATAATTTCAAAACCACTAAAGAAATTCTAATTGTGTATATTAGTCCTATTGTGTAACCAACCAGTTTATTATTTAAAACTCGAGTATACAAAACGCCTATTCATGAAGAAAGTTAAAAATATAAAGCTCAACAAGCTAGGCAGTTCTGTATTTTTATTTTTCGTACATACAATTACACAATGAGTGTACAAAAGTTTTTTAACTAATGTTATTCTCTGCACAATACTATCACGGAACATTTTGCAACAGTGACACCAACTAGTGGAGCCCGTACATTGTTAAAAATATAACGACTACGATACAAAGTTTTATAATAAACACAAACTTTTATTTATGTATAAAACCATAAAAGCAATCAGTATAAAGGAAAAAATAAATTCCCGTTTTAACAATTATTGAATATTTCAGCTTTTTTTAATGTTACTTTCCATAGATAAGTGTTCTAAAAGTGCTTATTATTATAAAGTTTAAACTTCAAATAAAACAATATCTGCATTTTTGGTAGCAAATAATACATTATTTTATTTACAGTGCTTATAGATGAGTGCTTTCCAATAAATAAATTAAATATAATTATAAATAATTAATGTAATGTAAATCAGTGCGGTACGGAAATCAATCAGATTAATACTAATAACAAAAAACGATAATACGTTCTGCTTTTGTTTTTGTGACGACAAATATCCGTTAATGAAACAAAATAGTTTTGTATTAACAGTATAGTTAAGTATAAAGTCCAAATCAATATTTAAATAGGAAATTGAAACCATCACCTGATCAAAATTTGTATAGAAAGCCTATTTTATTATAACAGACTATTAAAACTATTATTTCCGTGAAAAAATTGTTTGCTTTCAAATAATCTTAAAAATTCCATTACTTATTAGGGACAAAACATGAACAAAACCGAACACAATTTTATTTAAACCGAACAACTCAATCTTTGATTTATAACAGAGAGATGAGGATATTTTTTTCGACGGTTTGTAAATATGTAATTTTTTTAGTTACATAAGTTTAGTTATAAATGTAGATATTTTTTGTTTTAGTATTGTTTCTGTTAAATAAAATATTACATAAACATATACATATTACATTCTATTTATTTAGTCCAAATTCATTTTCACACAAAATCTTATAATGGACATACCATTATGTAATTATAGCACTGTGTATGTAAAGATACTACTTGTTACAACATAATGAAGTTTGTTTGGTTAAACTACTGAACTTATGTTAAAAGCACTTCATTTTTTAAGCAATTTATTTTAAACAATTTGATACAGTTTCCAAAAATAAATTAACTCCACCCTGACTAACGATAACGCATTATCTATCTACCAGGACGCAAACAGTATTCAACAAAAAGTTACTCAAGGTCTCCCCAGAGAGTCCAAGGGATTGATAACGAATGCCAATTTTTGAACTTTAATTAAGTGCTTTGAAAACTGACTCAGTATTCTAATGGGACCCAATGGTGGCCTCGATGCATATTACAAATGCCTACTATTTGCAATATTATGCATAACTTTTCTAATTCAAGGGCTAACTTCAAGGGAAGAAACTCAAGAAACCCGGTCCTTTTTAAAGGCTTACACGGGGACACAGGTTCGACATGCAGAGGCCTTGTTGAGAGTTTTTATGCTTATTAATATTAATAAAATAATTTTACTAGTCTTATCTGGCTTCGAGATGTAGAGTAGAAGAACAGACAGGGAGATGATTAAACATTTAATTGAAGAGAAAACCAAACACAAATATTTGTCTACGATTTGAATGTTTCATGTGGCATCCTTCATTCTGCCATATCTTCAGAATGCTTAGATCAATTACAAAAAAAAACCTTTCGTCCATGTCACCGCAAGATATGAATTCATTTCCCAATTATCGGGATTTTCCCTTATCTGAATTATCTAGATATGTAGCAGATATTATAAAAATACTCATTAATCCGACAATTACAAAGTTTTTATGTCTTGTTTGTAGGTATGTTCATTTGACATCAATACCTACATCAACAAACTAATCCAAAAGGTATTGTCCGATTATTTAATGATAAACAAAGGCCGAAATCAAATCCTGACACATTAAGCGTAATTAATAATTTAGTCTATAATTAAATGTAGTTAATTCAAATTTCGTGAACCGGTCAAACGAAATTTCATTGAAAACCTAATTACCAACACTAGTCTATAATGAGTTTTGTCACTGGTAATAATATTATTGTTATGAAACAAAGTCCTTCACCGTGTCTGTCTGTTTGTTTGTTTGCAAGGAACTCAAAAACTACTGCACCAATTTTCATGCTGTTTTCACCGATGTACAGAGTGGTTCTCGAAGAAGGTTTGAGTATATAAGTTTTTGTATATATTGACTAAAATATAACGATAGTGGTTGGAAAGTTATAAAACGGGACTTATTCGCGATATAATTCGATATTTCTTTTCACCCGACGTTTCGATCGAGTTGCACCGACCGTGATTAGTCCACCCAGTACCACAGTCGGTGGAACTCGATCGAAACGTCGTCTAAAATATGTGTACAAGTCGTGAAAGTGTAAAATCATTTGTTGCGTTCAATATAGAAGAATTGGGTCTAGTCAGAAAAGGTCAGAAGTGGGCAATGTTTTTACGGCTATAACCGACATTCGCTATAACAAACAATGCAATATTAAACGTCGTTAAAAAAAATTATGAGTACCTACGGTACTGTACCACCAGGCATATAACAGAAAAATATATAAAACGCCATATCATTGACCACAAAAGCTCTTAATAAGTTGAAACTCAATTTTAAAATACATTTATAAACTGCAATGCACGATTCACAATCTTATTAAACAGGACACGACAGAACAATACGATGTAAAACATTTGATTGACAGACCAATATCGTTTGCATGCATATTTCGACGGTCGTTCCCATTTTATGAAACAATACACGACGTGTTGATACCACTCGAAGCTTTCGTTCAAGTGCACTCGGGCTAGAGGTCGGTTTACTCTTCTGAATTTAAAACAGCCTGCGAGTGCTAGGTGTAAAACCTTTTTTGTTAACAAATTAAAGTTTTAAATTTCAAAATCAAATAACGTTTTATTGGCCGCTTTTATTGAAGTGCGGGAGGCGTATTAGGTTGCAAAATGATCGCAACAGTAATGTTGTTGCTTAAATTATATTTTACATTTGTTTGAAAATAATTTATATAAGTTTTATCGCAGTCAGACTCTTTTGCAAGTTACATAGTCTACCTGCAGCAACTGTTGACCTTTTAAGTTTCAAACAAACTATTAGACGCATCCATCAGCGCATTTGACAGAATGCAGCAAAAAATATCCATATAACTTTCTTGGTATGTTTAGTATTAATGTGCACACTATAAAACGAACGCGGGCTTTAGCCAGTTCACAAAGTTTTTCATTTCATCACGTATAACATGGTTGTAACGCTTTCGTTATCACTCTTATAAACCTACAAACCTAAATCCAAATCTACTTCGCGATAAAACGAAAAGATATTAAGTAAACACCTTGATAACGAGCCGTAATAAAGAAAAACGACATTCACAGTGAATTAATATTGTAAAAAAGCATTCGGTGTTTCCACAACATAGGTAGCTGTCTCGCATAAATCCCCCAAAAGCCTTGTAAAGGAGTAGGTTATATTGTGCGCTCAATTTTCTAATGGAGTATTTAAGGACACATGTGCGGACCCAAATTTGTCATAATTATAATCTAAGGATATAATTGAAATATTTTACAAAGAAATTACGAAATACGTTTTCGGCCTTTTTTGACAACGGAATATTTACGACCTCTAAACCGTTGAAACACATACATACAAAAGATATTCATAAAACGCCAAGCAAAGCGATCCTTACCCTTAATTAAAATCAAAAATATCTCATACTTTGAGTCGATTTTTTCTGTATATTAAACTCATTAACAGATGTTTGAAAAACGAATTAAAAATTCTAAGGAAGAGCAAATTAATTTATGAGACAAGCGTGGATGGGATTTTATATCTGGTGCGTGTTAAGTGATCAATGACGGGAAGGGGCTGAGCTGTGACGTCACGACGCACGCCGCGAGCCGCGCGTCGCGAGGCGGCGTGACATGTGACTCACAGACGACACTACACCGCAATTTCCGAACCAAATATAACTTGCCTTCCGGTGATAAATTGGATGTATTTCTCAGACTGTCGTCGATACTTTCTTTTTTACCAACGACTCTTATTTTATTTGCTAGGATCCTCTTTTATTTTATGGCACTATTGTTTCGAAAACGTATCGATATCAGTAACATTCGCAGTTCATAAAGTGATTTATCTGCGACAGCAGTAATCTAAGGTCTTTACTAACTCGCTTTCCATGTATCAAAGTTTGAACATAAACCGGAGATCAAACACAGTCAGAAACTGTGGCGATATACCCGGACTGCGTCAACTCTAATATATGTATGTAACAGGTCACCCGTCCAACTAAAAGCTGGATTATCTGTAGTTGAAGCGCGCTTACCAAATGAGCCCCGCATTTAAAACTAAGCTACGCAATCTCAAATTATTATAACATGCTCGTTAGCGGACGCTATAGAAATGGTGTATTAAGTAGGAAAATGTCGCATCGGTATAGAGCGCTGCGTCGACATTGACATGCCGTAATTACCCCACTCAGGTAGTTACTATAGCGTCGGTAATTACGCTACTTATCTGCGATTCAGTAGTACGTACTACGTCATTTAACCCTCAATAGCGGGAGCATTATTAAGGTAAGCGGTCTAATCACTGGCTCTACCGGTCATATAATGGTCTGACCTTAGCACTGCCGCTTTCTCGACACAAATAATCATAAACATCGAAACTAAGTGCCTACATGACTTCTGAATAATTCCACTTACAATTAGAAATTAATGTGTACACTGTTCATAACGCCTTTCACTATTATAGAGAAATTATCAATATAACCACAATGAAATCTGCTTTGTAATAATCTCGTCGAAAACTCAAATCGACTGTAAAGTTTCATTGCTTACATTGTTATTTTAAGGTCAAATTAAACGTAAACAAAATTTGTTTTTCTCATTTTGCAGTCCTCGTAGACTAGAAAATCGCAATTTCGGTTTCACCAGGCTTTGTTGCACCGTATGTAAATCTTATCTATTGTTCTGGCACCATTCAAACGCCCGTTATCTGTCTATTGCCATCATTGAGATAAATGACGCACAAGCTTTTATACTTTACACGAGAGATTCTGGAAAATATATTTTATTTTACAGAACATTTTCTCTACTAGCTGCTGAAACTCAATTTGTTTTGTCTAAACTTGTATGCGCAATCATGTTTTATTGTTAAAGTCGTTTGCTATCGAGAGTGATTATTGAGATGTTTTAGAACTTATCTGGACTCCTAAAAACTTTGAAATAGAACAATGTTGCATTTTGGCTTAAAATCACCACCAAAAACTTTAACATCGAAAATTAATTACTCGCATATATTTCTGGCTTTTAACTGATGTACAAAAATACTGTGTATAGTAAGTAGAAAAGAATTAAAAAAAGATAATCGCGAAGAGAATAAAAAAAAGGAAAGATTTTTATAAGAGTCTTCAAAATCCTCTTAAGATTTTTTTCCAGGTCCGGAAACAAAAGTGTAAGTAAAGATAATATAAAGTTTTCCGGAAAACGTAGAATAATATAATTATAGGCGTGTGGAGCATGCGTCATAAAATACAGTCGCAAATCGATACCACAGCGGTTATTATAATATACCATGTGGCGAGAAGCTGTCGACTGTTAAATTAAACATTCTGACGTAATATCTCTGTGGGATTTATGATTACTCTTCACACTCTGGCTGTGTAGCTGTGTGGCCGTATTAATATTAGTACGGCGAGGGCGCAGACGCTGGGCTTCGAGAACCGATCCCAAAACAAACTCAATTAAACGCTCCCGCGAACGCCTCTACGCCGTCCCCATCCTGTTCACCCCTTGCCTGCTGTTTCACTAACTTAAATAAATTATCTGCCTTTTAAATAAATCATCGCAGCTAAATACCGTTCTAAGGGTTTGAAACATAAATATTAAATACAATAAACTTGATTAAATAAATAAGGTGCGATGAAGTGTTTGCTCTCGGGAGGTTCATAATCTAAGGTAATATTATTTTAAAGAACTGCATCATTTGTCATGCCCGTTATAGTATTATCTTTTAAATAACCTGGCAACTAAAACTTTAATGACCTCTTTTTATTTGTTTTAGAGACAATTTTTAATTCGGTGTCCCAGTTTAAGTTATTGTTACTGTAATTGCGTTTGGAGAGCAAAATAATACGCTAAATAAAAATAAACGAAAGTTAAACTCTATCAAACATTGCGCAAACCGAGCAAATCGTGTCTAGCTACAAAATAAAAAGATTATAATGTACGGAATATCCATAATCCTATTCAGCAAATAACGCTTTCCGCGACGAGCAAATAGTAAGCGGCGCGATCAATCACACTGTAGGCGATATTTGACATTTTGTCACCATTATTATTTACCGCTCGGCCTAAATATAAAAGCGATATACATTCTTAAACAATACGTAATACCTATAAAGAATGAAACGAGGAAATGTACCCAGCGTCTACTTAATACTTATTCAATTTTATGTAAACCGCTTTGTTTACCTGAAAGAAAATGTGGACTGTTTCTATAAATAATCTGAAAATTGATTGAATGTTTACAAATCGTATTGTTTTGCTACGCTGTGTGTGTGTTTTTTGTAAGAAAATGCTTCTGTTTTACCCTGAAGCGATCGTGCAATTTTTGATTTATTTGAACGACTTGTTGTTGTTTGTATTTTTGGGATGAATTTGGAACTTATGTATGATGGCAGTAGATTAGCTTTTGCGTCTGTGACTGCGTATTTTGACGAAAATGAGAATAACACATAATCGCGTCATTAAATATGAGTTAAAATTTATTTACAAGTTTTCATCTCACAGTATCATGATAAATTTGTCAATTAAGAATAGATCTTGAAATGAATTTATTCAAACCCTACCGTCTTTAGAGAATGAGCCGATTTAGACGGCACCAGAAGAGAGGGTTAATAGGGTCATGCTGCTGTATAATTAAGATCTGAAGGTTAAAATTCGTCCCACATTTCGTCCAACTTTCCGAAGTTGTTCGGAAGCATTTTGTATTAGAAAGCGGATCGGAATTCATAACGGATATGAAACAAACCGAGGCGTGCGGGTTCCGGCCGCCACTAAACAAGCGAACACGTATTGCGTTGTAAGTATTAAAGGTTTTACAACAAAAGTTATGTATGGGCTGAACCGTTGAACGGGGTTTTCCCTTCGGTATGATCTAATTTTGTCTCAGTAGGAAGGCGGTAAAACGGCGTAATGGGCCTGAACAAAACGGCTCTGATTTATAGAGGGCGCACCACCCAGCTCGCACTGACATAAATAGAAAGTGGCAGACACCCTGAAAAGGGTTACGCGAATATAATACATGTTTACAATACGCTTGAACAAATAAAATGACTGTAAATACATAAGCACTTATTTTGTCGGATCGTCAATAAAATGCTTTCCACGTGGTTCACTTAAGGGATTGTCTACACTGTACAACGGCTCCACATAACTTTGGTTCTTGTTTTATTCAGCGGCAGACAATGTCGAGCCCGGGGTTATACACCTGACCGCTCCCGTCGTATAAGCAATTAAACTATTATAAGTTTAGAGCCTTTGATTCCGGCTCCGAGCTTGCTTGTAGCCCGAAACAGAAGATACACAGAACAATGGTCGTGTTTGAATGTATAGAAAGCAAACATCAATAGTTCTACGTTATTCAACATGAGGATCAATACATCTATTTCTAAGAATGATATCGGAATACTTGTTTGTGAATATTATTTATAGTACACAGTAACAAACATAAACTCTTCCTCAAAGCAATAAAAATACAAAACTAGCAGTATAAACCTCCAGCTTTTTGCATAATAATTGCTGCTTCAATTGGATCTCCGAAATAAACAATTAATTTCTCCAAAATACTTAATTATTACCAACTTCCTTGTTTTGGCTTGTTTAATTTATTTGTTAAGACTTTGTGAAGACCGTTGTCCATTAATTAATTGCGTTAATCGAAGGAAAGATTTTACCTTCCAATATCTTGAAGTACAAAGGTTAACCCAACTTAAACATTACTTTTGTGTATTCCTTGGTGTGTAAGCGCAATAATAATAAGCCAGCAGACACTTATTCATCCGCCGCTAAACAAGTTATTCAAATGAGATTGTGCACAAAATTTCATTTCACTATAACAGAAAATAAATTGAAATGTTAATATACATTAAGGGGAGAAAATTTATAGCGCAATACGATGTTGTCTAACTTTTAGATGGTGAGATAATAATATAACGAGTGTAACTCCGTGTGAGGGGAGACGAGTGGCTACAGGATACAGGTCAACCCGTACAGGTAAACATAAAAGCCTTACTGATGAGGTTAACTATTTGGAAAATATTCTTCCTCTCCGGGATAATGCGATAACAACATGACACAGATATAAGTAAAATATTTCACACATAATTCTACACGAAAAAGGTTTTATGACTCGTAAAGCCAATGATGCCGAAATTGCCCTCAGCTTTCTTCTAATCCCAAAGGTTTATATGTAAAATAACCATAAAATATCATTTTAACGTCGGCAAAAAACATGGAATTTTACAATAACATATTTCGTTTCTCCGCAAGCAAAAGGAATCGGATAACAAAAGTATAAATGACTTTTACCGGGTTATTTATATCTAATACAAATGTCGTCAGCATTCGATATCACAAAGTAACCTTTTATGAAACATGGGTAGATCAATTTTATAATAAATGTTTCATGTCGCAAAAGTAGCTAAGAGCAACCCTATAATGTACAACGTCCCTTATCTGAATCTGAGGACACAGGTGGACGCCGCGTACGCGCCTGTAAATATTTGATGTATGCCCTTAACAGCTCTTTGCTATTATAATTTACGGTATTGTACAAGTAAGTATTACCCTAAACTCTCGCCCACTCACATCTCATATTTTATACGGTAAGTTACGGTGCCTTAACAGCACTTGATATTTAATACGCTCACTAACACGTGAGGGTATATGGCCGTCGACGTGTAATTGCCACTACTAAACTAACCAACTACCAAAATTAGAACCCAAACAACAATAACAATTCGGTAGTATTGTATGAACTCAAAAAGAGAGGTCCCGGAAATATTGTTATGAAAATGTAGGTACGAGAAATCTTTTTCCATTCCCCATAATATTGTTACAACACAAAGTCAGAAGGCTTTGTTGTAAATAAAAACCCATTTTGCCTGAACAATGCATGTTAACTGACAATAAAAGATAAACCTTGAGAGGAAATCAGTTAATACTAGTAACAACGGGTTCTTTACAATAACATCATTTAGTATCCATCAAGCAGATTAACTCCTCGTTCGGATGCTAACATCATTATTTACCTTTTATTGTAACGCCTACAGTTTTCTTCGCAAATTATGGCTGGGATACGATTATGTTAAAAAAAGGTTACATTACTAGGCGTATTTTAATATGTTACACAAATGACTCGTGTAAACCATTACTTTAATATTATGGAGATTTGTTCAATCGAAATATTTAACAAGCTTACTTTGTTACCCCGAAAATATTTAAATAGGACAATATTTCATAGGTTATTGTAATACAAAAGCTGAAAACGAGCCAATATAAGTCTACTTAATATGAAAACACAGTCGCATAACTAGATCTAATAGACGATTATTAATGCGCAAATTCAGTAATACAATTATGGGCGAATATGCAAAGTACAGCTAAAACCCTATAACTGTGACATTCACAAGTACCAAATAGGAAACGGTATCTGTAGGATATAATATAATTATTGATTATCATAATTTATCATGCTCAGTTTAATCGAAATCTATAACTAGTATTGTATTATATGTATCCCGAGATACACCGCTTTCCATGATAATTCGCTTGTTACTTAGAGTACATTGTCGTAGGCATCTTTTCATTAAATAGAGAAAAAATGAGCATCGATCCACGCTCGGTCTCTCGCGGTTTGGCGGTTTCAGATTCTAATCTTCAGAATCCAGATTTCCTCGGGATTTTCCTTCTTAATTAGTTTTACGGAGACCAAATGAAAAAACAACATCGAATTACATTTTTTCAATTTAATTAGCCAGTCTTTGTGCCGCTTAAATTAATTATTTTATTTATTTGATAGGTCCAAGTTCAGCGACCTATCACTAAAATTTTTAAACGGAGAACATTTTGATTAAATAATAAAGTCGTGAAAACTGGAGTTAAAGTTTTTGGATTTAATTTGTCTAACACGACACAGTTCTTAAAGAAATAAACTTGACAGTTTCAGAGTAAAACCGTGAAGGTATAGGCAAAATAAATTGTATCAACGAGCGTCACGTAAATGACAGTCACAAAAATAAAACGGTATAAAAATGAAGTGATAAATAATTTACAACGCTTAATATTTTTGTTTTACAAGTTGGCGGTGGCAGCACATGCATTCTATTTCCACACCGGCGACATGGGTGGCAGGCCCGTCATAAATCAACACAATTTGTTCCCAGAACATTTTGATCGTCCGTTAATATATCGTGATAATTGTTAAAATAATACACAGCCAACGAATTTATTGAACCCGGATGCTGCCAGTTTGTTATTATTACAACATTTATGAATTTCATCCAGTTGATGAAGATTTTTTACCCGGTTCCAGTGTTGTTGTTTTCAACCTTTTTTCTAGAATAATTTGTTGCGGATCGCAAACAAATTGCCAATTTAAAATGGGTTTGTTGTTAGGCCAATCATGTTTACCACTGAACTTATTAAACTTATTGTGTTATAATTTCTTTGCCGTGACGTAATTGCTTCATAAATTGACTTTTTTTGCTATTTCATTTGCTTTATACTTGGTTTTCATTGTCAGTGTTTGCGTACTTTTATTAAAATAACACAAAGAACCAAAACGACCTCAAACGGGCTTAAGTTAAATATTACGCTCTAATAATTTTACTTACAAACGTCTTAAATTTTAAATAAGCGACTAAGAGCACAAACACTAATGCCGAGGTAGAGGACAGCTTTAAGCAGACAAACAGATAAAAAAGGGAAATTGTTTTTACAACGTCATGTTCTTTTGAAGTATAGGAGAACGGTAAATAGTAATTATTTACGTCTGTTCATAGAAAGAGATCCTTTTATCCTAACAGAGGGGATTCGGTTTTCAGAATCTTTCCGGTTCTTGGGAGTTAT
Organism: Chrysodeixis includens; assembly: GCA_941860345.1. Lineage (NCBI taxonomy): Eukaryota > Metazoa > Arthropoda > Insecta > Lepidoptera > Noctuidae > Chrysodeixis > Chrysodeixis includens. The sequence continues at coordinate 7,529,309 of OW796098.1, read as the reverse complement.
TTCAAACGGCGGACTTTCTTTTTAACTATCCTTCATCGAATTCATTAGCACACTTTTACGTTAGACACACACCTTCTATTCGAAATACAAACCCGCATGCAAACTTTGATCGAAAAAAGGAAAAAATATCAGCTAATCAGAATTTAGTCGGAGAATTTCGCTCCGAAGAATATCTACCGACTTTTTCACATTAATCAATTTAAAATTATAAATAGCGTTCTGAAATGTGTTAGTTATTTTCCTTTTAGTTGGGTTATTCCTTCCGGAACTATTTGCACGGTCGTTAACATAATGGACCGCAGAGCCAAAGATAAATGGTTCGTGGAAAGCGAAATCAACCAGCCAAGAAGTAGGAAAACTAGAGTCGTAAGTACCGCGACGTAATGGGCATTCCCTAATAACACTACTTCCGACTACTCTGCTGTACTCAAGCCGAGCCTGTTTATTATGCGTATGAAACATTAGCGGGGATAATTGACAATTACGAGTGTAAGTAACTATCGTCTGCGTATAAATATTCTGGAGGAAACTATTTACGGTATTTTGTTTGAGATAGTGACGTAACTTGATGTAAGTCTTGTATTTTACGAGTTCGGTCCGGGCTGATGAAATATCTGTCACACGGCTTGCGGTATTGCGGAAATATTCATGTGTAGAGTTCCCCGTCGGCCCCGGAACCTCGCGGCGATGATAGATCATCTATCCGCACAGGTTATGGTGTCATCACTCAAGCCCAGGTGACTGGGGAATTTCTTATAACCGAACTACTATTGAAATAAATAAGTTATAAACAATAAAATGAGGGAGAGAATCAAGGAGAGACGTGTCTTGAATTTTTACTTTAAGGAACTGTGAGAAACTCACCTTGCTTTTGTATTTTAGTAATGGCATCAAAAGAATGAGAAGGAAAACAATGAGCTATTGATTCCCTTTCTAGATTTACATTTATATCTAACAATGCTGCTAAACTGACATAGTAACAGCGCTTAGATTACCGTAAAAGAGCTTCCATCTAAATTCAAAATTAAACGAGATTTTAGTGACTTTCACAGCCACAGTATTCAAGAATTTTAAACCTCACCGTTTTTTACCTCATCCATTTTTCCCGTATCCGATGCTTACGTACAATCACGTGCACAAACAGCCGGAATCAAACATATATAAACATATATCTATACCTAAATATTTGTACTATGCGGGCATTGTACGTACTTGCAATTCTTAGTGTGTAAATACCGACCGTGTATCGATGCCATATTTACTGACAGGCATCATGATATTTACTATTCCTAAAATAGTAGCAATGTTTTGTAAAACATTTTATGATAAAATCAATTTAATATACTAAAAGAAATAAGGTACAGTGATGATTGGTCTATACTTAAATTATTACGTTGCTTTTGCTGTTTTTTATCATCATCATCATCATCGTCTTTCTGCTCTTTTCCCATTTTACTTAGGGTTGGTGCAACACGGTTTTTTCTTCAATTGTATCCCCTATCAGACTTCAAAGTAACATAAATTACTCTTTTTTCATTCATATCATTCCTGTTTGCTTGTCATTTTCTATAAATAATTGTATTAGAAATGAAAAATACGTATTTCTACCTTCTATTCAATCTTTGTGAGTTCTTGATTAAGAACTCCTTTTTGAGCCTGAAACTGCCTTTAAAGTTCTTAAATAATAGCGAATTCATCTCACGTAAGTTTTATAGTAATAAACGAAGTCTTTACCGTTGACAAATAGACTACTTTCTAAAAACACGTAATATAAAGTGCTTGTCTAAATAAGCACTAACAAATTGTTGCCTATCAACGTTTGTTCAAATAAATAATAATAAATAAATATTCTTCAACATTTACACAACTCATCTAATCTCAAATTAATCATACTAAGTAGCTTGTGTTATGTACTAGACAACCGATAAACATACTTAAATATTTCAAAAAATACATATTTTAGATAATTTACACCCTGACACAGAAATAATGATCGTGCTCATCACACAAACATTTGTCCTGGTTGGGGATCGAACCCAAGACCTCTAGTATAGCAGTCAGGGTCACCAATCACTAGACCAAGAGGCTCGTCAAAATTAAGGAGATATACAACTTGTATATCATTGTTTACTGTAGTAACCTTTAATCCGTTTTATAATGCATCCAACAAGTGGTGCTTATCGTGTAATCCGTCGCGGTTTCACTACCGGGAAAGCTCTCCAAGTTATTAGATTTGAAGAGTTTTGGCAGCGACGCTCTCAACCGCATCAATTTGTGCTTCGTTAAACGATTCTGAAGAATGTCTTACAACCGTTCTATCCATTATGTCGGTATATGAAAATAACGTTTTGAGTTGACATCACTTGTTTAGAAAAAAATATATACTTAGGTTAGTCAAACTGAAAATCTTGTAATATACGAATTATTTTTTCTCGTCTCTAATTAAATTTACTTTCTTTTAAGACAATCATTAAATAAGGCAAACATGAAAGGCAGATTAATGAAAAAAAATACTAAGTACTAACAACGAAACTTCAAGCTTCTTGGCTTGGCTTAAATACTTCACGAAGAACAATCGTATCGTTAGCTCTTAATATGTTTTAGAAAATCAGTGCTCATCAACGTGATATATAGTATTATATAGTATAGAATATCAAAAGAAACCGTAGGCGTTATAATTAAATATTAATTGGGTATTCCTACTACACACGCCTCTTTATTATATTAACTAGTACGTAAGGCGTATCTTAAACAACGTTACTTTATTGTATTTGGTTAATAAGTAAGCAGTAGTAAGGTTATAATGTTCTTTCTTGGAAGAAGTATAAAGGTGGAGACCGAGAAGGTTTTTATAAAGCTAGAGACTAGACGAGAGAGTTAATGCTTTGCATGCCGTAAATATGTTTTTATAGTTTAGCTTTTAATATAAAATCGAGAGGTGATATGTTAAAGTGTTGCAAACGTTGTTCACGTGCTATCAGTTTTTCTTCACCTTTAATATACTACACAAAGGTTATAATTAAGTTTAAATATTTAATGTGATTTTTAACAAACAATTGCAAATAAAAATAATAGGAAGGTTCCAAAGTAAATTATGAAAGCAAATTGTGTCCGGGCAGGGTATTCTTAAGATGTCGTCCTAAACATAAACAAGTCCTACTTTCAGATTAACATAATTGCTCAAAACTCGTATTTATTACTGAGATGAGATAATATTTTGTTAACTTTCTCCTTAATTACTTTCTTATTTGTTTTCATAATGTTGTAAAGTTAAACATTAAAAGCAGTCGGAATGGAAAGTAGTCTTTGTTTTCGTGAAGGGTACTTTCAGAACTAATAAAATGAAGTTAAAAATTAAATTGAACCGTATTCTATTATACGAGCCTAGTTTATTCAGCAAATTAGTGACGGTAACTAATTATCCGTCATTGTATTTGGACGGAGCTGATGCGGCAGAAACTTGAATGAACAATATACATCAGTCGGTGTGCACACATGACGAAGCCACTATTAAGTCATTAATTAAGCAAAGACGACGAGTCGGAGATATCGTCTAGCCTATCGTAGCTCTTAAGTGGAGAGTGATAAAGTTCAAATTGGTATAATTTAAAGTGGGAACGAAGTTAATGGGGTAGCATTAGAAGGGCACGCCGTCGGCCGACAGCGTCGCAAACAAATAAAGCTACTCGTTAAATAAATCGCCACAGTCAAACATAGTCGAGACCTTTCCGCACCTCTGCTTCAGAATACATAAACAATATAAAGTGTTCAAAGAAAACAGCGGTTTTAAATTAATATCTGAGATTACGAATTTCGTGTTGCTTTAATCTCACTAAATCGCAGCTCCTTAAAAATAATTTCGAATAGCTCTTTTATTGACTAGTTACATTTTACATTTTCACACTATAATACTGAATATTGTAAGAAGACTGAAAATAACTATATGTCGTAAATTTTATTTTTATATCCACGAAACATGTTTTAGAACACATTGCTATTGTTTCAATCTTTCTCGGTTTAAAAGAACTAAGGAATATTTAGATCATATGAGAAATTCTCCGTAACGTCCACGTAATGTAAACATTCTTTCTCAGTTTGTTATAATAAAAATAGCTTCCTAAAGCTTAACTGACCGTATGTACCGGCTGTCCAATTCCTTTCATCAGTTTTCTTTTGTATTATTATTTAGTCAGCCACAAACAGACTCGCCCACGCGTATGCTTAAATCAATAAAGACTATCAGATATTTTGTTCTCCAACTGAATAAAAAGTATCTTGTTTACAACATTCTCTGCTGTGTCAACAAATAGGCGCTTTTGTTTTGATGTAATCGTGAAAAATAGGCCGGATTCAGCGATATGCTGTTACTGATTTTTATAAAAGCTGTTTATAACTTCCAACTGTTATTGTATTAATTTACCGATCAATGTGTATACTTAGGTCTCCTTTATCTATAGTTCTCGTAAAACTTTATAAATGACCGAGAAATTCAAGAAATAGCATATCAAATACTTAAGTAGATTCCTCTAAAGTCTACTTAAATAGTGGAACCTCTTAGAGCTTAAAGCGATCTCGACTGTTTGAGTTTCGACAAACGGTCATTGAATATTCCGATGAAGGTTTTATCTATTTACGTTAAAAGTTTAATAATAACTTAGCGTTATATTGTGCATCATAGACTACCTAATTTAATTAAAAATTACTTTAATCACTGATTAGAAAAATGATCGATCATTTACGAGATAAACTCCGTAGCATGTGTCCTTGTTTTTTTTACTGACCATAAAGTTATTAAAATAAGATATTAAAAATTTCAACATTAAATAATCTAATTTCACATTTTTCTCTCGAGGCAATCCTTGCATGGACTGGTTGAGAGAGACGGCTTATTCTTAAATATTTAGATAGACAAAACTTGATTCACATTAAGAATGTCATAGTGTAACATGTAAAACCTCAGTTTGAACCAAATCGAAACCGAGCAGTAACACCATATGTACAATCTTTCATTAAACGTCACATACAAAAATATATAACTAATTCCATTCCAAGAATACCGCAAAACGTCCTAAATCTAGGCATAACGTACACGCTTCTATTACAATCTATTCACTTCCACGCACAAGGCTCAGGGCTAACAAGAGCTAGGCGATATTCCACTAATTAGGTACGTCACGAACTATAAATAATATCTTGAATATAAGTTACCTGAAGCAGTTAACATTGCTAAGGTTACTGGAACGTTGCGGTCAATGCGCAATTATAATGAGCGCCCTCCCGCAGGAGATTAACATAACGAGACAACGAGTTAGGGAAAAGTTACCGTATTCCTGAATCCGTAGGGAGACTGAGCCGAGAATAATGAGTGAACACACCAACTTTCCGAATTCGCCGAGATCGAAGCCACCGGGATTTGCCAGGTCGCAGCTCGCAGCCGAATTACTTCAACTGCGCCCAATTAGTCACTACTGGATCCGACTACGAAATACTGGGAATTGTTCTTATGATTTGTAGTACCTGAACTACAATATACAGCTATTGACCTTTTTATTTCAGTCTTTTACAGTTTTCCACAGATATTATCTTTAAATACAGATATTTTTCTGTATTTTAAGTTAATATTTCCGGTAGATACACATACTGACAAAATGTTCTCGAACTTCCAGTGTGAATCTGACACTGGTTTGGTTATATCCAACTCCGAACAACGAGCCTAATGCGACTTTCAAGAAGCCATCAGAGCTGAAAATTATATGTAGGTCCAACAACAAAAAGTTACATTGACCTTTAGAACTTTGAGCAACATAATATCACACAGTCTGGCTAATCCGTTGTGATTCAGCCAACCCTACTAGACCCTTGATCCCGAAAAAATCAAATAGGTACCAAAAGTTGACCAAAAGAAGTTATGAGAAACCCTGATTATGTTACTTGATAACTTTTATATAATACGAATATTACAGGTCATACATGACACGGAATGGAGCCAGACTAAAGGGATATCTACGGCTGGCTCAGTGGGCGTTCCAATTAGTTCCGAAACGTGTTGCAGAAAGACTGGCTAGGGTATTAAAGCTTTTTCATTATATTCTAGATGGCTTCGTATAGTTTAGGCCCCTTGTTTTGGATCACGTTAGTAACTTGATACTTTTTTATATTTCCTGTCCAAAGAAGCACAATTTTACCAGCATCCTTTTAAATTAAAATTGTAACTAGGTATTACGAGTAGCAATGGCAATGCACAATGGTTAAAACAGAATAGTACATTGCAATTCTTAGAATGAAACTTATTTCGTATCAAAGAGAAAAATTGCCTTGATTCTAGAACTTGTTTTCTTATGCAGTATAAATAGCATGCTGGTAGTCTTACAATAAAAATATTATTAAGTATCGTATATAATATACCTGTGTTAGCTAGACATGAAACAATATTTTTCATAAATATGTACGTTTCACTACCGTGAATCTGTCGTGCAGGTGATCGTCAACAAAAACACAAATTTCGTGGAAAAACAGGCCTCGGCGGGACTACATTCAGCCGCATAGTGATTGCTCGCACCACGCCTAGTGTTTGCACAGTTATTTAAAAATATTTCCGTGTACATTTTACTCATACAAAATGTTTGCCTAACAATCCATAATAACGTTATGTGGCGATGCACTGCATAATTGCATCAATAATAGAGAGTTGGCCCCTGAATAAGTAACCAGAAACTTCATTTTTTACTTAAGGAAAATGGTATCGTTCCGCGGCACCAACAAAAGGGATTTTCCGAGGCGACCGGTTTTGTACTCGGATTTTTGTTATGAAACCTTTCATAAGTATGTAAATTGAAAATTTCAGTGCGCAGAAACAAAGAAAAGGAAAATTCCTTAACAAAACTTAGTGCGAGATCATAACAAAATAAATTTAAGAGATGTTAACTTATAATGAGATCTCATGCAGCGTGACGCGGTATATAATAACGTGATATATCACTGGGAGACGCAGGTGACTGTCACGCTACATCGGCGCCTTTATTTCATGGCAGCCATTCGAAATCTCATCGCACGCTGTAATATAGATGCTGTCGTTTTTATTTTACGATTTTGTAATGTCACCGAAGCGTACCAGCCGTAGAACATATACCTCTTTCGGCGGCAGATAATATTTTATTACCCGAATCACTATGTAGATGTACCTGCTACGTGTTTTCAAGAACGTAATGGAAAGTTGCAAAATGGAGGTGAAAAACAGTCTTTGAACAAAATTCATTGAGGCAGTAGTAGTCTTTCGCTGAACACAAGCATTTCATTCGGAGGAACAATCGCTTTGCCAAGCCGAAGTTTGGCAAAAATAGTCAAAAACCAGTTGCGATACAAAAAGCCTCTGACAGCACGTCGTTCGGAAAGGCAGATGCCGCCGGTTCAACTCTGCGAACGGCGCACTTTATGGAAGTAAATATTTCCACCTCAACTATTGTTATGAGGTAAAAGCCATCTTTGGAACCTACTGCATTTGTTGCGAGTATGTTTACAATCTATACAGGATTTTTAAGTCACATCGAACATGTGTTATCACGTAAAGTTCTTAAATCTCTTTCTAGAGAATTTTACATAATCTATGTTGTCCCGAAGTCACTTGTTAGGTGCTAATTATAATTCTAAACTTGTCAATATTCCTTACTATGAGTGAAACTTTATGAACGGACTTGCTATAAACATAAATAGTTTCGCAAACGACAATATTTTAATTTACTTATACAACATCCAGTGAAGATATAAGTGGATGCTGATAAGAGTTACAGCTTTTCATATGACGTTACACTTTGAACTACGCCCGTCAAGTATGTGATAAACTAAAGATTTAATCAGAAAATTGATTCCGGGCAGAACAAAGGTCGTACGACCTACATGGTACTGTCAGCAACAAAAGTCCATTAACATTATAAGATTAACAAGGATCCTGAATAAAATAACTTAGTATTACAACTGTAGTTTTAAAACAATTCTTTAAAACACTGATATTGCATTAATTTGTTTTAATCATTTTTGGATGTTCGTGAATCTACGATTTTTCATCGCTTATGTTTCTGACTGTACGTACGTAGGTAAACACCCACACATGGATGAAAGAATGCCCTTTTTCTATGAAAGCTAATATGATGTATGCCAACTAGTAATAAAAGTAATAACTGGCCGAATACGACACGAAATACGCTGTCAAAAAGGTTTTTTTGTCCTCCGAAACATACTGACAAAATGACAATAAATGAATTGTAAACTAGTTATTAGTTGTAGCTATAAAAATATTATTCTAGACATATCCATCTATTGTAGTTTTCAGAGAACATATTGTAAATGCGGTGCAGCGGTGGCAAGAAATATCTTATTAACTTGAAATATAAATAGAATTTTAAATACTAATTGTGTATATTAGTATTTAAAATTAGGTAATACTAAGATCTAATGTCGGATAAGCTCTCGTTATGTGCAAAATTATCGCTAGATAATTAATCATTTATTTAAATAATAATTTAAGGTCAATTAACTTACGTACTAAATCAGTAACATCACCTTATTACTTTTGAAGCATTCCACGAAGAGACAGAAATACTCGTAATTGTCTTGAAGTAAAGATATTAACGGCAGACATTTATCATAATTTAAACGAGGGAAAGCCATCAAGCTAATCGAGGTCTAATGAGAGGTCGTGTGACATGAGGTCTGATGAGTTCCATAATTACGGGTACTCGACTGCCTCTACACATATTTTATTCGGGTCCTTATATAAAAATATACGGATATTACGCCGTACAAGTACTCAGGATTGTTGTAATTTTGATGGCAATGTAACTTCACTTTTTATTCGTTCTACATGCAAAACGTAATGAACTCTCATTGACTTATTTATGAATCTGTTCTGTTTACTAAGTTTCATATTTTGATGCTCATTTGTTCATCACGCTTCTTAAGTCCAAAAGATGTAAGCGGTCGATTTCCATTGGTTGCACAATCTAAAAGAAGACGTAAACGGTGAGGTATATGAAAGCTAAACGCAAACTACTTATATCAGCAAACGGTGCAGGGTTCGATAAAGGGGCAGTGAATTTTGCCCAGCCGCGTAACGAACTCATATAAATGCAATATTGCCCGCGACGGGCCATCGACGGCCGGCACTTACCTTGCGACCTCCGCCTCCTGATTTATTCAAAGTCGGCGCGCGGCCCGAACACATCACGGCAGATTTAACCCAAGCCACTTTCGCTTTTGATAGTTCCGCCAAAAGGATCCTACAAGGAAGTGCTGGAAGTACATCGCAATCCCGCGAATAGATCGACTTACTACGTGACGCTTCATGGAAAGCTTAAGTACCTTTTTTGTGTCGAGTCTCTATCGAGTTACGTGATACGCAATGGTCCATTTTCTGTCTAACCTAAAAACGTGGCAGATTTTTTTGCGCGTGTTATTAAGCGTACTCGTCCACTGGTTAAACGGTCGAGATTGAAAAGTTAGCCAGTAAATAAAGAGCGATTTGACACTATGCACACAAAATAACACACTGGAATTTTACTGTTTTTGCATCAAGGATTATTTTTGCTGTACGTTATTCTATTACGGCACTATAACTTTGCTTCAGAATCTTTTTAAATGTTCTAGTTAAGGTTCAACATAATTTGAATGTTACGTTTATTTCAATGTTTTCTCGACAACATGAAAAATGTTTTTTTTTTCAGTCTCACTCTGCAGAGTGCCTCCGGTTAAATAGTAAATAAACTAGTTCAAATTCTTTTGAGTATATTTTTTGCGTTTGTTTCTTTTTTGTACAGAAATCCTAACATTTTATCTTTATTAACAGATTCTATTAAGCGACATGAAATAGTAGTTTACAATAATATGCCTCACCAATGTCCCGCATCGGTCAGTTAACCGTCATATAGGTCATCCATCAGGGGTGGTTCAAAAAACTGCGCGGTGCAAACTCCGATGTTTGGTGTAGTCAAACTTGGCGTACGGCTGCCTCGCGAAATTGATATGCGCTCCGAGGCAGAACGACATGTAAACAGGAATGTGTGAACGAAAAAAATGTCTGAAACAGGTAGATACGCAGATACAAGCGTGTCGATTCCGCGCACGAGATTTATGAAGCTCATTATACATCGAAATTTACGATCATTTCAGAGGCACCCAATCTCGATGAATATATTTCATACAAGTAATGTTATTCTTACGCTTGATGAGAGGGCTGTGACCTCCCTTGGTATTTGGTTAAGCATTCACTGCGCGATGCTCGTGTAGCTATAACACTTCGCTACAATATCAACATGATTGACTAATTGAGTGAGCGTGATTTGAGTTGGATACGTGTAATTAATACGTAGCTCTGAGATAAATTTACAAAAAGCATTCGCAGAACATAAAACATGAATAAAACAGGTAACAACCGTAAAGAAGCGCCTTTATTTGAACTCACTGAAATAAAATATACTGTTTTATCTTTCTTTCGGAATAAGCAATACTTCAGGCTTCAGAACACACCTGGTGTGTGCTGTCACAGCGTTAGCAGTTCCCGCTGTGGTACGCACTGATGTATGCAGGCTCCTAGACTATCGCTTACTAAGCACAACGTGACCTATTTCCCTCAGCTCAATTTTAAACACAAACGGAAAAAATAAGAGTTAATGTATTCTCGGTTCTCGCATAACGAAAAATGTTTCTCAAATAATACTAAAAGGTTACGCAGTACCATCATTTTGCATTTATCATAGATATACTGTTAAGGTTCGGCTGGGATGTACCACTATGACCGTACGCAGTGACATTTCTTCAATCGATCATACTGTTTGCTCGAAAGTAAGCGTCAACTATTGACACCATTTGACGTTTGAGGCATAGAAACCATCATTATAGATTGTAAAATACCCATTATTCATATACACTTATCGAACAGGACTTTTATTTCTAACTACTTACTAATACTGTTTAAATAAAATGAATACTTTCGTAACTTCACACACAGTTTGCATATTTACAAAGTTTGTGCGCTTATCGAGTATTAAACAAATATCCCGAAGCCGTAAATATTGAGTTAAGAGATATCGCATTTGCCACATAACACCAAAATTTATGGCTAATAGCGGAACCTATGGCGAAGATAACTATATTCTACCGAAAGTACGGACAAAGCTTTAAAGTAGATGAATAGGCAAATGTATGATAGAATAGCAGAACTAATGTATAACAAAGACATTCTTCTAATAGACTAGTGGAAAATAATAATTAATCGAGTGTGAGAGAGTACTGTTTTCAAACTGATATAATATTTAGTTATTAAATACTACATGGAAAGAAAACATTTCGAAATAGAGATACATTTACAAATATAATCTTGGTTCGGAATAAAATTTCATCAAACATTGTGTATGAAAAGGCTTCAGTTTAATATTCTGTTTCTAACTAGAGCGCATAGAATATATTCATTAAAAGAGCCGTACGTAGAATCAAAACATCTCTAACCACAAAGTAACTAATATACGTATTTTCTTACCCAACGCTAATTAAGCTACTCACAAATAACAAACCGAAGCTTCATTATTATTTCGGTGTGCCATGAAACTATCTCGCGATAGTCGCGAGTTCTTTTGTCTGTGTGACAAAACGCGCGTACCAGCGGCACTACATTACTCGTAATAACTTCCTGAGGCATACCACCAGATCCTACAGATCTATAACTGCTTTTGTGGGAGAGAGACGACGATATACCTTATGTAGTGCTCTGTCCCGCTTCCACACGCTTCCTGATTGTGCTTGAGCCTGAAGCCGCTGGTATAATGGGGCGTAACGTGGCGTAACCGACTCCTCTGACTGTCCTCTCGTTACCTGCGATTCCTTTTATGTGTCTCCGGCTTTAGTATATAAACTATAGGCTTTGTAACTTAAACATCAACCTTTGCTTCATTTACTTTAACTATGTTTATGGATTTTATTTACTTATCTGTCTATGAGCTATTGTTTCGTTTTTATCAAAACATGTTTTTGAAGTAATGTTATATTGTCTGCAGAATGTTCCCAATACTTTTGAATTTACCAAGAAATTATTATTTTAAACTTGAATTTTATTATAATATATGTCTTATAGTCTAGTGCTCCTAATACATTATTTAGAAACTGGTGCGTAATTTAAAACTCAAGGCAGACCTACTTATCTACCTATCAATAATCATCGGTTCTTTAAAGTGTTAATAACTATTATCAAGACATGTAATGATTTCTAGACAAACATAAGAAAAGGTATTTACAAGCCTTAAGAATACATATACTATATTTCCAATTTCATTTGTTAACATAACTCAATTTAATATTAAGTTGTTAACAATTATTTTTGATAAAAAGAAAAGCTTTTAACGTAACTAGAGATATAAAAGTGACAGATTAGTCTTAATATTCGAGTAGTTAAAGTAAATATTTAATATTGTCAGCCTCTACAAGTTCTACGGCGCGGCGCGGCGTAGCGCTACACAATTTAGCCGGTTCGAAGTTCTCAAACAAAAATACTTTCAATGACTTTCTTTGTTCTATTTCTCTAGATGTAAATATCCCAAAGTTCAACAGAAATATACGTCAATTTCTAACTTTTAACATTGTGGTCCTGAATCATACTTTCAGAAGTTCAAAAGGCCAGACTTTGAAGGAAAGAAACTTATTTGGACGTTAAATATAATTTATTACACAAAGTCTACAAGTAATATTAGTTGAAATACGTACCTATACAGTTTACTAGTAACATTGACGTTGTAGTTTTCAACTTTATTTCGATAAGGGAAGGTACACATCGACCATTGCAATGAATCGGTGTAAGAACCAAATTATATTATTATAGTATATTTATCGTACTTTTACACATTAGCGTAGAAAAAATAATAATTAAATACGATGATTTAAAGTAACAAATAATCCCCTAACCGAAAAACGACTTAAACGTTCACCAAACAACTCTAGTTCTTTACTACACTCAAACATTTGTATTAAGTAAATTTCAGGAAGTTCGTGTCTCGGCACATCAAGCCTTTCCATCTTACAGTTAGTGTAATCGCTTTTATACAGTTGCGGGGCTCAGACAGAGCAACAAATTGTGGTGAACGCTCCCACACTTCCCACTGCAGGCTACTTACGCCCGCTCACTTCCAACGTGTGTACACATGAACTTGCTTCAATTACACCAGTTAAACCGAGTTAAGCTGCGTATACATTTCAACATTTATTGCCGGATAAGTGCTTGTTGTTTTAACTTGTGCCTATGATAATAATTGCCTATTTAAATAAATAATACTAGTATAAAATAAAGTCGCTTTCCGCGTCTGTCCATTCCTATGTGCGCTTAAATCTTTAAAACTTTTTAAGTAATGGTTTTTAAATTTAATTTAGAAGCGGCGCAAGATAGATTCGTGAAAGGACTTTCGGTCCTTTGCGAAGCAGTGGGACACTACAGGCTAAGAACAAATATGGATTTTAATGTGGACTTTAATACTAAGTACCTACGTGATGGATTTTAATTTAATTTCAAAGCAGCGCAAGATAGATCCGTGAAAGACCTTGGGGAGGAGGCCTTTGCCTAGTAGTGAGACACTACAGGCTGGGAAAAAAAATTGCGTATTTTCCTTAGATAGATAAAGTGTTTCAAGAAGAACATAGAACCGTACGAAGCCAGGGCGGGTTGCTAGTGATATTATAAGCTAAAGATTTAATATCATAGATGGTATTTGCTCTTATGTTTATTTTCAATCTTTCTTGCAAAGAGCTGTCATGTAATTCTCAACTGCAAAAGCGTTAGATAACACAAAACATAGAACACTGAGCGATCTGTAAAATGTTGCGCTTGAAGACAACTTGGCATTTCAGATAAATTTACTGTCACAACACTGACATCAACTGTCACATGAGTTGCTGCTTTAAAACAATGTCAAATGCATCTGCAATAGTTTACTTGCTCTGGTGTCTTTTTACGTCATTAACTTGTGCCAGACTTGCTGATAACAAACTATTTAAGTTTATCATTTATCTATCTATAAATTTGACGTACGCGTAGTATACTTGCACGAACATATTTATCTTGGGGGCTTGTAATTAGCAATCTAACTATATAGTTTTAAGTTAAAATCTTCTTTTCCGAGAAAAATTAGAAAACAATATACATTTTTGTACTTAAAAGTCATTCAAGCAGCTTTTAAATTGAACCTATAAGGCTTCATTGGAGCACTAATAACTGCTGTCCATAATATCTTTTGTGTAGACTTTGAAGCGCAGCGGAACAATACGGGTATTATCAGAGAAACCTTAGTTTAACGTCCACAACACTGACTAGAAATCGAAGCTCCATGAACTATGTATTATCATTTATCGACTAGTACTTTCCCCTACCAAGGAATAAGACCCCAGAGACTCAAACTTACTCAAGTCCTCAGTTTCGAACTAGCTGTAACGACGAAGCGACTCATAACTTTGTGTAATAATTACTTATTAGTTAGAACCTAAGTTACGTATGAACTAGGTACAAATATTGTATTAGGCTTAAATCAATTTACAGAATATTATCAGCCATTTTTAATCTATAACTCAGTTAAGAAATACCTAGCACTTAAATCGTTCTTGTCGAGTCTTGCCTTTTAGGTATCTAAAATATGTTTTTTGTTCATACGTTAACATCAATATCGGTCTGAGTTCCTGATATACCAATACAACAATTTCACCTACTTTCTTAAAATTTACAGAAATTCCTTCAAATCACAACGTAGCTTACAAAATGAACTATTAAAACTCTAACCCGGCCAACAGTCCGAACGCTTGGCCAGCAAAAGCGGCATCAATATGGACTGTCAATAATGAAATTGGCTGAGATATATGTTATTTACTATTACCTCGTTTATCCAGTTTCCAATTTGTTATCGGCCTCCGCGGAGACGGGAGGCTCGCCCACTGGCCGGTGATATTTCTACGTCATGCTCCATTGTTATGTTCCAACTGGATAATTTACTTATAATTCTGTAGGTACAACGCCGGCTGTATTTGATGGATGCTCCGAGGCAAAACGTATAATAATCATATATCCAAGAAACAGATCATTTCTTCGAGCTCGGAGAGAAATAATAAATAATGATAATGTCAACCATTGTGTTTACCTGGAACACCAGACAATACCCACTTAATTATAATTCATTTACTGTTGAAAGTCCCAAAGTGCCATCGTGCATATTACATACTTATAATTTCAATTAAGAGCGGATACATTTTACGACTGAAACAGAACAAACACATTTTAATGGCACACATACATTGTCGTGTTTATCTTTCCGCTACAATTACATCACGCAATCGAATGATTCAGAAATTGCTGAATCTGTATCTTTGTGGAATAATAATTTAATAATCATATTTTAAATATTAAAGCTCAAGCGTCTGTGCAAAGAGAAACGTACATCTGATTTGTGGAATTGAAATATTATTCAACGTATTTCTTATCTTAGCTGAATTATTTTTGGTAACACGACCGTAGTTACCAAGAAACGGGCATTACGAATGCGTCCTCAATAGGCTTAACATCTGTCATTTTATTAAAATGTAAGTTTTCCGTCTGCGAAAAATGGATTTCTTTTTTAATAAAAAACATTCGTCGAACAAACAAGGGTAGTTTCCGGGTATACAGTTTTCGGCTTAAGTAAATTTTACCATTAGAACCGACAGACATTATCTTTATAATTACAATAACTAGATCTAGATTAGAAGCGTACCTACTGAACATACTTAGTATTTAAATTAACCTGCGCTAGAAATTGTGTAATAATCTCAGACTAATAACTTATATCAGGCAGTGATTGCGCGCCATTGTACGAGTTCTCGGAGGACAGGAGCTATTAACCGCACCCGAGGTGATCATCGTAACTCTAGTTGATATAACTACAGCATCATGGAAGACGACACACGAGCCATTTTAGTGCCATAAATTGAGTTATCTGGTTTATTACAAGCGCAAAGCAAGTGGTTATAAATCGTGGGCCCCGCCATAAACAAGCCGCTCTCTAGGCGACTGTCAATCGGGCACACTAGCAAAACGTCCCCATAAATATTGTTGCAGGTATTTCGCACGTATTTCCATACCAAATTGCGGAACGATAGTCGTCTATCATTCGCTTTGACGTTTTTCACATCACGAAAAATCTGACAAAGTTACAAATGTTCACAAATTGACGACATAAATATCTACCTACAGTTACACGTCCCGAACATATGTTCCCGACCTTTAGGTTGGAAGAGCTGTTCATGACGTTATTGTTCCAGTATATAATCCTGAACCAATTTTTTCGCATAGAACCATATTTGTATCTGTTTAATAACGTAGGCGCTTTGTAGGACTTAATTTTCGCTGCCTGATCTGTGATAACTATATACATCGATACCAACCAAACTCTTCGGAAAAGACTGCGTTAAATACGAGCTGCCACTCTCTATATTATACATAAAGAGGGTAGTACTTACCTCGAAAATATAAAATATTTAACTTACTTATAAATATATATCATATTTTGTTATCATTAAAAACAAACCTTTATCCTATCCAGCTAAGCTTAGTTAGGTATTATAAAAGGTATATCTGAATTTAGGGACCTAAACGGATTAAAGTATTGTACCCGCAAATATAAAATATCGTGTAAGTACATTACGCAGGTACTTTAAGTACCTAACCATTTACCGAGGAATATGCGTGTATATAATAGGTAGGTACTTACATAATACAGCTTTATCTTTCAATCCAAATATCAAAGAGTTCTGTTTACGGCCACCTTACTGTTTCTTGACGGTCGCAAAATATTCAAAACATCAAAAAATCACACGCGTGTATCTATTAGTCACACGAAGATTTGGCTTATACGATGATCGAAGCCCCAGCAAATAGCGCGGAATCTCGCGGCCGATGGGACATCAAATATTAAGTAATATGTTTTGGCGTAAAGTATTTAAACAGGCGGTCCCCCGCGGCAGCAGTCGACGCTGCGACCGCTCATTATTCACTGCCGACCCCCGCCGGGAACACCTGCTCTCCAATTTTATTTTACTCAATAGCTTTGAATTTTCCACCGAAAAATCATATAAAAGGCTCATTTGACATCTTTGATGGAACACTTTATACCCGAACCCCATTTAAAAAATATCGATGTAAATATGGACATAAAGTGGAATCAGTGAAGACATTTTCATCAAATCGTTTATGTGCCCGTTATATCTGATAAAGTACGTTTCCGGCCAATATAAATCTATACTTATGTCATATTATGTGCAGCAATCAAATTTTGATACGTATTTGTTCACGTTGTATCATTTACATGAAAATATCGTCGATTCTCTTTTTCAACGAAAACAGAACAATAATGTGCCCAACTGAATTGTATTTTTTTTTTCTTTAAAGTCGAATGCCTGAAGTATCGATATCCATTGTATTCTTCCTCACGTATTTAATAAACGCCAAACACTAGCATTCTTTTTTTCTACCAATTCAATATAATTCCAATTTTAAACTTACAAGTAGCACGTAAATATGTGTTAGTTTATTTTCATACAATATGTTTTACCTCTTTGCTCTTTTTGAGAATATTCTTACGTACGTCTACTTGTCATTCATATTTTTTATTCGTCTCTCTCGTAGGATGTTGTGACACTTAAGATGAACTGACAAGCCGCGAGGGAAACCTCACGGGGATTTATGAATGACAGGTAATTCTGTGATTCTGACCAAGGTTAAGGACGATGTTAGCTATTTAAATTGTATAAGAGTAGAAAGGCTTTATAATATTTAAGTTTTTTTTTCGAATAGTAAAAATTACCACAGAGATCAATTATAATCAATACCAGATAACCAGAATTTAACGTTATAATGTTGATATTTAAGTTTATGGCTTAACTTACAAATATTTGTTAAAAAGTAAACCCGAATAATAACATTTTCTGTGTTTGACAAGAAAACTATAAATTCCATTGAAAATGTCAAAAATTCTACAAAACGATTTGATTAAAAAATAGCACTAAAATATGAGTTAACTTGACAGTTGACACGTTAGATATTAAAAATATTTTTATACTTGCCAAAATTCGTTGAAGCAGAACTAATTAATATGAAAATAGGCGTATTATTGCAAATAAAGAAAAAACCGAAATCGTGGCAACTATTATGTTTGACCTCATTTGATTTTATATTAAGCCAATTACAAATTTACAATTAATTAATCTCTTAACTGCACATAAATCTTGTTTAATATTCACGCTTGTAAATTAATATATCTTTATTGACTAATGTTATGCTGAAAACAATAAATAGCTACAAGCGATAGCTAAATTAACGCATTTTGTAATAGTAACGGGATTTATAATTGTGGTTTAAATATTTACAGAGATACATTGTATATTTACGACGTTATTCTAAACCACAACCTTGCAATGTTTTTTTTTTATTTAATTGGCTGTAAATTACTCCTTTTGTTAATAATGGTTTCCGATACCTACTAGACGGATTTTGTTACCAGCGGCATATCTATGAACAAACCTGAATGAGTGTGTATAATGGTAAGCAGTCGCGTATCTTCGTGTGCAAAGGTTTCGATTAGTTGCCTAAGGGAGTAACTAACAAAAACCAATCAAAAACTTGATTCAAACTTTGACAGTTAATTTAATATTTTTCTATTCATTTTTGTAATCAAAATCCATACAATCTAGTGTTAATCTAAAGTATGTTTTTAAGCTGAGACTTGGAGCAATAAATCGATAACAAATTAAATAGCCGAGGTCAATGTTGTGTGCTAATGTAATTCCAACTACGCAGTCTACGCACACAAGATGCTTGTGAGCAGGGACAATGGGATTAGTCGTCTGATGGCCGCTCGAACGTTCTAACTGTATTCGGTAACAATACCTTTATCAATTTCCGAAATGTCGGTGCACAATGTGGGATTTGTGCAAGGAAATTAGATTACAGTCCCAACAAATGCTATCTACCTACCCGTATTTGTAAGTAAGCTTGTCTCTGATTATACTTTTTACAAATAACGAAAGCCCGTATGTTTTTTCTTCTGATATTCAGAAAAAAAAATTGTTAAAAGTTTATGGACGCAAATTTGACGTTCCATTTTTAATTTATCCAATTTCCATTTTTGAAAAATAATAATTCGATTTAATTATTACTCAAATTTTGATGCTGATGATAACTTTAATGTTAATATTAAAGTCGGAAAAATACGATTCAATTCGTAAATGGCCGGCAAGGAACGAATTAAATATTAAACTTTAACAAATTACCAGAACCACGAGAATAAAATAGATTGTAAGCCCACAGTTCAAATATTAATAATAAGGTCACTTGAGCTTAACATAATCTTTTTATAAATCAGAAACATGTAACACCGCCCCGACAAGTCCTTCATCCTTTATTCCTAGAATTTAAAATTAACCCTACTGACATCTAAGCCCCACGAATTTCTGAGAAGCGACCGCCAGGCAAACCCTCCACAGATAATGATACACTTTCATCTAAGGAAAAGTCAGCCATATAAAACTTCACTCCGTCTTAAGGATAAAATTACACCGTGTAATCGTATTCTAAGCAATAGCCATATACCGAGACCGCTGCGTAAATGAGTGTGCCAGATCACATGTTTTACGACTAACACACTAACCCGTTTCCATTTAGTTAGCTATTACAAGTTGCCTTAAACGCGGAGTAGCTCCTCTGTTACTCACAACACGTAAAGGAACCTATTTGTTTTATAACTCTTTAACTACGTCTTATACTGCCCGAGGAGACTTACGGCTGTACTTACCACTACATACCAAGATTAGGCCTCATAATTTTCAAATGTAGATCCCCATACTATATTCTCGGGCAATATAATCTTGTTGGAACCAAAAGATAAATGACGCAAAGTTACGCTGCAAAGCTTGACTCGAAATTATAAATACCTATCAACGATGCTCTTAAAGCCAAAATTTATAAAATCAGCCAACAAGAACAAAATTTACGGCTTTCAAAACAATTATAGCTCTGAAATACAGACGCGTTTATTTCTTTTCCCCTTGTTTTATCCTTGTTCCAGCATTAATATTAAGAAAGGAATTACACGGACACAGCTGGAGAAGGGTTATTATAAACTATCTTCCGCGGCTGTTATTCTTTACTTTCGGGCTTTTAAAATGATTTTGTTTGAAAAAATTTTTTGAAAAATGTCTACGAATTAAATTACGACGAATTCGAAGATTCTTAAGGTCAGACTTATTTGGTGTTCATGATTTGAAGCCTAAGTAGGAGTCAATTAAATGAATGCCAAAAAATAAAAACCGCGGCCAAAAATAGCCGTGTTAAACTAAGTGAGGTACGTTAACAACACTAATTCCATATGCTTTCATAAAAATAAGTAAAATTACATCATAATACGATTATTGTAAGGCTAATATCATCCTACAAATGGCCGTCCAAGTTTTCGCAATCAGAAAATGTAACGTGATGTTTTATAAGAACGTCGGCGCCGACAAATACTAACCAATAAACCAACCAATCGCAATTGAGGTTTACCGCACTGGAAAGCTAATATACCCAACCCTTTTCCATTACTAAAGTAACATGAAAAGGGAACAAAAGCACATTTACGTACATTTTCCGCTTACGATCGTTACTATGACACTAAAAATAGTGCAGTGGGTTGCGAAACAAAAGTCGCCAGTGTTTCATCGGGAAACTCTTCGACCCCTATTGTAGGGAGAATGGACACGTTTATTAGTTTTAACTCTTTATATATCTCACTAGCTTTCCGCTCGCGGCTTCGCCTACGTGTAATTTGGGATTGTGGCGTTTTTTAATGATCTCGACAGGACTTTCTTTCATAGGCTAAAAAATTGTTAGAATTTGAATTATATTATATAGCTTGAGTTACTCAGGGATGATGTAGCTTTCTAATGGTGAATATTTGAAAACGATAAGTAGTTTCGGAATTTGTCGATTACGTTATGTAACAAAAAGTAAAGCGAGACAAAAACGTCGTCTAGAAAAAATAAAAGCATCAGTTGATCTCCTCCCCCCCCCCCCCGCCCCGCCCGCTACCTAAGGGCTTACTACTCCAAAAATCCCTTTCAGTGGTCAATTGTGTTACTAAAGGAAGCCTTGTTCAAAATATCAGACTTCTATACCGAGAGGTTTCGGCTGTGCGTTAATCAATCAGTAACCAAATCACACCCGCGAAATCACGGTTGGAGAGTAGTTTGGAAAAACTTACATTACCAAACTTATTTACTTGCCGATGTACGTTTTCGTGCCAATTTTCAAGTTTATAAACCTAAGGAATAACATTTTTCACAGAAACGTTTTTACCCCTTTTCGCCCCCTTGGGGGTACAATTTCCTAAAATCTTTTTTTAATGCTCACTCCCGTCAGTAAAGGAGGCTTTGTTCAAAATATTAGACTCCTACACCGAGTGGTTATGGCTGCGCGAAAGTCAATCAGTCACCCAATTGCAACCCCCTAAATTACTATTGGAGGGTAGTTTGGAAAAAAATATAATGCCAAACTTATTTACTTGACCATATACGTGTTTGTGCTAAGTTTCAAGTTTATAGACCCAAGGAATAAGATTTTTCATAGAAACGTTATGACCCCTTTTTACCCCCTTAGGGGTTGAATTTCCAAAAATCCTTTCTTAGTGCACCCCTACATATCTCAAGGAACCTACATGCCAAATTTCAGCTTTCTACGACCAGTAGTTTCGGCTGTGCGTTGTCTGTCAGTCAGTCAGTCAGTCAGTCAGTCAGTCAGTCAGTCAGTCAGTAACGGAAGAGTTTTATATATATAGATTGTGTAACCACAATGGATCCGTGTGCGACATTCGTGCAGTGATACAAGTAGGGTGGCGAGATCTTTTCATAAACCGCCTTTGAGTGGATGGAACACGGCCGTTAGCGTGTGAGAAAAGCTCTAAATTTCAACAGGGCGACATCCGATGTCGGTGAATTTCTTTTGTACCCTGACAGTTTATTACGAGAACAAAAGGATGGCGTTGTTTGAACAGACCCGCTTTAGATTTTACTACGCTGATTACACATTACTCAAGATCCACTCTATTGTGACGAAGATCTGTATTCCCTTACAATTTCTAAAAGGAATTACATTTGACTGTAATTCACCCCGAGACGAATCGAATTCATCACTCACTTGATAAAATCGTACCTTCTCGTGATAAGACGTAAATTGACGAATTATTCCAAATTCAAAGTCAGTTTGGCGCAAAGTTATCTCATTATACAAATTTGTTTTGTATTTTCGTATTTTGAATGTTTACTCGTCTCAGCATATGTTTCATACAATTTTTACATATTTGTTGAACCTCAATCTACGCATATATGGAAAATGTAATTTAATAACGTCATAAATTATACAAATATTTAAGTTAGATAAATATGAAAAACAAATGTGCTACCGTTTTTAGGAAAACTTACTTTATTTTGATTTAATAATAGCCAAAATCTAATCTGCCCATGACCTATCAAAACTACTAAGACCATGGACCCCAGATAGGACTGGTCTTATCACTGCATCCTTTGTAGAACATTTGTATTATAATTGTGTGGCCCACAGAAATTAGAGGACGTCGTCATCACACTGGGTGTAATAAGACGCGGTTAACATTTTGTCTTGTTATTGTAAGTTTAAAATTCAAGCACTAAAGCGACGGTTCCCGTGGGCTGCGATAACATTCCTGGAAGGTTCAAAGTGTCCTCAAGGCGGATCGCCAATTTCCTTTGTAAACGCTCCAAAGTTATTAGGGAAATTGCTCTCAAAATAAATATTGTAAGAGATGCGAACATACCTTGTTTACCACTTAAGTGTAGTCACCTACTTAGGTACAGGATG
This sequence comes from Chrysodeixis includens, assembly GCA_941860345.1. Taxonomy (NCBI): domain Eukaryota; kingdom Metazoa; phylum Arthropoda; class Insecta; order Lepidoptera; family Noctuidae; genus Chrysodeixis; species Chrysodeixis includens. Next base: position 7,506,394 of record OW796098.1, on the reverse strand, counting down.
AATAGTTAATGACGAAATTGTTTCCGACCCTCAGCATCCAGTGTGAGTGCTCAGTCGGTGGCACGGACTGTGTAATACGTAATATTAAGCCTGAAGGTCCATATTTGTCACTATAAACATAAAATGGGTCCATGTTAGTCGGGCCGTGTCCTAATTCAAGCGGTGCTCGTTAATTATTTACTTAGATACATCTCGGACAAGCTCGGAGCGGACCCAGGGCCAAACCTTTGTAATTGCTTGTCCACTTTGAAATCCTAAGGACACTATTATACTTACAAACACGAGGCAACCGTAACCGATGAAATAATAATAGTTGTTTTAATTAAAACTTGTTCTAACTGTTACATTTACTTTACGTTTTACGGTGATATGAATAAAGAGTTTTTATAGTCGCATAAACTGTTGTTTTTTCACACCAACGACTTAATTTCAACCCACAGTTTGTACTATACACTCTTCGTTCCTTCTTATACGTCCTTCATATATTTCGTCAACATAATTACTGTACATTGTAAAAGTTCCTTATAAATATTGCAGTCTTACATCTGTCTTCATAAAATATGGGCCAAATTCAGCGTAAAAATCTACATTTTAAAATATTTATACAACTGAACAAACCGGAAATGAAAGGGAAATTCGTGCGTAGCCACTCGTATATTTTCCTTTATCACCGTTTTATTTTTATACAGGAAAACGTTATCATATTGTGACAGCAAATCGGAAATCAAACTTGTTTAGGTTTAGTTTTTATTCATGTTATGATTTTCACGGTTTTGTGTAGATGGTGCGCAAATAGTAATTCACTCAGTGCGAGCACTTTACATAGTTCAAAGTTGGCAGAGCATGTGTGGCGCGACACACGACACCCTACGACTTGATGCGTTGTTGTGTCCCAGCGCCGCCGCGCCGCGCCGCGCTCCGTGCGAGGGAGTGACTCGCGGAGTCAGTACGACACAACGTTGCACTCTACTACATCTCCGAGTACGGTTCAAATAACACTTCTGGCTGATAGCATCGTTAAGCTTTAACGTGTCCGTGAACACCCAGTTTGTACTTAGTTTATGTTTAGTTTTATTACGCCAGCAGCATTTGTTACGAGCCAGCCTCGGGCTAACCTTGTTATAATCCGACGTGTAACAGGAGGTACGACCATAACCCGTAAATTATACTATGAGCAGTTAATAGACAGTGTTGTAGTCACAATAACATAACAAACTGGAGGATAACTAACGAGTGCTGTCATTCTCATACAGCCGACAGCGCGGGCCGAATTGTGTGCTGGCCGAGAGAGAATTAATGAGGGCAGGCCGGCCGCCAGCCGCACGCGCCGCGCCACCCGCGCTAAACACCGCCCATCATCGACATCTCCAATACTAACTCCGTGCTGAAAAAGAAATGGACGGAAAACGGAACGAGGCTAATAAATCGCGCTAGTGAAGTTCATCCACTCAACTGGTTTGACTTTAACGAACTGTAACTTGTGTTTACTACTTAATTACACATTTCTCTTAGGTACAAAATGTTTACAAACTGATCTGCTTACGTAGATATGTTAGAAGACATTTAATCCGAGCAAAAGCAAGTTGCAATTGCTGCAAGGTACTGAACCGTGACCGGATCAATGATATCACATGTAAAGATTAGGGTGGATTTTCCATTCTAGGATTCGCATAGCAAATTTTCATGATTAAATATAAAATAAGGTCAACAAAAATAAAGTGGGTTCGAGGAAGGTGGAATGAACGCAACAATCACGTAAATAAACAAGGCGTTTTACCCCACAGCTACTGTTGATGATTCCGAGAGGATAGTAGCTACGTTCACTTGTTTTTTTAGGACAGAAAGAAAAGTAAATGTCTTGAATGAAAAAGTTAAACTCATGTATCCCAAATGCCCAACATTTTATATTTTTTACAAACTCATAATTTTGTCGAGGGATTTGTTGGACTTTTAACACAATACAGCCGAAATATATTGTCAGTTTCAATGACAAAGTTATTGAGTCTTCGAAGTACATTAAGTGTAAGGTTCGAATAAGTGTCTGTTCTATTCATATTTCTCACAAAATACGTCCTTTTTCGAATAGGTCCGCGGGGGCAAGATATCGCTCAAATTGTTTCCAATATCTTTTACGAGCATTTGACACTCAAGTGAAAAATTACCAAGAGTTCGTAGCGATATTGTTATTTTCACGCTGTGTTATTTATACGGATGTAATCCCTCAAGTTTTTTGTTTCAGAAATGGAAATGTTTATTTTATAATACGGAACACATTGCGCTGAAACTTCATATCATTAGTGAAAATACAAAATAATGATATAGGTAACTTGCATTTGTATTTGTTACTCACAAAGGAAAACAATTCTACTGTTCTGGTATTGAATGTCGCGAATTGAAGTATTTGCATCGACGTTCTTCTACATCTTCTACGTTTATTTACGTAAGCACATCATTTTGAAGTAACTACTTACTTACTCCGAATGAAACTGTTGCTCGTTATTTTAAATACAGTTTAGTATAAAATATTCTGCTTCCTACAAAGCCGTATTGGAAAGAACGTTATAGTAATGTGTACCTTTTATATGTAAAAAATCAATCTTTCATCCCAAAATACTCTTCCTAAAGAAACATCTATACTGGCAAGTAACTATAGTATCCATCAAAATAAACAAAAAACTGTCGCATCTGTAGTCAGACAACACAAACGTTTCCAGTGACGTACCACAGTCCCTACTGTCTGCCCTGCAGGTATGAATGTAACTACGAATAAACAGACTAAAAGATGTCCCCACATAACGTAGGGTTCGTCGCTCGTCGCTCTGCAAATATTTACCGTACTCTAGCTAGCACACCCAACGTACGGAGCTCATTGTCTAATCGTTGCAGAACTAATATGACCTAAGACCTCCTAGGTTAATTATAATTAAATTATATTTGCTTTCTGAATGTAGATACGAGATGATTTTAAATTAAATACACTTGAATATTATATTAGAGATCAAATTGAAAATAAATTTTAAATGAATTAACATCCAATTAAAATAATTTTGAATTAGTCAATTGTTTTCGAATAACGTTAGTTTAAAGAAATGTGGACATAAGTATATTTTTGAAAATATTATCACGACCGTTTTAAAATGGTTTATTTTTCATACATTGTTCTTCCAATAAGCACTATTTGGAGTAATATCAAAAATCAGTCTTACCCTACACCTAGTAATTGCGAAATCCCAACGAGAATTAATGCATAAGAATTTCAGTGCCAATTACTAGAGTACATTGGTTCCGGGAGAGCTAAAATCGATTCATTCGACTTGTATTGGCGAGCGGATCTTCCAAAATGCATGGTATGCGTTCCAATGAACATTAGTAATACCGCTCCCGAGCTCCCATTGTGTTAGTTAAAACTATGTGCTTAGAGCTAAGCTATGCTTAATACTTGGGATTTCAACGTATTCGAAATTATGTTATTTACTTATTTGATTTATACGGAGTAGTTTTTATTTAGGTACATTATTGACGCAGGGAGTCTTTCGAGTTCTTGACTTTATAATCACTGTCATATTTAGTCAGTCAAGTAACCAGGTCTTACCTGTATCTTAACAGTAACATTCATTCCACTCCCACCATCTATGCTAACGCTAAGCATTAGCGTTACTTTTACAATTTATTTCATAAAACAACATCTTTCTGTTTATGACACAATATGTACCTACATAAATTAAAAGAACAAGAAACTTCTTTGTTTCAAAGACACTCACCTTAAACCAGATTTCCATAAAACTTTGGAGTAGATATTATTTTGACAACGTTGTTCTTTAAGAGCGCTTCACAGTCATAAAAGCGACGTAAAAACACAAAAGCTTCAGTTTTCACCAGCAACCCGTGTTCATGTACCTTCCTTCAGGTAGATGTTTTGCATAGAAATATGAACCTGTTAAATTTTGTCACAAAACGCACTCACTCTGATGACTTGTAAGACGACATCCTCATTTGCATATTAACAGCCGCCGCGCACTTAATTCGAGGGTCGCAGGTGACGGGAACCCGCCAAATTGATATTTTATACTTGCAATTACACAACCGATCCATACACATCTCAAGTCAGACGAACTTTACTCGAGTTATACGAAAATTTGTCGTATTCGTCACGATGTTGTAATCGGAGTTTTAAAGCAAGAAGGATACAAAATACACATTTTAATGTTTTGAGCATGATTGGTTACACTAGTAATAGGCCTGAAAGTCCTGAAACCAGGACAAATATCACTTCTCGTTTTGTTGCCGCTCTGTTGATTGATGGTTTCTACTAATTGAATCGGGGCTTTTTTCCAAATGTATTTTTTTTGTGAGAAACAAGGTCACCGAAATTTTCTTCTAACAGTTCGATTACAAGCATTTTCACAGGAGTATACCTATAACATCGGACTGACCATCTAATGTCCTGCTGACGACGGGAAATTCGAAGGGATCAACTCAAATCGCTGTCAATCTTTCAAACATATAAATCATTTTCTTTCTATGACTTTTTCCCTTCTCAGGACCGGCCTAAGGGCAATAATAAATCACTTTCATTGAATTGAATCAATCTTAATATGGTGAGAAAATGTCACAATTAAAAGGATGGATGAGGTACACTGGGCAGCACTACCCTGCTCTGAGCACTCAGAACTTTAACCAAGCTTATGATAAGCATTTTTTGGTTAATTTTCGTGGCACATAAAAAGGTGTGTAGATAAAAATAATTTTGTACCAGAGCCTTGACGGCTCTGGTACAAAATTATAAGTAAGGTGATAAGTACTTTTTTCATTAAACATAATTGAGCTAGGATACTACACAGGTATGAAATTTAGGAACTACTTAAATTACAAATTATAATCATGATCCGTGGAAAGCAATACGACTGTTTTACTGAAGGAGATAGATCAGCATTTTCCTGGAACAATGAACATGCTTTACAACGGCATCCACGTACTAAATTCTCCTAATTCAGCGAAGATATTAATCACGTATTCAGCAGCAAATATAGTGCGTGCACTTTCAAAGATATAAATCCTATTTACTGCGAACAGTGCGAACAGTACGAACTAAGGCGCAATACGCTCCCATCGAAAAGTACCAACAGACAAATCCGATTTATAGAACCGAGTAGTGGTTCGTTTACATTAGGATTCAGTCAATACCGCATCCGGAAAATCTTGGCATTTTATAAAACGACTATTGCTCAAAACTCGCGAACGACCATAACTCAAGTGAAAACTTTGTGATAAGAAGACGATCGGAATTGTTTCTTTTCCTTGTTAAACTTAATTAATTGCTTTAGTTCTGCTAAACTTTTTATTTTTAAGATCGAACATTGATCATGATTTAATTTGTCTATAAGTATGTGAATGAGGCAGGAATGTCACCTGAATGTGTCTTTATATTTCTTTTTTTGTGGCACCAAGGCACAGTGTAGCCTCGCAGTTTAAAACTATAAATTTTAAAATGAAGCCGTATTTTTTCGGTCGTCTAATGAACCAATGCAAATTTTAATCTCCGCAACCGCGGCTCATGTGCAACGAAAAAATACTTTTTAAAACTCATGAAATATATTTAGGTAGAGTCGACTTTTGTGTTGATTTAAGATTTTTTTGGTTCATTATAATGTCAGCTGAGCGAAAATTGTCTGATTTTTATATATCTACTAAAAAAGAAACGTTTATCTAGTAAAACTGTTTGGGAAGGCTAATAGAGAAATAAATGTTAGTTTGTGCATCCTTTATGTCTGCCATCTAATACATTACAACTAAGTCTTTCCTTATAAGCTGCTAATATGGGAAAGTTACGGGCTATTATTTATCATAGTGGGTGGCGGAATCTGTTGCCCCTGCGCCAACTCGATCCCATATTTTCATTCCGAAGCGACATGAATTCGTTGCGCCAGTAACACAATGTAGTCAATTTGCTTCCCGAACTTTTCTTAGCTCCGTCACAAAGTTGTGATTGCGTTGTTTTCCATTTCTCTCAAAATGATGACGAATAAAACTTCTGTGAATTGAACGAGCTCTTCAATCTATCTAGCTAGCAGTGTCTACGTTAAGCGGACAACGTACTTTATTTGAAAGTGAAGGAGTTGGAGAAATAACTGCTATTTTCAGTTTAATCAACTTTGACAAAGGTCTCGCCATTACCAAGTAGAGAAGGATGTTACTAAAAAGGAAAAGAACGTCATTCGTAAAAGGTATAAACAGATATATAAAAACAGGGCGATGGCATTGTATAGTATAATAAAAGTCGTACATAATACGGTGTCTCCGGGGTGAATTCTCTCATTCCGAATACAAATACATGTATCCGAAGACAACATGTATTAGCGGGCGTTTCCACGTTCCTTTTGTTGAAATTGTATCGTAGGTAATTTTCATATAAGCGCAGTAATGCGCCGGTAATGGTCCATAACAGAAAGCTCGCAATATATAGACGGCGTCCCTCAGCACGCCCCCCCCCCCTCCACTCGCCCCCCCCACTTCACCGCCCCGCATGTTGTACAGCACCGCCGCCACATACTAACAGAAACAAAATGTTCAAACTATTCACGATTTATTACTAGATATTCAACAAACCATTCAGACTGGAACACAGCACAATATATAGCAAACAATCCCGGAGTTGACAGTACCTATTCCGAGTAAAACAAAACATATCGTAAAACAATATTTTATTCGCGTTCGCCTCTATATTTAAATTTTAAACAATTTGGGAATTAAACGTTTTAGCTGAAGTTATCCTTGCGTTATTTTATCTTTGACGCTACGAAATAATAAAAGTATCGCGCACAAAGATAAATCTGCAATAAAACAAAATAACGTCGTGAAAAAATTCAATTAAATTTTGCTACGAGAAGCCGCCAAAATATGCCGGGAACGCTCCCAACGTAAGTGTTACCTTATAAATATTTCCATGCCTAAAATATGTACATTCTAACAGCAGTTTTAACATACAGGTCGTCTCTCGTTTTGTTCCCCATTATTACAATACACCAAAATTATTTGGAGGGTCTATTGCTTCCATTAAAGCTAATTATTTCATGCTCGACTAAACGTTTTATCACTAATTTAATTAACATAAATCAATCTAACCTTTATCAGGGTAAACGTTGTGTTCTATGGATAAATTAGAACTAAGTGGCGTCACTAACGTAGTTTTTTAAACTTATGTAGTAGGTACATAACGGATCTTGCAATAGTAATAAATATAAATGTGTAATTGGTGCACAACGCACGTACACCATAAGTAGGTACAGATTGTTGAGCGCGACTTAAGCCGTGGACGACGTAGCGGAACGACGAAAGCTCACCGTGGACAAACCGTAATCCTATTTGGTGTGCAGAGCTTGACTCGGAGGCCGCCGCGCCGCGCCGTACTTGCGGCGATGGACAAACAATAACTCTAGCTCACACCTCTCACAAACCACCAGAATTAACTGGAATCACGAGGGAATTAAACAGTCTCTTGTATTGTTTCGTTTAAGTGTTGTGAAAACTGCAAAATATTGTTTAATGGAATCTTTAGCTCAATTTTAGCTCTTTATACATTTTGGATGTTCGCATACATTAGCTACTTACCTACACGCTTACAGGTCTCTTGATGAGCGTTCGAAAAATAAACATAATATGCATATTTAATTATAGGCATCACAAAGGCTTGATTTAAAATTCAAATTTCTTAAATTGTTTTTTGTTTTAAAATGTAAATGTTCGTTTTAATCTCCTGAAAATCGCAAATCAGAAGCTATTAACGAGCCAATAGTGTACAGATATTAATTTGGTGATTATAACGTGATCGCGTAAATAAACAATGTTAGCGGTTTCGTAATTAAACCGTATTTTATTATTATACCATTTCATTTCAGTCCAAATAAAGTAAAATTAATAAAACGTTTTAACGCCTACTTATTATTCAATACTGACACGAAACAGATTGGACTATTAAAAACAAATAGAAAGTTTAAAAATTCATCGCCGGGAAATATTTTTAAACCGTTATATTCCGCGCGTTACGCGGTATCGCCTAATGGAATTTGCAGGTTGCACATAAAATACGACGCTGATGGTTCAATAATTAAGCTGTATACGTATTGCTCTTATTGGAAATTCCATTAACCAAAGCTTTGATAAAAACGTCGAGCTTAATCAAAGTAAACGATAGATACCTACGACGCAGTAATAAAACGAAATCGGTATGCAAGTCTGGTCTCAATCAAACAAAATCCAAAGATCGATCCGCTTCGACAAACACTGTTCAAATATTAAAGAAGGTGAAATTAAACCACGTACTGATTAATTTCAAACTAGAGCCGAACACGTTGGGAATCGTTACGGTCCTACTTGTTGAGTGAAATATTCAAGGTGAGGGTGTCCCGCCGGTGTGTAAACTCGGAACAAACAGGGACGTGTTGCTACGAGATAACTAGCGGCCGACTGCGGCGTGTTTCCTAATTAATTATTCGACAGCGCGGACACACTTGTGCTTTAGATAATGTTCAGGAATTACCTTAGCCGTATCCAAAACCGACTCTGAACAAAAACTACCGTCTGCCATGCCGTCCTTGTCACTTTCAAATGAAATGAAGAGACGAATATACATTTTAGCTTTGCCATAAATGTATTTAAAGTCGCTGCCAACACCATTGATGTCGATTTGTTAAAATTAATTTTAACTTTCAGCTGTTGTGTTAAATTTGTTATCGTTATCAACATCAACAATGGACCTTAATTTAATTAATGCCATTTATAATTCGATTGCCCTAAATAATTATTTACTTTTCGTTCAGTTATAATTAATTTCAATTTAACCAACATCTTAATTATTGCGAGAATTTATTAGATCCCACGCATAAATATATCTCCCAATTTTAGTAATATTATTACGTATTTTCAATGCTTACGGGGAACCCGAATTAAGCATTGAAAACTATTAGAAAGCAGCTGATTAATTTCCAAAAATAAAACAACATTTTATTTTTAATTTTTAACCATGTTTAGGTACTTAAACAGACAAACCCATTGAAAATATTGAAATAGATATTTTTCAGAGATACGACACCACTGAAAAAGACATAGGTATCTACGACAGCGTATTTTTCTTCTCTCGGAAATAAACATGCCCACCAGTAACTCAACTTCACGTAAAAAGTATTGCACATGGTTTATTTACACGTTATAAAAGTACGTAACAATGTCAGGTCGTTAACTCATCGCTTAAACCACCACAATTACCCATTCGTTTTAACTCTTACATTTTATGGCGGATACGGGTAGTGTACAATGATAATAACTCTATTTTATTTTTCATTTACCAATAAGGTTCCTATAAATAAACTTTATAGGTTGGTACACTTTATTGTAAATTAAATATGGCTGAGGAAATTATCGGATATTAGTGAATGAAAACAGGATAACTTTATGTATTGTCTGATTCATATTGCACTTAGTTATCTGCTTCTATTTTAGCATTGGACACAAATTAGCAATTAAAATTTTGACGTGAATTAAGGTTGTGACTAGCTGACTAACCGTCTTCCTTAACATTACGTTATTAAAAAAAAAAACTAAAAGATATTTTCAAAATACGTACGGTACAATGTTACGAGCAGTTCAGCGTAAGTAGGGTAGGGCGGGGCACAAAGGTCCAATTTGACTATTATTAGTTATGCTGTGAAAACCAAAGCCACTACATCAAAACAAAAAACACGTATCGAACCAACTGTTATCAAAGCATGATTGGCTAAATTTTTAGTTATTTAATCATTGTAGAAATATGTTTTTTTACTGTTTTTGTAGACCTCGTCGTCTGGTTCTTTTTGCCCCATAGTAGGGGTAAAAAGGGACAGCAAAGAGGCAAAAAGGTCCAATACATTTTTTTTGTTATTTAAAAGGTTTTATAAAATAATAACTACATAGGATCCAATGCAAATCAAACGTATGTTAATCTAGAAAAACAAAAAGTAAAAAATACTCTTATAATTATTAAAAACATGAACTATTTCTGATAGTTTAGGATCTGTCACAGGAATTTAAAGGAATTATAAGTTTTTGTCAATAATTTGTGATTCTTAAAACTGGAATAACACAGTTACACATATAAACAAAACTAAATATGTCTTTTTAAACATAACATAAAAATAAAATTGTTCTTATAGTCTTACTTTAAAAAAAGTCTACTCTGGTCCTTTTTACTCCAAACCCGTGTAAGTATTTAGATAGGTTATAAAAAAATAATAATTAAATCGAACTTAAAAATAATAATAAACCTTGAAACACAATTAAATGACATATACTTAAAAACTACATTCAGGCATCATAGCCTAAGTAGTAGTTCTCCAAACCAAAACAATCAACAGCGGAAAAAATTACTTTCGTCGAAATTTAAAGGTGAGGTCCTGTATCTCCGGCTGGCGAAGTCGCTCAACTGTCAGTGATGGCCCGTTACTCCCTGCGCGGACTCTTCTTTTCGCTGGTAGCATTCGGAAAGACGTAACTTCACTAGGTTTTGAGATTTTAATGGTGGACCTTTTTACCCGCGGACCTTTTAGCCCCGCCCTACCCTACTTAGATTGGATTACATCATCATTAATAACTAGAGAATCACTCTTAGGACATACATATTTGGGTACGTACTTATTGTTTACAAAACATTTTTTACATGACATAAACTACTTACCTGCCTTACAGTTATTTATGGAAACATCCTATTAAAAGTGCCAGCACTCTAAGAAATGGATGTTCATCATTTATCAACGTCATGATAGTATTTTCACTGAGAAATAGATAATTCGTATTACCGCTATATTCCTTAGACATGTTGGCACGTTCTAGAGCACATTGTGTTAATAGTATCACATTCGTTAGTGCTCACGGTCACTAACTTTGTGTGCTTTTTTCCCTTGCGCTAACTAGGAGACGTAACATTGATGAAGAAGTACGACTAATAAAATCTACTGAAGACAATAAGTAAATTCTTTTGTTTGTGTAGTTTGACTGCGTACTTGTATCATGCCTAGAATGAGTGGGCTAATATGACATATAATTAATATTCCTGAACACGACGTTCCTTATTCAAAATACTCACTAGCTTATCACATTGGTGTAGAAACTTGTAATAAACGTGAAATTATACATATATATATATATACACCCACGTTACTTTCAAAAAGAGAAATCCGCTCTTTATTTCCAAATGAGAGAACATCAAAACGCTCGTGTAACAGGTTAAACTGGTTACCTACATTATTTATTTAAGCGAGGAAATAACATACTCCCATATTTGTTTAGGAACGAAATCTTACTTCTTCAGATCGAGAGCGTTACACAAAATAATTAAAACAAATAATAATAACCAGAGCGGGATTTTTTGTAGAACAAATCTTTATCACATTATGTAAAAGGGAAAATTTCGTAGTACTAACTGAAAATTATATGAATTCAGAAAATAGGTAATAGTATTTTTTTTTATAAAAGTGATAATGGCTACGCAGTTTTATTGAATACCTGACTGTCCTTTATAAAATGGCAGTGAGTTGGTCCTTTGTGATGTAAGAAATTTCCACCAACACCAGTAAAAAAATTAATAAATAATTTTCAATTCATTTCAGCTTTTTATTGGCAGAGTTTATTTGATACTGGACGAGGCTGCCATAAAAAGTGAGTACTTAATTCTTGTAGCTTGGTAGAATGATGTACCTATACTACGTACATTTCAAGGGCTAGTAAAGGACAGTAAAAGTCCTTTTGAGACATTCATGGAAATTGATCATTCAAGTAAAGTCCAAATATAAAAAAAAGTAAGACTTATCTACTCTTAGAATACGGCCTCGTGTAGTACATTGTTCTGGTTTTGCGAAATTCATAAATATAACGCATATCACACCGATACTCAAACTCACGATACTCCAAGCATTAAAATATGTTTTAGCGTTTCTACTGAAATAAATAAGCTTATTCATACGTAGAATACAAGGCTTCAAAATTCACACTCCTTTTTTTAGGGCACGTGTAATAAGAATCTTATAGTTACATATTTTAGCTCGTGTTTTCCACAAAGCAACATTGTCTTACAAGTCGCTAAAATATCTTCATGAGAAGTCGACTCGCGACGGTTCTTAGCCATAAAAACATATTTTTGACGTTCGTAGTCTGAAGCTGTATTATTTGGACAAAGAAGTTAAATTGCTACCTACTCAGACATTCTACCGGGTTTTATTAGACAACGAAAGATTTCAGATGAAGTTGAAATCAGGAGCAGGAGTTTTTTAAAGTTCGATGAAATCTTTCATGTTAACGATAATTCTGTTTTTTTTTTTATTAAATGGAGGATTGAACAAAATCAAACTCATTGCTTTAACGATATATTATATATTATGTTTGTAAATTATTGTTAAAAATTCTAATATTTTTTGCTTTTAAATTCGAATAATTACAACAACTAGGTACTCTCTACTATTAAACTAGGTACTTATTTTAAATGAAATTTGAAGATCTCACGCTTATGAAGTTTTCAAAGGGTTCTCACATTCTGAATCTCAGTCGTACATCTAAATCATTTTACACAAACAATGCATTCAAATATGAAATGCACGGAATATGGTCGAGCGCTGAGAAATAAGCTGAATAATGTCTCTGGTGTCACCGTCTGTTTTGTTTGTACGCTGCACGTACTTACAAAGTGGGTAACCTAAATAATGCAGAATACCTAAATATACGGCTACCACAAACCAATTTTAATGCTATCCAACTTCAAAATTGTTCGCTAACCTTAACGGTATGATAAATGATCTTTAGCTGTATTGATCTCTTGTAGGTTTATATTTTTTACTTATGTCTGGGTAAGGTATTTCCGGGAAATATTTCAGATTTCATAAACCTCTCGACTTTCGCGCTTCAGTAGAATATCATCCTATTTTTAGTTGTGAAAATAAGTAAACGTACGAGTAGAAAACTGTGTATGAGAACTGTAACGCTTGCAGGTAACAATTCGAGCAATACATCACCGCATGAGTGCACTCAAATAGGTTTATGTCCACCCAACGGTTTCATGCGATACGTGGTCCCGAGATCTCTGGCCCGCTTGCAATATTACGATATAAGAAACTTAAATTCCACGTTAAAGTAGCTACATAGCGAAACGTAAGCGAGTATTAAATAAATGGGTTTCTGTTGAACTTCTACCTAAATATACCTAAATGCAACATGACAATATAAAGGTACCCGTGACAATGTGTCCATCCCATAACCCTTCATTCCTTTATTTTCTACACACATTAATTTTACTGTCCCTAAATACAAATTGGTCCGCAATTTTAAAACGGGCTCACTCGGGAATGACACGAAAATTGACGTTTTTTTAGAACATTTTCATTTATTTTTTATTACCACCCTTGTCTGTTCCATTTTATACTTATTGGATTTCATTTTCATGATCAATATATACCTTAATAGAACGTTCAAATTTTATTATAATGGCTTTAGGTGGAGAACGAAAATTATACTGAAGTTATGACGAGATTACTTAATAGAAAAGTATAAATTAGGTGTTATAGTTACCAGTGGAACTAATGTCGCTCGTGTTTTTTACCTATTTTGTGCATTAACCTTTGTGATAAATTTAATTGCAAAGCATTAATTTGGGTACAGGTTTCACAGAAGCACACATTGTAAAATTGAATTTTTATCATACGTATTCGGTATTTATTACATCAGTGTCAGTATGTGATTGTTATATATATTACGCTCACGCAATACCCAAAATTACGCATTTTGGTTTCTAGAAATATTTCCCAGATATTTAGAAAAGTAAATACATGGAGTAGATTTATTTCAATGCGTGTTACCTCAACAGTGCTCCGTGCGTGATAAATATTTAACCATACACGCCTGATCTCCTTGGGTTTTTTCAGCTGAAATTCCAAGCATCCTTCCTCGAGCGGTTGATGTGAATTGTTATTTTTCTTAGCCAATATAACGTATGGTACCACCTGTTCAATGTAAATAATTGACGACTCCTTATTTATTTACTAACATTCCAATATCTACAAGTTGTTTCCACTTCGCCGGGATTATATTGTAACTGTTCGTGTGTATAAAGACTTTGACGGCAGTGTAAAATTTGAATGTTGTAAATACACAAGCACAAAGAAAACGACAATATCCCGAAACCCATCGCAAACCACTGGCAGCTCGGCAGGCGCTTCCTTGGCTCTTTGCCAACATCTGTTTTGCTAATAAACTGGTCATATACTCATTACTGTGCCATCAGTCTCTTCATTAATCTTACTTTAACACTTAAATACGAACAACGTATTCACATATTATAAACCGTCCATTTGATTTATTAAAAAGCTCCGATGCTAATACTCGATCCGGTGGCATATTTGAAGCCTGCCCACTGAAAGCAATTCAGTCATATCTGAAATACCTTTAAAATCAATATTTCTAATAATAAATGGCCCGCTTTATGTGACACCTTCATTTGATGTTATTATGATTACAGATAGTTTTAGGAGACTTCTCCCTAACAGAGTGGGGACGGGAAGCTGTCGATAAAATTCCATGTCAAATTGTTTTCAATATGTTTTATCGGAATGTGATAGTGAGCAAAGACTCGATAGCGGGAATTTTTCTTTCAACTGAATTGATATGATTCATCTCGTTTTATTAGGTATACAGAGAATTGTTTTATATAACTCCGTTAGGGTTTCGGGAATTCATAAGTTCTAAAAGCATTTTTTGAGATAAAGCATGTCTAAATATAAAGTTGTGTAAAAGCAAATAAAGAAGCAATGCAAATCTGGCTCTTTGAGACGTATTGTAAATTGCACTTTAATGAAGAATGGAGGTTTTCAACATCTGTGATATGCACTGCAAATTCTCAGTAACACAACAATTAAATACATCCGCCAAAAAATAATATTATTTTGTTCCACGTAAATGAAAAAAAAATCTCTTATATTTCCGGAAACTTTTACAGTACAAGTTACTTAATTAGTATATTTTCCCGCAATCACAGTTAGTTACTACGCCAAAAATACTCACATGAAGTGATATTACTGTGGTTATTAATATTCAACGAAACAATCGAACTTCATTATATGGTGGGAGGTAAGATAGAGATGATTTATTGAAGCAGAAACAGCCGGGGGCGTACGCTCTTGTTCATAGTCGCCGGCAACACCTAGACATCGCGCGAATCCCCAGTGACATGTTTTACATTACACAATTCACCGAACATTACTACCGCTTCAATATTGTTCTGAAATTCTATGAAATCGAATGATTTCATTCATAATAACTTGTCTGAAGAGGCACTTTGTTTTTAACCTCTGAACAATAGCTACACTTTTTATTGTCTGCTATTCGAAGACCCTTATTACTGCTCGTTAAGTAGGTAAGTGTGTGACCATGCTATTATTAATCCTCGTCAGTTAAATTACCTTAAATCGTCACAGGAAATGACTCTCATTACTGGTCATGAACTGTAACGACACTTAATATTGGTAGGTACGTATGTATATAGCTATAACAAGAGTATCTTTCACACATTAAACTCAACACTAGATCCCGGTGTCTTCTCACGAACTCATCTTCATAATGGCTTCCTCTTTATCCGCAAGAAAGAGTAGCTTTTACGTTAAGAACCAACGATTTAACGTTAGCTTAATGACTGTTAAGGTGATGACGTGTAAAGAAAATTGTGCCAATTTGTTTAGTGAAGTCAATTTATCACATACTCGACGTGCGTCGGATCCGAGCACGCTCCGCCCTTCACGTTTGTTTTTCCTGGCATTGTTCCTCTCACGAGACCGATGCAATTTACATCGACAACTCCAACAAAAAATCCACTTAAGTTAAAGCTGAACAGAACCTGCTAGACATATACACCGTGACTTTTAGGTCGTTTTAAAAAAGCAGCCCAGTTCATGTATCCAATGACTATACTCCATTTGTTTAGGTAATTAACTAAATGTAAACAATTTTGGTATGTCTTTTATACAAAATATGATCTTAAAAAATGTAAAATACTTTTTATAACTTGAAATACATTCAGATTTTCTAAAACTATAGATATTTGATTTGTAAGTGGTAATATCTATATTTTAAATTATTTTTTTGGTTAAAAAGTAACGCCAAGATTGTTTACATTTAGTTAATTACCTAAACAAATGGAGTATAGTAAACGTTTATAATAAAAAAATATGTTTTTTTTAAGATTTGAATGAATAAAAATATTATTCATTATTATGACACAAGGCAGTTTTACGAACACTCTGTAGTGAGCGCGGTCCGAACCTTGTGCCAAAGGGGCCGCGCGGGCGGCGCGGCGGCGTCTTATCACAGGTCATTCACCTTAGCGTAAAACAGCTGTCTTACTATTGCAATCATAATGTTCGCAGTAAGTATGTAGCATGTATCTTCAACAGTTTGATACGTAAACATTTTTAACAGGATGTTTCATATTTCCAATGTATTATTTATTTTTTTCATGCATATTATTTTAATTAATGATAAAAAAATTATATTCGCGCCTAGAGGTATTTTATGACGGATACATTGTGTGGACGACTTTTTTAAAACGACCTAAAAATCACGGTGTAGATACGTTAACACCAAATCAAATATAACTTCAGTAAGTGCACAGATACTTTGGTAGTTGCGGCATATCGATCCACACAACGTCAGAGTAAAGTAAATAGAACAGCGAAGAGTTACGACAAAAAACAAGAGACATGATAGATAACTGCTATCTCGCCGGCAAAAAGGGCAAAATGAAGAAATTTCTCGTCATAATAATGTTATAGTCATGCCATGTGTCACGGCCGGGCCACCACGCTCGTTCTCTTCATGACGTCACTTCGTCAGGCTTCTTGTCCTAAATCGTGTCGCATTAACCCGTCTATGAGAGCGAACGGACAGACGACAACCTGATTATTTCTGCTGTTTTTCCCAGTAGGTAAGCGAGATTTTAACGTCGCATCAATTTTAACAATTTGTGTTTGGAATGTGCCTTTTTTAATTTTAATGAAAGAAAATTATTTCATGTGCTTTTATCTTTCGAAATCTTTTAAGATACATGCGATGACATTGCACGTGGTATGATTACTTTACATAATAGTGTAATATTTATTCCTTTATGTCTAACTTCATTTATGATACGTCCTACGCAATAGAACAAAAAATCTGTTGTGTTCTAGTAGGTACACCAATTAAGCACAAGAAAGCCGAACAAACTTAAAACATATCTGTTATTCGTCACCGCCGGGCACGTAATTATTACTTATTTGACCTTTTGAACGTATAATTGTTATGAATTGATGTCAATCGATTAAATTGTATTTAGAGATAATAAAGTCCTGTCCACCGTATTATAGACCTGTCCGTCCCTTATCAACTCTTTTTTGCACTCAGCGTTGAGCGTCATTACCTCTATCAATTTTTTCTCCGTTCCCTCCGTAACGACATCACTTCACCTCATCAACCGTTTCCCAGCCAGGGTTCCTGCATCCCTCGTATAAATTACACTGAATATCACCCTACGGAAAGACTAAAGAGTATTATTCTTTCACTAAATGCCCAAAAAAATTGTATTATGGAACCCATTACCACCAGCTCATATTATGTAAACCCCAAATTCATTAATAATTAATTAGGCTTTATAAAACAGTAGGCCGTTTTTGTAATAGACGAGAGATGGAAGCCCAGAAGTGACTTGTATGAAGTTTGTTAATGAGACTTATTTCAAAAATGACATTCATAGAATGATATAAGAAACACCTTAACGAAGGACAACGTTATACGAAAAAAAATACTTCAAAATAGATTTAATACATTCAACAGAGATACATGTAATAGAAAACTAGGCGAGTGGAAACAATTGGCTCAGCTACTTTTTGAATAAAACTACGGGTCTGCAGTACATGACATGTCACGCCATCTGCAGCAGTTGCCCGTAACTAAGTCATATCTTATAAAACCACCTTGCTGTTACTAAATATAAGATAAAAGTTATCTTTATATATAGACAATAATTAACGTAATAGAGATTTCAATTTTAAATTAATATTTAGAGTCTAATTATCAAAACAATGAAACTTATGTCTAAACTAAAAACCTACGTATCTAAGCTGGTAAAATAACAGAGACAACAAAAACTTTTTCTGTCACTGACATTACATTAACGTCAATGTGTTGTCAAATGCGATGTTGTCAACAGCAGGGTGCTTCTATTGAACGACTTCAATAAATAAAGTCTAGTGTTATTCTGGGACAAATAGTGTCCATTTTCTTTTTACCTAGCAATAAAATCAATCAACCAGTAGTATAGCAAAGACAAGACTGTTCACTTGGGCTTTAAATACCAAGATTAACATAACACCAGCATCATGAGTATGCGACCAGATGATCATCGTCGAAAATGGGACAAAGACGAGTTCGAAAGAATCGCTGCCGAGCGGCTGAAGGCCGAGATAGAGGAAGAGGAACGAGCTAAGAAGAAAGGTAATACTCATTGCATGTTGAAGTTTAACTTTATGTGTGATTGGTTTTCACAAATTGTAACATTACCTACTTGTATTTATTGCCTACATAATAACGTAACTTATGAATGTATTTCAGTTCCACCAGTAAAGAGGGAGTTACTCAAACAACGAGACTACAAAGTAGATTTAGACTCAAAGCTTGGCAAGAGTGTAGTGATCACAAAGAACACACCAACTTCCCAGTCCGGAGGATACTACTGCAATGTCTGTGACTGTGTTGTCAAAGACTCCATTAACTTTCTGGACCACATCAATGGAAAGAAACATCAAAGGAATCTTGGTATGTCCATGAAGATTGAAAGGAGTTCTTTAGATCAGGTGAGCAGCAAACAAACAAAATATTGTATTATGATTTTAAAGCTAACTAAACTCAATATCTCTTACTGTGTTAGTTAATGAGTAATGATTAGGTATAATGGTTTAATGATTGATATCATTCTGAATTAACTAATAACTTTCAATTTAAAGACTGTACTGTAATGCCATACACTATACAGAAAACATTTACTTCTGTATGCACTATGTAATTATTTTATTCCACAACTATACTTTTTTACTTTTTATTTTTAATTTAAACAATGTGAGGAAGAGTGGTATACTTTAACATCTAGAGCCTGTATGTAATATAAATAATATTTTCAGGTCAAAGCCCGTTTTGCAATGAACAAACGTAAACTGGAAGAAAAGAAGCGAGAGTACGAGTTGGATACTAGGCTAAGGGAGGCAGCGGAAGAGGAGGCTAGGGTTAAGGAACAGAGGCGTGAACGGCGCAGGGACAAGAAGCGCAAGTTGATGGAGTCCGAGGAACCAGAAGACACACCGGCACAGTCAGAACTAGCACAGATCATGGGATTCTCCGGCTTCGGAGGTTCCAAGAAATGACCAACTTAATATAGCTTTAATTTAGTTGTAATTAAAAACATGTTCCATATAAGGTTTAGTGTTATTGCGGCATTTTGTTATGATTTAAAGTTTGTGTGTGCAAAGTACCTTAACGTTTTAAGTGTATTGAGCTTCTTACAATTATATTTAACTGTAGGATTTACATTAACAAAAAAAATAGTTACACTAAGACCTAGGTTTTTAGTAATTATTAACCCAACAAACATTTTGTACACTTTTGTAATGGTAATAAGTTTAGATTTAATGCATTGTTCACTGAATAATATTAGTAATAATAAATATGTTGACAGTCTCTAAGTTTGTTATTATTAAACTGTTACCTTATTGAAAGTTTCTCTGAGCATACTCTTTGTCATGGTACATGTTAGGCAGGAATTGCATCTAGGTTCGAGGCACTACTAACTTCTACATATATACAAATAACTTTAATAAACAAAATGCATGCCAAAAACAAATTTTAAGTTTTTTTTTTATCGCTTGCTATCAAGAGATTAAAGATAAATCTTGCTCAACGCTCAGACAAGGAGTTAGTACTGTGGTGCTGAATGAAAACGAAAACCAGTCTATAACACAACGTGAGAACCCAAACAGGTCACCTTTGTTACAAATTGGCAAAATCCAAACCTGCGACAAAGCACGTTACAAACATAAATATGTACCTACTTACCGAGAAATAGTATTTATACCTAAGTACAGTACGTGTGTCCAATTAATTATAGATATTTACCCACCTGCCTACGGAAAATATTACGTGACGATGACTCTTCACTTCCCGTCGAGTCCACGCCCGTGATACAGTGTCCAGTGTTCTATTGTACGCGAGCTTTGATGCGGAACATGCATCTGAATCGACAAGGTCGTTTCAGGTAATGAAAACACACACGAAGTACCACAATCTTGAATGTACAGACGACACCAAAGGTGCTTAGGTACCTGAATTTTATTTATTTTTTCTAATCTTCGAAGTGTAACTTAAAAGCTTTTTAGTATTAAGTACTAGGAAAGTAATTTGGCTGCACATCAATTGCCTCTTCTCCGGGATGTGTTGCGGGTTCGATACCCATTTTTGTCAAACTGTGTGAGATTTGATTCTACAATTAAATGCCATGGGTTTGAATATTTTGAGAGCCCTCCGAGAAAGACTGATTTAATAATATTAAGGTGCACTCTCAGACAGTACAATGAACCCCTATAAATACCCTTTCATTTATCGAGAATGTTTGTGGAGTTCAGAATAAAACTAGGCTCATACATAGCCGTCAAAAGGGAATTATGGTTTTACATTTGGCACCAAATAAATAAGTACCTACCTACTAGCAGATGTGAACAGTAGAGTTGGTATCAGTACCTACGTACTTAGGTCCCGCCTCGAAAAGTAGAAGAGTGGAATATTATTTGAGAATATATTTGCTCAAAACGATAGGGTTTATTGTGTTTTTTGATATTTAATTGATACTTACATCTATCGTCATAGCTATGCAGTGCACGCGCAAGTGATACAGCGGCTCTGCTAAAGGCGGAAATGGAACCGGGATGGTTTTGGTCGGTACAAAACCAACATAAATCCACACCGTACACTCGATGGGGGTTGAAATAATTAGCTTTTCGCCACGAAACCATAAAAGATACCTACCTATATATCGTAAACAAGGAAAACGGAAGGCATAATATAAGAACTGAATAAATTGTCCTGGGTTGACGGAACATGCAATATAGACGAAGTTTTCTAGAACCTAAAGTAAATGCCTACATAAACGTAGTAAAATAAAAACAGGTTCTAAATACTTGTTGTGAGTATCTAATCAAACTGCAAGATCATTTTCCGCCACAATCAGGCAAAGCCCCGCCCTCCTATAAAACGCAAATTCACATTCATGACGGATCAATGTGGTGATTGAAAACGGAGACATGAGGACGATACTGTTGTCTGTCGCTTTACTAGCTACACTTTATTCATGTATTTCGGCATTTCAAGTAAGTAATGTGTAAATTTGACAAATATTTCGGGTTTCCTTATTAGATTAATTAAGCTCTTAATTACCTATACCTATCTTCATAAAGAGGAAACCCACCTATAATTTATACCTTTATACCTATTGTCTTTTTTGTTTCAGATTCCATTAGACTCTCCTAGCCTGTCGTGTAAGTTATAATTCATAAGTAGTTTTAAAGGGACACCAGTGAAGTCTTCTACGTATTTAAATATGTACGTTAGCAACGCCTGTTTTTAATAATTTAAAAGTGGTGTTGCTAAGGAGCTGCGTATACGTAGACGCTTTTTGTGTGGAAGTAACTGGACACATGTGTATACGTGTGTCCAGTTCCTTCCGAAGTGGACTTTACTTCCTTAAGAAGTGGGTGATTTCATACTGCTTTTTCACAAATATTACCTAAAGGGTGTCCCCGACGCAAGATACAAAAGTGTCCACGTTTGCGCCAGCCTGCGTAACACAGCAAGCGTCATCCAGTCTCCAATCTCCTAAGGTATCATAATCTGAACGTGGCATGTTGGACGTAGAATTCCAGTCATTTGTTGCGCTCTTGCCTTTTAGTTGCTGGTTAATTCAGTTCGTCACAAATATGTCACCTGTTCGTGCTAATTAGATTCTATGTTTTGGCCACTGCGGCATCTACCCAATGGCGGAAAACTTAAGTTGCCCTCACCAATTTAGGCAATAAGACATTTTATGTAAAAAAACTAAAACATTTTTTTTTATTCTGTAGACACTCTTGATAGCATTGAAGACTACCAGCGAGAGAAACGGCAGTTAGAAAACTTTGACGATGAATACCCGTCGGCATCGAGTCAACACGAAGAGGAAGAACCGGGTTTTTGGGATAGAATCGTAAAAGTAGCGCTGAAGCTGTTTAGTAGATTCATAGAATGGTTGAACTCGTCATAAAAGTATTAATAACTGAGCAGCTAGTATAAGTTTGTGTAACTAACTTTAATAAAGAATATCCTAATTTATTTCTCGTGTAACGCGTGATTTATTTATAAAATTACAATTATAAGTAGGGCTATTTTCTCAGTGACCCCTTGTGACAATAAATCTGTATAAATGTTGGTAGGTACTTCGTTACATCCCTACTAAATTGTTCATATTTGTAACTTAGAGCTCGCAGTCAAAATATGCAAAACTCGACTGCATGCCTTAAAAATAGGTGCCAATCTTTTTATGCTAATAATTACTCTGAACTTAATAATGATACGTGTCACTGAAATATTTTTTTCGCTTTCTTTCGTTTGATACCCATATTCTTAATGATGGTGAGAGAAACAAAGCTCCCCCATTCCCATTTATTTGCGGGCGCCATTTTGAAAATTATTAGGGTGCCTTTCCACCAGAGATGTGCTATCATGCTATGCAGCTATGCCATGAAAATGTGAAAGAGACTATGTGTCCACTGATGTTAAGCTATGTACCGGTGCGAGTTGAATGTGCTATGAAGAGGTGCCACCGCAAAGAGCTGCGCGAGGATGATGCGCAGCTCGAGCTATGCGAGGTATCGACAGTAAGGAAGCGACGACCCATAGCAGGCATCCATCCATAGCACGCATCCTTCCATGCAAAAATAATCCAGGTCTGTTTCCACCAGTGCTAAGCTATGAGTACAAATGAAAATGATTGTATCCATAACGACACAACAAAGAGCACCACTGGTGGAAAGGCAGCCTTACAATGTCTCTCACCTATTGTTAGTTCATGTTGGTCCTACTAGAAATGTATTTCAATCACTGACTTTCATAAATAAAATTCAAATTTCATATTTTGCTAAAACCCAATATTATATTGACATCTGCACAAATTATCTTCGCCATAATTCTTTTACCGACATTTTGTCACAAAACAATCAAGAAACTAATTGCCAGAGCTGCTTAACATATCCTTACACGCATTTATAATCGAAATACACTCAGTTTGTAATAAATTGTCACACATGCAATATGGTAGGTACACAATACTAGTATTCAACAATATTTCACACATATTCAATTTTTGCAGAGCACAGATAAATGAATTACTTAAACTCTAGTATTCACTGCATTTCAATAGTTTGTGTATCGGCACAAATAAGTCCACACCAATTAGTTAGATATTGACTCTACCTGAAAAGGTCACATTGTACACAAAATAAATCAATATTAGAAGTATGTTTCATAAAACTGTTTGAATGGTCTGTAATTGTCCAGTAGCACTTTAAAAAGCAACCAATTATTTAATTATAATTATATGAATAGCTTTCAGCCATTTCAGACAAGCTAAGCTCAGCATCGGACTTGAGAGCCCGAAGCAAACATCAGTCAGCTTTCACCTGTGCTGAACTCCATGTCACTTGGCACGAAGGCTTCAGGTACTCTTCAGACACCCTCAGAGGGTTGTAACTCCTCTGAGCAGCTAAATGGCGGATAACAGAAAGCTCTTGATCCTCAGTGGGTCTAGGAAATGTATTAATTGCTTTATCGGACAAGTCAATTTCATTTAGCACATACTTGTAAGCAGTGTTTTTGATGAATGCTTTACTAGCTAAAGCTGTCTCAGTTATAGTTCTGTGAAGTACTGCACCAGTTACTAAGTCAGTTGTCAATTGTTTTCCTTCAAGAGCATTGGCTACTTGGTGGTATACTTGTCTGAAGTCTACCCCACCGGTGCACAAAGGTGAAGGCATTGTTTCTAAATCTGCAATCAATCTAACAGCAGTTGATGTTTCAGTGTGGAGTTCATTAAATCTTAATGAGTCTGTTAGCAACTTGGCCCAGCCTGTCAACGGCATGCGTGGCTTACGACTCTGCCTAGTCTTTTCCACCTTACATTTTGATTCAAACAATGGATGCTTCATTGCTATTTGTTTATAATAAAAGACTGCGGCTTCAATTTCTTCAAAGGATCTGGTTGTTACATATTCACGTATTTTTCCAGTCTCGTGTGATCCACAGTTTTTTAGTGCTACCATTAAATCAAATTTTTCTTCCTTTGTCCATCCCTCAATTGCTGATTCATCAACCTTGTTATCGTCGGACATGTTTGATTAATATTTTGTAACTTTTTAGAATAGTGTATCTTCTTCGGTAATGAATTTCGAACAGTCTAGAACTGGATACAGCATGACTCTGGATTATGATGAACGATAACGGTAGAAGCACAATGGTTTAAACCGTTAAAGGTAGCCCAGATAAAAATACATGGTATTTTCTTAACTAAATAAACAGGTCGCTAATTCCTTCACATGTGTAAATTCCAAAATATTTTATTTATAAACATTATCTTTCTTTACCAATTAAACTTTCTGACGCACAACAGTCAGTTTGACTTTGACACTTGCTTTATGACATTTTTTTTTAAGGAATTATACCTAGTTTGCGAAGACATTGGGTTTGCTCTTTTGAGAACTCAGACCCATTTTATAAATTGTATAATGAACATAGATATTAAAGGATGGAGAGAGAAAGAAAGGTGAATTATGGATAAAATATAGAGATTTCAAAAAATTGCTGTGAAAAAGACTGACGGGTAAAAGGTTGGTTTAATGCTCGAAGGGTAAAGTAGATAGAATAGAAGTATAAACTATCTGCACGATCCACACCGGTTTTAGGCGAGACCGTTGTACAATTTATTTATTATTTATTCTCACTTAATAAATATGGAAATGCTTGTTTGTATTAGGTATTGGTGTTAAAAATAGTACATATTTTACTCTAATACCGTTGAAATTTAAAGCGAATGAAGCGAAGACCAGCCGACGTTTCTTCTCCGCAACTGGAGTGCTTCGGACGTGGTGAAGCGCGGGCAAATCACGGTAGTTCTCATAAAAGTGCTATTTAGTAACCATATGGGATTAACTATTTTAGAATTTTACGAAAGGAACGTTGGGTTACACTTAACGGTGACAATGTTGTTACTAATTATAGGAATACTTATTAAGGATAGAAATAAAACCATACGTTATTAAAATAATATATTTTATTGTAATGAAGTGGCATAATCGAAAGTCGATACTTAGTAGTAATGTAACATGTAAATATAACTGCAAGGAACCAGCACAATGGCACGATTTTGTTTTTCTATATTTTATGAATAGAATTATAATGTGCAATCACGTATAAATTATTTGTATTTAGTGAAAAAAACTTTATACCGGAACGCACGTTGAAAGATATTATTTAATAACTCTTTGTATATTATTAATAATGTAGGCATTAATATACAATTAGAATCAACTCTTAGGACTAGTATTCAACAGGAAAGTATCATAATACATATGTACAAGACTCAGAGGTGTATCAAATCATTTCATTCAGAAATATTCCGAACCGCAGAAATATTGCTGACAAAGAAAATCTAATCCAATTAAATAAGGCTAAGATTTGTAATTGAATTAGGGGTTTATAAAAATATCAGACATTTAAAATATAGTATTTTTTTTAGCAATGAGGGCTTTGAAAAATATGAATATACATTATCTATACTATGAAGAAGAGAGAGACAGACAGAAAACAGTTTTGATGTTTTTAAAAATACATACATATTTTATGGTTACCCTATCGGTGACACATGGGTGATTTACGGCTCGCAAATATTATTAATTTAGTTCTAGTTTTTAGCACCTCTGAGTACTGTAGTGTAATTGATATTAGTTTGATATTCATAAGTTATGGTACAGTATTATAAATGCAGAAATTCGAGGACGCATAATTGAAATAACTTGGAAGGAGCATACAAGAACCTTTCTCACAAGTACGGCAGTATATGTGACAGCTTTCGTTCATTCATTTATTGCTTTACACAAGTAATATGAATACCTAACATAAATTACATAATTCCCACTAGTATTAACAAAAGATTCCTATAACAAATAGTAATATAGGACATCCAGTGTGCTCTTTTAATACTTATAATATCATGTTAAGTAAAACTAGATTGCTATTCTGATTTAGTTTTCATAAATAACAACAACGAACAAAAGAGAACAACTACTATTAAATGCAAACATAAGACTTTAGTTAAATAATGAACACAGGGTTGTAGTAGGTATTTATAACTAATTATGCTTGAAACTAGGGAACATTTTGTATCGTTTTAGGTGGGATATATGAAGAGGTACACTAAACTATTGAAGTCAGTGGGAATGGTGCATATTCAGTCCGTAGGATCAGTAACTATTGTCATTATGTGAGACTTTATAAACTAATTATAATAACTATTTTTCTAGGAGAGTAATTATAGGCAATCGCGCCATTTTTGAGTTTTCATACAAATTATACAACAAAGTCAAAAACGTTTCTGGCAGTAACATGAATCGATGTCACGGCATAAATGTTTTCGCATTTTTTACAATTTTAAATAATCATAAAAATAATAATTTGGTTGTTATAAATGTGCAGATTACTATCCAATACTGTCTTGGCTAACTTTGACGTTACTATCATTGAACATGACAGGGTCGCGGGAAGGCGGTCACTGGGGACCTAAATTAATTACTTAAAAAGGTAAGTATAAACATAAATATTTATGGATTTTGGCAATTAGCGGATTAAGTGGCAGTTGTAGGATAAGTTAATAGCTTAATCATGCATCTCAGGTCGCTATTACTCTATGTTAACTTAGGGCAGTTTATCGCATGAAGTACCAACAAACCAGCAACATAAAACCTCTGCATAATAATATGTATAAATTTATCGCACACTTCACGAGCATATAATTATATATCCATTACAATCGGATATCCTACTTTATAAAATATTATAAATTAGTAATATTTTACATGTAAAACTGTAACAACTTATACTAATTGAAGACTGCTCTGTATATGTTAAATCGTGAGTCGATCGTTAATGTTACACCTAGGTCGTCTCTACACATTACATCTAAACAAAGTGCTATAATATTCAAATCCATACATGTGCTTGAAAATAGACTAAAGTAAGCAATAGCATCAGGAATAATTAAATTAACACCTAATAAATTACCAAAACCAAATCAACGTAAAAGTAAAACTTTATGATACTAAAAATCACAATCGATAATGTAAGGTCGCGTATATTTCACGTGGATAGATAAGTATATTATCTAATACTGGAGGGACGCAATATTACTTTGTTCAGATTGTGTTAAGACTTGTTCCATGCTATACGCATAGGCTTTTATTACGATGCACTGGGCTGATAAATTTAAAAAATCTACTCAGACCGTGTAACTTTTGACTCTTTTTTATTGCAAATCACATAAATTTGATTTCGAATTAATAACTTATTTAAATAAATAGTAAATCAATCGTTTTGTCAGTTGAAACCATACTCTACGACCTTACATGTTCGTTATGATCTAAATACTATTGGTGTAAATCAGTAGAAACTCTATCCGATGGTGTAGTAACGCCGTGACGTTTCAGCACAGCGGCTGGTTCAGCAGCAAAACAATCAAAGTTTGTATCAAGAAATAGTTCCTGTACAAAACGTCTGGCACATAACATGTACGTGTCTCTTGCCAGTAATGCGCATACGTCAGAGTAAACGCAGGGACTACGAAATACCTCCAGATGGCGCTGTTTCATCGACAGAAGTACAGATCGCGCCTGAAAAGCAAAAATAAAACCTGTTAGTTGTTTCTAAATAATATATGATAAGTCTTTATTTTAAAAATATAATGCAATTTTTGCATCTGTCAATAAAAATTAATATAATTTTTTTTTTTTTTTTTTTTTTTAAATGGCTTTCACATCTCTAGTGTGTGAGACGTATTTGGCCAACTACGACGTTTTGTTTAAAGTAACACGTTTGGAAAATGTTCGGTGCAATTCGAGGGGAAACAGGAGTTTGATCCAGGAAACCTAGAACAAATAACATTAAATGACGACACAAACATCACAAGACAGTTACGATATCATACAAAAATATAGATACAAGTTTTTGTTAGTGGGACATGGAAAATATTAGTAGGAAGAAAGAAAATAATCAACTACCTGCCTATATATAAAAAAAAGGGGAAAACTATAACATTTTTAAAACTTAAGTCCGTGGAAAGAAATATACTTAATTAAATAGACTATAAAAGGGGAGTGAGAATAAGTGAGAAGAGACTGAAAGTTGATAGGTCGGGGTATATCTTGAGGGAGAATGTCGTATAATGAAAAAGCTAATTTAGGACAATTGAAAAAGATATGGTCTACCGTCCCATCGTCCAAACCGCACTCACAGAGAGAGCTATCACGTACTCGGATTTTGGCAAGAAAAACCGGTGTGCATGCGTGACCCAGACGAAGGCGACATATAGTGGATGTGGTTTGTTTGCAACCTTGTCGAAATCGGAAAAACCAGGGTTTCTGTGGTATCAAGGGTTGTATATCCCCATAGTAACGCCCTTTAGTGAGTCTTGATGTGTCCCATAAATCCTGCCAGTCATTTCTCAAATGCGAGTTGGCTAAAGGAAGCAAATCGGTATGGAACACTTCAGTGTAATTTTCAGTTCCGCTTATTGTAGCCTCTTTAGCCCAAGAATCCACCATTTCATTACCTGTAATACCAGAGTGGCCAGGGATCCAAGCAAGGGTTATGTCTAGACCTTTTTGACTACATTTAAATAATAATTCTTTAATCTTAAAAATAATAGGAAGCTTAATTTTCATTTTGAATTGATTACTACAAATTTTTTGTAAGCAACTTCTACAGTCTGTAAAAATAATAGTTTTTGAAAAATTATGTGTGTCAGCGAATAGAAGTGCTTCATAAAGGGCAATAGCTTCACCGGTGAAAACGGATGTCTGAGAAGGGCATTTAAAGCATAGAGTGACATTGAATTTTGGAATCCAAACGGCAGCTCCAACGTTACCGTTGGGGGATACTTTGGAAGCATCTGTGAAAATTGGTATCCAGTCTTGCCAATCAGACAGAAGTCTCATAAAATTTTGGTTAGCTGCAG
This sequence comes from Chrysodeixis includens, assembly GCA_941860345.1. Lineage (NCBI taxonomy): Eukaryota > Metazoa > Arthropoda > Insecta > Lepidoptera > Noctuidae > Chrysodeixis > Chrysodeixis includens. The sequence continues at coordinate 7,477,002 of OW796098.1, read as the reverse complement.
GGTCATCTTTTCCAACTCCAAAATTCAAAATGACCCTAGGGGTAAACACTAATGCAGAATAATCAGTTTGAAATAAAGGATTGCCATTACAACTATAGACAGGTGCAGAAAGATCTCTAACCTTTATAAAGCTCTTAATAATTTTGGGGGTTTCCTTATGATGCCAATATCTATTATTTGAGACCTCTTCAGATAGATCCTCCAGACGAGGAATAAGTGGATGTGATGAGCATGACATGACCTTAAAGATAAATCTGTCAGACAGATATTGTCTGCGAAGGGATAATGGAGGGTCTAAGCATTCTACTTGCAACGCGTTTTTTGGTGAGGATTTCATTGCACCAAGGATAATACGCATGCACTTAGCCTGTATGTTGTCGAATTTTTTTAAGGCTGTTTTATTGCATGGTTCCAAAATGAATGAGCCATAGTCCATGCGGCTGCGAATAAGTGCATTGTACAGCAATTTTTGATTGTATGGATGGGAACCCCACCAAACACCAGAGAGAGCACGGAGGACATTAATGCCTTTTTCACATTTATTGACTACATAATTTAAGTGAGGAACACCAGTCATTTTGGAATCTACGAAAACTCCAAGGAACTTTGCAGAGGGTTCGTTGCTGATGGTATGTCCTTCATATGTAACGTTGGCAAATGGAGTGAACCTTGAACGGGAGAACACAACAACTGCACTTTTAGATGGGGACAATGAGAGGCCATGTTCATCCAACCAGACACTCAAGTAACTCAACGCTTCCTTTATATGGGATGTTGCTGTATCAATACACTTAGAGGAAGTATATAAGGCGATATCATCTGCGTATTGTAGGATATTACAAAAGGGAAGGACCGCCTGCTCAAGATCGTAGGTATAAATGCTGTACAATAAAGGGCTCAATACCGACCCCTGCGGAATGCCTCGCCATAGAGTTCTAGGCGGAAGGAGAAAGCCACCGTTTCTTATTTTAATAGTTCTGCCCATAAAAAGATTACATATATAGTGTACGATTCTCACTGGAACACTCAGCTCTAGCATTTTTGCTCTGAGCACCGGAATATTGACACTGTCATATGCAGCCGAAACATCTAGAAAACATCCCACAAGGTGTTCTTTTTTGGAGAAAGCAAGGCGGATATCAGTTGCAAGTATATTCAGACTATCCATAGTGCTTTTGCCTTTACAAAAACCAAACTGACTCTTCGCTAGAGACCCATTACTTTCCAAAAACCATTCCAAGCGATTTTTAATAAGATGTTCAAGAATTTTGCCCAAGGTTGATGAAAGAGCAATCGGCCTATATGAGCTAGCTTTCTCTGGGTCTTTATTTGGTTTCAAAATCGGGATAATGATTTGGCATTTCCAGTCTTCAGGTATTTCTCCCGTTATAAAAATGTCATTTATTATTTCCAAAAGGTAATGGAGACTGGAAGTATCTAATTTGGTAATAAAACTATATGGGATACCATCTTCACCCGGAGAGGTATCTCTCAAGCCTATGAGTGCCGTATTTAGCTCGTCAAAAGTAAACCTTTCATCAAAGGAAGTTAGATTAGAAGGGGGTATAGAAAGAGGGAAGTCACAAGGGGCATAAGGAGGGGCTAGGCTATCTGCGAAGTCCTCCAGCCAAACCGAGGAATCATAAGAGTGAAGAGAGTCAGGTTTCAACGAACCTCTGAAACGTTTCATATTTCTCCATACAAGTGATGGGGGAGTTCTGGGGGATAAACTCTCACAAAATCCCTTCCATCCTCTCTTCTTCTTTTTGGAGAGTAATCTTTTGGTACGGGCAGAAATTCTTTGAAGATTTTGAAAATCATCGAGGTTCAGAGATACATTAAAGGTGTCCTCAGCACGTTCTCTTTCTTTTACAGCGGAAGTGCATTCAGAATCCCACCAAGGAGGAGAAGAAAGTTTAGAGGAATAAGGTTTTTTCCTGGGGATGGATAGGTTGGCAGCTTCAATCAATGTATTGCGAAAATGTAAGTAATTTTGAGAAGAAGGGTTTTGACTAGAATTATTTAAATTATATTTAACATGCAAAGAGAATTTTCCCCAATCAGCCTGTTGTATTTTATGTTTCAGGAGAGGATCAGGAGCAGGGATTGGGATTACTGAAGAGGGCTTTGATATTAAAATAGGGAAGTGATCGCTGCCAAAGGAGTGGGGTAACACATTCCAGTTGAGTAAACAAGAAAGTTCTGGAGAGCAAGCAGAAATATCAACAGCAGATTTAGGGTTTTGGCCAGGGTATACACGACGAGTAGGAGAGCCATCATTTATGACACAGACATTAATATCATTAAAGAGATCCATCAACCAGGGGGAAAAAGAATCTGTATAATATGAGCCCCAGGAACTATGGTGCGAGTTGAAGTCTCCTAACACAATAAGTGGAGGAGGAACTGAAAACAAGAGTGTAGAAAGGTCAGGGATCAAAGTGAGTTTAGGGTCGGGGATATAAACAGAAATATAATTGATATTGGCTATGCGAGCTGCTACAGCGTTGATTTCTTGGGAATGAGGAGGGAGTGGGATAACGGAAAACGGGAGAGATCTTCTAGTTAACAATGCACACCCTGCCCTGCCATCGTCACGATCATCCCGCAGACAGGCAAACCCCGGGACTCTAAAATGAGTCCCAGGCCTTAACCAAGTCTCCGAGATAGCCGCAACAGATACAGAATGAGCATTAATCAAATTAAGTAAATCGGGTTTTTTAGGGACAATACTTCTAGCGTTCCATTGTAGAATTCGGGTTGAACCCGGAGGGGCCATTTGAAACAATTTCAGTGAGTCTTACAAGTAAAGGAGCAACGTCGTACGGTAACACATCACTAAATTTAGCAATGATATTTGTGATCAGCATTACCAGTAGTTCTGGTAAGTTTTCATTGGGCAATGTGTGAGCTTTATTTAGTCCACAACCATTAGAAAGAGATGGTGTCGGTTCTCTAATTAGGTCGTAATGAGCACGACGGTCATAACCCTCCGGAAGGGGAGTCCTCTCACGGCGGGGAATTTGAACAGTTTTGCGGTAAGAGATCTTTTGAGGGGTGGAACTAGGAGTTGTGTAGGGAGATGATGGGATCTGTACAGATTGGGGTGGAGATGGGGCAAACAGGGTTTTAGCAACGTCAGAGTAGGCCCGTCTTATAGACGGTTCCTGTGCAGAGGCTTCCATATATGAGATACTCTGTTCTGACATAATTTTTTTAATGCGCTTTTGTCTGTCGAATTCAGGGCAGGTTGGGTCAGTGGCTAGATGACTCCCTGTACACAGGAGGCATCTGACACGGTCAGGGGAAATATTGCAGTTGTCACCTGAATGTGACTGTCCACACTTAAAACAACGGGCATTTGACCGGCAAACATTCTGTACATGGCCGAACCTAAGGCATTTTCTGCATTGGATGGTCGGGAGTTGGTATACCTCCACAACCAAAGAGGTATAAAATGCAAAGATTTTTTTGGGGAGGGATTGGCCCTCAAATGTCAGTACCACAGACTGTGTGGGCAGCCAAGAAGACGACCCATCGTCTTTTTTAATTTTTCTATTGAGTCTACGAGCTTTGACTATTTTACCGTAGCCTTCTTTATATTCTGTGGCACTTACGAATTCCTCCATTGTCCATTCTGTTGGGACGCCACGAACCAAACCCAGTCGGGAAACGCTGTAGGAAGGTATCTCCGCTTTAAGTTTGTGCTTATCTAATAATTTATGGTCTAAAAACTCGTTAGCTGCCTTAGCGGAGTTAAATTCAACCGATAATCTATTACGGCCAACAGCTCTGATACCATCTTTTTTAACACTTTCTACACCACCTTCCACCAGAAACGCTCCTAATCTTATAGGTTTTAAACTAACACCAGAATTTGGGGAGTCAGCAACGCGGGACACATGCACAATAAACGGGCCAAAATCTTCGACATTGTATCTACGATTACTAGTGTCGAGAGATGGGTGCTTGTAAATGTTGGATACTGAACCAAGACCACTCTCTGGGTCAGTAATGGTACGCTTGGACAATGGCTCGGTATTCACATTGTCCGCAGTCCTTTTCCGGGAAGCTGTTTGTGCAGCTGCACAAGCCTGAGAACCTTCAGTCTCCATCACACATTCATACTCACCACCCCCCTTATCAGGGGGCTTCAAGCGCTCGTCTCCATCCATGGCCGCAGTGGCCCACAATAGAGCAAGGTTCACTCACCTACGCGAACTTAAAATTAACCAACACCACACAAAAACACAAGGGAATAATTGGATTCACGGGAAGATAACCTCAAAACGAACAAAGCCGCACGGCACCTCAAACGTCAATCATCTCATTCATCAATTAATATAATTAATAGAATTGGAACGTACCTGTCTCAGATGTATGGGATTGGACATGAAATGCACTTGATGCAACAACTCTGCTTGCGGGCTGCGGTCGGCCTTTTCGTTTATAGGACTGCGGGTGTCTTTGGTGATTGTGCCAGAGGCATCCATATCTAAAAATAATTAGAGAACCGTCAACATACAATGTACATACAGAAAGTTTTTTTTAACGACACACTAAACAATTTAATCTTACATCGCGGGGGGGTTCACAGACATCAAATTCAAATGCACTTAGACTCAGAACAAACATTTGTGGAGCGTATCCGTACTGTGCTTTGGAATGTAACTATAAAAAAAAAACAACAAAGTATCTTACCAGCAAAGAACGCTTCGCGCAGTTCATGTGAGGATGGCGGCCGGGTTCGAACGCAAGCCAAACAGTCTACAGCCGCATGTCTCCACTTTCTGCTAGACGGACTCGACACTTCAGTAACCACAGCACCTATACTTTGAGCCACACTATCACCGTCAGCGGCAATTGATCGGTTAGGGTCTAATCCTTCCTGTACTTGACTTGAACCCTGTGTGTCGTCATTATTTGCAGTGTTATTTTCACTTTTATTTTCATTATTAACATTTTTGACACTCTCTTCAGTTGTTTTTTTAGGTAAAGAGTTAGTATCATTTTCATCTTCATTTACAGTGGTGACAATCCTTTTAGGTTTGTCTTTAGGTGTCCTTGTATTGGTATCATTTGGTTCTACACTTGCTGTAGATGTATCGGCATTAGAGGCCACTGTTATGTCCGTTTTTTCGGAATTTGAGCTTGCCTTATGTATTTGCACTGCAATAATATTTGAACCAGCTGTAAAATAATGAAATAACGATTAGTTTATATTATTATAGAAGAAACTATATTAGAATAATATTTTGATAATTAATCATTCATACCTTTTTGGGAAGTTAGCTTTTGGCTGTCAGGTGTAGCTCGAGATTTGTTTTCAGTGCTTGCACTACTAGTATCTACGAGGAAAGATGGAAGGCGACCGCGTTTCGTATGTTCACTTTTGTCAATATCTTCATCATTTCTCTCTTCATCTCTGAAAATATAATTTTAATAGTTTATTCAATTCAAAATAATGTAGATTTATTCCCTTACATCAATCATATTTTTTCTCCGACAAAATAACAATAATCAAAAAATAAAAAGTAAGAATGAACAATTACTTTGAGACTTTTCCAAGAGCAGACAAACTCCTTGAAAATTAGCATCAGGTTAGACAAAAATCGGGAATAAATTTTTGTTACCTGGGAAATAGTTCCATAAGGTCCCTGGGTAGACAGATGCCTATATAGGCAGGCGAGTGGGCAGATGAGGTCGGCGGTGGCTGCGGTAGAGTAGCGCTGGGCGTGCGGCGCCTGGCTCCCGCTGTCCCCACACCAGCAGTACCTACAGCTGGTGGGGACGAGCGCGAGCTCTCGCCTAGAGGCAACGGCTTCCAGTCATACTCCAACAGACTGTACGAGGAGATATAATATAATTATAGTGAGCTATTTTCTAGATTCCGGAGCCTTGAACCTCGAAATGGTGGACGATTTTATCTACCTGGGCGCTAACATCAGCAACTCAGGCTCTTGTGAAAAGGAAGTCAGACGGCGTATCGGAATGGCCAAGAGTGCTATGTCACAGCTCCAGAGAATCTGGAAAGACCGCAACATAACAAATAAGACTAAGATTACCTTAGTCAACACCCTGGTATTCTCCATCTTTAGCTACGGTTCTGAAACCTGGACACTGAAAAAGGCTGACCGCGCACGCATTGATGCATTTGAAATGTGGTGTTGGAGGAAGATGCTGCAGATACCATGGACTGCATTCCGCACAAACAAGTCCATCCTTGATGAGCTTCATATCAAAACCAGGCTTTCTACCACCTGCCTGCGAAAGACGCTGGAGTTTTTCGGCCACATCGCTCGGAAAGACGGACACAACCTGGAACTACTGATGGTTACTGGCAAAGTTGACGGCAAACGAGGGCGAGGCCGTAGTCCTATCAGGTGGTCCGATCAAATAAGCGCTGCATTAAACACTAAGATGCACGTTGCTCTCCACGATGCAAAGGACCGGAACAAATGGAGACGCGTCGTGAAGGAAAAGTTACTCCTTCGGGGTAGTCACGACCCTCAGCACTGAGGAAAACGACGCGAGGAGGAGGATTTTCTAGATTAGCTGGAATAATATAACTTAGGGTAAAGAGAGATGGAAGGTAAGCAAGTAGGTTTTGTTCTGCAGTGAGATGAGAAAGGTAGGAAAAAAAGTTTATTATTCGTGACTGACATACTTCACTTTTACTTGTCATTGTCTGCCATAAGTTGTATTTGTTTTTTTAAATGTTAAATCGGTATTTTTTGTGAAATAAGTTTTTTTATTATTACAATACTTATATGCGACTGAAATCTCACGAAAACTTTAGTTATGAAAGTTTCGTTTAATTATGTTACTCTGACATTTTTGTTTGTATTTTGGTACAATACCTTAGAAAATTGAGAGAAAGTAAGTTACCTGAGCTTCGTCATTCTTTCTTTAGTAGTTTTAGCTCTGTCCCTCAGTGAAGAGAATGGTTTCGTGCGTCGATTTGTGTCCGAAAGTAACCAACTTAGATCGTCCATTTCGGTAGAACCTGTAGCCGCACTTTCCGACAAATGAGGCCTGTAATATTTGGTAAATGTTTTAATGGATACTTGATGAGGTATTTGAAATTGAATAACTGATGATCAAAAAATATTCGAAAAAAAATATTTGTAATAATAAAAAGTCACAATACCGTCGATTCAGTGACTTCAAAGTAGCGTATCCTGTCATATCCATTTGGGAGGGAGGCGAACTGGCTACTTCGTGACCCGCAAAACCTATTAAATCACAAGTACCTGGTTAATAAATTTTAATTAAAATAAAAAGTAAATAAATATGTTCAAAAAGTTAACTTACTTGAGGTGGAAGTGCGTCGCTGTAGTTCTGGTATTTTTGGCCGATGTGAACTGTTACTGCTCTTCATACCATACAAACTAGACGAACTTGGTATCGGACTGAGAGTTAAAACTCTATCCCTGTGAAGATACAAAATGTTATTATAATATAATTACAAGTTATTGCTTAGGATTGTAACTAAATGTATTTTTCAAGATGACTTACGGAATAGCGTATTTCCCAAGAAATGAATCGCAGCTGCTAACTCCACTGGTGCTGGATTCGCTGGTGTTCCTCACTCTACCCTCATGCGCGTGCTCTAGTGAGTTCATCCTGCCTATTACCAATCTATTCTCCATCCGATGAGGGCCGGGGCGCTCGTAGCTCTGACAGTCTCGCAGTATATCCACAGTCCTGGATTCAGACAACGTAGGCCGTTCGTGGGAGCTAGAGACTCCTTGCGACGGTAGCGTATGCGACTTTCTTTTGTCTGGTCGACCGTCAGAATAAGCCTTATTGTCAGTGACATCCTGGTCTTTAATTTCCGATGTATCCGCAGATATTGAACCAGTCTTTCCAAAGAGTTTCGTTGTATCCGAATGTAAGCTTTCTGCTACGCTTTGGTCGGTATGGTCTGAGTGTTCGCTTAGCTCTGTATCGTAAGCGTTGTAGCGGCATTCCGGAGAGGTTACATAGTAATGCACGTTTGAACCCTGTTCGTTACTACCTGATGTTTCATCTGGGATGATTGGGAACTGGTCATATCGTGTATGGCGTACAGACAGCCAACCTATGAAAAATAGTTTATAATAACTTGAACATTTAGATACCATCATCATCATCAAAGTCGTTTCCCCATAGATTGGGGATCGTGACCATCATCAGTTTCTTTCAGCATTAAGATACCATAGACAAAAAATATATATGCAATAATCCTTACCAAGATCTGAAAGTAGGTTAGCACCGTCGTAGGTACTTCCGATCAGACCGAGAACATAAAAGGCGGTCGCACGCACGGAATACACGGGGTTGTATTTGGCCAGTCTAACGATGTGGACTAAGACCGAGTCTTCTAGATATCCGTTGCTCAAGCTCATCAGTTGGTGAAGCCCTTGTGAGGTGACGGCGGTGTTGCCGACAGCCCACAGAGACGCCTTTATATCGGCTATTTCTTGCTCCGTAGCGCACTTTTTACGTTGCAAAATCTGTAAATAACATATTTATAGTACCTACCTATTTGATGTGTAATATTATTGTACAAGTTTTAAAGAAACTTGTACAATAATTATATAAAAAGTAAGAGACCGAAGAATTTTTCAATTTTTTATGCTCAGTTAGGTTTGTAATTTCTTCAATTATGTAACTTAAAGAAATTGGGTTTTTGTTCAAAATGTTGATGTCAGATGTCGCTTATCTGTCCAACATATGGCTTGGGTCCACCCAATGTCGTGAAATAGTCGTCTACAATGCCTACCCTGAGAAATCCAGATATCTTATCATATTATTTTATTTTAATTTATATTCCTTTATTTATGGATATTATGGAATAGATACACTATAAATATATAGGATATAGATAATTTTAATAAAATAATTATATGATAAAACTAGCTTTTGCCCGCGGCTTCGCACGCGTTAAGAAGTATTATTGTTTAGCTAGTTAGTGTAAAAAATTAGGGCCTACAAAACTTCCTTGTACACAATATTCTTAACTAATTTGTCATTTGGCGCTAAACCTATCAAGCTACTTAGAGAACTTACTCGTGAGCAAGCAACATAAAACTGCCCATGAGAGAAGCAATGTTCTCTCAAGTCAATACCCGCAAATTTGAGAGTTTGCTCCTGAGACTTGTTTATAGTCATGGCTAGTCAAAAATCTAAGAAGATTTCTACAAACATCCCCTATTTCATCCCCTTATGTGTGGAAGTTATCAAAATCTTTCTTAGCGGATGCCTACGTTATAGTACCTATGTGCATGTAAAGTCTCAGCCCGATCGGTTTAATTTTGACAAATTTTCATAAAAAAAATTCATCCCCTATTTTATTCCCTTGGGGGTAGAATTTATCAAAATCCTTTCTTAGCGGATACCTGCGTCATAACATCTACCTGCATGCCAAATTTCAGCCCGATCCGTCCAGTAGTTTGAGCTGTGCGTTGATGCATTAATTTCGATCGAATTTGATTACCATAAAAACGGTTCTAGTGAGTTAATCTTAAAAAATAGACATATACTGTCGCGGACATTTTTTTAGATCATTTCAATAGGAATAATTCTTACATACATATATTGTGTGTATCTTGTACCGTTTTCGCAGCGCACGCAACGGAAGCCCTCAAGGATGAACAATTTTCCCCGTTTTTTTTTTCACATTTTCCATTATTTCTTCACTCCTAATAGTTGCAACGTGATATTATATAGCCAAAAGCCTTCCTCGATAAATGCTCTATTCAACACAAAAAGAATTTTTCGATTCGAACCAGTAGTTCCTGAGATTAGCGCGTTCAAACAAACAAACAAACAAACTCTTCAGCTTTATAATATTAGTATAGATAAAAAAATATTTATCTGGGTTACTCAAGGTAGGCAATGTCTTAATCTATAGGCACTGCACTCCACTGAGAGCTTGAGAAGGCCTACTCGAAATAAAAACCTTTTGATTTTGACTGGGTTCATTTAACAAAGATGACGACGTATACCTTGTAGTGTTCGGGCAGCACGATGGCGAGCAGCGCGCGCGCGCGTGCGGCGGCGGGCGCGGTGTGTGTGCGCGGCGCGAGCGCGGCGTGCAGGTGCGGCGGCGGCCGCGCGGCGCGCCTCCCGCGCGGCAGCCCGCGCGCGCCGCCCGCCGAGCTCACCGCTAGAGCCTCGTGCACGCCCGCCTCCACCAGCCGCACGTAGCTAAGTGGGGACACACACACGTGTTACTGTACGACACTACATACGAAGACTACATGGAATGGAAGAAAAAAACGTGTTGCGCCGACCCCAAGTAAAATGGGATAAGGGCAGGAAGATGATGACTACATACGAGGACTATATACGAGGACATTTGAAGCTGTGATAGCCTAGTGGTAAGACCATAGGGGTGCCAAGTCAATGGTCTCGAGTTCGATCCCCACGGGGCGCACCTACTTTTCGAATGTTGTGTGCGGTTTAGAAATAAAATATCACAGCTTCCGTGTTTCGGAAGGAACGTAAAAATGTGGATCCTGCGTCCTGCCGTGGTCGGAATCGGTCAGGAGACCCCTGACCATAAGAGAACCTATATCCTAGTTATACCTTTACCGTACTCTATGCTAAGTAGTGATCAATTAAAATATAGCAGATGTCTATTACTACAGTAAAAATTTAAACACGATCCTACTACAACGAAATTTTACTTATGTCTAGCACATTTAAAAATACTTCCGCGAGATTCAAAAAGCAAATATTTTAGTGATCATCAAAAAGCATGTATTTTTTTTAAACACCAAAATACAAGTAAATTAAAAAATATATATAATTACCGATAATTATATGACTTAGTCCAAAAGTCGAGATGTTTCTTAAGAAATGCAATCGATTTCGCATCAACCGATTGTACAGCAACAGAAACTTCTAGATTTAACCACAGCAGATATCCGCGATCGCTGACCGCTCCAAAGTCAAGAGACGTCGGTTCCGCGGCCTTGTCAAGGTGACAGTTTTGACAGAGCAACTCCTTCATCGTTACCAACTTTTCGACGTACGACTGCACAAACAATTAAAGTTACAGCATGTTCATACTTTTCCAATGAAATGAAATCATTAATTATCACTTTTATATGGCTTATAAATATGTTTCGAGCTCGCTGGATTCGACAGTTCTTAACTCCTCAGGAACTGTCGAACTCAGGGGTCCCTGTCTCTTTTAAAGTCCAGACAATTGTTGTTAATCGAGTATAAGTGTATAAACTGTAAAGACTAGCCTTTTGAGAAAACTTCCAGATCAATCTGATAATAAGATACATAATAAAAGAGAATTATGTGAAACTTACAGGCACATGGTAGGCTTCTTCCAATATAGTGAGGGCAATTTTAATCACCGCCTTAGATTCATCTTTAACCTGACCGATCAACATCTGCAATATCCAGGTGTCCATATCCACACCACTGTTTACTTCATTATTATCTCTATGGGTCGACTTCATGTGATCCAAATTCTTCTTCAGCTTTGCCTTCCTGCGCACTAATTCGCGTGATTTTCTCGACGCACGCAACAGAACATTTAGAAATTGTGTCGTGTATAATCTTGAAGCTTGAATGTTGCATGTTAATGTTTTCGCCAGAATATCTCTCGGATATGAGTCCAGAGTATAATCAAGGCTCGATATTACTAACTTCACATAGCAACTGTGGTGAGTTTTTGTTGATAGTTCTAAAAGACTGAAAAGAAAATTACATCTTTATCATAAGACTCCATTACACACACTCAGAAGGTATTAGTTTTGGTTTTACCAAAATTCTTACTTTTCATATAATCCAGTTTGTTTGAATAGCCTCAAGCCGCTGTGTGAATGACAAAGTTGTCCAATAAAGAGGAAGTACATCTGACACATAGTGTTGCACATGTGCTGCGGACTGAACAGGCACTCGTGAGCCTTTAAGCCTGTCTCAATAGCCTCTATTTGGCGACTCACGTCTGAGAACAGATCTTCTAGGAGTCTTTGGCAGTCAAGCTGAGGAAATAACAAAAGAAAATAAATGAATTAAACAATAATATTTGTACAAATAAAACTTTCATAGAAAATGTTTTTCTTACATCATTGTGTCTTAATAGGTGTCTAATAAGTTGGCAACCGGCGCGCGTGGCGGAGTGGCCATGGCAAGTACTCGACAAGTCAGTATGGGAATATTTATTGGAAGACGGCTTCAAGTAATTAATTATTCGAGTGACCCAAGCTTTGTGGCCGCTATCGTTTAGGTTTAATAAAGGAGTGTCGTTTTCCTGGAAAAAGTAAACCATTAATAAAATAGTAAAAGATATGCACAAACGTTTTAATGCTAATCAGGAATATGGTGATTTACCTTCAATATAGTCCTAATAATATCCCAATTCCATGTGTTACCATCCTTATTTTGCATGACCAATGTACATCGTATCAAATTGTCGCTGTCACGTTCAAACAGGTTGAAAAATTTCGCAGTTTTAGTAACTCTACTGACGGCAGCACTAGTCCGAGAACTGACACTTTTACTTTTCACTAAAGCACCCACATTTCTGTTAGGAACATCAGCTCGCGAGCCAACACTGTGCCTTTGTTTCAGTTCGTTTTCATTATCAGAATCATTCAAAAATTCAATACTATTTTCTTTGTGAAACGAGACGTCATGTTTAGGCTTAACCATACTAGCATTGTCTTTTTCCTTTCGACTCTTTGTATTATCTTCTACTTTTTCTCTAAATGCACCACTGCAATACTGTATAATATGGTCTAGGAACAAGCTGCTGCTGGCCGGCCTGGCCTCGAGCATGGAGTGCAGCCTGCGCAACGCGGCCACCGCGGCCAGCGCCTGCGGCTTGCCGGCCGACGCCTGCGACATGAGCGTCGGCAGCGCCGGCGTTATACTACATATTTGAGGAGGTAGATAAAGGTGTATTAAATGCAATAGTTGACCCAATAATACAGTCGCTCGGACCGATATAAATGTATCACTTGTAACAATCACTTCAGCTAACCCGTCCAACAGTCCAGCCTGAAATGTAAAGGTGTGTTATAGTAGTACATATTTCATATCAATAATTCTAAATCGGAAATAAGCATGACATACCTCTAAGAAACACTGAAGTAATAGTGCAAGGTGAATTTCTATTATATCTGGGCCCGTAGCACCAAGATGAGGTAATATGGCAGTGCCTTCGGCGGCAACAAAACCCTCGTTTAGTCGCCAAGAATCCTAAAAGAAACACCACATAGTTACACATCACTTATGTTAAACCCAAAACCTAAAATATATTTACAAAAATTAACCTACTTGAAAGTCAGATGGATCAACTGCATCTAAAGCTACAGAAATCTCATCCGTCCATTCAGGTTGCGGTAATCCGACTAGCTCGTACAAAAGATCCAAAATTGCTTTCTGAAAATGTGTTCAACATAATAATGTACAAATACAGTCACAGTGTGAAATTTTTGGTTAGATTGAGTTAAATGTATGAATTTCGTTTACTCACTCGAACCTCTAATCGCGGAAGATATAGAGCGGCTACTAACGCGCGCAACCCGCCAGTGCTACATGGGTGACAGAAGTGTAGCAAGCCCGGCCAACTGCGCAGCACGCACAGCAGGGCCAGGCGACTACACGTGAACCGCATCTCACGTTCATCTCTAATCATGATTATTGGTAGAAGGAAAAACAAACAAATTAAATAATTTATTTATAGGACACCAATAATAATCATAATCATTATTTATATAAATTATAAAGTTTAACGCACCTGCTAGTCTCAGTACCGGCTGGACGGAAGTGAAAATCACAATAAGGTGAACTAAGACACATCAGATCGATGCGCGCAGATCTTCGTGAGACGGGGTCGTTGAGAGCGTGCAGCAACACACCGCAAAGCGCTTCGGCCATGCGAGGGGTGGCACATTCTGCGAGCTGGCGAGTCACCGCGTTCACGCCGCCACATGATATGAACATGTCGGGGTTCAACACGCCTTGAGAAAAATTTTATGAGTTAATACGTCAGAAATCATATTATAAAAGTGAATTTCCTTCTTCATATGGCAGTGATTGTTTTATTTCACAAAAAAAAACTTAAAGAAATGTATCAGGACATAAGTTAATAGAACTCACATATCTCGGCAAGTGTAGCGATTGCGGGCCTCGACAGTCTGTCACCCGTGCCTTCGCCAGCGCTGACTGCGCGAGCTACTGCGGCGAGGCAGCGTAACAGACCATGTTCTACGAATGCGCCGCGTTGTAATCGCACCCCCTGAGACGCGCCTACAACCGCTACGACACGTCGGACTACGCGTAGAGCTTGTGCACGCTCTTCTTCGTTTCGAAGCATTAAATCCATTGACCTAGGATACATCAAGCATTTATTTCTACCAACTTTTGTGAAAATGCATAAAACAGAAACATCATTTTGAGGCTTTCTGCTATATTATTGTTTTGTATAGTCGCTTTCTATCATTATGTCTATTGTTTGTGTTTATGGCCTTTTGTGATTAAATGGACCTGCCTACATTTCAAACCTGGTTTCTGGGTCCTGGTTCAAATCTTAACTAGTATAAAAAGTAATTTTTTCAAAGTGAAATTAAAAAATACAATTATTGTAATAAAAAACTTAAAGAAAACATTTTGAGGAAATGTTCCTCTTTCTTTTTGGCCTTTGCCCAGCAATAGAATGTTAATATAATAGTATTTTTAAAAATATTCCATAAAAACACAAGGAAAATACGTATCTTTTATTGTAACCATATAAAATGCAGTATTGTTATGTTCAAATTGTTATATCTACATTTTACCAATGTGTTATTTATCAAAAGGTCTATTATTAAATCAATACCATTTGCCTGTAAAAAAGTCTATGCTTAAGTAATTAGGATTTTCACACTCATTTGAGTAAGGAAAAGCATACAGATCAAACTAAATAACTGATGACTTTATTTAAAATTATCTGTATCCGAATTTTATGAATACCTATTTACACATGACAGCAATTTATTTTAAAGTGTTTTATTTTATTTCCAATTTTACAAAAAAATACTGATTGGACAGTAAAGAAAAGCACTTACCTTATAACTAAATATGGTAATTTCAAATTATTGAATGTGGCTACATCAGTTTCTGTCTTAATCAAGTAGCGTAATACTCTTAAGGCTGCTGCTCTTATTACCATAGATTCATCTACTAGACTCACACGAATACTGAAAATGATAATTATGTTATTTTTGTTTTATTTCACACATCTTAATATTACAGTAGAGTTTGGCTTTTAAAGTAATTGATAACTTTAGCTTTATAATAACCAATATATTAAAATTAAGGCAATAAAGCATTCCTTTTTTATATTTGGTCAAGAAATAAGATAATTACTCCATTTTTACATCAAACTGAACATTGTTTAACAGATGACACAAACACCTAATGTGTAAGGTAAAACAGAGCCTATTATCATTGTATAACATGCTTACAAGACTTCATTCTCACCATGTCATTAGTTCATCAGGTGAAAATCCTAAATTACTTCTATCTTCTTTACATAATAAGGTGACTAAGGCATTTAAGTAGGACAGTTTACGGCTATCAGAGCCATTTTTCTGCATGCCTCTCAGACCTATCTTGAATTCCATAGGATTAGTCTTGTTGGTGGGTGAGGTGTCATTGTGTAATGTTCTCTTCGAATAGAGCCCCTGCAGGATTTCCTTTATATTTTCTTCTGGTGTTTTATTCTTAGTATCCAATTTGAATAAATCACTCTGTTTACCTGTAATGTACATTTTAGAGGTATTACGAAATAATTGAATTTTGTGCGTACAACAATACCTGCACGTACATAAACAAATCGCCAATAATATAAGGGAAATATAGGCATACTATTTCAATAAATACTCTAAAAAATTACAAATATTTACCTTTCCTGCGACTCAACCAATTTTCGTAGGAGGTAGCCATTATAACATTTTTTACGCAACAGTGTGTGAAAGTAATGGGTATTCTTATATTACAGCAACGTGTAGAGCCATAAATACTTTCAGTAATTCCTATATGAATTAGACATAGATCATAAAATAAACTGTAATTCAGTCCTGTTTTCTCACACACCAACACCACACATTTGACTTGACATATACTTCGACTGACAAGTTTATCCTGCAATATTTAAAAAAATTGTGGTTTGTCTCTGATATTAAAAAAAAACTATTTTCTCACCAAAGAATCTTTATTGCCTAAACTATATACAAAAAAAAACAAGAAATCATGATTTACATTGGCACATTCCTCATTATTAAAGATAAATGGTATCCTAAAACAATATTTGTATTGAAAATTTGTAATTCTCTAACTATTGTATTAATTGTGTACTTACTTCTTTATTAAGCTAAGAACTGGATTTACCCACTAGGAGCAGGTCCCTTAATAGGAGCGTACACTATTTCGACAAAATAGACTTATTGATAATTATAAAAAGTAGCAGAAATGAGCTATTTTCTCCATCCAGAGAGGAATTTAAGCAAAATTTTAGGATAGATACAGGAATTTTAGCTACTGGACTCAGACGCTCCAATAAATTTATCTTGTATAAAAAAAGGCTGAATTATGTTGAAGTTAGTTACAATAATTTTCATGACCATCATATCGAACGTGGATTTAGTGTAAAGACTGGGTGAAACAAAATATTATTCTAGAGTGACAGCCAATGATAAAAAAAAATATTGTATAGGTTAGTCTGTCCACTCCATTGGTCTCAATTGCCTTTAGACAATTTCACTGATGAATACATAAAAAACGACTTTTTATGTATTAATGACTATTTTTCTACATACTTCTTCATTTATGTCATCCCTGGGATACACTTTTTTGTTTATATTTGGAACAATAAGGTTTTATGACAATTCCAAAATCAAATTACTTGCAGTATGGCAACAAAACGCTTCGAAAATTAACAAACTACGACGCACTATCTCCTGTTCATTGTCTATGGAGGCGTAGTGAGGTGGTGAAGATATTGCTGTGAAATCGTACCAAGAAATCCCTAAAGTGTATTTTTATGAAAAGTGAAGTGCGCTCGTCGATACAAAAACAGATTACTGTCATCACTTTAGTCTTGGATAATGCTAGATCCAATTGATACTATCGACATGAAATCGTGTCGTATATGTTTGACAAACAAAAAACCACTATGTCCCCTTTTCAGGTATAAATTGTCTGGTAATTACGCTGAAATGCTTACAGCTATTGCCGATGTTAAGGTAAGTTTCATATTAAGCTACTATTTTGTTTACAAACTGATTCTAGCCTTGTGGCCTGTCAGTCGATTTCGGTATTTACTCTTTTGCAAACTATATTTAGTCTCAGGACTAGTGGAAACCGATAAGCGCGGGAGTTTGTTCAGTAACATTTGATTCAAGAATCTGTAATAAATTTTTATTACATAGCGAAATAAAAAATGCAGAAATGAGATTCCGAAGTTGAACATGCATGAAATATCCAAGGTTCGTTATTATTTTGATACCATACATAATCTTCCACTTGAAAATATTGTCTAGAGCTAAGAGTCGGGTGTAAACATTTTGTTTTGTTTGCAGGTGTCATCAAATGATGGCTTGCCAGAAAAGATTTGCCTTAAATGCTGCCTTACATTGGAAAAGGCATACCTACTTAAAACAGTGGCTGAAAGGTAATAGAACCATTTATTTTAAGAATAATATTGTAGTTAATGCAATTCTCATCTTCTATCTTAGTCACTGAGTTTTATGGTACTGATTTTGACTACAGACAAACCTATAGTTAGATATCATAAAATAATTATTGCAGGTCAGATAAAAAGCTGAGAAAAATATTGGCAAAGGAAAGGGAGAGTGTGCCAACCAAGAAAATTGCATTTGATTCTTTTACTGACATCAAAAGTGAAATTGGACCTCTAACAATAAAGTCAGAACCAAAATGGGAGATGGAAATAGAGGTACCGGATGGTAGTAAGACAGTTGAAACTATGGATGGCAAAGATATTGTTATTGCAAACACAGTCATAAGAAAAGTAGACCCAAATGCTGAAGAGATTAAATTTGATAGTAATGATGAAGATGTTCAACTAACATGGAAAACAACTAAGTCTAGTGTTAGTCCCAAACAAGATTTAGAGGTAAGTACTTATAAAATTAAAAAAAAAATGGTGTGTTTACTCATGCAGTCTATAACTCTACAAAGACTTCTTACAAAGACTACTTTAAATCAATGTTTTACCCAACTGTTAACAATTAAGTCAACTCCAGTAAGAAAACAAAATGGTTGAAAACATTTCAAAGTAAAAGATGCTATTTTTGCATCCCAGATATAAAATAAACCTTAATATTGTTTGAGTAGGTACACTCAATAGAGTTTTAATAAGATATTTTGTCTTTCTGGTTTTAGATTGAATATTTTGATGATAATATGTTTCAAGAAGATGTATATCAAGACGATGATGACGATGACTATGTACCACCAGTTGAAAAGCCTAAGACTAAATTCAAAAAACCAAAACTGTCTGATATAAAAGTGTTTAAAGGAAAAACTGTTGTGCGTACTGTGAAATTGGTAAAGAAGCCAAAAGATAGTTTTGATGATGACACAGGCAGATCCAGGGATGAAAACAAAACAAGATCTACCACAATAACTTGCTGTAAGTACAACAGACAAAAACTAATACATTTCTTGACATAGCTGATGATAATTTGACGGGCCTGTTGGTCTAGTGGTTAGTGACCCTGACTGCTAAGCCGGAGGTCGTGGGATCGATTCCCACCCAGGATAAATGTTTGTGTGATGAGCATGATCATTTGTTCTGTGTCTGGGTGTAATTTATCTATAATATGTATATATTTAGAAATATATAAGTATGTTTATCAACTGTCTGATTACCATACCACAAGCTCTGCTTAGCTTGGGATTAGATGGCTGTGTGTGGGTATTGTCCCAAGATATTTATTTAATTATTAATTTATTTATTTAATATTTAATTTTTCTTTCTGCATTTCAGACCCAATAATGAAAAACGGTACTAGAGGTTCACCTATACTTTTAAAGCGGCCGAAAGATGCAACTGTACTAAAGGTTCATACTGGATACAAAACCAAAATACCTGGATCATCCTCTGATGGTACAAAAATCTTACGTAGAGATAAACCTGTGCGAATGGTGCGGACTGCAGTCAGTAAGCAGAGAGAAAAGCTTGTGTGTCCTGTGTGCGGCATTCTTACTTACACATTGGGCAATCATATAGCCACTCATCAAGGTACATTTACATTATATGTGTACATTAATCTGATTTTACTATATAAATTTCAATTATTGTGAACTGTTTAAATCTAAATTGATAATTGTTTATCACAAAAATATCATTTGTTCATAATTTAAGCTTAAAATACAATGAATTCAATTTCAGTTATGAAATATTTTTTCTCCTTTCTTACAGAGAAAAAGAGGTATACATGTTCACAATGTCCAAGATCCTTTGCACAGAAAAGTAATTTACTAGTCCATGCTAAGCAACATACAGGGGTCAAGGACCATATTTGTGAAGTATGTGGGGCTGGCTTTTACAGCCAGAAATCTTTGGTTAGGTAAGCAACCATTTCATTGGTAATGTTAAAAAGATATTGTCTCAGTATATGTGTGGAGTAATAAAAATATTTTCCTTTTCCAGACATAATTTAATTCATAAAGGAGATAGACCATTTTCCTGTAATTTGTGTACAAAGAGGTTTATTGCTGTAAGTATAATTATCTATTTAATTACGACTACTAGTAGTTAATACTAGAAATATAATTTCAAAATACCCCCACTATGTGCTCAAGAACAATAAGTGCAATTGATGTATTTCAGCGTTGTGATCTGAATCGGCACCTGCGCATACATTCGGGTTACAAACCATTCAAATGTAACACTTGCACAATGTCGTTCAACGCGAAACATCAGTTGCAAAACCACGAGAGAATGCACACCGGGGAGCGGCCGTACACATGCCAGGTGCGTCATAGCCTTTACATCTCTTGTCACGTTGCAGATGGCAGGACTGCGCCGCCATATGGCGATCCATACTGGTGACAAAAGGTTCAACTGTGACTTCTGCTATAAAAAATTCACGCAAAGCCACCATCTGCAGAACCATTTGCTTATCCACACAGGCGATAGACCCTATACTTGCGAGGTCAGTAGGCTCCCTACGTAATTGTTTGACCTGCTGATCTGAAAGCTTTTGTATGATGCCAAACTAGTTTTAGTTCCTAAAATATTTTCATGACCTTAATAGAAATTAACCTTGCCTTAATAAACCCGTCTATCCCATTCGTTTTTGATATATATTCTATTACATCTAAATAAGGTTTGTTGAATTATTTTGTTTTTAGTTAGTGTTGCAAAACAAATTCTTAAAAATATTATTTTATTTGTCAGCAATATGTTTAATACTTCTTCTAATCACTCAACAAATTATTTTTTGACCTAGTATTATATAGTAAACTTTGACACACCAAAAGTCTTACTGACTCAATTTCCTGAACCCACTTTTCCTTTCTAATATAATGTTCTATATTTTTCTAAAACCCCACACATATTTTGAATGTTGTATACTGAATCATTATTTTATTTCAGGTATGTAATGTCGCGTTTAGTTACAAAGTGAACCTTAACAACCACGTGTCTAAGGTCCATGGCATCAATCTTAAGTTCAAGTCCATCCACACCGTTACCGAGGATGTGCTGCGGCGGGAGATGGGCATGATAAATGAGACGAGAGTTGCGATATCGCATATCATGCCGCAGTTGGGAGAAGTCCCCACACCAGCTGCTCATGAAACTGTACTATCTTTATCCTGATCCGAGTATGAAAAACAATTTTCATAAAAGTATTACATATTGAGAAATGGATTAGTGAATGTCAAGCAAACATCTTGAACATTCTGAACATGAGTTTTCAAGTGCGGATGAATAAACAAGTGAAGTGCGCAACTTTAGATATCAAGTCCGGTACATATTGAAATTACTATAGGTAGCGAATAATGTTTTAATTTTTACACCTATTTTTGTTTTAATTTGTGTTGACTGTTTGAAAATGTATTTCTCTAAGACTCTAAGTTCAGAGTAACCAAGGAGTTCACACGTTCATTTTACACGTTGTTAACTTCATTTTTTGTGATTATTGTCGAGAGTCATGTTATGTTATAAAAGCTAGATTTCTCTTAAGACATTTACCTAAATATAACTGTTGAAATAGAAATATGATTGAGTTACTACAACACTTGTAAATAAATAGATTAACATAGGTTTTGTTAATACTTAATAAATGAGTTTTTAAATAAAATAATTTATTGTGTTTTAGAAACAGTTCTCAATATTATGTTCCTTTGTTTCAAATCCAAAAATCAATGAAAAGAATAGACACGAATACTACCTACCTATACTATTAATATTATAAATATGAGAGTTTGAGAGTATGGATGTTTGTTACTCTTTCACGCTCAAACGGCTGGATCAATTTTAATGTAATTTGGTATAGAGTTAGCTGACACCCTGGATTAACATACAGGCTGCTTTTTACTGACAGCATCAGAGAGGAAGTTGCGAGCAACAGCTGGTAATTAATATTTAGGTGTGACATAGCCGAATTTCAGTCATTCCTCGTCAGCACAATCGTAGGTTACAGAGTACATACCGTAAGTTACGTTAACAAAATTTATCTCACATTTTATTGTATGGTATTTAGGTTTTATTGAGGCCGTGTAGGTAGGTAATGTAAGTAGACAGGTTATGATGGCAGAAAAGTAATAAAACAATAACATACAGGGTGAATATTTTATTGATTTTACATTGTGGCTTTAGTCACCCCTCTTAATGAAATTAAAAATATAAAAACATGTTGCTTTTTCATGATGTTATGTTATCGTTTTTCCAATCCGTGGGAAGCTTATGATTTTAATTTTCCATGATGTAGTCCCGGGTACACACACAGCCCACGCTTACGGGACGTTTCTCGGCAATCCATTTCAATTTTAAGTCGTGTGGTACTTCTGAAGATTCTTTTTTGAACCATTCACGCCTCCTTATAACTGTTAACTGAAAAAATAAATGTAATTACTACAATTTCATTCAAAAGATTAATGATATAATGTTTTGCGAAGTTGTATTACTTCGTATAAATTTTCCTTGCAAATGTATGGCGGTAGACAGGTCTGTTGTGGTCCAATAGTGCAATTTCTTGTCTCAACGAAACGCGGATAGACGTCTTCACCTAAATCTTTTGTTATTTTCTGAAAAAGTTAATTAGAAATATTAATTTTAAAATTGCTAAAATATAAAAACAATAATATTGAAAGAACCAAGTTCTTACGTTGTATTCGCAGCTGCAAGGAGGGTCTGGTATAGCTTGCTGGAAAGATATTACATATTAATATAGGTAATCGCCATTAGCGGCAAAAAACCGGTGATCGGTAGAAAGTAGAGCCCCAAAGCTGTATATCCTCACTAATCTTTGATACTCTACTAAAACATTTAAATACATAGGTTAAAATAAAATGCCACTGGCATCTATGGAAAACGGAATATCGAGATTTTCGGGACTTGTCATAAACTCTAATAATGCTACTTTGAATCAACTTTCGTTCACACTGGGCATAGTTATTAGATACCACTGATAAATATATTTTACTTACGTTAAACTTCTTAACTTTAATGTTACCCCTTTTTCGAGTCCTTGTTTCCACAGAGTTGTCCAATAAAATGACATCATTGCGTATCATGTTGGCATAGTCCACAATAAAAGCCGATAGTTCTTCCGGGTTTGAGGGATCTGGCTTGATAAAGTCTGTGCCATAGTCATTTCCTAGGTTGCCTGGGTTGTCCGGTATTTCTCCGTCCCGGGCTAATCGCACGACGTAATTCTTTCTTTTGCGAGTTCTCTGGTCTTCTAGCATGTACTCGTCAACATTAGATTGTTTTAAAGCCATCACTTTTGGGACTAATGATTGAATTAATATGAATAATCCAAAACATACTATTACTAAAACAAGCGGTCGGGTAATCTATAAGAAAAATACAATAAAAATTAGATCATTGTAATAATATCATAAGTAAAATAATCTTACTTTTTACAAAATAGATAAAGAGTTCTTACCATGACTGGTCCGCTTTGCTCAGGCACCACAAGACTAATAAATACCCTTGGAAAATTTTCCTCCCTTATATAGAAGGATTTGATTGATAGGTGGATAAAAGGGTCCATTAGGTAGCACAGAATCCCGTGTTGTGTATTTATAAATGATCATAGACAGATGATATAGGGTTACACTTTTCTAGTTGATATGTAGGTGTAACAATAGATTCTTGATATATTAGCTTTCTGAATAGGCTTTAGATGTTTCGTCGTAGGTCCAATAAATGAATGGTTTGATACCTGCGTCATATAGCTATTTTTATCAACTTTCACGGTGTGAAAATATTGTTCTTGTAGATAAATTTCTGCACATTTCTGAGCCATTGGATTATTTCGGCTACGCATAGTACGCGATGCGACTTTTCTTCGTGAGTGGATTATAACCATCATAGGTATTGAATTAAAAAAAATACTAATGTCTTTTTAGATTACATCATTAGCCCTGAATATGCCTCTGCTAGGCATAGGCCCACAGAAATCTAAATAAACAGGTTGCTTATTTACCTCACCGCGTTCTTTTTATGTCGTCAACCCATCCACCCAGCCCATCATTGCGCTACAGGGATTTCGCCGCCCTAATCATGGCCACCATTCGCTTACTGCTTTGCTATCTACCTCTGGCGTGTTCTGTTAAGCTCCATTTTGGTAATGTTTCTCTTCTTACGTCGTCGTTGGCTTTAGTACTAACGACGCGACGTCAGGTTATAGCTTGTTAAGAATTGATGCCGATCAAACATTTGATGGCCATGTGATTGGTTTGGCTTAGGTAGGTGTTATTTAGACCTAGCCTACTTAGCCTATTTAGGTCTAAAAATTACCGAATCGCCTGGTCCACCCTTTGCTTTAAAAATATTTTACTTTGACCTGTCTGGTGTAGTTGTGTGTAATATGTATATATTAGGGTTAATGAAAAATTAGATTCGTATGGATTAAGGAGGAAGGATTTAAGTAGTTAAGAATAATAAAATGCTATTTTGTAATAAGAATTGTTTATTGTTCTCATCATACAAAAAATAATAACAAATTAAAGTTATCAGTCTGTGATTTCAAGAAAATAAAGTAAGACATAAAAAAAAAATCAATCACTGTCCTTTGATCCCCGATAATTCAAAATACAAATAAACAAAGGTAAGTACCTAATTAAAAAAAAAAAACAAAAAACCGACTGCCTTTTTTTGTAATATGGAAATGAAAAATCCCTAAAATAAGAAGGTTATTTAAAAAACCCAACTGCGTTTCTTTGAAATATGGAATGTCCAAAAACAAAAAAGTCATCGCACCCGATTGCAATATTAATATCTAGTGTCACTCTCACAGTTAATGCGAATCTAGAGACACCTATTAAGCTGAAATCTATCAAGTCGTTCAGGCTACAGACAGAGCAATATTCGAAATTGGCGCCAAAAATCCGCCATATTTTTTTATTATTTTGATATATCCAGTGTTACTCTCACAGTAAATACAAATTTAACGACAATTCTCAAGCCACAATCCATCAAGCCGTTTAGGCTGCAGAGCGTACCAAACAATTATACATACTCTCGAAAAACATAAACCTCTTTCTGGCGTAGTCGGGTAAAAATTAGGTAAAAAAACTTAACATTAATAAGTAATAGGTATTTTATTAGATTCTATAGCTCTCATAGCCTGTTCAAAAGCTAATGCTGCTTGAGGACCTTCGAACGGATTTTCTACCACACCACCTTTTATAACGCCGTGAGCTCTGAGCACTAAATCTCTCATGAGGGCCTTCTCTTGTTGTAACACTTCCTCGTTCATTACGTATACAGATCTTTGTTTTAAGAATACGCCATGCTTTTTGAAGCAGTGCCTGTTGAAATCGTGCTTGTAACTGTATGGTTGTGAGCAAATCTGAAATTGATAAATGGCAGTTAGCTATTTATTTAGCTAGCTTTATCTAGTTAATTAGTTATAGTAGTTGGTTAGTTAGTTATTAATAGAACCAAACCACCTCAGTTTTCTTTAGATCTTGAGATAGTTTATATCTATTATAAATAAAATATATAGGTAAACAAGTACAACTTTTTTGGGCGTTTTATAAGGGTTAGATAGTATTAATTTCCTTATCCTCTTCTATAATATGAAACATACGTGTATTATAATACCGTGTATTTTCTTACAGAAAAAGTAACTAAGCTTTAAAAACACAATGTATTTTTCACATACCTCGCATTTAAAAGGTCTCTCTCCAGTATGAACTCGCAGATGATGCCGCAAATTGTACTTAGTTATAAACGTCATAGGGCATAATTCACATTGAATGGGTTTATTTCCAAAATTATGTATCATCATATGCCGTTTTAATATAGGTTTCTAAAAAGAGAAAACAAAATTAGACACAATCTTTAGAAAAAATAAATAAAAAAAAGTTAAATTTATTTAAACATACCCTCTTAAAGCCTTTGTTACATATGTTACAGACATGTGCTTTCTCATCTCGATGGACCAGCATATGACTGAAAAAGTTAACAAGTATATATTAATCAAATTATTCCGTGTGGTGTCCGGATATAAAGAATAGCACCACCCCATATCCTCCACTGGGTGTCGTAAAAGGCGACTAATGGACCTTAAGACCCAGTGCACTGTACCAAGCACCTTGGGTCACCCGAATGCTGGCGGGTAAGCCATCAACAAACGCATTCCCAAAGAGGGTTAGTGTCAGGCAGGCGGCCGACTATAAAACCATAGCCAAAACTTTAAGCAACATGACTAGAAGACGTGTTGCGCCGACCCCAAGTGAAATGGGATAAGGGCAGGAAGATGATGATGATATTAATCAAATTAAACCTTTATAATTTAAAGAAAAAGCACATTATCGCTTTATGAACATAATCTTGTATGAAATTTTTAATTGAATTGTATTCTTTACCTTTTCAAAGTAGATTTGCAGTTGAAAGCTGCTATACATTGATCACATTTATAAGATCTAATCGGGTCATGCGTTCTTTTGTGCGCATTTAGAGAATGTACCGTAATGAATGCTTTTTCACACTTATCACATTTAAATGATCTCTCAGCTAAAAAATAAATACAATATTTAAGTCAGAATTAAGAAGTATTTATGTCAAATTAAATTGGGAATAAGTGATAGCGGTGATTGAGACCTTTAAATGAAGACTGTGGAAAATACAATAAACTGTGTTAACACTGTGCGTGACGACGTGTTTCGGGTTTGATCCCCGTGTAGGACAAGAATATGTGCGATTCACAGATGCTTATTCTGAGTCTGGCTGTCTTTGCACTTGTGAATTAAATGTCTTTCAAACGCCCCGCGACACAAGGATTCATTAATGCCGAGTCGCTATAAAAGAGAACACTATCACGGTCATTTGCTGGCCAGACCATTGGTTTGAAGGCGACTTCTGTTAAAATTGTGTATCTATTTTAATTTCTCTTACCAGTGTGTAGTAATATGTGTGTGTTCATGCACTTTGATAGCTTGCCACAGTAAGGACAAACACTAAGTGTGGTATAGTCACTAGTTTTTTTTCTCGGCTTCCGACGTGGTCTTTCCCCTTCAGTACGGACTAATCTTAGGTCTTCCATAACCTTTGGTTTTATTGGTTTGATGCTAGGATGTTCTTTCCAATTCCTATGATTACTTCTATCAGTTTCACTAGTTTTGGTTTCTGAAACATTGTTTATGTATTAGAAAATTAGATAATTTTTACTTTTGTTTTTTTTTTTTATGAATCTAATAGGTACTTATTTATAAATTTTAAAATTATTTTAGATGGTTTTTGAGTTAAAATATTGCATTATTTTAGTTAATTTCATTCAAAATGTCCTATGTAACTAGAGTTACGTATTATTTTACCTTATTTTTTAATCAAGACAAGGTTTTAAGAAATAATAAAAATACTTTGACAGTATCCCAAACAATACATATACTTACTTTTAGTTTTTATTATTCTTGTTTTAGTTTTTCTTTTGACTTTACGAGATTTCAAATTATTTTCCAAACTGTAATCACTTCCTGAGTCTTGAGCATAATCATCAACACCAATATCATAATCATGCTAGAATTAAAGTTTCAAATATTAGTGGTCTCATCATGCTGTAGCAATAACTTTGAAGGAGTGAAGTGGATAAATACTATACATTAAATAATTTTCACAAGACAACAATCTAATAGTTACATAGACCTTATCATATGAAACAGAAAGATGCTGATTTAGAATTGCAAGGTCTTTAATTTATTTTTAAAGCTTTTAATGGACAGAACAGAAAGTTACTATTAAAATGTAGTAATATACTTATTCATAAATTACTTACATAGTCATGATTATTATCAGTTTCTGTTTTAATTGAATTAAGAAATTCATTGACTGACAATGCTGTTTTGTCAACATCGGGTGTGGGTTCAACTTTCTTTATAACAGTGTTATTGTAAGCTATAGTCTGGCAGCCATCTTTGAATAATTCTTCTGGTAGTTGTTGCAAAGAAGGCAAAGGTTTACTCTCCAGTTCAATTTCAATCTTAATTTTAATGTCATTTATGTTACTAAAACTAATTCTTTTTAAGTTAGATGCTTCTTGTAGAGTAATTTCTGCCCTGTAAGAGAGAGACATCATGATTAGTTAGTTAGAGTTTTTGGTGTACAGTTTATAATTTTTCTTCTTTTCTATTAATTTAATTTGAAGTAATTTAACCTGAATGTCTTTTAATATCCATTTCTTTAGTATAATGTGGCATTTAAGGATGGGCTTTTTAATTTTAATATAGATAATATACTTACTCTTCTATTGAAACTTTGAAATAATAAGCTTCAGTAAGCTTTTTACAACATGCATAACATAATTTATCTAACCCTTCGTCTTCTGGTCGTATCTATAAAAATACAAATTATAAAGTTGGTTGAACCTTGATTATATATTTATAAACATTTACAGTCGCTTTCATGTAGTAATAATAGTATCAATATCAAATAAACACCTTCACATTAGCAATAGAAGTTATCATATGAGCATAAGTAGTATCATCTTTTTCTTCGTATATTGAACGCAAGTTTTTACGAATCTTTAAACATATTCGACATTTATCCGATGACATTTTAAAAATAAAATATATTTGTTTATTTACTTATTTTAAGTCTACGCTTTAGGTTATGTTTAAATTTCAGTTTGACAGTGACACTAAAGACAGGTGTAGGACATCACTAATACAGATTAAACGTGTATCTCTCTACAAAACATCGGGAACAACATAAAAAATGGTCGCTTTATTAAAAGTAGTGTAAATTAAAATCAAATAAGTAGCAAAAAAACACGTTTTGCTTATTAAACTTGATTTTGATGAGCACATTATTTTACGTGTTTTTTACTTAACAGACGGAAACCTTTTTACAGGATAGTGATGTCATCCTAACGTAAACTGTGCTTGCAAGAGAGATATACTGTTCATTTACGTCCTCAAAATGGTGGCCAGGGCCAGGGCCAGGGCCAGCGCAGCCAGGGCTAGCGATCAGGGGGATTTTAAATAGGGTCATAGAACAATGTTGCACAAAAGACAATTTTGCCTTCTCCATTTCATACTATTCCATCCTGTGACACTGACATTGATTTGAGTAAGATTGACAGTGGCAGACACAAATAGTGACGTATAAACTCAACTGAAATAATTTTGGGTCCTTGAGATGACTACGAAATGTCTAGGAATATCAACACATGACTTATGTAGGGTCATCTACAAATTAGGTTATCTTAATTGAAAGTAACCTATTTCTGCCCATGTTCTTTTTTCATGGAGTACTCACTCTAGATTAGTCGCGTGGGAACCTCATGTTATTGGCTAGCCTAAGCGCAAAAAAATAATTGTTAATTATAAATGACTGATATAAATATAACCATACTCTATGTAAAGGTAAAGACAGTAGACGTACATGTAATAAAAAAGAGGTAATTTGTTTTTAGTGTCGTCGGAAATAATTTGTTAGAAGATAGGCTTTTGGCCTTTGTCCCTATTTCAGAAGGATGTATGAGGGCAAGCCGGGTAATCCAAAAATATTTGTAATTTTCGCATTTTTCCCCATTTCAAAGCCTTAAAACTATATATTTATCTTGTAGTAATATAATTAAACACATTCCAATATTTAAGGAGATTAATACTTGTGACTTAAAAGTTCTACATAATAATAATGTGTCCGGAACTATTTCGACCACGGCGGCTAGTGTAACTACGACACCAGCCAGCTAGGAAGGCAGGACATATTATAGTGCTGTGCACTCTCTTTTTCTTCACTCTCATAGCCCGATGGGACGGCAATACGACACGACCGGAGAGAGGCGCAGGACCCACATTTTTACGAGCCTTCTGAAACACGGAAACTGTACCTAACATTTATTTCTAAAACGCACACAACATTTGAAAAGTCGGTGCGTGCCGTGGGGATTGGACTTGAGACCTTTGACTTAGCAGTCCTACGGTCTTACCACTAGGCTATCACAGCTTCAGTTCTACATACATAAAGTTCTACATACAAACCATGTGAAGGATTTATCAAAATATATCATACTTTAACTGAATTCCTTATCTAGAAAAGTAATTGCCAAAAAGAATTAACTTCCCTACACAAACCGTTCACTTAAGCACTTTTGAGATTTATAAATCACTTTTGAGATTTTACTTATTAGCCTACTGATTAAATATGTGCCTCGTGTCTCAGATTTTCGTAATGTTAACAAAGGTACAAGTAGAATTCCGGTCTATAGAGAATACGGAGGTAGGTACTTGATTAAATATCCATTCCTAAATAGTAGACAGAAGAGAAAGTATCAGTAAGTAGATATTATTAAATTAGTAGTTCGATATTAGTATTGGTATCTAAATAGATATTTATTTAATAGTACTTATAATCTTGGCCATGTCTATGTAACTTTAACACGCCCCTAAGTTTAATAGCTTGATATTACCGGTTATTAGTTTTATAGATTGTCGAGATGCTTAGTTGATGTGTTTTTTACCTCAGATGCTTACGTTTTTGAATATACCTACCTAACTCTTCAGGACGTTAAGGCAAAAATAAGTATGTAGTTAACTAGTTAGTTACAAATGATTCGATACAACGGACAAAGCCTATCTATTGTTTAAATAATTCCGCCGAGCGAGAATCGAATGTGCAGCTTACCGACTTTACCTAAGTAGTAGTGGCTAACTTAGAATAGAAAAATCCGAACATATTCGTATAGATAAATATACTTTAATATATTGTTGCTCTACCTTTTTCTTTTCAAGCTATTTTCTGGCGCCACAGTCTCAGTGGTTATTCACAGTTCGCCAGTAAAGAAAAGATCGAATCCACGGAGTACCTCTGCTTTTCTAAACCTAGTTTACAAGAAGATACTCTCATGTTTCTAGTAGTTTCCAATAGTAGAGTTCAAATCATATCCTTTTTTTGTCAGTTAATAGCTTAGCGAGATACTCATTTAGGTCAATTATAGTCCACCCAGTGAAGCATAAGTTTTTGGCAAAGACATTTAAGCGCCACATCTAGGTCACGCTTTATACCTAAGTCGGACCCGAAGTTCGTATCACATTGGGAAGAGGAATTGTACTATAAAACATATTTCTATTTAAGTCTGAACACTTCGGGGTATTTTGAGCTATTCTGTTAAATCTAACCTACATACGTCTTTAACCTAAACTAGACACATTCCAGACTCTTTCAGACTTATCTTCAGCAGTTGCCGATTGGCGATTACATGATTTGTATTTACAATTTTTCTACTTCACGAGTGAGCTGTCAAAATATTTATTCTATTTACCACAACGGATTAGTCCATATGTTCCTTGTTAAAATAAACTGGAAAATTTACTGTAAATATTTCCTACAGTATATTTTATTTTACCCCAATTTATAGCTTTACCAGCTGATTTGTAGCCTCAGACGTATGTAATATCTTAAACTCCTCTAAACTTTCTACATTATCAAATAACACCAATGTGAATTGGTTTCAATTTACTGACACAAAAAGAAATACGAGCGAAGAGCTTATCACAAGTCATAGATATCAGAATACGATTTAATAAAGACTTATATGTAGTTGGGCGGGCGGCGCTTGCCGGTTGCACTGCATTATCAGTAAGCTCAGGTGAGCGTGGAGCGCAACCCTGGCGCCGCTTGCACCGTGAGTCAGCAGCAGTGAGCAGCGGGCAGGCCATCCCGCGGGGGCAAGGCGTGCGGCGGCGGCGGGGCGGTTGCAGCGCCCCAGGCAACGCCGCGTGGCGAGGCGTGCGACATACTAGTGTCGAATGTGAGTCGTGTGCAGTGTAGCACGCGCCGCCCGCGGCCGCACATCGCTCATCGCGCTACGCCGCCGCCTCCCCGCTCTGCCGCACCACGCGTCCGCTGGGCGCGTCGCGCGGGCCGCGGGCCAGGCCCGCGAGCCTGCTGCTTCTGGCCGCGTGGCTAGCGGCCGTCGCTGCCGAGCTCGCTTGTCCTCAAGACCCTCCCGCCGCTCAGATCGCCTGCGCCTCTTGCCGCTCCTACGAGAACGCGCGAGAACACAGCTTGAGAGTGATACGCGAGAGCCTGCTGGCCAAGCTGGGCTTCACGCAGGCCCCCAACACGACGGGGCGCGAGCTGCCTCAGGTGCCGGCAGATATGATGGAGCGGTTTGAGCGTCGGAAGCCGCCGCCAGGCGTGCAGGCCGACTCACCAGTCCCCACCAGGACCTTCGTCACTCATACGGAGCAGGACGACTTCCTCGCAAGAACCGACAATGTCCTCATATTTGCACGTTAGTATCTAACGATCAATTAAGTTCGTATCTAATACTAATAGATATTTAGTAATCAGTTAATAAGTATAGTACAATATCGACATACCTAGAACTAAGTTCGATGCCCCTAGTCTAGATAGAAGCAACAGCCCATTTGTAGGTTTTAGTTACAATCTTAGAATAAATTATAGAATGTTTTATAATTCGAGATAACTAATAAGAAATGTATGTGATGAAAATTGTGTGCATTTTGTAAACCATATAAAAATGGTCACTATGCAAAAATATTGTAGAGTTGGTGTACGAAGAGAGAGTAGAGCACGGTTCTTAAGTGTAGAATTTTGGCGGCTGAACTCGTGGCCAGCTATCGGCATGGTCTGCGAAGTTCATTGACAGGCACGTGTGCAGCCTATAAGTGAGTAAGGCACTTCGTGGTCGCGTCACGCACAGCAAATTTTAATTAGCCAATGATTGCTTCAACTTCAACGCGTAGATATATTCTGCTCCATTGTCTATAGAGCACGACAAGTTGAGATTGCTATCGCGATGGTCTCCGACAACTTTTGAATAATAAAATTTGCAACGGTCAATGTAAGCGCCTATCGAAAAGATTTGGGTACATAAGTATTCTAATGTAAGCAAACTCGAAGCTTTATTCGCCATCAAGAGTGAATTTTAAAATTCAGTAAGTACCTAAAATTCTATTTTGGATGTGATATAAATAGGAAGAGATTTTTTTATTGTTTCGATGGTAAATAAATATTGAAATTACCAGACGCTGTAAGGGAGAAATTGTTGTAATGCGAAATGGGGCTATCAAAGTTCAGGCTAGTATGTAATCTGGTAACGTGAGCGAGGGGCTTCGACCGCTGACGATAACGTTAACTCCAGTGCTTCTTGCGTACAGCTTATGATTAATTGAAACATTTTAAGTAAAATTTAATTGGTAGCTACAGACAGTTACATTTAAGAATTTATGTATAAGACTGTATTGGTCATGTCGTCGAAATGTAGAGTTTACAATCGGACACTAAAACTACTTAAAATAAGTGATTGAAAGCCACACAAAGTCAAATAACTATAAAAATGTTTTCTCATATAGAGGCTAATAGGTATTAGGTAGAAAAGCAAACATTTCGCACGGTCTTTAATATTTTAGGCTGGAACTGAGCCTGGTGTAGATTAGGATCTTGTATCTGTATGTTGTTAATTTTAGTTTCTAGCTTCTGTCTCCAATAATAACCCTGGTCTGTTAGTACCTACACGCGTAAATTGTCACTCTCACTTGGATAAATTATTTATAAACCATCTTGTCATATAATTAATGCTACTGTTTACAATAATAATAATGCGTGACATTGTGTCTTCAATTAGTGGTAAAACATGGTTCTTCTGAACAGCTGTGATTTCCAAGATTATTAATTATGTGTCGACTCAAAGTAATAGGTATGTTTTTACGTTATTTATAGCACATTCAAGCTGATAAAGCCATCACTGGTGTTCTTGGTTGTGCATTCAAAGTGACAGACGAGATGTGCAACTTTTAGCGCTTTATTACTTGATACCCTTATGCTACTTTTAAAATTGCTTGCGGTATGACTGTATGAGTGTGTAAAGAGATGTAAGGTACTGGGTTTTATATGTTAATATTATCTATTGGGTTAAAGTGCGTGGCCGCCACCACAAAACTCTACACCCGATTTGTAACACTAACAAATAAAACAATAGCGGACGGGTAAATGACTGAGATAAGAGATATAAATACGGAAGTGTTTTAATTAAGGTATAAGTAGGTAAACACCTAAACTTGTAATTTCATTACGAAAACGATACTGACTGAAATATAAACTTACTTACATGCCGCTAACAAATTGTACCTGATTTAAATGTTCCTTCGTAAGTCAAAGAAGCAAGTTTAATATAAACGCCATTCTAAAGTCAAGGACCTTTATTAATTTAAAAAAAAGCTATAATTAATATTAGTTAAAAAAAAATAGTTCAGTCGACGATAAAAATATATATTTTCTTATTGTTTAGATTTTAATTCGGCGATAGCACATCTGCCCTTAAGCTGATCGCAATTGCCAATCGCGGATTTGACGTAGAGTAGGTGAGTACTTGAGTAGGCGTTCGACGTCTCTCTGTCTGTCATTCGCGCTGCCCGAGGAACACTGCCCTCGACTCATATAATCGACGTGCAAACGCACCGCCTCCGTTTAACTGAATGACACAATTCCTGACACATTACCTAATCTCGACAACGTACGTTACGGCGATTTTAGGAGTTCGGGGTTCCCGATCTGTTAGCCCAAATTGTACTCCAATTTATTCCGGATGATACTTAAGGCTACCAGTTATTCTTCGAAGACAAAAGAGGACTATGCCTATTGGGGACACCTCTATAAAAAAAACGCACCTACGGTTCTTACCTCTCAGGTGGTGTGGAAAGAGGACCTGATACATCTCCAGAACTCTATGTGGAATATAGTACTCAGTACCAAAACTTTCGCTCTTATTGGTAATTGATTTCCCCTTGACCCACAGACAACATCCTGCCAAACCGATTACTACAATCGATAAATCAGTTATCGCAGCACTGCATCTACGAACATTATTAAGATATATTGTCAAAATTAGTATAGCGTTCCCAAAATGTAACATTGTCAAATATCCATTAATTTAATGTACAATGTGCTTGTCATTTTTATAAATAATCATTCCTTATCAAGAAAAGCAAGGACGCGACACTGTTACGAGTTTTAATTTTAATATACACTTATATTCTTACAGTTTCTGCATTATTAACCGTTTATCATTAATTTTTCCTTATAGTAACCAAGGAATTCCTTATCGTTAATATTAAGAGATAAAGTAATGAAAGATCTTCATATGTTAAGAACGTGTATCTACCTAATTGGGAGCGCGGTTGGCAACAAATCTGCTGCTCAGCAACTCAGCTAAGTGCGAGCGCGCCTATTTAAAGGTTAGGACACGAAAAAAGGAAAATCACCTACTCGATGTACCTTTACTAAAATTCATAAAATAAACATTTTTGAAGACTACAACTTCACTAATCTTTGATCATTGAATTGCGCAAAGGATGCTGTAAATTAGACAAATCTTGATACCTAAAAAAAGGACTAACAAAACTGTGTGTGTCTACAAATCTACATAGTCTCATAGCAACTTTGATTTTAATACAGTTGTACTTTTGTGTGTCATGTGTGGGTTCATTCAATTTAATCATAACGTGACCTAAAAGTTACTTATCGTTTATCACTACATGGTATCAGTGAAAAAATTAGTCTTATATCTGCAATATAAAGCATATATTTGCAGTGAGCGTGTAGGGAGAGACTCAGGAGTGTCTCGCGCGCGTCTGTCCAGTGCGTGTCGCCGAGACGGCCATTTGCAACGATCGATTGTTTTGGCTGCTCGCAGTCACCTTAATTGCTCGTGAGTCAAGATGACTTGAGTGCTTTTGTATGGAATGATCAGTACTAGACTTTGTATATATTACTCTCATAATTTTGTCGGTTCAGATGGTTTAACTTTGTTTAAGTGCAAGGGAAAACAGCTTATCACACTATCTTAATTCACGTGACTTCTACAGCATTAAGTTATTATTTTTGTAGCTACCTCTTTTTGACAGTAGGGCCTAGGGGGTATAAAGATTATACAAAAGTAGCAAAAAAGACCCAATGGTTGAGAAGGTCATCGCCTCGAAGCTTTTCATGTTCACTTTATTATACCTTCTTCATACAACGTTCTGACTTATTTCTGCTCTAGAATTACTCGAATCCTGTTACTCTTAGGAGTGTTGCAGCACTCCGAAATAATACTTACTATCTACAAAAAGAAGCGAATTTTCCGATATCGTACAAGGGATTTTGTTCAGAAAATTGTAGATTTGATAAATAACTAACTAAAATAATCAATCAACAGTATGTTGTTTTAACCTTTCCTCTTACCTTTATCTTTTTATATCAACTTTGCGACTATCCTATTCCATTTCAAATTAATTGTTCTTTCACGGTTTCGCCAACGGGT
The DNA here is from genome assembly GCA_941860345.1 of Chrysodeixis includens. Lineage (NCBI taxonomy): Eukaryota > Metazoa > Arthropoda > Insecta > Lepidoptera > Noctuidae > Chrysodeixis > Chrysodeixis includens. Next base: position 7,441,027 of record OW796098.1, on the reverse strand, counting down.
ACACGGTCCTTATATCAAAATTATATTAATTTTTGATATAAGGACCGTGTAATCGATACCGAGAATTATTTTCCTCAAACAGTACAGCAAATCTGTTGGAAAATTTCTGTTCTGTTACTGTTATGTGGGATTTGGTGTTAAAATATCATAGTCTATCATAAACTTTACGCTCTATCTTCAAAATTTTTTGCACCACGCACTGGTGATTTTTACAATTAATTGTACAATATTACATAGGCACAATAAAAAAAAAACATTTAGTTACCTATACGATTAGCTACGAATATTGCCTAGGCGGTAATTTTTCGATTCATCGAGTAGGAACCTCTGCTCTACAATTTCAAACAACTATGATCTATCCTGGCATAGTCAGTACATATTTTATAAGCCAACACGTTATTTAAAACCGTTGTACTGAATCACGTTCTCAATATGTAAATATGTGTGGGCATCGTTTTCGTATTAGAAACACGATTTTAGCCATATTGTTGAATTCGTCGTAGAGCGCAAGTTGATTAATTCTAACTCAACGTACAAAGATAGCGGATATCTTAAGTATGGAAAGCACATCCGCAGACTTAAATAGAGGTACGCATACCCATACAGCATAATGTGCAAATTTCTGTGTAAAGTTATACGCAGCTGAGCCCGCATATGTCGACCACCCTCGCGCTTTTGCAACAAATCGGTAATTGGTAGGGTTGACAGGAATAGGGATGTGCGCAAAATACTCTGCGAATGCGATAGGGTTTAACTCATTATGCATCGTGCCCACAGCGTATGACAAGACACGTTTTTGACGTTGATTGCTTATTTGGCACAATAGATACGCCTGCTAGCGAACCGCGGATTTGGGCCGCATCCGTGCCTTGTACTAGGTCATGTCTATGTTATCATGCAAATTGGTTTTCTTTTATTAGATGGTATCTATTTCTTGACTAGGTGACATTGTAATTTAAATGACAATATGATCTTGAATTAAATATAATTGTAAATATGAAGTAAATAAGTGAAGTATGAAATGCGCTGAACTCTACATTTAGGTGCACAAAGTATGTTAAAGTGAATACGTTTTTTTGCAGCACATGTTCATAATTTTCATTTACACTTAAATTACGTAGACTGCTAGACGACAGAAAATTCGAGATGTTTTAAAATTATAGCGTCTAATCCTTCCTTACTTTCAACAAATAAATTAGCCTGAACCTAGTTAAAATTCAGTTTATCACCTTTCGTAACTATAAAGTTCGGTCACATTTAAAAACATGTGTATAAAAGTGTCCTTGTGAAGAAGTCCCTCATTGGGGACTGGGGTTAACGTTAGTAGATTTGATAGTTTTGAGACTTCCTTTCACTATGCAAACAACTCCAGGCACCTTGACACTAGAGGTTGTTAACCGGTGCATTAGATGGGGCACAATTGAGGCCAGTGTGTGAGCGAGTTCAAGAGCAATTTAGGTTCCGTAGGTCAGTTCGCCGAAGGTAACCTTGACATTGACCACAATAGTTCCACCTGAAACGCTTGTTTATGTTAAACTATTTTGACAAAAATGATAATTATTATCTCGGCTGTTCGCCGAACCAAAACAAAACAAGTGATATTATAATAAAAGTACGTAAATCTACGCGACAAATTAGGCACTTGACATAGACGTTTTGGTGCGCCAATATAACCTTGAAACCACTTGTGACGTAAGAAAGATGTGCACATCTCGTAATATTAGGTACCCAGATAGTGTTGCACTCGTGATGTCTACGTTACTAGGAAAAATGTTTGATTTGAACTTGGCTATAGTTTAATAACTAAAGATTATTTTGTGAGTGTACAATTTGGATAACTGTTTTTCCTTGGTACAGTCCATTTCATATTTTAAAGTAGGTACTATCACTTATGCTACTGATATAAACTAACTTAAAGGAAAATAAAAAAGCGCATGACATTTTGCCGTTAGTAAAATTATTATTTTTTTAAATAAAAACCGACTTCAAAAAACGGCGGCACTAAAAACTTAATAATAATCTAAATGACAAAAGATATCATAATAATATCACCTAGGTAAGTACCTACTGACTAATGTCGGTGCCAAATTAGTAGGTTGAATTATTCCAATATGTACGCGGTTATGTGTATAGGTTTTGTGTTTAGATTTACTTTCTTAAAAGCATTGCAACCAAATAGCTTTCAAAGAATATAACTGTCAGGGTATTTTAAAATTTAACTAGCTAATAAATAAATTTGTTTAACTCCTAACCGTCGAGGAGTTCTTTTAACTATTCTTCGTCTTCTGTACCAGACCCCTATTGACAATCACAACCCACCCAATCAAAAGAAAAATCAATTTTGCAAATCGATCCAGGCTTCTTTGAGTAATCGGTGAACATACATAAAAAAATTAAGACGAATTGAGAACCTCCTCCTTTTTGAAGTCAGTTGAAAACGAATTCAATCTCGAAAACTGTCGGCACTGTACCAAACAAACAAATGTCCTTATTCGCAATTCACCAGCCCATGTAGGTATACAGCGTATGAAAATAACTTACAGCATGACTCGCGACGGATTTCCAGGAGACAGGAGACTCAGACAGAAAAAAAGGAACAACACGTAAATTAAGCGGGCGGAGACTGCGCATGCGCTGCCGTTTCATTCAGGGCTGTTTTAGTTTTCATTTAGTACCTTTGTTGATGTCTGCGTTTATTTATATCTCAGCGTACAGTAAAATAAGTATCCTTTGATACTTCAAAGGGTATTATACTGTCTGGGTACACACCCTCAACGTTACTGTTAATGTTCTCTCTTGAGAAGCTTTGGCTATATTTGATTCGGTTTTAACGAGATAAGTCAAGTAAATACAACTAACCACATAAGATAAGTGCAGTAATTTTTAACTAGATTCTTTACGGGATTTAACCGATTAAGTAATATATTTGCGGATAAGACATCAACACGTAGATACCTACCAATCGGTTTATACTTACCGGGAGTTTTCCCCCGTGCTCTTTGGCGCGCACCTGGCTGAAAACGAGCCAACATTAGATCAATTCAGAGAACTGATTATTCATTGACTAATAAGAATACGCACATCAGCTCATCTGTGAACGGGCTTTCGATAACCATCTTTTCAATTTACAATGACGCATATGGACGCACATAACGAAAGTGAGCTACATTTATAAATTTAAAACGTCAGAGTGATTTATTACTTTTTAGCTCACTGATGGGAGTTCGGCAAAAAAAGTAAATAAAAAATGGCTTTTTAAATTACATTTTTATTGACTATACATCATTCTGCCAGTGGCACCCCTGTGACATACCGTTCAAGAAAAAGAGGATGTCACGATAATGTGTGACCGTTGATTGCAATAAGCACTTACTTTGCATCAATTCAGTCAGGACGTCGATTTCAATTTGACCACATCCTGCTTTCTCAAGATATTCTTGTTATTTATTGTTATGAGAGACTTTTTTAAATCAGCTCTCATTCTCACTTGTTTCAAGTGTTTGTAACCTGAGGATGCAACAAATTATGGAGACCTACATTTGCATAGGTAGGTATATCGCCACGCTGTTTTGCCGCACTGCTGTTACAGGCTTATCACAGTATTATATTCCCACTTATGCATAGGTAACTAGTCTACCTAGCCAAACATGTGTGAATGTTACATGGCGTGTATCTATCACAATGTATTGACTTAGATAAGCTCCTACGCTCGACCGATCGCATCGCTTCTGGATACGCCTAGAAGATGAATAAGCTGCCTGCCTACTAAATAGGTTGGTATAGGGTTATATCCGAGTGATAAATGGAATTATTTTGCATTGTTTTGGCCGCCCTTACTACTTGAGTGTACTTCACTGGAATAGGAAATGAGATTATTTTGTTAGAATTATGAACTACATCTAACTAAGTGTTTCCAGATTAGTTGACTTTCATTATTGTTGTATCATTTTATAAAGATCGGTCTATCTGAAACTATAAGAACATACTTAATGTGTCATTAAATAACAAGATAAAAAGACTAGGTACCTAGGTATGAACATTAAAAATAATTTTACTTACGATGCTTATCTTAATTTGCTGTTGCATTACTTATAGTTTTATTAAAATGATAAGGCTGTTTTTAAGTAAGATTCAATTATTCAATTATCTCATAAGTGCTTATAAACTTAATGTTATCCTGGATTAATATTGATCTGCTGAATATCTGCAGTAAGTCTGTCTGTGGAGAATCGGAGAGCTCTTTCTTAGAAACACGTAGAGAATTTGAAGTTTAAGTTATTACCTGATATAAAAGTCTACGATCCCTAGGAGCTGTAAAGGAAAAACCAACTTCTAAAAGCACTTTTTACATTATCTGATTCGATGTTGGTGTCCGACAGTCGATACCCGACACCATTTGCGGTTTTCACATATTTCGAGTAAATTCGGTCACTATCGATACGGTCATGGTCGATAGCTTAACATGAAACAACAAACGATATACAATACTCATCTAAAGATTGACTATAGGAATGGATGCAGAAGTGTGTCCTTATTGCTTACAGAAAATTATAATAGGTAAGGAGGACGAGGAATATCCAATGAAACATATTTAGGTGTTGGCAAAAATAGCTATGTGTTTTTACTACATCTGCCAATATGGGGCTTTAACCGAACATGGAGAAACATCTTTAAACGATGTAGGTACCAAGATAGCCTATCGTAACAATTGTTTAGCCAACGAGTCAAATCCAGAGGAAGAGCAATGCTCGAGGCTTCAAAAATATCAAAGTGATATAACATTGCCAAGGGTACTAGAGTTTGTATTACCATGATCAACACATAGCGGCCAAAGAACCGTATGTACCGTCGTGTGTACCAATACAAAGGCCAAAAATAGTGTTCCCGATTCAAAGTTACTGTAGAGAATTTAAGACTAAAAGGTTTTCATAGCAGTCTATAGTAATTTGAATTGGTGTATAGGTGCCTTCCAAATACCAAGTTGTAAAGGACGATGAGTCAAACCGTCCCCCAACTCGTACATTGACCTGCAGATTTGAAATGTATCTCAATTGAAAGAGCTTGGGAAGGTGTTTTTTTACTATGGAGACTACTTACCTCTAAAGTATGGAATGAAATGCAAAATCATTTAAATATATTAGGCCCCATTAAATACATTTGTTTAATACTTCTGTATCACAACTACTGTATCGGGCGATCAGTGTATGCACGTTGTATGTATATACGCTGATTAAGAGGCATTTATGTGGTTATTTTTATTAAAAATAAAATAGTAGGTAATGACTAATTGGAAATATTGAATAATTTAAGTTTTCGGTTTTTATTTTATAACTGTTTAAAGCCGGTGATAGTATTTAGGTAGATACCGAAAAATCTACCGGCACATTATATATTAATAATTAATCAAAATTAAGTCTTAATTAATTAGCGCAGCTGAGAAGGATAGGTACCATACTTTTCTTTAGCTTGATTTTGAGTTTTCCAATACAATGCTTTAACAACCGTTTTGATTTGCCCCTTTTCGTAAAGTTTACTAACTATAGTTAAATTTAATTTAGTTAAATTGAAATTAAGCATATAGTTAAATTAAAACTAAAATAAACATCGTACGTCATATGTAAATGTATCAACGAAACTTTTATTTTTTGAGGGGACCATGATGGTTTCACCAAGTGGACCCTTTTATTACCGACATACACTTAGGTAAGTACTAACTTAAGCAAAAGGACAAACATTGCATAATAGTCATAAATATATATTTTCTTATTATCATTGAAACAATATTCGTTAGATTCCAAAATAGAGAATGGTTTTTGTGATCAGTAAAATCTGTGTTATTGATCACCACAAAACCTTTTTTATTTTTATTTTACGTTATTTTCATTACTTCAAAATACAAAATATCCAAACGCTATTTGAACAACTATTTTGACATTGACATTGTCAACTTATGTCACCTGACATTGCTAAATGCCAAAGCGTTCCATATCATATCTTGGTATCGCAGTCGCACTGCAGTAGTTTTAATCGTTTGAAGTAGATTTTGCGTTATCTGTCTTAAAAATAACCTAAATACTATTACAATATTTCGAAAAATTAGTCATAGGAATAGAAGTTACTGATATGTTTCTAGTGTTTAATTAATCAACGATTGATTTTGTAAAACCTAAACAATCAACGACTTACAACGAAGCTACTGAAAATGAATATTTCTATGTGTAAAGTGTTTTACGATTTTACATTATTATGAAAAACTGTAAAACTGTTTACAGTATTCAAGGTTATTATGATTGAATGTTATATAATGAAAATATTTTCCGCGACTGAATCAGTCAGTTGACAATGAACACAATGTTCGCACAGAACTCATGTTTTCATGTTTCCTCTCTTGTGAAGTATCATTGGAAGAGATGTTATCAATGCATGAAGTTATTTTCTTCACAAGCCCAAGATCAAATACCTGGTGAGGGTCCCTGGTCAATATATTCTCAGAAAGTAGCGAATGGAGTTCTCACTAAAGATACCTATCAGGAAACTGTTGTGCAAAACCTACAGCGAGTGTATAATGAAGTGGTTGCTTATGAAAGACCTGTGTTACACAGTCCTAGTGCTGGATCTCTCTTTAGTTTCTTTAAGCGACCTCAACCACAGAAGATTGTCGCTCCCAATGGGCTTTATATATTTGGCAGTGTTGGAGGAGGGAAGACCATGTTAATGGATTTGTTTTATGAAACTGTGCCGGTAACTTGAATTGCATTTATTTAACATTAATAATCCACACCTTACAAAAATTTTTATTGTTTTTAAAATTAAAATTTCTGGTTAAAATTCTATTTATTAATAAAAATATTTAAGTTTTAGCATATTAAAGAAAACATGTATTTTCTAGATAAAAGAAAAGTTAAGGGTCCACTTCAATTCTTTCATGTTGAACATTCATGCTAGGATTCATGAATTGAAAATTAAATCTGGGAAAGGAGCAAGTTCATTCCGTGATGAGGGATCCAAGCCATTTGATCCAATCCCTCCGGTGGCTGCAGACATTACCCAGGAGTCTTGGCTAATTTGCTTTGATGAATTTCAAGTAAGTACAATAAAATAAAAATATCTTTTGAGCTAAAATGTATTTCAAATTGTCAGTCAAAATATGTATGGTTTACAATTATTTGCAACCTATGCTAGATAAAATCAGATCATACATGATATGTGAACCAATGGAATACATACATTTAATAATAGTGAGTTATGGAGTAAATTAATTATGAACATGCATAATGCTTACAACATCAATTATATAATAGGAATAAGTAGACATTTTACATTAACAACAACTTATCTTTAGTTACCTAGTTATGATTTCTGTTTATAGAAAAAATATTTTAGCATATCGCGTGTAATCCAGCTGAAAAAATATAATTTTTGTATGCCTATTAGCTTAAAATACATATAATGGTCTTGTAATTATTTAATGTAAAACCTTATTTCAACTATTAGTTGTACAAATTTATTTTATTTATAGGTAACAGATATTGGGGATGCTATGATATTGAAACGTCTTTTCACACAATTATTTGATAATGGTTGTGTTGTAATAGCAACTAGTAATAGAAAACCTGATGACTTGTACAAAAATGGACTGCAGAGATCAAACTTCTTGCCATTTATACCTGTGCTAAAATCTCATTGTAATATAATTCAATTAGATTCTGGTGTTGACTATAGATTACGTGGTACAGGCAATAAGTATAGTAAATACTTTCTGTAAGTATCAATCACACCTGCGTATGATTCATGCATTTTAGCTGCACGACTGGCCCTTTGACTTTGACAGCATCCTACATAATATACCACCTCAAATTGAATATATATTTTTCGAATTAGCAGGTACCTTGTAGAGAAATACGTTTTTTGTTTACTAAAAAAATAGTGTTATCAATCTTAATCTATACTAATAGTAAGAAAAATAGTGTCAATTGTGTCTAACTACATATTGTTTAGGTACATTCATGATTGTTAACTGATGTTTGATTATTAGTAACACTTGCTGTGGTCTTGTTACTTAGGTCGTAAGGGTGATATTCGTTATTACCTCTGATGTAATCTCACTAATAAAATTTTATTTATTTCCTCTCATTATTGAATGATGTGAGAAGTAAAATACAATATTTATTACAGAAATAATGAATTGACTCCTGACAATAATGCAGTAGACAACTTGTTCAAATTCCTTATATCGAAGGAAAATGATACGGTGCGACCTCGAGTTATCAATATAATGGGCAGAAATGTCAAGTTTGCCAAATCGTGTGGCCGAATTCTGGACTCTACGTTTGATGAATTATGTGACAGGGTAAGTTTACTGATATACCTATACATTGGCACTCTTAAATCGACTTGTTTAGGAAGGCAAAATAGTGAAAAAGAATATGAATACTGAATTGGACATAGTGAACTGTCAAAAGTGTGTTGATACTGCAGTTTGCTATTATAACTGTAATTGATCGATTTGTAAATTCAGTCAAGGAAATTGACAAAACATCCGTGCTTCGTAACAATAACAAGTTCTGTAATCATTTCTTTCATTATCATGATGTTCTTTTCAGCCTCTTGGAGCTAGCGATTATCTTGTGATATCCAAGACATTTCACACCGTTTTTATAAGAAACCTGCCACAGTTATCAGTAACTACTCATAGATCACAACTAAGAAGGTTTATCACACTTATAGATACATTGTACGATAACAGAGTAAGGGTGAGTAAGCACTAATAATAATGCTATATCAATTATAGACAGACTAGTTCAAACTACTTTTACTTATGCGTTTTCAATACATTAATAAAATTACGCCTACATGTATTGTTTTTACAGGTTGTTATCGCAGCGGATTGCGAACCAAAAGATTTGTTCAAATTAGATCAAAAAACAGAATATGTTGATGCCGACAGAGCGCTCATGGATGATTTAAAGATAACAAAGGATTCCGTAAGTTAACTCAATAATCTTTTTCTTTGTTACTTTTTATTTTCAGTTTTTGATTACTAATTGTTTACCATTTATGAAGTATGCCATGAATTGATTACTAAATACATCAATGTTTGATGAACGTAGATTGCCATCGCGTTGTCAATACGTATGTAACGCTCATAATATCTTATAGAGATTTATGATACATTGTCTTTTTAACAGGAAGATGCAAATGCCGCCATATTTACGGGTGAAGAAGAAATGTTTGCATGCGATCGCAGCTTATCAAGAATCATGGAAATGCAAACCGAAGAGTACTGGGAAAAATGGGGCAAACATCTTAATTAATGCCCCTTAGTCATTATAGTTCAATTTTAAAATAGGAAAATGTACTTTCTGTTTCTTGTTGTTTGAGTTACTTTTAGATGTTGCAATGATGCCTAATTGAAGTGCCTATATTAGATATTTTATAAACGTATAACTTAGGTACTTTTATATTTCACATCAAGCAGTATTATAACATTTAATTACATTATTCGAATGAATTAAATATTTTTAGTTCCATGTTTCTAATTTGAGTTATATTTTTGTAAAATGTACAGTTGAGTACTTATATTGAATAATTTTATTCCGTTAGTAATTTATTTTTTGAAAATATAGTTTTACTATTGTCATTAAGGTAGTTGTTCATTTTCAGCCCTTAACAGTATACCATGGTAAAGCGATAAGTATGAGAAGACCAATGTACCTTGGCACATTTGAAAAGAGTTGCTAAATAAAATGATTGAGGTTCTAGAGTACGGGAACGATGGGAAAGAAATTGACGAAAATATCGTATAGCTTTGTAGATGTCCTAATTAATTTTAGACGCACTATTGGGTTTTTACACAATCTTTACGAGTAGTACAAGCAGAAGATAAACACCAAACTCTAATAATACTTGAACTTGAATTTGAAACAAACACATCCTTTATTTCTAAGAAACGATAAAGCTTAATATCGGTCTTTAAACGTAAAAACCCAATAAGTGCTTACGAAAACAACTGATTCCTTATATCACTTGGATTTTGCAGTATTCCTAGTCTGTATCTCTGTATATGTACACTGGGAATATACGTTTTATTAATTTATTTTTACCCTAGTTACAACGATTTCCTTAAAGGTTCTAATAGAGCTGTGCTCATAATCTATCTTTTCGTCATAGGTCCACTACACCTTGCACTATCTAAATTAGACATAATAATTGACTGATAAATCTTGTATTATGGACAAGTCCTACATACACTCACTATTCTCAAATATTTGAGTGCATGTTACTAATAACATGAAGCAGGACGTAACAAGAAACTTTTAGAGATTAAGATAGGACATTTATTTTGATAGTTGATTTGTAAAGCTTATCTAATCGTACATGTGGCTGTAATACTCTTGGTACACTTGGATGTAGGTTTCCTTCTCTGTTGGGGACATCTGTGCGATGACGTCATCGTCGATGCTGGTGATTGGCACCGCTTTGCCGTTGACCAGCACGGTGGGTGCGTTGTCATCAGTGTCAGAATCGTCGCTTTCCATTTCAGCTAGAACAAGAAAAATACAGTGTCGTTACTTCACTACATACTATCAAACAAAGGCACTGTCGCTGTCTGTCTGTATGGGCAGACACGCCTGCTTAAATATTTACGGATTTTGAAGCGGTTTTTTTTAATAGAGTGATTCAAGGGGAAGTTTTAAACACAATAGTATTTCACCCTTGCGAAGCTGGAGCGGGTCTAGCGACCCTACCGACTATATAATAAACAAGATGTATCAATGATGAAGTTAAAAAAAAAACTGCTTTTAGAATAGAACACTCAAGTGTTCCTGTTTAAATACATAATCATTATTTTTAAACTCATATAGATTTAGGCCGTAAACTAGTTAAGAAAGTAACCGAAATCTCTAGCTTTTATTAATATTAATCCTTCATTGCTTTACTTACCCACAGCGGCAAGCTCGTCTTTGAGTTTGTACGGGTCTTTAGACTCGTTGTCACTGGAATCTGAGCTATCCGGTTCGATTCCTTTCACGGCATTCATCATAGCAGAGTTGCCTAGAAACAGAAGATATACGTATTTATTTATTCATGAGCAACAAGGAATATCACATTGTTAATTTTCATTACAAGACCTAAATGAATAATGGGGCACATACATCGGTATCTATACCTAAACCGATTTCGCAAAACATCTTTTTGGCATTGTGTTTTTGACACAGGAATTTGTAATACCCAAATGGGTAACATAATTCGATATAAATAATTCATTTACTAATGTGATATTTATCAAGTTAACTTTTTACATCAACCAGAGGAGATACTAAATACAATCTTATTGCTTAAACATAAGGGTATAGGTGTACGGCAACGCGTAATTTATAAGAAAACACTAAGTCATGGTATTAAGATTCAATTTGGCGTATCTACCGTATGGTCCTCGGGACCTTATCTTGAAGAAGGATTTCAATGCTTACCTGAGTTCTGTTTTTCATGAGCAAGCAAGACAGACATGATATCATCGTTCTTCTCTTTTCCAGTCGTCTTGACATTACTTGCATTGCTTGCCGCTTTCTCCAGTGCAGCATCAGTAGAATGCACACTATCACTCTGTAAATACATTCATCCTGTTTAAAGTATAGCTCATTATTATTCGTGAGAACCTCCCACTAATCTAATCAAAACGGATTCTCGATTCAGTGAATAATAACAAAACGTAACCGATATCACTTACAAGTGAATCACATATTATATGCGCACTTAAAATACGATATCAGTAGATATACAAATTTAGGTCACATTCTACAAGTCAAATAGTTTACAAAGGAGTATTTTGATCTTCAAATAATATCTGCGTTATTTATAAAGGGATGACGACAACATAATTACATATTGCGAGTGATTCTAAATATAGATCGACATAAGACCTCCAATTTTGTTGAGAATAACAGGAAATTAAATCTATAGTATAACTGCGTCTGTATTTTTTTATGAACTTTTTTATAGCGTAGGTCACTTTTAATTTTTCTGACTTTGAGAACTTCTTCCTGATACGGTGAGACAGTGCACTACATAGTGCGTAACGAGTCGCATTTCCTCAACTTTTATAGTACCTACTCATAGTACAAACTTGTGGGTTGCCCCTGATTGTATATACAGCTGTACCAGCCGTTAGGCCAAGACTACTTTTCCTAACGAACTAACTTAAAAAAGTTGAATCGATACATGGGACAACCATCTGTGGACGCAACAACTGCCTGTCTGGTCGTTCTTTGTACTTGTGATCAACAGCATAAGGATTATAATCCTTAAGGTCATAACAATAGAGTCGGTATTTACCTGGTCATTAGTGACGATGGTACTCTCCACCATCCATACAGGCCGTTCCTTGCGCAGTGCGCTGGTATCATTAGCGTTGTCGGCCTCACCAATAGTGACGTCGACGCGGGTCTCCTCCACCAGCATGCCCTGGTTGCGCGTCGCTTCACCCGACCACTGCTCGCCTGGTGGACGCTGGGCCATCTGTTTGTTGTTCAATCTGAAATAGAGGATATATATTTTATTGCTTTTTTCCTACTAAGGTTTAGCGGTGAACGAAATTGGAAATTGCTCGTTTTGAGAGGAGGGGGAATTTCCTTTCAAGTTTGACGGCAGCGGTAATGGACTAGAAATATGCATTGAAGTACCTAATATTGTACGTAGATATCTGCAAGGGATAATGGAGGTGGAAACTAAGTAGATTTATGTTGAACTTACCCTCTGATAGTATTGATATCCACTGGTTCAGGTTCCAATATTTCTGGTGAAAGTTTGATGCCTTCCACTTCTCGTAATAAAATATACAGAGTTTCTAACTGTTCGTTGAATTTTGCCAATAATAATCTTGAATCTTTTTTTGGGAGAGCCGATTGATCTTCTTCCACTATTTGGCTACAAAATGTGCAACGGAACTCGTTTGTCATCATGTCATACAACTGGTCAGCCTGAAATAGGTTTGGTACATAAAGTAATGTCGCCCTGTAAGTTCTACTGTCTATTAAATGAGCACATATTGAGGCTGTGCATAGAGGTAATGTGAAAATAATCTTATATAGAGTATACACAACCATTGTACCGTTACTATTTCAACATACGAAAAATAATACCTAACGTCTAAAATTTCTAACAACTTTCAAGCTTATTTGCAAAGCAAGGATTATGAAGTCTTCTGTTCTGTTTAACTGGATATTATAGCAAAGTATTTAAGTGATGTAAATCAACATACAAAGGTACGCATCACGATACGGTACCTAGTAACTTACTTCAAGATCCGTGAAGGTTTTCCCGCACGATGGACATTTGAAGCTAGCTCGACTAGTTGCGTCGCGTTCCTCTGTTTCCATTCTCTTACGCATAAGATCCAGCTTGTACTTAACTACGTTAACGAATGTTTTGTAATTTATAAAATAATAGTTTACTTTCTGTGCTTTGCCGTCTGGTCCTGAAAATTTAATTGATAATGTGAAACAGTGAAAAATTTAACACATTTTGAAAAAAACTTGGTTTGTTTTAAACGGTGTGTGAACTGAGTAATCCATTAAAATTATGAATAAAAATAAACGCTACCTACCCTTCAAAGTAAATGTGTGTGTGTGTGTGTGTGTGTGTGTAATAAAACTATTTGTATTTACCCGTTTCCATTTTCAATCTCACTTGGATGAATTTATCGTTTTTCAACGTAGCTATTCGAGCTCTTAACATTTTTCTCTCGAACTTGAGGAGTTCGCAAATGTCATCTTCCTTCATACCTGAAAAATTAAGTAAGTATCGATAAAAGTTTGTGATAACAATTAATTTGCCTTTACTCAACAAAGCTGGACATTCAACACTAAGATTGATAACTCAGTTTTTTATGAAAAAGGGGCTTTGGGCATTTTTGTCACATATTGTGGTTTAATTTTTTTTTCATTTGTGATACAAGCTTTTGCGTTTACAGATAACCGGGTAGTAGGCAGATCTATCTTATCATCTTCAAGGCCTCGTCGGCAACTATCACTCCGGTACACACACTACGGGTAAGATATTTCGGAAAATTCTCTGTGATCACAAACAGATTATTTAACTGTTATTAACAAAAATAGGTTGCATAATATTAACGTACATGGATTTCTCACTAGCATGTCGACTATGAGGGCATCTTCTATCGTATAGAAACCTCTAACGACAAGTCTGGCCAGCTGCTTCAAGCTGCTGGGCACCTCGGTCACCAACCGTTCTTCCGTCATTTCTGAAATACGTCGTGGTACTTAAATATCTACACTAATATTATAAAGAGAAAAACTTCGTTTGTTTGTTTGGTTGTAATGAATAGGCTCAAAAGCTACTAGACCGATTTTTAATTCTTTCACCATTCGAAAGCTACATTATCCACGAGTAACATAGACTATATTTTATTTTGGAAAAAATAGTGTTCCGTAAGATATTTGGATTTTTCGTCATAAATAAAATGATAGTTTTCATATTATTTTTGTCAGTGAAACGAAGTTTGCAGGGAAAGTTAGTGTAATATAAAATTAGAACTTAGATTGACACTGATCTATACATAGGGAAAAATTGCTGTTTTCTAAACATGTTAAGAAACTCAATGGTAGCAATCGCTTTGTAAGCTAATTTATGCACGTTTACAGTGAGAGCGTATAGGTCGGGGAAAAAGTCTTTTCGCATTATAGTATATATTATTATGAACTTGTAATAAAATCTTTCTCTCTCTAATAAAATTAGATTTTGGAATTATGTTCTTTAAAATTTTAACTTTCAATTATACCAAAACCAGCCAGATACAAATACTATAGCCAAAAATATTTTATTACAAGTTATATTACGGTTTGTTCTGTTTTGCACTAAATACAAAGATCAGTGGTTTTTAAACTTAATTTGTCTGCAGCCCACTTTGACGCCCCTCATTTTTTACTACTTGAAAACAACTACCACTAAAAACCATGATCTCCAAAATTTTCCACGTCTCTTACTGCCGCTTTAAGGCCAGTAGCACACACAAGGGGGCGTTACCGCCCACTTTGGGTATCAATTAACTAGAACCAACAATATTATTAGGTTCATTGGAGATCCTTAATATAAATAAATATTGCTTTCAAATTACCTACGTAACGGGTATTTTGCTTTTACTCGTTTGGACTCAATTAATAAATCAAATTATTCCATTCATAAAAACAAATTTATTCAATTAAATTCACTTACAATTACTTTTATTGACAAAATAAAATTACATTATATTGTAAAACTGTAAATTAATAGGTACATAAATAAAAATATTCTAAAAATGCCTATATATTTACCGTCAGCGTTACGAAAAATATTACAATTCACTCTTTTGTATGTATATATAGAACTTTAAATTGTTTGGCAGTATGTACAATTTGTTTACTTTGGACATATCACTTTAAACACATATTGTTATCGATCACTAGGGAGACATTCAGTCCAATTTTGTTGCTTAAACTATCCTACTTCATTTCAAAATCAGATATAATACAAATCCAATATCGTAACAACACTTTATTCTTCTAATGACAACTTTTGTAACATGAATTGAAGGATGTTTTTTTAAATGAAAAAAATAAACAAAGCTGCTTGAAGTGGCTTAGATGCCCTTTATGTTATAGAAGTATTGAGTCTTGTAGACAAAGCAAACATTTTGAATGTCAACAACAAATTATAATTGCTGTTTACAAAATAAGAGCAAGTATAAGGACAAACAACGCCTGTATTAAGCACATCTTAAACACTATAATTAGTAGCAACCCACATTTTCATCATTCATACTGGATAATTACAAGTACAAGACAACTAAAGGTTCACTATAATAAATTAGGATCCTTGAGTACTAACCAAAATCAGTCTTGGATTTAATGTAAAAATGAAATCAAACATAAACTTAGTGTGCCACTTATTTGAACCTTATTGCTTAAAATAATTGATTACTTTACAAATTGACAAATAAATTCAATAGCTTGCCTCAAATCAAAATATAATAGGTAACATATAAATAATTAATTTTAAAGGAAAACACAACCTGTTTCAACAGTGATAACAAACATTTGTTTTTGTATAGTAGTAACTTTTTTTGAGGCGGATTTACAATTATTTATCACCAATGGCTGACTTGAGCATATTTTCCGATTAGTTTTAGACCCAATAGGAGTCCGTTAACAAGCGGTAATGAAGCAGCAGTGACCTCAGCAAACTCAACTTGACAACATTGGTTATAAATAATTAGTATCAATTTTAAGAAAATGGATTAAACAAATATGTTATTTAAAAAACATATTAAATTATACTAGGTTGTAGTAATAAATAATATAAAAGAAATACAACAAGAAGGTACTAAAATTATCATACAAAATGTAATTCCTACTTTCTAATCAATCAAATAGATACTTATAATTAATTATTCTGGATGACTTCTTTCCAATATCATTTGAATACTGTCCAATGTTTGATAGATGATTCTAAAGTTGGGGCGGTCACTTGGGCTGTGATTCCAGCATTGTTTCATCAAATCATAAACACACCTGGGTGTATTATCAGGACAGGCTAAAACATTACCATCCTTAAGGAATCTCACAACTTCCTCATGTGTCATCCCAAAATATGGTTGTAGAGCGAAGGAGAATATTTCCCAAAGACAAACTCCATAAGCCCAAACATCTGATTCTAGAGTGTACTTATTATAAAGTATGCTCTCAAGAGGCATCCATCTCACTGGGATAGCATCATGTTCATCACCTTTATAGTAATCTTGTAAGTAAATTTTATGAGATAAACCAAAGTCAGCTATTTTCACCACCATATCATCATTGATAAGACAATTTCTAGTAGCTAAGTCTCGATGAACAAATTTTCTATCTGATAGATAAACCATACCAGAGGCTATTTGTCTAGCAACATGTAAGAGATCCATATGATGAAGTGGAGTAACAAGCAATTTAAGATCTTCTCGGTTTTCAACAGAAGGTGGAAAATTTGTGGCAGTGCTACAGGCACGTAAATATTCATTCAAATCACCTTTTCCCATAAATTCAAACAATAAACACATTGGTCGTCCAATAGCACACACACCAAGTAATTTTACAATGTTGGGATGATCAAAATCAGCTAATAAACATGCTTCTCTTTCAAAATCTAATTTTAAATCATGAGAAGCTTCATCTTTGAGCATTTTAACAGCAACAAGAGTAAATTCTTCCTCAGGAACAAGTCCTGGGGCTTTAGCTTGAAATACTCTTCCAAAAGCACCTTGTCCTAGATCCCTGATATAAATTATGTTATTCCTAGGAAACTCCAGTTTCTCCAATTTAGGATTGAGTTGTGCTCCAGTTGTGTGATAAGCTAAATTGCTAGGTAGTTTATCTAGATCTATGTCCATATTAGGCAAGTTTCGGCGGCTAGACACATGGCATTTAGAGTAATGATTCTTAACAAAATAGTGACATAATAAGGTTATTAAAGCCATTCCCAAGACACATCCAAGGCCACCAATTGAAAGTAACAATACAAATGTTGGCGTAAAGTAATTCTCCATTATAATATTTGGTCCATTGCTATTGTCAAATTCATCACTAGAATTGGCACAAGATGGAATATCACAGTGTTCCCATCGTACATTTGGATCCATAGTATAACACCACGGTTTTGTCTCTTCTCCGCCTGCATTTCTACAATAGTTAGTAGAGTTTTGAACTTCTGGAAAAACTAAAGGAGGTCTTGTGTGCTGATGAGGTGATTGTGACTCCCATGCTTGGCAGGCCAGCCCAGATTCAGTCACATTCATTGTGCCCTGGTAATAGCGGCCATTGTCTCTATAACAGTTAGTGGTTACCTGGCTATAATCCATATTTGTAATACCAACATTGTTGCACGTCACTTGCAGACCTTTTCCTGAAAACCTTGGAAGTTTTTCACATTCCGGAAACCGAAAATGACCTCTGTTCTCGAAGAAAACTCCGCGACGTTTTTGTTCTTCAACAACTATCCAATCATTGTAACAGAATTGCATCTTAACAGCCATACAGTCTTCATAACAAATTGGTAATGCAAAATAACCCACCCCATCTCTGTCTATGCATTTGGGGAACGCATAAGCACATAACAATTTTTCAGCCCTACTTCGACAGGGCTCTTTGAGATTTGATATCATTTCTTTCCAGAGTCCGGTAGTAATTTTTTCATTGTCAAAACCTCCTGTGTAGTTGTACCAAACGTATCCAGTAGAATATTTTTTACATATTTGCCCATTGTATGGTCCACAGTAAAGATGCACTGATTTAATAAGTAGGAGCACAATAAATATTCTGTAGTATAAGTCCATTGTTTTATTTTATGGGTGTAAGAGAGTCGATGTATGTAATCTTTGTTCGTTGCATTTTACTATAAAGCTAGATACAACATGTTAAAAACACGATACTTGTACAATGGCGGACGTGGTTATTTTATTATGTATTGATTTTAGTCTTCGTGAAAGAAGCAACTTGAAGCGAACAAGAACACGAACAATGATGGGCATTGAGCAATCCGATCCGATGTTTAACCGATGAATGTCACTATGTTTTTTCATTAGTAACTAACTAAACCAAGAAATTAGAACAGAAACGAAGATAATAATTTTATGCAGGTTCTAAGATTTTGTGATATTTTGAGTAAAAGAAAATTAATAAACAAGGCCTGATAAAATGTAAATAAATCATCGAAACCAAACATATATCTTTAAGCTAAAATAAATAGTCGATTTTTCACATTAGGCTGGCAACGCAGCTTCAGTACCGCACTCAAGTTTGCTTTGAAAAGTTGGTAATAAAGGGGAATGTCAAAATAATAGAACATAATATAATACGAACCGAAATAATACCTTGTGAATGGCTGCTATTGAGAAAGTTAAAGTCGTCGTACTTGGTGATTCTGGTAAATTAAGTCTTAACCTATTTACACACACTTCTTGTTTTATTACACTGTTATAAACGAAAAGAATACACTTATTTTACTGAACAACTTAACATTTGCCAACATGACTGCAGCCATGACACTTTTGTAGGCTTGCCAACATTACATTTTATAGGTTATTTTGGCGGTAAAAACCAAGTGTTTTGTTTATGTACGTAAACACGGATAGAATTATACAAATTACTAGGGAAATAATTTTAATGTGATGTAATTTTTTTTATTGTATTAGTTTTTCGTTTGTTTAGACTTACAAATTCAAACAAAAAAAATGATAAAAATATGGAACTATTGTTTAATTAACATGAATTTAAAATTCATAAATTCATTTTAAACTTTTAGCCTCGAAATTTGTTAAACGGTGCTCAAATATAAAATAAATGTTAACATTTCGCACTTTTAAATAATCTAGGGTGATAAAGGTAGATATTTATAAAGCACATAGTCCAGTGCTTATTACCAATAACTACCACCCTATTGATGCCGCCTTTTAGCTTCTGCAAATTAACAATTTTTTTTCGTTGTTATAGGGGTGGGCAAAACATCGTTGACCTATTTGATTGCACACAATAAGCCGCTATTATCGCCAGGATGGACAGTAGGATGTTCGGTCGAGGTCAAACTACACAGGTACAAGGAGGGTACACAAGCACAAAACACGTTTTTTGTGGAGTTTTGGGATGTTGGCGGCTCTAACGGACATCGTAATACGAGAAACGTGTTCTATCAGCCTACTCATGGTGCGTTTGGCGACTGATTTTAATTAATTACATTTACTGCTAACATTTTAGGATACTTATTTATTATTTAATAAGCCAGATAATATTCGTGAACCCATACATTTAGAAATTACTTTTACTGTATAGGGGATTGGGAAAGTTGCTTTTTTTCACAAAACTGCATGCAAAAGATTTTTTACTTAATCTCTATTTAATGCCAATATTTTATGCACTGCATATTTAGCTAGGTAAAGGCCCATATTGCCCATAATCCTCCATCTCATTAGCAGGCCTAATGCGCCTTCTGTAAATATTTTCAACACAAGTTACCTACTGGTATTTTTATTCAGGTATTTATGTGCGAATTATCGATAGATTTATAAATTAGCAAATATACAATAGAGACAATAAATAAAGACTACTTATATAGTCAAATATATCCTATAAGTAACACGTATTGTGGGGTCAAAAAAGATACAATATCTGATAGTGAAGTGAAAGAAATACTATCTTAAGCTAGTATTTGTAATTTGTTTATACGGCGATGCAAAATAGTTGTCGATCGACTCACGCGCACAATCCCGTAAACTTGGTTGACATGCTGAATTGAGTTTGCGGCGAGACGGGGCGAGGGAATTAACAGTCAATTACGGAAAGTGTAGGGGTCAAAAACTTAGTATTAAAAGATGTTATGAGATGTATTATTTCTTAAAAAACACCATATAGTAATTTTAAAATATGTATATCTGGTTTTGCACATAAACGTCCACACAAGACATAAAACTGTCCACGCATCTGTATTTTACTGTTGATCTCAGTATTTTGTCTGTCATAATTTTATGTTCTCACACAGTTATTATTACATTCATTGTATAACACAAACGTCCAGTACAAGCGTTGACCACCCGACTAATTAAATTACGTTAGTTTGACGGCCCTACAGAATTTCTGTCAAACAAAAATTTTGCTCCTCGCTCAAAAAATTCTAATCCAATGAGATTAATTTTCTATGTATTATGCAGACTTTTTTAATACAATCAAATGTTTCAGGTATTATCTTAGTTCATGATCTAACGAATAGAAAAAGCCAAGTCAATTTACAAAAATGGTTGTCAGAGATACTGAACCAAGACAGTTCGAATCCGACACAACATGTAGATGTGGATCCTGAACAGTTCCTAGGATCTACTCAGGTAAACAGAAGATTCAACTTTAAAGAAATAAAAAAAAATATCAATTTAATATAGCCAAAGATATAAAAACAAATAACTGTAGCATAATGAAAGCTACTTCTATAGATTATTCTACGTAGGTATGAGTGTAATGGCATTCGCGATCCCTTAAAATATTTTTCGAGTATGAGACAAAAGACAGTCAAGGTTCCAAAATCTGTTTTCAGATTCCTATATTAGTGATTGGGACCAAGTTTGATTTAGCTGAAGAAAAACAAAGGAAGAATCAGTACAGAAGGTTAGCTAGCAGTATTGCAGAGCAATGTGGTGCAGACGAAATATTTGTGAATTGCCATCAGGCGAGGTATGAATCCGCATGAAGATATTTAGACTATTTTCAAAAAGAATTTTCTTACGTGAACTAAAAAATATTACTATTACTTTGCAGATCGTTGGCTCCTGGCACAAGTAACTCTGTTAAACTAACAAGATTCTTCGATAAGGTACCTACGTAGTTTTATCTATCTCATTTTTTCTTACATTCATTCGGCAGGCAAGCAGTACACACCCGTAGTCATTATTATATCTTTCTGAAGCTGTGATAGTGGTAAGACCATAGGACTGCCAAGTCGAAGATCTTGAGTTCGATCCCCACGGGGCACATTTCGAATGTTGTGTGCGGTTCGGAAATAATATATCACAGCTTCCGTGTTTCGGAAGGCACGAGAAACTTGGCACATGTCGAATTGCCGTCCCATCGGGCTATGAGAGTGAAGGAACAGAGAGCGCACCTGTGTTTGCGCGCACACGCTTGTGTACTATAATATGTCTCTCGTAGCTAGCTGGTGTCATAGTAACACTAGCCGCTGTTGCCATAATGGATCAGGAGACATTATATCTTTCTGTATATATTGAATGTTATATTGCAGGTAATAGAACGACGGTACTATTCAAGAGTGAGTCCGTTTACGGACAAGCGACGTTTACCGCAATACATTATGTCGACGTCGACGCCGCTGTCGAGCAACAAGCCCGCGCAGTATTTAAGCCCTCGCTTCTATCACATGGACTGATGGTTCCTATATAAGCTTATCTGTTGTATCATTCCAATGTATGTATTATAAAAATTGTTATGTAATTTATGTGGTATCTTAATTCAGACTTCCCTGAAACATGGTCTGTACACAGTGTAGGCTTACTTCCGACTGAAACGAGTTCTGTTTTAATTGAACTGAGATCAAGTTGGTATTGTGGAAACCGACTCTAGCGCTAATTTCTGTAGTGGCACGAGATGGAACTGTACTTGATCGAGAAATTGAAAGTAATTTAACTCAATTCGGTTTGTTTCCATAGTACCATTTCAGGTTCGAATCGACAACTGAATCGAAATCATCCTAAAAAAGTTTCGGAAGTAAGGGGCCTGATTAAAATAACGACTCGTTTCTCATTTGTAAAAAATATTTATTACTCTTATCAATCTATAGCGTTCAGCGGAAATTTGATCTTCCTTGATTACAAAGCCCAAATGCGGACATAGTCGACTTGTAAAGACGCATCCTGACCGTCATTAGAGTTCAGGTTCCAGGTCGGTAGCCATCCCCAGCGGCCGTTCCAGAAGTCAGTTGCGGCCTAGAAAGTAAAAATATTGTATTATTAAATATAGATTGTTTTTTAGGCAAGTCATAATCCCTGTTAGTGGTTAGATCGGATTACACTAAATCACAATGTATTCGGAATATATAACTTTATAATGAATACAATAATGGTGAAAGCATCAAAAACCAACATACTTTTAATCGCCTGTCGCCACCACACAAACTAGGGCCTTTGCCGCTATGGAAGTAAGACAGCGCTCTAAACGTTGTAGAGTGACGTCTCTCTTTCAAAGCAAAACTTCAGAAGAAATTAGTAGTAGGCCCATAGTTGTACTAACACTAAGGTAGATTTAACGTAAATAAGGTTTAATAACATGCTTACCGAAGGAGAGCCGTTCCACCAAGGTTTGGGTGTAGGGTTTGAGACATTATCGGGGAAGAATCCGTTAGTTCCTCCAACTGCCAAGTTGATAATGAGGTAGAACTGAAATGTTACAGATTGGAATCATTAACTAAATAATTCAGCATATCAACATTATGCAAATCACAGTCAACAGATATCGTAAGAAAAACTTTGAAAAATCAACTATTTTTTTTTTGGTAAACCTAAGATTATAGAAACAGTTATATCTATGGGGGAGAAAAGGAAAGGGATAATTGTAATTTTTCTGGTAATTCCTTTAAGATTGTAGAAACAGTTATGTATATGGGGGAGAAAAATGGGATGTTCTCACCTTTTCGTCAAAAGGTGCCATCTTGCTACCGTATCTCCAGGGGTTCTCGATCCTTGGGTTGGCGTTGAAGCCACCATACTCCCAGAAACCGCCATTGCCAGGCGTCGCTCGTCCAAGCTCGACATCGTCAATGCTGAATCGCAAGTAATCTGAAAAGATTAGATTGATTTTAATATTCGCATACTGAGCCTTTAATAGTTTACTTTAAGGCCTTCCATAAATAATTGCACTATCTTTGAATAGTTAAAACATAAAATTATTGGGATTTCTCGCGATATTTTACTTAAATTGATATAATAAAAAATCATACTTGGAGTCCATTCGAGTTGGTAACGGTGGAAGTTGCTGTTGTATCCAGCTGTGTTCCTTCTGAGCCAGTGCGCACGTTCCCAACCGTTCAATTCAGGGTACGGTCCGTAGTGAAGAGTGGAACCGGCTTCCTGCAACCAAAAATATATTATTTAGGACTGTATCCTTTTCAATATCTTAGGAAAAGCTAAAGTAAAGGTAATCTATAAAGTATATTGTTCGGATCAAAAACTTTCAAGGGGGTAAAGTTAGAAGTATTATACCTGTGTGCCAATGTGGAGGCCGTTATGTGTCATGGCACGGTTGCCCCGAGACTCGACTAAGTCGATCTCACCAGATGCGGGCCAAGTACCATAAGTGTTGTAAGCGGGCATCAACCAGATTGCTGTTAAGAAAAGAAAAAAAGACGATTGAATGCCGAACTTCTGAGTGTGTCGATTAATAGCAGTTAACACCAGCCATGGTTTTGACTTCAATGTCTATATAAAAATTATATTACTGGGAGGCTCTTTAAAAGCGAGAAACCTAAACATTTAAAAATGATTACCGGGCCAAAGCCAGTCTCCGGCGGGCATTTTAGCGCGAACTTCAACACGTCCATAGCGGAAGCTGAAGGAATTCACAGTACGGATACGTGCACTCTTGATGGGGTTCAAAATATTCGAAGGACTGCCGGTACGTTCGCAACCCCACCATCTTGGGTTGGTACACCTGTAAAGGAATTTACACCACGTAAAATAGCCATTGTGATATAAAGACGCATTTATGAAGACACTGATTAAGGGACCTAGCACCTCAAAGTAGAGTAGTCGTTCTCCGGCGTTTAGCACACTGTCACGATATCGACATCACAACTACAATCACATTAATTTATAAGCACTCTGATTTGTTGGGATGAGCATGCTTTCCAAACATTAGTCTTTAACCGTATCCTATTCGTGGCTAGATTACTGATATTGATTAGATAATGGAAACCAGTATTAAGATCGCTTTTTAAATAAGTCATTGAGATTGATCAAACTACTTTATTTTGTAGATAATAGCGTGTCTATATCTTATCTATATTTGTACATCTCGTCCAATTTCAATGTTATGCCTACGACAAATAAAAAAGTTATTCCACTGGCCATGCGTTTATCCTATCTTGATGTGTTCATCTGTGGTAGGCATGGTAGGTAAGTACGTACCTATGATACATATGTACACGAGTGTATGGTACACTCGTGTACACATATTTGATGTGTGCACAAGTGCACAAATTTAATAAATACTCTTTAAAAACTGCGATCCCGGAAACACATCTTAATTAAATTCCGTTTGCATACCCATATACTTGTTTGAACAAATGTTGGTAATGTCTTGTTTACCTGTCTGCGGGTGCGCCACCTTCAACGTTTAATGTACCAGAAGACAGGAAGGGCTCTCCGAACTGGTCGGAAGTCAGCGAGGGGCGGATGAACAGGCGTCCACTGTGGGTGAACGAGTTTGAACGGTTGTTGCTGTAGTACTGGAACTCCCAGTTCTGTAAAACATTAAACAGTCAATAAGTTTCATAGGCAATAAGATTTCATAGGCACGGAACAGTCCAGTTAAATAGGGAGACCTTTTCTTATCAGTGCTGTTGTTGGAACCAAAATCCTCTAAAATCTTTTGCGAAGCGCAATTAATACATCTGGTGTTACTTTTGACCGGTACTTCCCCTGTCCACACTATTTTACTAATAACTCGATGTTATTGCGATAAAAAACTATGAAATAACTTACACCGCCACCAGCAAGAGTGTTCTCATGCTGCCATTTCTCGAGATCGAAGCTGTTGAAGTCGTCGGCGAAGATGAGAGCCCCTGAGCACACGGTGACTGGGGCGTGGGTCCCACTGACTGTTGTCACACTGGGGGTGCAAGCTGCACCCAGCGACGCTACGGCTAACACGCCGGCTAAAACCGACCACATCTCTGTAACAAACAATTACAAGTTTGTTTTGTATTTGCACACTGGAAAAACAGTTAGCCAAATAGAGTTCTAGTCTATGCTTAACGAAAATTATTAAGGCTAAAAATAAATTATCCCATAAGTTTTAATATTAAGCCAAGCGGTCCCTAAAAATTTTAAATAAAATGAGATTGCTAACACTTTTTGTCGCTAGCGCATTTGATATCACAATAAAACACACACTCACGATTTTATAGTATAAAGTTTAATTACTACTAGTCACGAATAAAGGTAACGGTCGGTTTAGTTAACGTAAATAATGATACCAATTATACGCAGGTACTTACCGACGGGGAAGAACACGTACTGACAAAAACTTCGAATTCTCCGGAGTTTATATAATCTAAGAGTATCGATAACACAGCACTTGAATGATAATATACTAGAATTTAAAGAACTATACCGATGTTTATTGACGCACTAACAATATTTTGATCAACGATCAAAACAAGTATTTTCAGCGCAAGCCTAGTAATTATATTATCACAATTAAGTTGTTCTCTAGATTATCCTATCATCTGATTATTATTAAAATCAATCAAGTAATTTGATTCGCACTTGTATCACATGTACCTAACTCCTCTGTATTATATTCAGAATTAATTCTACAAGTGATCGTCTAATGAATGCTCCTACAAAAAACATAGGGATTGGGGAATGGGAAATTACAATTACAGTACTGTTGACACAGACTAGTAAGAACGTTTAAATGCATAAATACATTATATTATTATGCCTCATGATTTTTTTGAATGACGCAGGAACTCAAGTAGATGGGCACGTAGTTACTATAGGAAAATACGTTAAGGATAATCAAGTAGTCACTACGACCATCATAATTAATGTTAACAAACAAAATAGGTACTGTCCCATTTAATAATCAACATTGCAAACACTGTCTCTTTTCCATTATTATGTTAACTTCACATCCCATACTATGGCGAAAGTGTGGAGATATTCTAGATTTTAATGTTGTATTAGGACAAATATCTACTAATAAGGTTTTATTTAAATTTGACGTCTGACGACCATTAAATTTACGAAAAAAGGTCGGGATTACTTTACGTCAATATGCATTTCTTTTAGATCAATTATACACATTTCCTAAAATTTACAGTAATTCAGTAATTAATAAAAATGGAAAAACTTACTAGCTATCAGGATTACAATAATTGGTTACTCTGAAATTTGGCCATGGATGCATGGTAAGTACCCATTCCTTGGTTTCCAGCAAACAATGGTAATGCTAAACTGAAAAATGAACTGGAAAATGATCTTCGTGTATATCTTTTCAGATGGCTTCAGCATTAAAATTAATACCGAGGCTTTTATCTCCCGTTGTAACACGTCAGTTTGCGTTGAAGCACGCCAACTTTTGTAACTTCTCCAAAATATTACGATGTTCATCCAATGAAGCTACTACACAACCTCAAGGCCTAACGTGTTTTAACAATAACAACAAAATTGAATTTCGGCAATTGGATCCTCGGAAAAATGACAGGGGCGACAACTTGTTACAGCGTTCGAAAAACTCGCTAAGTTTCCTAAAAGGCTTTCAAAAATCATTTACATTTCGGAGGAAAGACGATAACCAAAAGAAGAAGAGACGAGTTCCTAAATTAATTTTAATTCAAAATCCTTTGACATGGTTAATGATTAAGATTGACTTTAGCGTGTTAAGGAATATATGGGATCCGTCTTTTGAAGAGAAAGAATTCAAGTTTGGAACGAAGCAGGTAAATATATCGTTGTTTCACTTAAAAGCCTAAAATGGTTCTCAGCTTTTAAGTGTACGATCCTGTCTATAGTAGGAGAAACCAACTACCTACTGTTTATACGGTTTTCAAAGGCAGAAGTTAAATTTGTATATTATGCTTTACCTATTCATATTCCAGGCTATATCGCGAATAACGCATGTGATCAGCGCTGGCCAGTTCGCCGAGTTAAACGGCTTATTGACTAAAGCCGCGCGGTTAAGTTTGATGCGAGAGTTGGACCGGAACTGGGGAGAAAAGCAACGCTCCCTGCTAGCGCTAAATCACGATGACATACAAATTTCTTCTCCACGGAAAGTTTATTTCATTCGAATAGCTGGTACGTATTTATTTCTGCATTAACATTGTACCATACTTCTCACTTAGTAACCAAACTTTTCGTAGATTTCTTTGTTGTTTTCACAATTATCATTGTACAGCGATTGTATCAATGAAATGATAAAAATGATAAGCGAATCTAATTTGATTGCGGCACTGATTGTAGTTAATATGGGAGGTGTAATTAATATTTATTCCTTATGGGTTCAAGACAACGTATCTTTTAAAGTTAAGTTTCATAGAATATTTTTTAACTCTCTAAGTCGGCATGGAACTAAATATATTTGTTTATTTTGTAGATAAGAAATTTTGTGATGTTGATATGGCGTTCCTAGCCCTAAAGTGGGCGCCTATTAATAGTATTGAAGCCCTTATATTCACTGAGATTTTTGCAAGATTTCACCGAGAGTATACACCTCACTCCATTCCAGAGTGGACTATAGCCTATTTTAAAGTAACACGCTTCGAAGTCTTGCGTCGATGACATACAACATTTTGGACATAAACTATTTTCGACAAGCATTTTATTTCAGCGCTGCGAATATGGATTCAATTAAACAGTGATACTCGACTGTTTATAACAATTGTCTAGTTACAATTGTTGATTCGTCGTCTAGACGGGGACGTTTTATTGAAAGTTTAAACGTCTTAATGTGCCTTGGAAAATTAAGTGTTGGTTGAACGTTGCTTTAAATAAAAAATATTACCAGTTGCTTGTCGCATGCTGTATTTGAAAGAGTCAGTCCTAGAATTACATATCTGGAAATAAATTTTATTTTAAATAAACAGAGAGAGATAACTACTCCGTTCACTCAAACATGCGTGTCACACATTCAAAGATTTTTTTACGAAATATCGGGCGCAAATTAGCGTTAAAAGTTCAAGCCATTTATCTGACCTATAGCATTTGGCGGTCTAAAACGATTATGGTATTTAATTTCAACGAGTATAACCAACTTTATGAAATAAATTCACTTAAAAATATATCCATGGGTTAAGTATCGCTGTGCGACGGACAGCGTTTGATAGATTTCAACTTTACATGTGTGCTTAATAATCTGCCATAACTCTGCTCTATGCGCATGCGTCATTTTTGAAGTGCTGAAATTCTAAACTTTAACTTCATACCTATATCTGTGACTATATTTTATGGAAATCACATTGATTATGTTTTGACATTTGGTAATTATTTTTTAACCTTTTGGTGAAACGTGTTACAAATGAATAAAACTATTATAACGAAACAATATTTTTATTTTATTTAAAAATATATTTGTCGAGGTATATTATCAAAACCAACAACCGGGTATTTTGGATTTTTCTTTTATAACGTTTAAAAGTGTTATTCATGCATTGGAAATAGTTCTTTGGTTTTGAAATATACTTTGAATAAGTTACAAAAATACGTTTAAGTATCTATAAATCTAGTAACAGTGTGGTTGGGTTTTCGAGGTAATTTTTCAAGTAATTGGAGAAACGTGCCATAGTAACGCCATCTATAACTCTGTGGTCGGCGGAGAAGCTTATCGTTAGTATGTGTGCCTTCCTAATGTTGCTTTCAGAATCGAATCTTGGTAGTACCTGAAAAGTTCGGAAAATAGTTATATCATCTAGAAAAATGGTTGGTTATTTACTCATGACGCTTACAAAGAAAATTTTAAAAGTAAATTAAATACTGGGTCTTGCGATTGTCTTTGTTGTGTAAGGAGAGCAACGAGAGACAATGAATGAAAGCAGATTTTGAACTGCTAAGAATGTTTCAAAGTTTGAATCTTGGTGTTCAGGAAGTTTTCACGAATTTTGGTGTTTTAAGGTATTTAGTGTACCAAATGTACCAATCTTTATTCTAATTTACTATGTTGAGATTCATATTCATATATTGTGTGCGTGCCACTACTATCGTTTATTTATTTATTAAGGTAAATAATCAATCACGGTTTTTACCTGTATTTTTCCAAGAGCACCTATTGCAACTTGCGGTGGTAATATCACAGGTTTAGTGTAGGTTCCACCAATCTGAAAAATAGAAAAATAAGTATCATATACGATATTTTTTTATACTTAAAGGACTCAAGTCTTTTCAAAAAGTTCTTGAGCCCAAAATGTCTTTAGGTAAACGTAGGAGGTTTACGTAGAAAAATTTGAATTTTATAATGTACAGAATAGAGATTTTGTAAGTAACATCACCATTATCTTAAAATATAATTTCCTTTCAATTATAATGTTTTTTTTTTGAGGACATTATTTCATCTTAATCAATAAAAACGCGTCATAGAGACTGCATACTCACAATGCCTATGTTTGATAAGGTAAATGTTCCGCCAGATATCTCAGCCAGCCCCAGCTGTCCTTTTACCCCCTTTTCTTGAAGACTGTTTAGTTCACGGGCTATATCTAATATCGTTTTACTTTGCACGTTCTGAAACAGACAGCAGGCAGGTGAAAATTATATCAAAACTTTTTTTATTGTATTTTAACACAATTTCCCCTGGTTTCTCAAACGCTGATCAACACAAAAATTTTAAGCTCTATGAATGGTTGTAAGTTTTACGCTCAACCAATCCCAGTCGTGATCAGTTGATTTGACAACAGTTTTGATCAGCCCTCCAGAAACAGGAAATCGGGTGTTAATTATTTCTGTAATACCTTGATAACGGGAACGACTAATCCATTAGGCGTATCCATGGCAACGCCGATGTTGTGATTTGCTTTGTAAATAACGTGTTCACACTTGCTGTCGAGGCTGCTATTGAGTATTGGCAGGTGCGTTAAACCCAAGGAGGTGGCTTTGATAATAATTGGCATGTATGAGAACTTGACTCCGCGCTCTTGAGCGATCTTCTTCAACAAATCACGAGCTTCAACTAATTTAGTCACGTCGTATTCTTCGCTATATCCGAAGTGAGGTATTTTCTGAAACGATACATTAGAATAATAATTAAAATTGATCTATCTTCGCTCATTGAAATAGGATTAAATGTATTATGACTACAGGAATAGTAGGTATATGGACCATTTAAACAATAACCACTATTGCGGATTCAATCCTCCGTTTAAAAGTTTTAAAGATTTTAGCGTAATTTCCAGGTTTGCGTGTTTGAATGTTTCAAACCACCAGCGGCACAAGGAATAAATTAAGCAGAGGCCGTTTAAATAGTGATTTACGTTCTTACCATTGCTTCCGTCATAGATTTCACCATTGCTTTTGTAAACCCGCTCACTGGAACTACTCTGTCTTCCAATAATACTTCCACTTTCGCTTGTGCCTTTACAACTGGAATTTCGACGGCTTTTACGCTTGTTGGATCAGGTACTATATTCGAGGCATCAGAGTCGATATTCAAATGTGCCAGCATATCTTCTTTGAGAATCCTTCCGTTTTTGCCGGTAGGTTTAACAGTACTTAAGTCTACCTGTAAAGCAATTAAAGTTGTTCAAATGTATATTTTTTAAGTGAAAAAGTAGGAAATGTTACATAGCCTTACTATATTGATTAACTCTTGTAAGATAAACACATAAATGGAAATCAGTTAGTGATGGATAAATTAGTCTATTGATAGATGATTTTTGTTTGTAAATTCACACTGAATGTAATGTAGACGAGTATTAAAAACTTACATTGAACTGTGCTGCAATTCTTCTAACCGATGGAGTGGTTAATACTTTTACTTTTTGGGCATTTTCCACCGCTGCTGATTGTGTCTTCGCAGGCGCCTTTTCCTCGTCCGATGACGAAGGTCCTGAAAAAGTGAATTTTAGTATTAGTACCTATACAATATGTATGTATGTTAGTATATGTATATATGAATATTAAAATTAATAAACATGTGTCGATTTTTATATATGTATATCTCCATATGCAATAATCATCATTACAAAGACAAAATGACAAATTTTAAATCTATTTATCTAAGAACAAATTGAGTCAAGCGAGACGAACATTCAGCGAAGTAAAGTATTGTTGCATTTGTGGATTCAAGACGTCTCTCTACACGACGTAGATCTAACCTTTCTTTTACAACTACATCAGTTTCACGTAAACGTTGGTAGACCGAGGGCCTACCGCTGGAGTTATGTATGAGACGTCGCTCTTCGTGCACTGTCATGTTTCCAAGCTTGCATAAAAAAATGGCGGTTAACCATTCTGCCCTTTTGAACGTATTAGTACATTATACCTTCATCTTCGCCGTCTTGGACTTCGATATCCACTAGGGGTTGTCCAACCAGTGCCGTTTGGTCTACCTCATGGTAGAGTCGCGTCACCACTCCATCATACCGACTGGTTATCGTAACTGCGGCCTTATCACTCTGCACCTCGCATATATTGTCAAATTGCTGCACTTTATCACCCACTTTCACGAACCTGAAAATATATAAATTTTCGAGTCGAAAGATATCTAAATTACACCTTTTTAAAACATTACTTTTAATTTGAATTATTAAATTAATTACATTGTAAATGATTGAAAAACATATTTTATACTAAGTAGGTTTATTTTGTTATACTTGAAGTAAATGAACCGATTGTCATTAACTAATGATGTTACGTGAAGAAGATATTGATAATTAATCGAAAGTGCATGAGCAAGATTTAGTAAATAAACTTTATCTTGTAAATAGAATATCTTTGTTTTGCATAAACAACTATTTCATCATATCGCGTAGTGCCATAATAAGTAGTCATAATAATACCCAAAGATTATGTTATTCGTCTGTTATATAGCTATTAACATGAATGACTGCTATTATTCAAATCGTCCTTTTTAACATCTATACGAAATTACGAAAATAAAACAAAGTAATAGCTTAAACATTTTAACTACTGAGACGTATCGCGCTTCAGACCATTCAAGTCTCCATAAAATGCAATTTTATTATTGTCTAAGTATCTAACTACATTAGGTACACGCTACGTAGGTAGGTACAGCGTTTAAAACAATATTTAAAATTGTAATTCGACATTCCTACGCCCGATGTGCGACGAAAAGCAAATAGGTATCATGAATTAAAACGATAAGATTTATTTTTAAATCACAAACTGCACTTCTGCATAGCGACACGGCTAAAAATGCAATGTTTGGTGTTTCATATCAAAAAAGTTAGGTTTTAAATAAGGTTTGATTTTATTCGTCAATGCAAACTACTGAGTAATACATAAATAACTTACCATTCTTTTATGACTACTTCTCGAATACCCTCGCCGATATCAGATAGTTTGAAGGCAACGCTTTTGTTTACTATTGAGCTGGTGTGGAATGTTCTATGGCGTATATTAGCATTGGTTATTTCACGTTTTAATATACGAACAGATTGAGATCGTTGCCTCTCCTGTAAAATAGACAAAAAACAATGAAACAAACGACACGAAATAAGATTATAACAGTTTAACTCAAGGTTATTTATTTAAGCGCGACCCACTACGAATAATCACGGGCTACGCTTCCCTCTGAAGATCTACCACCACATCTTAAAGTAAAATTGTTGCAGGAGCGAAACTGCACACTACCTAGAGAACCTGGCATTTCTCTTTCGTGACTGCAACTGTCTTACTTTTAGAGATAGTGGTAGGCCTCCAGAGATGGTCTTAAAAACATACATCGCGAGGAATGTTTCTTAACCATTTATTCTTATTGCATTTCTTAGTAAATCTCGAAAGGTATTACTAAAGCAAGGGACCATACATGAATCAAGATAAAGTCTGTTTTGTATGATAAAGAGACGAATGGGTAATTAAAAATGTCAACGAATAAAGTGTTTAACTGGTTACAATCAATAGTAGGTACCTATAGTTACTACACGACGTCTTTATTGGCTGTATTTCAATTAACGTCGGTTATGCTATGGTTTTATTTATGTATAATAATAATATATTTAAATCACCATTGTATTTATCGAAAATACTAAAAAAAGTACATCTACTGTAAAAAAAACATCATTTAATTCGGTCGGGTGGTATTCGGTTGATTATGTTTTATATTTAGTGCCGTAATATTTTCAAAACAACCCAGACTTATATTTAACCTAATTTACATATATTTAAATAAAATGGGCGTAACAACTATTGGTTTTATACTGTTTTGAACTCCAAATTGTTTCTTATCATTTTCGTAGTACATCTTAGTAATTCGATAATTAGTTGATAAGATTTGCTTATTTTATAATGCTGTTATCTTATTGCTATGAAAGAATAACGTTTTGATTTTAGGTGTCACTGATTATTTCAATCACGGTGATTAGTGGCTTGGAACACCGACATCGTACATGTTTTAAATTAATTAATTATAAATTCTAAAGTAACCTTTAACTTTGTGCTCCTACACCCGTAAATAACTACTAGAAGGAAATATGCGAGTATTCGTATATTTTTTATGCATAACTTGTTATTATTGAATTAATAGTTCCAGTCACGTTGTAAACATTAAAGGTAATAAGGAATTTCATTTAATGTAACTTACATTTCTCATAACCACACACACAGAGCTCCACCGGTTCACATTCTTCAAGTTCACAACACACTTTCTCATTAAGAACGACATTATTAGTAAATTATTAATATTTTTTACTAATTGTTAAGAGTCATGTCGCCGCGCCTCGCCTTCGCGAACACTACTGAATGTTATCGCCTCATTATCAGTGGGCCACGGCATTGATTACCATTTTAAACAATATTATACGTTTAAGTCAAATATGCTGTCACTGTGACGTAACGGAGTAAGGGTCAACGTTCGTGTATTAACTTAACTCATAACAGAATAATGAGATATAACTTGTTTGCGATACGGACGCTGTACAACGAACACTGGTGTATTAAACTTGTTTTGGTTATAATAATATCCTTATCCTTCTCGGTTTGTAACAATGTAAACAAGTAGTGAGTGGCACGCTATGCAGCGCGACAGTGTAATAGATTAGATTTCGCCGGTCGGTAAATAATTACAGCATAATCTGTGTAAAAAATGATATTCTGCGGGTGTGTCTAAATACACACCCAGATCAGTCTCATTACATGGCTAATGTGTGTGTGTAGTCAGTAGTCTTGTAATCATTGACTAAAATAAAACGATGTAATAAGCAATTGTTTTATTAAAGACATAATAAACATGTTAATAAAGTGAATAAATACAATAATATAATCAATAACTGTAATGTCATGTATGACGAGACGCAGGAGGCAACCCATATTGAGAATAACATCAGATTGCGAGTACATGATATTTAAACCGACGACTCCTATTCTAAATAGCTAACGTGTATCACAGAGGCGCTCTGCCAAGTGTCTGCTACCGATCATTGTTTTAGTTCACAGCAGATATAATATACGTACTATGTAACAACACACATCAATAAATAGCTTTAAAGTTACAACTATCATCTATTGCTTTTATTCGCTGCATAGTAGAATGGAACTAAATCGCTAAAACAATGTCTGTGCATCCATCAACTCGCGCCTTTCACAAGTCTATGAATATGCTGATATTTATCACATTGTAACTGCCTACATTGTATCTATTTACTCTGAAGAATATACATCATTATATTTAAATGTACTTAAAATAAATGTGTTTTAAAAAGATGTGATTCTGGAACATACTGGGTACTTCGTATATTTAGACTATGGAGATATAATGACACGTTTGTAGTTGATATTATATCTTCAATAATCTAGTCTTAGATAGAGAAACGCCCCTGGAAGATTTATTGTAACTTTGTACATGAGTGCTTATATAAACTTTAATATTCAATTTATAATTCTTACGATGAAGAACGTAAATATATTACTTATTCGGATATTGACATTTTGTTTGTACACATTTATTATTAATTCACCTATTAGCTACAGACGTTGCCTGTGAGATAACTAAGGAACAATATAAATAGTTATAAGAAAAGCATTAAATAAGTAAGAAGTTGCTCCCGTTTTTGTACAAATAGCTTCGACAATAAGTTATATTATATCACACTAGTGGCACTAACAAATAAATACAGTCAAGCGATTACATTATTTTATATTTCAGGGCTTTGCATATATTTTAAGCTGCTAAATACAGTTACCAAAGTACAGACTTTATATTGACTGGAAGTTGCTTAAGACAGTATTACAGATATCGGGAAGATTCCTGAAATCAATGGAAGACGTTGCAAGCTGTCAGAACCAATACTAAAGTATAGATATTGATCTGAAAAAATAATGGAAGTTGTAAAGACGTAAAGTTTGTTCAATTCCTACGATAAGTTCGTCGGTCGTTCCGAAGTCGTCTTAAATGCATGTGGCACTCAATCCTCATTAGTAACTCAAAATACACAACGTACACATTTTCAAAAAGCGACATGATATACGCAGCGTATGTTAGTTAATAATTAATGTCATAATGATTTATACCTTATCAATTTATAATTTCAATCTAGTTGTTATTTAGTTATCAAAATTTCACTAGCCTTTTATAATGTTATTTTATTACACCATAAGAGCAAGGCCAACATTTTTGTAGATTGCAAAGAAACTTAGAGAATGTTGCAATATTGTCACCGGTATTAGGTACTTACACCAGAGGGGACACATTCTGTTGCTGAAATTGCGTCCTCATGTAATAACAAATTTATAGGTGCAATATAACACTATTCTCTAGCCGTCTTTTGCTACTAGTAAAGTCGTTAAGAAAGCGTTTTACGGTTATGATCACGTTGACGATGTAAATGTGTGATTACCTAGTTCATTATTGAAGTCCGATCGTATTAAACTACTGCGTTAAAAAAATTAGCCCACCGAGAACACGCTACACCATTAGATAATTACTAACGAGACGAGACAAGACGAAGAACGATATGTATTCGTGAGAGACACCGTACAATCAGGACGTATGCTGCGATAATAACGCTGACTGGGAGAAATGAGAATGAAGGGTCATGGCAAGCGGCCCCAGCACAAGTCCGTTGGCTTAGGAAGTATGACGATGGAAGACGTAGTACAATTATTGCACAACAATATCAAACATCTCTGGCATTAGGTACACTACTAACCTATTCACCGATATGAACTCCACAAAAATAATGAAAATCTTGTCCCAATAACAAAGGATACACAGGTACATGTCGTGATTCAGTAAGTTCTTAATAAAATTAGATATCAACTTGACACTGTTCTTATTTGTCAGTTATATATATTTTCTTTACAAAACGTAAAAATACTCTGCAATATTATTATCAGAAAATTTATACACGTACATACTTTTATAGTTAGTAGTTCTCTCTTGTTGCCGTAGTCTATCGAGTTATGACATACATACAGGGTGACTTCGAAGTCGTGGGCAATATTTTAAACTAAGACACTATTAATGATACTAATTGCGTTAGGGCTATTTTTACGTAAAAAAAATAATAATAATGTAGGTAGTTACCTAGTTCCCCCCGGCGGGGTCGGGCATTCTACGCCCGGCCAGGCGCCGGAGGGGTCGCAGAAGTAATCCTCTTCGTTTCCCGTGACCCGTTGAAGGTGGTGCACACCGAAAACCCAGGGGTTTTAGTGGGTACGGGGCCGCCTCACGTCCCAAGCCCCACACTCCACAATTCTTTTTTTATTTTATTTTTGCGTAAAAGTAGCCCTAACGCAATTAGTGTCATTAATAGTGTCTTAGATTAAAATATTGCCCACGACTTCGAAGTCACCCTGTATAATGGTTACCTATACAATAGTGATGAGTGAGCTATCCTCGTTGTACGGTCTCTTAAAGTTACGTATTATCGTCGACAGATTTAGTACAGTTAGTGCGAACTACATGTTTCTAGTCTGACACCGTACAAGTATAATGAAGTAACAACATCAACTAAACATCGACGTGAATTATTATCTATGTTAATCATTCAGACATCACACGGCCCTCACTTGGTCGGTATACTCAACTCTTGAAAATCCTAACAAAGTTTTAGAAACGAGTGTTTTAAAAGTTGTTCTATATGTCAATGGTACATTTTGCCTTTTTTATTAAGCCCTCTTTTTGTTAACGTGTGATGTTTGAATCCTTCTCTATTGAGATGTGTTATGTCACTTAATGTTAAGTTAACAATAATGCATTGTTTAATGCTTACACAATATGAGTAAATACATTGACTAAAAGCTCAGCTCTTAGCGTTTACATGAACTCGAATATTTTGTTTGTAAGATATTCCAAATGTGCATTTTGAACATTAGGGTCTTAAAGTTATTTAGTTTATTTATAAATCTGCTTAGTAATGCCCAAATGAGACTTTGTAAACCAAATATAAGTTAAGATATTAGCATGAATGTTTCATAAATAAGTAATTTGATAAATTACTCAAACTTGAAACAAAAGAGTAACAATTGCTTCTACACTTTTAACCGAAAATACACAGTTATCTACATCTACATTGACCACATCGATTTGAGAGAATGCTAAGAATTCTTCCTTTAAGCTTACCTATCACGGTATATCTGCCTTAGTCGATGTCGAAGACATAAAGAATACCAAGCAATTAAGTAATCATCGACATAACCAATTAAAAAACATTCACTTGTATCTCTGACTACAGAATGGAAATATAGCTTTACTGCAAAACTGAGGTACCCAAATAAATGCACCTAATACTGAAAATATTATAAAATTCTACTCGTTCTAGAACCCTACTACCGACATCGACAAAAGCTCTCTAATACTCCGACGTTACACAAAAGACCTAATTTCGTTGTAATTTTCAATAGGATCTTTCACGCGCATATCCGTCTTAAATAAACCAACGTATGAACAAACAGCAAGTATCTAATTTTGTTACCTACGATAGGATGCTAAACTGACGAAGCGTAGAATATTTAGATCTTGAGATTGAAAGTAACAGATAAATCTATTTAGTATTCGTGCATCGTGTATGAGTTGTCGTTCAAAAGTTGTACTGCTTCGGCGATAGTCCGATATAAATATATAAACATAATACATTGTGCAGGTACACACGTCAGAAAGACCAGCACCAACCATCAGTAATTTGTGAATAAGTACGATTATATTAAGCAGTGTTGACGTCACGCTACGAATATTATAATGCGGTGCTGTAGATGGTATCACTGGAACTTTGCTGATTGTACTCCACTACACAACAGGCACTTATTAATGTATTGACATTTTCTTCAACGAAATAATCTTGGCGCCTTACGTTTAAGCTTGAATTCCTTCGTCACAGAAGAGTTATGATGAAAATAGCACATTATTGATGAATGTATACAATCATATTGATAATATTTAATATAAATTCGCGCAGTAACTTTAATATTTTATCACGAATTTAACACATCTTAACACTAATAAACAATTAATTACTTTAACATTAAAATACTTTTAGAATTCCACATTTGAATTGTTAATTGCTAAAAATTAGGTATAATTACAATTCCATTATTCTATCAGTGTTTCAGTTTGGAACAATAATCGCTCATGTTGCATCGTTACGGTCTCATAAAACTTTTGCACGTTATCATAGTGTTCTGTGTACTTGAGCGTTGGTGGTAGCGACGCATGTCGTATCTATGTAAACTGTCGGTACGTCGACGCTAGACTACTTTTTCACACAATTAATACAATATAACACCATCACTCCTAATAATTTGTCATATTCAACTTACACTATTTCACTTATTAATTGTTCATTGTTTCACTGTGCTAATGTTATTTCGAGCGAACGAGAAAACGTTATACAAATAACAAAATAAATACTTATTAAGTATTATATAACAGGAAGCTCTTTTTGTGAACGAAACTTATAACGGGAAATCGCACTGTGCCGCATTCCACTTAGTTTATAACTTCCACGTGTTCGTAAGCACATGAATGCAGCCACAGCGTACGACGAAGGTTACTTAGAAATCAGTGGTATGAGGCGCGAACGTTCGCTCAGCCTGCGGTCAGGGGGACTTGATAGAGGGCGACGTGTGCGTGGGGGAGAAGGTGTGTGGCGAGACGAGCGGCACCAGCTCGGGCTGGAGCCGCGGCCCGCGTCACACGGCCGGCTCCGGCGCCACCGTCATCTCCGCGAACTTGACCTCGCGCCCGCGCCGGAACGACGTGCTGCGCCGCGGGGGACTGCGCCGCCGCGCCGCCGCCGCCGGCTGCAGGCTGGCCGACGACGCCTGCGTCAGCAGTCGCGGAGGCTGCGCCACCCGCCCGAACGGTGACTGCCGGAGGAACTGCCGGGCGACCATAGGTTGCCAGTATGATGTTCCTACGAAGAATGTTTGTTAATAACGCTTATCTATATGTCTTTAACAAGCACAACCATCATCCTTCCTCCTTGCATACCTTTAGTGTTAGTAGTTCTTGCACGCCACGCACTGCTGCGCAGGCGGCCGCGCGTGCCCTCGTGCACGGCGTCCACGCTGGCGGAGCGCGTGAGATGTGACGGCTGGCCCTCGTGGTCCGCCACACCGGCGCCCAAACCCTCGCTTACTGAATACAGCTTATGCGTTATGTCTTTGCCTGAAATTAAAACGAACATAATTTTTCCCTAATTTTCCTTGAATTATGCTTAAAATAGAGGTTACAGGATATTATGTGTAAATTTGGCATGACTTGAGTAAAGACGCAAAAAATGTTTATTATTTACTGCGCGATAGGATGTCCTGTGGTAATCAGAATTGTTGAATTAACTGCGCTTTTACCGCCTCATAAATCTAAAAGTATTTTAGACGCGCACAGGATGCAATGTCTCTATCGTAAATCTCGAAATTGTTTAAGTGTATACAGGACATTTATGTGTGTTAAATCTATAAATCTATAACCAACCATTCTCAAATAAGCAATAACCGTTATACTGCCAATGTTATGACATATTTATTATGTTCTCGTGCGTAAGAAAATCTACTTATAGGATTGACTTTGACCGGTCTATTTCTGAAACCTGGACGTATACCTAAACCCTATTATTGTACGAATTACGATACTTGTTCTAAATCATTTACGTATTAGTAAATTTCCAATAAGTACATTGCTTCCATGTTTCGCTCTATGTGTGAATCTGTTTACTATTGTATATGCCCGTTTTATTGTTCTAACAACCCTGTTTAATGAAATGTTTACTTCGTTAGGAAAACTTTATTATAGTTTCAAAGAAACACAAATAGTGTATTTATTGGCAAATAGCTTCTCATTCACGCCCTAATTCGGTTTATATACCTAAACAATAGTCCGGCCACGGTTAAGAATTCCTTTATACTAAGGATATAATAGAAAGCTATTTCACCAGTGTCGTGCCTGCCTCGCATTTGCAACGAAGTTCGGGGAAACATATAAACAAGTTTGTACGTCTCGTAGGACCCGGCACGGAATCGTGACTCTGAAGATCTCACGAAATATTAAGGTTTAAAGAAAAATATATTGAATTCATTTTGCTCTACAAAACAAAATCTTCAATAATTAAACTTAAAAGTGACTTTCTTTGACTGCTCTACATTCGTGTTTTAGAGCTGAGGAATTACATCCCCTTGTAGTTTTTCAAACACTTTCTATTTTCATTCATGATCAGTTTCAAAAAGTCGTCTTAGATTCAAGATGAACTCTATCTCTATCTCTCTCCGCAAACCTATATATTTCGCGAACCACCTAATAAAGAAACGTTATTAAAGTTTCGTAAGAATTACTCGCAACAAAAACATTAAAGGAGACTGACCTATAAGGCAGTCGAGCACGACCTTGAGTGCGGGGCGGTGACGCAACACGCGCTCCAGGCGCATGCGCGGCCAGCATACGCACGTGCACACTTCTTCCGCGATCACGCTTACCTGAAGAAAATAGGGGCTGTCAAATACCACTGAAAAACTTTAAAGAAATAATAATAAAGAACAGATATATACTCATTAAGCGTTATAATATATAACTTAATTCAAATGTAGAGACTATAAGAATTTAAGCTAGTAGGATATTAAACTTTATGGCGTTTCTTACCCTACTTTGTTTTTATGCGAATTCATCAGTCATTGCCTAATGCGGATGACTTTTATTTGTAAAGATTAATCCTTTCGCCCGATACAAGGTGTTTTGAATCTTTATAATGTCGGTCGGGAAAGCTCTATCTGATTTATAATATTAAAAATAATGTCTTTTGCTGTCGTTGTCCTTGTTCAAGATAAGACGGACGATAAATAATTTCGTCAATCTTATTATATTTTAGGTTGTCTTTCTTCCTCTGAATATTTTTCGAATGAATTGTCTGACATGAGCAGACGATTCATTTCAATCTAATCCAACTCTTTGGCATCTACATGTATGACATACGTAATAAAGTGTTTGCTATAGTCCTAATTCTGGAAAAAATCAGGCTTCTAAAAACTAAGTATTGGAGATGTAATTACCGATTTTTTCATACCAATTACGGTATAAATACAAGAAAATACAATAATTATAAAACGTAAGTCATAGAAACAACGAAACTATCTTTGACTGACATCTTGATATGAATTTTAATACACAAATACATCAAAATGTCCACACAAAAACTTGATATTCATGCATATCAGTTCTATAAAGTTGGAGAGAACGTGTCTCGAAAGAAGTCGTAGATAAAGATCTTTTGCCCAGCACTCGTACAGATTCAAATAAAGTAGCCTCGAGTTTTCCAATAAAGTGAGTCGCTTTTCCGGATGATCCGCTGTTGTCTCCAAGCCTTATATGCAGCTGTGTATGTTACGGAGTAGCGAATGCAAAGAATATTATAGTAAACTTGAAATGAGAGACCGCGGAAATGTAAATAATTCTGTTTTACGCTTTATAATGTTGTGTAATAGCAAATATGTTTAGCATTAAGAGTTTTTATGGCACCTGACTTTTATGATTATGATTTGTGTGCCAATATTTAACTTTACATTTCAGCCTAATAGTTACTTTTTACTTTTATGAAGACGCATCAATGTGATTAATACAATAACACTGAAAAGGTGAGATATCATAAAGATGAAACATTCGTAAATAATTGTAACTAACTACGCATATATACCGCAAACTGTCTGTCTATTTATTTAAATGGTCGAACATAAACATAATTGACCGTTGTTTTCTATTCCCTATAGGAGTATTTTTGGTTAAATATTCTTCCTCGCTCGGGGGAAGACGAGGGGTAAATGAGTCGTTCATTATTGTGCACCTGTCGACGACTCCCCCGCTCTCCCCCGACCGAAACATAGAACAGACCTTTGCAATAACTTTGCTATACTTATAAACTGCTCTCTCCAACAAAACAATTGCATAACGTATTTAAACGAAACACTTACGTTCAAATTACAATTAAAGTAATAATAAAGTCGTTCTTTATTTTGTAGTCAGCAAAGAAGATATAAAATATTAATAGAAACTTCAAGAAAGAGCACATAATACAGAGACGCATCGATCAGTGTTCTGTCTATTGGGACATACATAATTGAACGTTCACATCGATAACACACAAGTTTGAGATGAAGCGTATCAGAAGTTAATGATATTACTTAGAAAATGTATGGAAAATTAACATTGTTCTTTTAAGGCAAGTTACAATAATACTTTTATTCGCAGTGAGACGAAAAGAAGCTACACATTCGCATCTTGTTATCTCTGTAATAACGACAGCAGTTTTTTTATGTCGCAACATGTTTAGGAACGTTAATTTTCGTAGTTTTATCAAGCATTATGGATCCAGTTTAATAAATCTCCAGTCATTAAGATAATGCGTTATTCCGTAGCGCCTCTGAATTATTTAATGTAATTGTGCCTAGAATTACAATGAGTACTCGTCCGAAGTGATACGAGAAAAGATGTTAGGCCCCTCGCCCACGGCGACTTTTTGTAGCGATGCAGTCGCGCGTTTGTCAAAAGCGCGACTGCATCTCTTCCAACGCGTGTTAGTCGCATTTGCAACGCGCTACAGTAGCGATGCCAACGCGCTACTAACTTTGACGTTCTATAACAACTTCTGAAATTAAGATTCAAATTTTTCAGTATTTTGAACATTGTTACATGATGCCCCGGCTGCTTACTTACAAGTAGCACCAAAGACAACGTCACTAATATTGCCTCTATCTTGCAACTTCTAATCCAAGGTATTTTTTGCCGCGTCTGCATCGCGACCGAATCTGGGCCTGTGGGCGAGGGTACACAGCTAGCGACCGCTTCGCGTCTGTATCGATGCTACGCGCGACAGCATCGTGACTGCATCGCTACAAAAAGTCGCCCGTGGGCGAGGGGCCTTAACGATATTGGCTCTCATCTTTCATGGATAGAATTACGGCGTCCGTGAGTTATTTTGTCGTTCGATAGAAATAATATTTCATGAAAATCGGCAATCTGTACATAATCATGAGAAAGGGAGAGGTATTTATCATCCGGATTGCGTCATTCATACAATAAAGAATAATTTGTTTTACCGATAAATACGTATATTATTAACAGAAAGTATTACAAAGTTCACGTGGAGATACAAATAGCAATATATTTGAACTTACCTGAAAGACGTCATCAGACTGTTCTCGATTGGCCTCCCACTCCGGTGAGTCAACGAACTGGTAAGGTTGTATAAAGTGGAGATGTGTTTCGTCACAGCTCACTCGCATCCTATTAAAATAAACTCATATGTCACATTCCCATACGTATGAGTCAAACCCT
Organism: Chrysodeixis includens; assembly: GCA_941860345.1. Classification (NCBI taxonomy): domain Eukaryota; kingdom Metazoa; phylum Arthropoda; class Insecta; order Lepidoptera; family Noctuidae; genus Chrysodeixis; species Chrysodeixis includens. The sequence continues at coordinate 7,396,799 of OW796098.1, read as the reverse complement.
CTTTAAGCTTATCAATGGGAGAGAAATCTAATCAGACTAATAAATACGCTAATTTGACATGACTTATGACTGCCTATAATCTTTAGTACACCGATTAGGTATAACAATTGAACCTGGTAACTAATATAATTATACACCCGTAATAAGTAATAATTCAGCTAACGCTACGCTAATTGCAATGGTAATTGTAAAATTAAATTTCATAAACATTATACATGCACGTTTTACATGGTAAAATATAGAATTATGTAAAAGTCCTACCTTGAGTACTCAAATTTATTACAGAGCTGCTATAAAAATGGCTTACAAGGGAATTAGAATCATTAGCTTATGGCTGCCGTACATTACCCCCGTGCCGAGCCCAGGCAAATGCAAAGCTTTTAACAAGTGAATAGTATACCTATAGAAAGTGGCTGAAACAGAGTACCTAACATCGAAAACGTTTTGAAAGACACACCGGGCTAAATATTCAAAATGGTTTCCAGACTTAATTGAGCCACTGACATCAATTTTACTTATATTACCCATAGTTTTTTAGACTGTAATAAAATTACGATACATATATTCTGTAAATACAACCTTGTTAATTTTTCTATTCAGTGTTGCTACGCACGCAATGCTTCAAGCATTATTACGAACAACGATTAGGGTCTGCGTAATATTTGACCCCAAATATACGGGTTCACGATTGAACAAAAGTTTTTATTCAATATTTTACTCTACCATTTTATCAAAGCTAGAGAACGATTCAGGTTTTTTCATATAATTGCTGTAGAGACAATATAATAATAATCATTTGCATGTTAGTAAAGGTATTTTACTAACTTTTTAAAACTAGCTTATTAAGTGCAAATTACTTGTACTGTGTTTGCATACTGAAGCACAATGCATTAAAAACTTAATAACATCAATTTTGTGTACTAAGATTGCGTGCACTTTGTAGCAGTCTAAGGAAAAGCTCTAAAATTAATTATTGTCAAGCCCGAATCAAAAAATGAAGCGAGAAATGAATATACAGACAAATATTCAAATTCAATTAAAATATTGTTCACGAAAGACTACAAAAAACTTGTATTGACTTTATATTCCTTTCAACTTAACTTCAGACAAAACATTTTACAGGTAATGGTTGTGTTCAATTAGACAGGGAATATTTAACGATGCTTCTTTTATGTTGGAGCACAAGACATACCCGTTCGTACAATGCCAGCGATGATAAAACAAAGAAAAATATTTCTTTACGAGTAAAACAAAAGGAACATGTGTAGGTATCTTATTTTACATTGCGAGGGTCGACGTTCGTCTTTGAATTGTTTATTTTGTAGCCCGGTACCCTCGATATTTTTCTTTATGAGATTTTTGGGGACATCCATTTAGTATTTAATTTATACCGTAACAGATGACGCATCCCCAGACAGAGGTGTAATAATTAGATAGCCTCGGTGTCCCTTAACACTTTATTGATTGTCTTCGGGAAGTTCTCACTGGGGCTATAAAGGCATCGATACAGAACTATGAAGCACTTCTATTAAATGCTAACCACATACTCTCTACGTTTCTACAAAGAGACGTACAGTAGGGTACATATACTATGGAAGAAAATAGATTTAAAATAAAACAGTATAGAGTATTTGTTGAACGTACTTTCCCTTTAAAAGTATTGAGAGTCTCTCGTCGGCGGGCGTGACTTCTTCGACGGCGTACGCCTCCCCGGGGTCGAGCCGCACTATCCTGGCTTCACGCGTCAGTTCTGTGAAGTGCTTCTTGTTCACTTTCAGAGGCTTGAACAGCTTCAGGTATAGATCTGTCAGCTCGAGTGATAACGCTGGCGGGAGGAACCTGCCACGAAAAATATATTGAAAGATAAGAAACATTAGGTTACGATAAACTCACAGATTCACACAGAGATTTGTAAATCATTTAGTCTTCTGAATATTTTTTTTTTGTCGTGTAATGCGAACATAAGCGAGTCAGAAAAAGTTGAGAAGTTCGCTTTATAGTAAAATAATTCTTCTTATAAAGCTGTTTTGCCATCACATCTTAATAAAAAAATGTGATAATACATCACAATTGCTTGCAGTACGTAATGAATATTGTAGCATGTATAGGTATAAATACGGCAGTGTAAACATAATGAGCGTTTCCTTGTGATTAGACGATCACAGCATGATATTAATACTGCTCAGTGTAAATGATGTTCCGCATATAGATTGATAATTAAGTCCAAACAGATTAACTCCAAACGTCTTACCACAAAGGTATAATATCTGTTCCTCTTCTAACAGAAAATAATAATAGAGCATTAATTTTCTTGGCGACGCACGGAACATATTCGAATAATATGTTTTTTGGAACCAAAAGCGACACAGCTAAACAAACCCTGTCGCCAAGTTTCTCGGAGCATGAACATGAAACAGCAGGATGTGCCGGATCTTCATAACAAATCTTGAAATATATTGGTATAACTGCCGTTGTAGTGGGGAACAGAGCAAGAAGTCCCTTTATGTGCTTTGAATGATTCAGTTCTCATTGAAGCCTCGCTCGCTCGCGTTCTTGGACTCGAAGCTTATAAATCTATTTGTGGATGAATGTTCTCTGAAGTATTCCGAGATGACTGCGACGTTATTCATGAGAAGTATTTATTGAAGCAACAATTTTATCTAATAAGTACCTATATCTTTATAAGCTTAGCGTAAGCTTTGTTCGAATGTCTATAAATAACTTTCAGTCCTGATTTCAGCGTTAACTGCTAAACTGTGCAGGCAAACCGAAACGCGCATGTGGCAAAACTGTACGATTTTCAAGGCTCTCACGCTCCGATTTAACTACACAGTTGAACTATACAATAGACCGTAACAGGTTAGTTTAAGTTCTCCTAACAGAAAACATTTTTCTTTACTCGTACGAGAAAGTTACTTCGATAATTGTGATGTAAATAGGTAATCTTTCGACACTGTATTTGTAATTGGTTATCCAGCTACCTTATTATTAAAAACACAGTGTGTATAGAGTTGACCAGCACGAGCGCCAGACTCCAGGCGAGCACGTCGGGTGCGCACACCTCGGCGCCGGCCCACAGCCCCATCAGCACTGCGCCGGTCGCGGCCAGCGCTCGCAGCACCAGTATGCTCTGCTTGAAACTCTTCGGTGCTAGGAACGCGATCGCAAAACATAAGTTTGCCGCCTACGAACAAAAACATTTATATAGTTAGGTTTTCTTCGAAAAAGGGAGTAACTAGATAAATAGCTGCTTGATGAACAAATAAGTTTTACGACACCAGGTTTTTCTCCCTCACGGATCAATTTCAAACAAAGGTTATAGGAGTTTAGCAAACGTTCAAATCACATGAACAAACACAGCGTTTGTAGAACACTCAAATGCCATCCCATGCGGGATTAAACCGCGACACGTCAACGCAAGGTAATTGGCGTGGTCACTTACTGGTACCATTCGGATGATGATGCAGTAAATGGTCAAGATTGGTAGTTAATAAGCAATTTAGTTTTTAACTTAGTAATTACTGTTGTGGCACACATACATAATACGGCTACTCAAAAGTGATGAAAAATTGGGTTACCTGAAAGAGGTCTTGTTGGGCGTTGGTCCACTTTGCGCAAAACCAGTGGTGGTGTTCATCAGTCGAGTTCGAGTTGAGCAGGTCGAAGTCGGTGTCGAAAGTGGCGTTCAGCCGGGTGGCGTTGTAGACGAGCGTGGCGTTGAGCCAGGGCGCGGCGGACGCCGGCGCGGGCGCGGCCGGTGCCGGCGCCATGCTGGCGGCGCGCTCGCGGCCCGCGCCCCCCCGCGCCGCCGCCGCCCCGCCCCCCGCCCGGCCCGAGCGCTCCTCGCCGCCCGCGCGCTTCTCTCCGGACGACACGAGACGATTCAGTTGGGCTCTCGCTCTCAATATTACCACCTCCATCACCACACCCTGCTGCCCACTTCACGGTACACCACACCCTACCTGTGAACAAAATGCATTCTTTAAAAACATTGTCAAAGTCAAGCGCAGCTGCCTATTTTCACATAGTTGAAAAGTTACCAAAATGTACCCAACTATTACAAATAACCAAAATACTCAAGGATAGGGTTGTACGCTTTGATAATCAAAGCCGGTGGCACAAAAATATGCGATAGAGTGTACAAAGTTACATTTAGCCAACTTTCACTGTTGTTGACTACGTACAGTACGTCACTAAATACAAAAAAATTAAGACATGAAATCGTAGGCACTTTCTTATGATTAAAACAAATAGGAAGTGTTTAATTAGCTAAGGACTAAACTTCAACGTTTTCGAATTTGCTAGTTGAAATAAGAAACAAAACTACTCTAACTAATTAAAGCGGCGAGGAACTAAAATTACGCCACTTTGCTAAAAATCTATATTGCACGGATTTGGCCCATTGACCTGTTTTGCAGGAATACTTGTACGCGACTTTAAACTAATTTTGCTAAATCTTCTGTGCGAAACTAGAATAAAGTGACCGTGTTTATATGGCGTAGCCTCACGTAGCCGCCGCGTAGCAACTTGCTACGCATACCACGCTCCTACAGATATTAGTTTTTCTTCATCTCTAAACTTCCCCCCGCTTATTTTGCGGAAGTTATATTTCATAAAACTCCTTGCCTTCATAACTTCAGCTTTATAACAGCATTTTTTAATATTGTAAGCTTCTCAAATATTTTCAATATCAAGTCTCCTAATGAATGTATCTGTCTTGCTTCGATGTTAATAAAACAAGACTGCTTAAAATATAAAAATAAATTAAAGCTTCGCTCATTTATCACCTAGTTGAATAATCCATTACCTAACCACTTGTTCTTAAGAAACATTTACTATGCTAAACTTAGTCCAGACATGGAGTAATAGTTTGTTACACTACCTTATTCACCAAAACACAAACGTTGCACTTAAAACCACTTAACTAAATGGGTCACTTAAATAGAATGAGCTAGCCACGTCTGCCTTATGCCGTCTGAGCTGTGGGCCAAAATAACCACACAGTGGAGTCCATTGTGCAGACAATGAGGCAGCATAGGGTGTACCGCAAATGCAAGGCGACGCGGACAGACTCGCAAAGAATGTACAAAGTTTCGAAACACATTAACAACCCAAGAATGTCTTCTTGTAACGAATAAACCCTATAGAGTCATAAAGTCCGTCATAACTTAAACCTAAATGCAAAACATTTTGCATTCTCTAATGAAATATGGCTACGAACAAAACAATAGAACTAGTTTATTTTGTGACGGAACATAGGATTGTATGCAGCGGTCGGTAGGCGTGTAATCCGCGACATTTCCGCACACATTAAGTCATCGGGCAGGCGGCGGCGCGGCGGTTCGGCTCGGCTGCGGTCCGGCGGCGACTTGGCAGCGTCGCAGCTGCGTGGCGGCGGCGTATCTCCGGCGAGGAATCCGCGCCTGCTGGACTCGCGGGGCTTGTTATCGCCGCATCAACACATTTGCATTGAATTGCATTACTTACGACCCGACCGATGCATTACTACGATACATTTGATGAACTGTTCATTTGGTCCATTATTTCAGGCGATTCACCAACTGTGGTTTATTTTTAGGTCAACATGAGGTAATTCGTAACTACAGTAAGATAATTAATCTTAGTCACACGTCTACCCAAACAAAGGTGTGTAATGTTTTCAGGGTATGTTTGCATGCATGTTGATTTTTTTTCCATTTTATGTTATGAATGCCTCTAGTAGATTTGATGTATGGAATATCGTCACTTTGGGACCTGTAGTATTTATTATATTCATTTTCCGAAATTATCACTACATACATCCAAAATCAAAGTCGCTGTCGCTGTCTGTCGTGTGTTCACTTAAACCTTTAAAACTACGCAACGGATTTTACAGCAGTTTTTTTAATAGATACAGTGGCTCAGAGAAAGATTTATATTATATATGTTTAATACATCAGTATTTCACCCATGCAAAGCTATCGGTTTAGTAAATAATAGTTAGTAAATAATATCGGAGAAAATATCCCGAAAATTGGAAAATGGTTTTATATAGCGGTCATTTTATGTTTCAAATTATTTACTTACTTGTTTTTCAAAATAAAGAGTAGAGGCCCACTAGAGTGATACAAATACTCATAAGTTACAACTAAAATACTTTTAATAAAAATCCCTAACTCTCCAGAAGACTCTCAAAGTTAAGACGAGACTGAAATATTTTATTTAATAATAAAGAATAATAGTCGCGATAGCATGTCTCGGGTGACTTTCTCCATGCTTGGGGAATAAGTATATGCAGGATCGTAAACTGAGTAGACGTCCATTCCGAATGCGACATAAAAGAATCATATAAAATATTTAATCGGGATAGAGGAGATATGAGGCGTATGTAGTAAGGATACCTGCATTTTTATTTTTCAATATCGTACGCTAATGCAAAAACAAGTGAAGGTGCTTATAAACTTCGTGGATATTCTGATCCGCGAAGTTTATATTGCACATGGTTTTCTATTTGCATTACAAATTAGTAGACCTCGAAATCTTTTTTATATGGTTTATATGGCTAATACTTATTGTGCTTACTGCCGAAACTGTTTGATTGTCTTTTCAAGTAGATGCTAGACTGACTCATAGTTCTTGAGCAAAAAAAGTGGCCATGTCTACACCTAATCGCCCATATACGTAAGATACTCTTCTAAAAGTGGTATTTTTTTAATCCCTTAGTTATTCCACGTTCATCGTAGGGCCTAAACCACTAAACACATACTCGTATCTATCACACAAGTCCCACGTGGGAATACAACTTAAATAGAATTTCATCGTCGAAGGCGGAACACTACTACCTACACCAATCAAGTTGATATAGATGACATTCTGTTCATATTATCGATGATTTACACCCAATGTCAAAGTTACGCTAACCCTATCCCAAAAGAGAAAATTTGTCATAACCTTTATCTAATGCTAGGACCGATATTTATTTTATATTTTCGTTATACCTACTTCACTTAAAAGTTTTCTACATAAAATTGCTTGTTATATAAGAATACAAAAATAAAATTAAAAGCGGGTTGCGTTCGCTATTCAATTCTCCCTACTCTATAAATTAAGCCGTAGTCTAAATAAACCATTTAATTTACTACTAACCTAAATATACTGGCAAAAGAATCACAACATGAATTTATTTACAGCCCAATTTCGAGTACGCTTGATTAGTTTCGGATTTATCCAGATCCCTTAATTTAAGTTTTGCCTGTGACCTCGCTCGAAAGGCTTATGAATGTCCCTCGCTTAACTTATAATGCAGACCCACAAACAGACGTTTGCTCAACAAATGAGTTCGTAAAAAGGGAGATTTTATTCATATTCATATTACTGGCGCTTCCTACATATAAATAAAGCCTTACTCTCTACTGATGGTATCTCTATATTATTCAATCTCTTTATATGCTTTCATAGAAGCCATAGTAAAATAGTCATAGCTAGTCAGACTAGGCAGGATTAAGTTCACAGTACATACGTATGCACATTCTGTCGCACTTGTATACCAGAAGTACAGTGCCCGCTAAATATCCCTGTATTCTGTCTCCTCTCATCGTACTTTTAAGAAATGCTCGTCAGTGTAAAGAGCCCTTGAGTTCCAACCTCTTTTAAGGCTCTAATCCTCGACATCCAGCGACTGGTTAGCCCTTGCCTTGTAAACTGGCTTTTTGGTTTATTTTTGTCTCTTTTTCCATCTTTCGTATCATATTTGTAGCCTTTTGATGTTAAATCTGGATTATGATATTAAAATAGGAAATACAAAAATGATTTATACCTAGATCTGTTTTCGTTTTTTTTAGTAAACTTCTAAATTTATTTTAATGATATTCTTTTCTTGTTAGTACATAAATAAAAAACTGAAACTGGTTTTTGTGTCAAGTAGTCTTTTAATAGTCTAGTAGGTTTTTTAATATTCGCATACAAAATAAAATGACAATACGGAATGTGTAAAAAAAAGAACAAAATATGTGTGTGGTGTGTGGGACGTTCTATTAAATTAACTACCTACTTAGTTTTCTTAATGATTTCTAAAACTTAGTAACTCAGTCGAGAAACCAAGTAATCGCCTATTCGAACATTACGTTACCCATTTCTCCAGGATAGACCGACTGAATTAGATCTTAAATACAATGCTACATTTTCTTTTAATTCCATTTTCTTTCACATTAAAACCGCAAACTGGCAAACGCTTCCAACATGAGTGGTATTTGTCTCACAGACATAAGGTATTGATGTATTGTACGATGCACAGTAATCTACTCAGACGTACCGTGACCACTACATATCTAAGCGTCACGGCATAATCCTCAAAGGATTAGGCGGAGTGCTGCCGTCATACCCACCGGTTACCGAGGTTCACTTGCTTCATTACGTTCCAAGTGATTGGGCACAATTTAAGCTAGTAGTTTGGAAATCAATTTGTGAAACAGTTCTGTAAACTTTGAGCTTAAAAATTAGAATTTTGTATCTTATTTTGTGTTGCCATAAAACATCGTAACAATCAGTTAATTATGCCATGTTTTTAGTTTGTAGTTCATAAATAAAATAATTAAATTATAACGAACACGACAAAGTATATCTCTTACTTTTCTAAACTATATCTACGTAAATATAGTTATAGAGATCTTACAAACACCCCTTCAAGGTATTAATCAACGTAGGACGCCAAAAGCTTTCTGAAGATCGTTCTACTAAATCAAATGAAATATGTAAGTTTATCACCTCTTTAAGCGTAGCGTTGAGACAAACCTTTCAAAATAAAATATTATTTTGACGTGTTTTCATGTAACTGGGTCACTAGGTCAGCTAGGAAGTGTGTACGTTAAACATTTTTGGCTTTGCATTGAACTTTTGATTGATTTTCTCCATCTGATTCTAATTAAGTCTACTTAAGTAAGAGACGGAATCTGACCTTATTGATAACTCTATCGTAGCTTTTGATTACAGTTTGAAACACTGGACTAAAAATTCTAACGATATGTTTACGGTGCCAAGGTAGAGTATGTTATCAAAACGTTACAAAATATACATAACCTATTACTTAATTAGTCATATATGTCATATTTTCATCTCATCACTAGTGCAGAAGCGTTTACCACACAACAATAACCGCACGGAATGTCCTTGTGTATTATCATTCTGCGTATTTCTATGACAACTATGTTTAGTAGGAGAGTTAATTAAAAGCTGGACGCCTTACAGAAGGTTATTGAAATAGTTTTCCAACCGAGTTGGACAACAATACAGAAAATTTCCATCGAATCAAAGTTTAGTTGCACAACTCGTGCTCTACACAGTTTACAGACCGAGGGCGGAACTATTACGTGTGAAAACCACCATTGTTCCGTTATCATAGGTATACAACTAATGCTACTGAATGGAATAGAACAACTTTAAAAAAGTATACTAAATTTAAAAACAAGAAAAATTGACTCTACAAAATTATCAGCTCAACCAGAGTTCCGATTTTTTTGGTTAGACTATTGAGTTGCTCTTTCCATACACTAAAACCGAATTTAAAATATGTTCGGGCTCTATGTCTAGACACATTGTACATTGTACTGTCGATTCCTAGAATAATCATGCATCTTATACGTCATAATACAACCTCAGTATGTCATAGTTACTCTAGGATATAAACACAGATTTCCTAGGAATATTGTAGACATGGATACGAACATAAATCTAGAAAATTGTGTTTTACTATCGTTTTCATTTACTCGCCGGACGCTGAGTGAGTTACTTATTCATACTGGAACTGTTAGGTTTCTTGAATTTGGAAAACAACGTGAGGTATCCATCGAATAAATTTCCTTGTTGATATTTTTTAGTGCGCAACACGGCAAAATTGAACTAATCGTTCAAAATTGTAATTACTGTGAAATCTATAGTGGTCCAAATCTAAATAATTTGAAAAAATAAGTTTAATTAAACTCTATAAATAATATCTAATTTGTGTTTGCAGCATTTATTTTACAAATGTATGTAGACCACGTCAAATTGAAAACGCTGGGCTAAAAAGGAGAGCATCCACTGAGGCAATATGTGGAGCAAAGCCACCTCCTACTTATTCAAATGTTATGACTGTGATAGCCATATTATGTAGTGGGTACTTTACACTTCACTTCGCTCTGTATCTCGTTTGGGATAAAAGTGAACAGTTTTACATACTGGATGGTAATATAGTCTGCAATGAGCAAACGATCAATGATCCCTCCTTTTCTAAATGAGAAGAGGTTTTTGACCCTTACGTACTCAGATACTGTACTTAATAAATTACATTGGAATCAAATATACAAATCCCTAAATATTTTAATATGATAACTCAATACACGTAAACCTATAACTTTTATCTAAATTGGTTTTAATATGTTTGTATAACTTATTAGGTTCGTTTACGAAGCACAGTAATAAATGATAAAAGGTATCACGCCCCTTCTGTTCACTGATCCATCACTGTCATGCCTCTGATTTGAAACGCGTTCTTTAAAAATCGATTTATGTGTTTTCGTAGCAGTTACTTATCATCCATTTATGAAAAGACTGAATCAATGTACATATCTACTCGTAGGTAGGTATATAGAGACTTGTTGACTTGCTACATATCATGGCTCTACCAAGGGACAAACTCTTAAGAGAACATAGATCTTTATACAAACTTTCCTCTCGCGTTTCAAACGTAAGTTATCATAAAATCTTACGGGTAACACGAGCCGTGGTACGTCACCTTGTTCGCAGTACTAACATATTTTATTGGCTTATTCAACGTGCATGTAGGTTACGATACCGACCAAATATGGCTTTTACGTTTAAGTAACATGCGGTATCGTAAAATATAATGCAGCTATTAACACGTTACATGTACGCACCAGTAAATAATATACAACGGTGACAATACGTGATCATGAAGTGCGCCTCTCATACATATGCATTAATGTTTTTAATTTGTTAATGGAAGCCGACCGCTATCGGAAATATCGAGTGAGATTTTACTCAGGAAATATCGAGATAAGTGTCAAAAAATATGTTTCAATACAAGATTATTATCAACTCTTGGCAAGTTCTGCAAGGTTTTATTTTATAAACCAATAAACATTGTATTGTATTGTTCTGACATCACGATTTTCTGTTTCGATACCCTCATATCTGTTTGTTTCTATCTCTTCTACGCAGATATGTATGTGGTAAAATATTTTTTCTAAATGTCCTCGTAGCGGAGCGCACTAATCTAAATAAACAATTGGTTGATGTGTGAGAGTTATTCCCTCGTTATTTATAGGCCAGATATTTGTATACACGTCGTGTGTGTGAGTGCAGGCTGGCACTGGCACAGGCCTGGCGACGGCTTGTCGCGACCGTCTCGCCGCCTACATTCACGAATATCTTCTTACACAGAATAACTGCCGACCTACACAGAAACAAGAAATGCAATTTTATTGCACTTTGCTACATTAATAGCCTATTACTCTCGAGCTATGTCTTTTTTGCAAGTCAAGTAGTAGCCATGGAAATTCAGTCTAGTTTTGAAAGCTTAGTAGGTACCTATTTTATCTCTTATTGCTTTATTTGTAGTATATTTCAGTTTGTTCAAGATGTTTCTTGTCACCTATTACGAAAGTGATTATTTATACTTAAGTTAACTTTACTACTTTTATCATTCACACCAACAGCATAGATTACTTAAAGTTTACTAAATTAATGCATAAATACCGAATGCGATAGTATAAATTAGTGCAAGAAGGCAGTTCAGATACATTGGAATTATCAATGAGTAATAATTTCGTTTCAAAATTAATACAGTGTTGCTGTAACTGTTATTAAATAATATAGCTCTATTAAAAACAAAATGAATTAGTTCTGTTTTTTTTTAGCCAGAAATAAAATTCATAACAAATGTATTCATTACAATCATTGTTACATTATCTTCTTCTTCCTGCCCTTATCCCATTTTACTTGGGGTTGGCGCAACACGTTTTTTTTCTAATTATTGTTACATTATATTGTCTTGATTTTTTCTATTACTTTTTGGATATTCCTTGTACGCGACTCTACTGAAAGAAAATAATGATATTATGAACATTATTTCGATTAGTTGACTTTTCAAAATCTAAATTGTAATTCAATAATAACTAATTCAAAATATAAAAAGCCGATTCAACACGTTGCATTTGTTAAGGAATGTATTTACTGGACACATTATTATTGGACTATTTCCGTAAAATAATTCTATAGATATATCTCAAACGTAATTAAAACATATATTTGTCAATCATAATATCAGTAAGCAAGGATCTTTTCAATAAGAATCGTAACACCCATATACAAGTCCTTACATAAAGTATCCCAGTTTCTATATATCATATTGTATCGCTACATAAATATTGGCAACTATTGTTTATTCCTAACATAATATGAATATAACATTGTGTACGAGCTGTCGTTTTCCGAGCCTTAAGATTGATGACGGCGGTTTGTAGCTTTTCTGACTCCAAGATATGCTGTATTCCCGATATTGCGTGACTTACAAGTCACGATTCTGAGCCCTTCCACCGAATTTATTGACTTCCAACCTTCTATGTCATTTAGAAACACGGAATAAAAATGAATGAAAATTTTGAAGGTTTTTTCAATACATCCTCTTTTTATATTTGATATTAAGCTACGGTGACCAGAAAATCGTCCGATATAGAGTGTGCAAAAGAAATGGACCAAAGCTATCGTGGCTTGACTGAAATCTATTTTAGGGTTATAATCTATTTCATATATCGAGTCTGGAACTACAGACGCTGGGCAATAGTTGTTTATTTACATGAATTGGAAATTCAATGACATCGATAGGTATACAATAGTAGTGACGTTGCCAAGTTTGCCCATATTACATGTCTCGCAACGTGAGTACGATTCATACTTTTGGACAAATTGCGATGCTGTTGTTGACTCCCCGTTTTCTGAATTTCGAGTTGTTATTGAAATAGCAGGCAGCAAGCCAGCCACAACCGGAAAATTTATTCACGCCAGTAAATATTTTACCATGATTTTATAGCGCAAAAATAAACCAATCTAAATGTTGGTGATAATTTATGTCTGTATGAAAATAAGTACTCCTTACCGATCACCACTTATTATTTTATAGTTAGTTACAACAAATGAATAACACATTTCTGGTATATTTAAATTAGCAACCGCATGTATAAAGTCACCGTAAGGCGCTACATCTACGTATTACCCAGCGTAGACCTGTCTACGAAATTTCGTAGCAGTGGTTACAGTGATGTTAAAATGAGTTTTCATTCGAGACTAGGCAGCAAGGTACCTTATCGACCCCGAGATCACAGCGTCTTTAACCAGCGTGCAACGGGCGGCGTGAGATGCGAAGGGCCGCTCACCTGAGCAGCCTAGGACGCGTCCCGTCTCTCCGCCCACTTGTGGCGGTGGTGATTTCGGCAGCACGTCTCTCACGGAACGTCCGCATATCTGGCAGTCTCATGCCGTACCATCATAAAGCACCACAACACGAGCGAGCGCGGCACGCGAGTCGCATAGTAGTACAGGGCGCGTGATGAGGCGCTCACGGCGCTCGGCGGCGAGGGAGCGCGGCGCCGCGCGGCACGACTGACTGGCCGCTCGCTCTCCGCGCCGCGAGACGGGCGCGGCGCCGCCGCACGCACGCGCCATGCGCCCCGCGACCGACACCCGCTTCACCCCTTACTCCCATCTCGCTACTACCTACTTAGATATTATCAATAAAATTATTGTACGACATGAACTCGTCCGCTAGCTGCAGCCTGTCAATTGTTTAGTGATTTGTTACCGGCCGTCACAACACGTACGTAAATCTCTAAACATTTATGTATTCTTTGATCTTGCATCCACCTGAATCGGTGTTAGATGCAATTTAATGGTTTGGTTCTAAACGGACGTGTTGGTTATGTGTTTGGTGATATTTAATCCTAACTCTTAATCTAAATAATCTTGTGTGAAACTGGAGTAATCCCGAGTATTGACAGGAATGTCGAGTGCCGGCAACGGTCCAGACTTTTTCAGCAAGAAATGCCAATATAAATCATAGGAAGTAAAGCGTGAGGCGGTAACTGCAAGAGATTAATAAACAAGACTTTTAAGGTTTTAAGTACAAGACTGGGGCTCTTACGAGCTACACTTTGATGATTTAATGGTTTTTGTAATTGGTACTATTACTGTTGTGGCAATTTAACCATGAAATGTGTAGTGAATTTCGCTCGGAGAACGGAAGTGATTTAGTGCCGATCGATAATCTAGACTTCCATGACGCCTACGTGCATTATTTATGCCATTTTGTTTGGGTCGCAATTTAGGATATCTAACAAGATCACAATTAAGTAAATATGCGTTTCTATTCGTAGTGATTTATCTAAGACTAGAAATTGTTTGTTTATTTCATTAAACGAATGTATTTATTCAACTTTTATGATTGAATGTATAACTGCGCGACGATTAGCGGCTGGCAGTACTCCAACGATGACAAGATGCGGGGCCTTGCTGCGACGACGCAGTCTCTCCAATTTTCTATGCTCTGAAAACAATATCACATTACAGTGATGACAAATTCGTGTGGGGGCAAACAGGGCGCATTTACATCACAAATATGTTAAATTTTCATTGAAACACGTGTGGTTCAGGGTTATCCGATTTTAGCCTTTTTTAATACCTGTAACTCACTGTCATAGTCGTAAAGTTGTGTTCGTACCCAATATCTGTTTTGGTGCTCGGTACAAGGCCATCGATAAAAATAAATTTTGTAGTCCTAAAACAGTCGAACGCGACGCTGACTGAAATGTAATGAAGTAAAAGAAAAACTCTCTTTCAGTGTAATGAAACATAATTATTATTGCAGTACCAAGCTCATAATTAAGCAAAAGGTTCGGTAGATGTTTACTTAGGGGGAATTTTATTAAAGTAAGCTATATTTTCAAACATTGGCAAACAGTGCACTTACTTAATTTAGGTGCTAAATTTGTTCTATTTTTGTACTGGATCAGACGGTCAAGTATATCGATCCTTCTTCCACCGTATTCAGAGCTCCTTTGTTAGGTACGCCATAGGCCATCAGATAACGGTTGGAAAGGTAAATCGCATGTAATGCTCAAGAATAGTGCGGTGTAGCGGTGGTGGATAAGAAAACACCGCGAGTGCGGGCCAGCCCAGCCTTGACCACGCCGGCCTGCAGGTGATCAGATCGTATCACACTATCGCTTTGTTGAGTCACCTTTGTGCTGTAAGGTCACCTGCTCATTTACTTAGATAACCAAGACTGAGGAACGACGGTTCCTTAACACCAGTGTCGATAAACAATCTGATTAGATTACCAATACGAAAACAAACCCATAAATATTGATTATAAGTTGTTTTTTTCGAACCCGTTGAAGAAGTAGAAAGTTCGGGTTCAATTGATTTCTTAAAATATGGTTGTCTTTAGTGATGAAAGCTCTAGTCTATCATTTTGAGCTCATATAACTCTTGAAGTTACTTAAATCACCTACATGGTTTTTCAAAATAAAACGAAAAGTGGTGTCCTATTAAAATTTAACACGAAATTATATAAATCGCTCTTTAATTGGGATTACAACTGTTTTATAACATGACATGATACTTAAAGTCACGCGAGCCCACTTTCGGTGCTTATCAAATTATTTTGTAGCACCTTTTATAATTAGCACCTATGTTAACTGCGCAAACAGCCTGTAGAAACGTGACTCGGCGAGGTCATTAAGAAAGCACAAATTTAAGGTTCCTTTATATTTAGGCCCTAATTTTCTAGTCATAGCACTTGAAATTTCTGATATTTACGATTTGTTTTAAAACCTGTGAATACTTGAGTGACGTAATACCGTTTACCGAGATCTTCAAATCTATGAAAGCGACTAGCCCGAGGCCCTTAGCAACACACCCAGGCGTGCGCACATTCATCAATCATGAAAGGCCGCACAAGAAATAACTGCTGGTTGGCATTTTATTTACATCTAAAAACGAATTCCTCATTATAAATATCTTAGACATGCGTCAAAATATACCAAACTTTCTTAAAATACGACTCAGACTATAGTGCCTACATAAGTTTTAAACTTTTTGATCTAGGCCGCCTACGTTACAAACCGTTTCAGGTAGATATAAAATCAATCGTTTTAGAAGGTAAGCCTACGTTTACAGAGGTTTAACGAGTTTGCGTTACCTACTTTCGTGCGAGTAGACGTTGAGTAGAAAACATCGCGATCTCGGTAAGTTTGTATAGCCCTTGCCAAACGTTTCTTTCCAATTACAATCGCTGCAAGGCAATAACGAAATTGCAAAAGTTGACACGGTAACGTAGGTACTATAAAGATACGTCGGCTCTGACACTCACGGCGGGGCTTAAAAGTTTTCCGCTTCCAATTTTCGCGATGGACACAGTTCAGTAGGTATTCTCACTTTAAATAAAACCTTGTTGGTGTTCTTGATTAAGTCGTATTAGTCGTAGTAAGACGTAATTGTGGCCTCATAAATATGTAAAAAAAATGAAGTATTTCTTAACGATTTCAATCTTCTCATTAAGTATATGTAAGCCAAATAACTAGTTACGTTGTATTGCACTCACCAGTCTGTTAGGCATTTCATCAATCACGTTCTTAGTTCGTAATTATGCCATAACTTAGCCGTGTAACGGTGTACCCCGATTGTTTAGTAATTAATTTTAATCGCCACATAATAGGTGGCACGGCTCGCATGAATATTCGCTAAACAGGACCTAATTTAGATTACAACATACTAAACAAATGAGACACATTAATAGCAGACTTAGGTGTGTGTTAGCTAATTTGGACTTTAGTTGTTTAAAACAAAGCGAACTTAGAATTCTTTTCATTAAGGTTCTAGATATAACACGCTCGCAGTAGTTCAATTAATTTAAAATTGAGTGTGAACAGAATATTGATAAAATTAACAACAAATAAATTACATTATCAACACCGGGTGGACGTGTATCCGGTTCAGTGAAAGAAAATAATGAGAACAGGCATTATTATATGCATCACACCGCCATAACCACAGCATTAGTGGAATTAAAAGCATACATTTTAAAGTGCAGTCGTGCGTACGCATTTATAATTATTATTAATAGGTACGGCTCGTATAATATGTGTATAAAATTTGATTATAATCATCGATATTAATATCCTTCATTACGGATTGGTATCGGGAAAATTGGGATGCATGTTTCATATAAAACTAACTAGGTACGTAGGCATGTAGTCATAAACGTCAGAGACAAAGTAAAGTTAATTAGTGTTTGATAAGTGAGGGGTGTGTTGTAGCCGCCAAAAAACATCGCCAACACGCTTCCAGTTTAGTTAGATGATGTTCATTTGGCTGCAAGACCAGCGTCTGCAGCTGAGAGTGTTTGGCATACCGGGCCGGTATCAGCTGCTTTGCTGGCATCATCGCACAGGTTGAGAGCCAAACGACTCCAGAACACAATGTTTAATTCCGCGGATGGCCGAGGATTAGAAGCCAATAAGCAATTTTCCGCTGCACTTCATATTTATCTTACTTTTCTAGTTTTTGATTAATTGATGTGTTTGAGGTGTAGAGTTTAAACTAGATTTTTTAATAAACCATCTCTACGCTCTATCGCTACAAATTAGGAACGAACAAATCCAAAAGCAGTTGTGAGGTATTATTTTTACATGGTCGTCTGCAAATAACATTGTAAATCTTTAGTATTGGTGGTAGAATCTTACACTACGAACTTTTCATTGAAGATAACTCGATTTTCAGTGGTAGAATGAACTTATATTTGTGTTGTAGTTAAAGACCTATTTAGCTCGTTGTGCGAGCTTCCATTGGACAATACAAGTACACTTTACAAAACTAGTTAGCCAGCTGTAGAGCGCAAAGCTTGCAATATTGATTCCGATATCCTACTTTTGTTTTACACAGTGCGCTATCTATTTTGAACATTCAACCAATTTGTTCTGGTTTGGGTGACATCTGGAAAATGTTTAATACTTTTTATACTTGGTTCTAGGATGTGACAACTGGAATATTGAAAAATCTTGAGTGTTTTGTCTATCTTCGGTAAAACTAACTTATAGGACTTGGGTTGGATTCGACCAAACTGGTATAAAATTTTAGTCTCGAGTAAACCCGAATTTACACTAGAGTAAGCCAATGTTGCATTTTACTAACTACTAATCTGGGTATAACGTTACTACATGCGAGTAAATATTTTCACAGGTATTATTCACGGAGTAACTGCTTTTAGTAATTTAACCCTTATGTGAAATTCGAAGAAAGGTAATATAATTAAGTAGAAAAACTAAGTGCAATTTTTATGCGTTTGACCTTATGCCAGGTTGCACTGGTCGTAAAACACTCCCAGATAATAAGTTACTACAGCAGTTATTAACCGTTAATACAACATGCTTGTAAAAATAATGTGACGAGTATCTCTATTCTTTATGGTCCCAGAATGGAAGATAGGTAGGTATTTCCTTAATTATTTGTGCATTGGATATACGAGTAAGCTTTATCTGTGTTAGTTAAAAGTCCCTTTACTTACATAGATAATGTAGGTACGTAATTGATCACCGTCCATTGCGTGACTTCAAAGATAGCAGCTATACAGAACAAGTCTTGTATCATAATGGAAATCAGTTTTATAGGGAAACTCATTTAATTCCTAGTTAATTTGCTTAAATTCAATATTTACATTACATATAGTGGACTCGCAATTATTTTACAATTTATGTCAGAACCGTTTTCAGTTCAATTTACGTAGACCTTCAATTTTTCTCCCATATTCGAGTATCACAACTGGTAGACAATTTAAATTATGTATGCGTCACTGCTGTATGATAGATGCTTAATTTCAGAGTGTCTGATTCAGTTATCGACTGATATATATCTTAAGTACATAATATACAAAATTAATATTTCAACTTTCCATTAGACCGTGTGTACTTACTATCGCAAAACTGGATTGGTTGGTTGATTGATTGATAGCCACGGGGAGGGGCTCGCGTCGAGTTGCTGTCCACTCGTTACGTAGCTTTATTGCGATTACCCGTCTTACCCTCGTATTGAAATCGTAAAATACACTTTTCATTTACTTACCGTGTTGGCGTGAATAAATGAATCTAAAAGTTGGTAATTGCTATGCAAATTCCACTGCTTCTACTTAAAGCAAGGCGAGAAATGGCAT
This sequence comes from Chrysodeixis includens, assembly GCA_941860345.1. Lineage (NCBI taxonomy): Eukaryota > Metazoa > Arthropoda > Insecta > Lepidoptera > Noctuidae > Chrysodeixis > Chrysodeixis includens. Next base: position 7,377,565 of record OW796098.1, on the reverse strand, counting down.
TGTTTAGTCTACGAGTTAAAACCAATTCAGTAATTCAGTAATTCAGTTTTTTAATTTTTTCAAAGAATAAACCATAATTTGATGAGGGTTGAAAAAATCTACAAAATATACTAGATACACGTTCTTTATACACGTTTATGAGGTATAAATGAGACAACAAAATGGGATACAAGTAGTTTATTCCATTATACAATAATTGAAACAGTTACTGATTCAAATTTCAAGGCATATAATAATTTTGACACTACAATTTATGCATTACTTTTAGTAATGCGAAGAAGTACAAATCTACGTTAGTTTCTTATTATGTTTATTAGCATGATATACTCCTTTCCTTACATTTGAGTAATTCTACTTACATTTTTGATACAATAAAGTCTCTACAATATTATTTGTTTTAACCAATAATTGTTACATTTATACATTACATTTTGCTAGAAAACAGAATAATGAGCCGTTCTATACATTACTTATATACTTTCTCAATAACTTTCAAAGCTGTCTTAAATATAGAGAAAGTAATGGCAAAATACGTAAACTTCTATTTCCAATCAGTTTTAAGTTACATACTTGACATTTCAACCTGGAACATTGAACATTAAAGTTTTGTTGCGTTTTCACTATAGCAAATGTTGTATACATTCGAGGAGTTAATGTCTCAGTTCATCATCAGTCTCAACAGCCTCACAGCTATGATATTTAGAAGAGGTATCCGGACAGCTATCAGCCACGGACAGGTCATCAGACGAAGCCGCCGGGGCCTCATGAGCCGCCAGCGGCATCAGTTCCTCATCCCCCCCATCATACACGGCCGAACAATTCCGCTTCACTGTCGTAATGGGATCGGCCTCGCGTGTCCAGTAACCTGTGTTATTTTCATACTCCTATTAATTGCTTGTTTCAAGGATTTGCTTAAGTTTAATGTTGACCTTTGTGGTTTGGGAGTTCTGTCTAAGAATTGATTTTGAGTTTTTAATGTAGAGCGTCATGGAAGTCTGACAGAGAGGCTATGTAAATTGAATTTATTGAGAGTGATTTAGAAAAATACGACACCATTAAAGATTTAGGATGCAGTGTCTATGCAAACAGAATTAGAATTCAAGTTACGAAGTTTGTCGGTCAACGGACAGTATACGATCGAATTATTTATGTAGTAGAGAGAGACTTACTTGGTCGTTTCTCAGGCGGTACAGGCTGGACCGTTGTCGGCGGCGGCAGTTTTGTAGCGGCGCGCAGTTTCCTTGGACTCCGAGCTAATGCATGCGATATACTCGGCAGCCTTATATCCAAGTGCGAGCCCCTCTCGGTCACTATCTTATTATTCATCGCGTACAGTTTCGTAGTGATGTCCCTCGCTATTAGTGTTGTGACCACACACGCGAGGTATGGCTCCTTTACGAAAAGGTATTCGAGGGAGCTTCGCTGCCAGTACACGTAGCGGCAAGATGACGCTGCTACTATTGACACCTGCGTGACAAACCACAATGTGTTAGCTAAGAGTACAGTTGTCAGAAAAAGGAGAGAAAAACTGAATTAAAAATTCCTCATAAACTTGTGACTACCTACATATGTATTTGTTTTTAACATACATTATTTGTTTGTTCTAGACGATGGACTGACATCCGGTTTCGTCGTGGTTCCTGGTTCTCGAGTACCTAAATCGTAAAGCAAGATGTCGTTGATAATTATTGGACACAGTAAGTTTGTAACGATAAGCACATTAACATTTTCCTATATCTAAGCCTGTACAAAATATTACACAAATATTTTCTGAATGCACATTTTATTTTTAAAGGGAAATCTGACGATGAAAATTTCCTTTTTAAACTCTGCAAAATTGAATACATAGGAAAGACATTACTTTACGTATATGATTACGTTAAATTAGTGTTGGTCGTTATCGCGGCTGTGTAAAGAAAGAACGCTATTAGTAAACTTGATGAGTGCTCGGTGGCCACATTATGTGGGCGGTCCAGGGCCCGCGCGTGCGGTGCGCCTGTTTTAATAAAGCAGCCAACTAAATACGTGACGTATTATTATGCTCATATGATGAACGATACAGTGAAACGGGAAACGAACATTAAATGTCTATTATGACAGCTATATTTAATGGTCTCACGATTATAACTATTGTTTTTACTGCTCTACCATAATCGTAATGTGTGTAGAGCTGTTTTGTTTTGTTTTGGTAGTCTCACATGCGCTCTACCATGACACTTCTTCCGAACAGTTCCTAAGAGTACTACAGACATAAAAGTACTGCGTAAATATCAAAGTACGTGCCAAAAAATATATAAATACGATAACTAATTAAACCAATTTTATAGAAAAAATGTTATAAATAATTTTAGCACGTTCAATCATGAACATAAATGAAAATCTCTGAAATGAGAACCTAGGTTGAATCTGTTTATCAAATTATTTTAATGAATCAATAATATGACAAAAGACATTGCTGAAATAAACATTTGTAGGAATCAGATTGAGCCCCATTTCTATAATTCACTCCAACAAATACAACTGCTACATCTAAAGTGTATGTCTATAAGTCAATGTGATTGATGTGTAAAGAAGCAATTTAGGTAAGTTCCGCACGTCTTTGCGAGACTGTTAGACTTCATCGATATTTAACCCAGTTTCTTGCATTTATAGCCACTTCGGCTGTTATACAGCCATATCAGGCAACAATTAGGTCAACGGAATGGGGTAGGTAATGCCAAAGCACGATCAACGAGCGAGTACCGATCGCGAAATACTATCAGATGGTGTTAACCTTTATTTACGTAAAGAAATATAAACGAGAGCAAGAAGTAGTTTAGCATTTTTCAGGCCTCGTAAATAATATCAAAATAAAAATTTACACATACCATAAAAAGAGTATGGCACCTACACGTAAAAAGTAAGCAAAATATATGTTTGATGTTTGTAAGCCGACCCAGTAAAGGGTGCATATACACCTCAATTTTGCAGAGCCCTGAGTAATACGATTGAAGCTTTTTACTTAATGGTACCGCGACCTAGGGGTTGAGTTGGTAACCGAACCCATAAGCGTTTCTTTGTTGTACCTATGACTCAGCTCCGAGGCGCCACACGAGGCGATATCACTTAGTGATTCGTGTCATTGTATGTGAGGTTTAGGCGTGATAACACTTGCGTCTTATCTTTGCGACTCTATTTGCTCGACGTACGAAATCTTTAAAAATATTGCGACTTTTTCATCATGTTACGAGGTATAACTCTTAGATATCGCTTTCTAGGCCAAACGAATCCGGTAAGTGTACGTATCAGCTATAAAACGTTAAAGTTTAGTATTCAGTACTGCCTGTAGGCTACCTAAAGGCCTGACGTGTAGGTATATCTGCGACCTTTTACCTGAAATATACAAAGGCGTTATCACGGCTGACACTTTGAACAGAGTAATTGGCCAGCATCGGGTTGGCCAGCGAGGTGAACACGTCGCAATTTATGCGATTAAGTTTGCAGTTGTTTATGACCTGCCTCGTTGAGCTTGAAGCGTCTAGTATCTGCGTAACGACTGTTGGCTTGCTTTTATTACCCATTCTGATTGGGATTTGTAACGACGCGACGTAAAAAAAATGAACGCTGATAAAATGAGTGTAACTACGTGGTTCTGGTTTTATGAATTTGTTGTTTGTTTTGGTTGGTTGATCCTAAAGTATTTCGGTACAAAATGATATTTCTCGTTTAAATACGCGGCGTATAAATAAGCGGAAAATACAATACCGCGAAACACAAATCAAACTGAAATTGCAAATTACGTGCAGAAACTTTTAGGATTTCCGTAGAATATTACCCCTCCGTCCAAAAAATTGGGTCCGTTATAGAGCCACCTTGATATTATCCCGACCTTTACTCATTATACCAAAACCCGATGTAACATTTGTTTAAATAGGTTAGTAGATTCTGGAGCGTTCGCTACGGTGTCAGGAACTCCGCTTCCCTTGAATAATGAACTCATCAGGTCGCTACCCAACCGTGTTTAGTTAGTTAGCCCCATTGCCTTGCTTAACAAGGTGACGTTTTACACCAAGCCCTTATTATGCGAATAGAGGTGCTTTTAGATAACATTAAACACAATGACGGCTCGAGAATTTCCCTTTTTTCGTGTTAGTTGGTAAGAATACTATGTATAAACTACGAAAAGGGACACGTGTTTCGAAAATAACAATACTGGTTAAAAAATTATGTTATGTAGATCAAATACCAGGCAGTAATAAAACTTAATAATATCTATGGAATAACGTCTTACCTTAAATTTTTCGTCTATCGTAGCTCGGCTTGACTCGAATTCCGGGGAATCCAAGAATTCACACGGCAAGATCGGATGCAAAAATTGATGACCGCTCATTACGTTCACCTGAATAAAATAGAACGGTATATAATATATATCTTCTGCACTTTTTTTTGTTTCCGGAAATGAAAATCTATTATCTGCTTCTCTTTATTTCTGTGATTCCCGAAAATGTCACAAAAAGCGTAAAGAATTATCAGATAGTATTAAAAACCAAAGTTCCTGTATGTAAAAGCCGCCCTTCCAAAAGTTAATTTGATAAACTTTTAAGTGGATTTTCACCGCTATGTGAAACATTTTAAAAACAGATTTCGGTACCTTTGAAAAACTTGGAAATTTTGCGTACATCCGTATAATTAAGTGTACCGTTAGGGTAAATATAGTGGATCTAAGTACACTATTTCTTAATAAGGCTAGGAAAAAAATATCCTTTTCCATGGGTGAAGTCTCAAAGACTATTTTTCAGCATCTCACGATAAATTGATGCTTTAGTAAAGAGTGAAAATCGATGTACTTCAATATTATCTAAAGGTATCGGGTAAAAAGCACGTCCGTGTCGTTACGCGAACTAGGGAACGCTATAAGTATTCATCTCATACATTGCCTCCAACATGCAGCCTGAAAAATTGTTTTAAATTTTCCAACTGTATGAGTAGCTATGGAATACAAACTTTGCATTTGCATATTTTGTGGCTACAGAGCTCTAAGGTGGAACTAGTGGTTTTTAATATTCATAAGTACCTACGTAGCTACTAGTGCTACACTTCCATAAGAAATGGTTTTAAATGTATTATTATTTTAATATTGTAATACCAGAGTATTTTTCGTAAATATTTCTATTACAATATTTGTGTAACACCAAAATATTCCGATGTAATTAATACGGTACAAAATATCTATGGTACTCATTATACAACACCCAGATATAAATCAGGAACATAATATTTTTAATTAAATCCTCATTTTTACTTTTCATTAGTAATTTGGGAGTTGCTGAGTAACGATTGTGGTTCTTGTGGGCATTTTTTAAAATTCAAAGAACAAAATTAGGGTAATAAGACCCAACAAAGCGCTCCCCTTCTGCAATCACCGAAAGCGCAAGGGACGAGTTTAATTAAAATACATTTTGGAAAGTTGTATATTACCTATTTACAGTAATGTAATAAAAATGAAACTGAAGTATATTAGAAGAAAATTGATGAAAAGTACCATATCTAATGAATTTAATTAACAGAAATTTAAAACGATTGTTTTTTTACTGCTTAATTGAACAGGATGTAATAAAGTCTCGATCAAAAATCTTACCTTTCCCGAAAGTAGTAGTCCTAGACGGTCAGTCTTCGTGAGGTTCTGCATGGCATAGGCCTCGCCCGCATGTAACGACATCACATGCGCGAAATCCGGAGATACCATTCGTTTGAATTGCAGTCTTGATACCTAAGCCAAATACCGGTTCATGAATACTTTGTGATAAATGTATGCGGGTTATATGATAATTATCTTGCAAAATTATACTGTGTACCACGAGGTACATAATATAATTTGTTATGATCATAAACACGAGTTTATGATCACATTAATCGATGTGTTTTTTTTTTCGTGTAAGGTTAAAGATAGTATATGTAAGTAATTTTCAATCGAATTGAGGAAGCATGCTAATGTAAAATAGTGGTAACGTAGTAAGAGTAGAAGTACTACGCAGCGTAGAGCGACATCTGTCTTCCATCAATGAAATCAGAAAACCCTATTTGAATTCTCCTCTTTACAAATACAGATATTTTCTAAACAATGCTAACGCTAAAAATATTTTAACATGCTCAATATTTTTTATTAATTTTAAATAGCTCAAACAGCATTTATGGTACAGTACCTTAAACGGTTCAAACAGTGTATGATAGACCTCTTCAAGTTCAGGGTCAAACTTGACGGGTCTCATCTCGTAGACCAAGTAGACGACTTGCGCGAGGTTTAGGAAGACGAAGCCAAAGTTCCAGGAGAAGGCATCGGGTGAACATATCACGTGCCATGCCCATATTGAATACAACATGAAGGCTTGAAAAAATTATAGAGAATTTTTAAGGCGCTCAGTCAGCAATCAACGTAAGATCACATGTGCTGAATTTATTTAGGTAATCTATATACATAATAAATAAAGGTAGATGATCCAATCTAAAATCAGTTTTATCAGAGCATTTTTCTGCAAAATGATTAATCAGGGGAAGTAATAAATGATGACAAACATTGATGATTGATGTCTTTAAAAAATTATTACAATAACTACCTGTATTCTAAAATGTATTTAAACAAACAATTCGGTAAAAAAACGATATCTGACGGTGTCATTTTATGAAATTTAACTTTCAATATTATTTGAAAAAAAATATCCTTCTGTATTATTTTAGTAGTTATTTAATTTAAAGATGGCTTACCAAATATCAAAATAGTGTGCATCCATAATTGACCCTTCTTCGTACTTGGTGCACAATAGGATGCCACAAATAACATGTTGGATAGCTGGAAAAAAAGTGAAATTATTGTAGCATTTACAACCCCATTGGTTTTTTTTATTTTACTAGATAACTATTATTTAATAATCATTTAATTTAATATTGGTTTTACCTGAAATAGTGGATGTTGAGGGAACCGCCAAAGTGGACACCACGGCCAATACCATGGTCCTACATGCCAAAAATAACATCAATATATTTTTTTTATACACATACATTTTTTTTTTATATATAAATTCTTCCTATCCTCTATGTAAATTGTGTGTACATAAATAAATAAATAAATACAATAATATTTTTTTATGATATAAGAAAAAAATAGGTCTCAAAAAAATACTACATAATAAATTATTTACCTGACGGCATAGTGTAATTTACCGAGCCAAAATCTTGAAATGTGCCATTTTCACCTGGCCACGAAAAATTATATTCTCCGATTTCTAAATATTCACTTTTTTTAGCAAACACTCCACCGTGAGACATTTTATTTATTTTTTAATTATAGTGTCCAGTGATAACAATTTTGGCCAATGATTTAATGTGCGTCTGTTATGTATACGCGTCTTTATTGATAAACCTATTCAATGTAATAGGCAAACGATCTAAATTGTATTAAATTCAACATTACTTCGACATAACAACACGTTCGCGCCAACCAAATCAATAACATCCGCCTTTTCCGCAAACATGGCGCCATCTGTACAGTGGAGACTGAAACTTATCTGTTCCGTTTGACTTGTTGTACAAGAGAACAATTTTATTTGAATTAAATGTTAAAGTTAAATATCAAAACGTTAATTCAGTATAAAATTCTTATCACGTTAATATCACATGGTAGTAAAATTATTAATCTTAATAGTTGGCCAAAAAAATCAATACTAGACAGACCATAGTCGCTTTTGTGAAGTAGCAATGTATAATGTTGCTTGAATTTCAAACCAGAAATGGATGAAAAAGTCCCATCTGACGTTTAGATTCATGTCTATGAATCAATTCATTCGACAAGGTGTGATGTGAGTAGTGCGACCATTCAAAGAAACCTAAAATAATTTGCAATGAGGTAGCACCGGTTACTTAAAAATAACGAAACAACATCTGAGTAATATGCCTTAACTTTTTTGTGTTACAAGAAAAAATATTATCCGCGGGAATGCCGAACATAAATGCAATCGCTGTCTCTAATGGTAAGTGACGACCACTTGATTAAATATCGTGTGACTCATTAAAAACCCATGTAAATACTGCATATGGTATTTAAAATCATTTTCGGTTACAACACATGCATTATACTACCAAAGGGACCTCTTACAATTGCTAATATCAAAGCGTGAGAAAAAAGAAGATTGTGCCAAATGATTTTCTCATATTATCAGCAGATTTCGTTTTGATTTTGAAAAAATACCGCATAGTATTAATTTTTATCGAACAGAAAAGGGTTAAGAATTATTATCTACAGTAATTCTCACAAATGCTTTGCGTTATTAACATTATTCATTGTCATGCACAAATCTTTAAATATGTAATAAAATTGATGACAGTGTATTTATTCTATTCTATAAATATAATACAAATAAATAATTACATTATGATTATCAGTAATGAGAAATGTCTTGCTATGTACATAACAAAGCAAATGTAAATCAGTTAAAAACATATTTTTTTACTATTAATCTTTATTTTATAATTGTTAATAATTTCTTGCAAGTTTTATATCACCTGCCCAAATCTATTTATGTATAAAGTCAGGTTGTCAGCATTAGCATAATTATTTCATAACTTTATGAAATAAAGCAATGCAAGCCAAAACTGCCAGAAATGTCTATAACTGTGTTTCAACCATAATCATGTGTACATAAATGTTAGATATTGAAAAATTAACCTATCTATTTAAATGCATTTAATTTATTATATCTTTGGCCTATAATAGTATTAAAACTATGTCGGATTTGAAAATGATATACAAGCAACATATTATGCATTAGAAGTATATTACGAATACAAATTATTTCAGAGTTTTATGCATTAATAATGTAAATTACAATGCTTAAATAGTAATATTTCAATGTTGTGGATGTATTATTGATTATACATAAAATGTTAGTAATATTGGTTATTTTGATCTTGGCAAAAGATGATGTTAAGAATATTCTATTATTAATTTTGTATTACATACCTTGTATTCATGAATTATGAAGCTAACATTGTCTCTCCTAGGGAATAAAGGTTATGGCAGTTATAATCTTTTCTCTTAGTTTAAGGAGTGAATTTTTTTTTGTATAAAACTAATTTAATCTTTGATTACAGTTTAAATTAAATTATTTTTTTTTAAGTAGAGAGTGCTGTGCTACTAGCCTGCAATAGCTTAGAGACATGGTTATTTATGGATTGAATATTTCAAGAGGAAGGTTAATATGTGTAATACATTAGATTTGCACTAATGAAAAGCTGGTGGGGGTTGCTAATTAGGTACCTATATATCAAGGAAGAAATCCTAATAACATTTTTTACAGTAGATTGGTAGATAAGTTGTTGTAGGCTGCCTGATGCATTTCATACTGAGATATTATGTATTAAATGATAAGATTAATTAAAATCATCCCACCATTGTCAAGTCAGCCAGCTTTGTTTGCGACTTCTGAATTTACAAACCAGCCATAGAAGTAGGTATACTATTAATATAAATTCAATGTGTTAGAAATTACTACATCTCTCTAGCCATGTTCATGTAAACAAATATTACTTTTAAATACACTGAATCAAACATTTGCCGATATGCATGATGGCCCACCCAGCCAACATCAAGTACCAACATTTGGTGATTTTTTCTTGTTTAGGCCTAAGATTTATGTTCTTTTTTTTTCAATCCGTCTTTATTGTGGAACATAGGTAATTATACATGATACAGATGATGTTGAAGTTTGAAGGTTTAGTACAATTTTGTACCTTGTGTATCAATAGAGGATAGATTAAGATACAATAGTAACTGTACCTACTTGTAATTTTTTTCTGTTATTGTGGTTTTGTACTGTAGTATTTGTATTTATGAAATTATAGGGTGCTATAAAGGTCGCAATTGAATTAGGTCGTCACATTTCGAGGAAGTACCATTTAATGCTAAACGTAAGATAGCAGCTTTAGCACTGCGTTTCAAATTAACGGAAAACCCAAAAACCCCGACCATAAGCCACTTATCAACCTATCAATTCTTTCTTCATGCCAGAGCTATTTAAAAAAAAACTATATGAACTCAGCGAAATCTGCATATCAACTTTAGCACTACTAGTTCTTATATTATACTGATCTGAAGTCTCTTTTTAAGTCATCGATGTTGGTACAGTCAGCAACTTAAGTCTATTACCACTATAATATAGGCAAGATTTAGCGATGGGCTGGAAAAAAAGTTTAAGCTAACAATTTGCTAAAGTAACAAACTTAGTATTAAACTTAGATGTTTTTAACATTTTAGATTGTAAATCTGTGTTTATTCATCAAATTTAGTCTTGACTTTACTAGGTCTGAGGTGTCCTCAGAGTATGCAATACGTGTTTCTCTTACAGACGACTATGAAGTTATCGGTGAAACCCAGTGGCAAGTACTGGAAGACTGTGGTGATGAGCAGACCATCAAGATCTATGGTTACAAGTATTCAAAATGGCGCGCTATATTATTTCACTCCGCGTGCATATTACTATGCGGGATACCATACTTTGTCTTGGCTTATTATCCAGCCTACAACAGATTGAAATACGTGAGCTGCAGTCTGAAATTGGCTAATCAAATCTGTGGTAAGCCATACATAACGTTTAATTTAATTCTTTATAAAAGTGAGTTTTACTTTTTGAATCGACATGCTGATAGTCTCGCTGGATGGGTCCGCATTGATACCTACTACCTTTAAATGATAATGGTATCCTATTTCAATCCATTGTACTGGACCCGAAAAATCCAACTACAATTAAACTCACTACGCTCACAACCAGTATGCCTGTTTATTACGTCACTGTTATTCATTATATTGTTAACTTTATAGTTACTGATGCGGAAAGGCTTTACAAGATAGAAGACGTGCTAGATGTCGACCTGAATCTATCCAACCACCGAGACAACAAGTTGCGTTATTTCATTTACAAACATAACCGCTTCATCTGGCTCAATGACCAAGGAACTTTCATCAATGTACTGGCACTCAACGAGAAAATTACCATCCAAATTCTGATGGAAAATTCATCCGGGATAAATAAACGCCAGCAAAATGAACTGTAAGTTACACATAAAAAAAATATACTAAACAGGAGCCTATTTAGAAACCACGACCTACTAAAAAGCTTCGAAAGTTGTATTAAAGTGACATCCATAGAGTCGTGTGTATGCAATGCAATTATGTACCTACTCATGTAATGTAGTAGTTGAAGGACATTTCCTTATGATCAATATTGTGATAATATTCAGCGTTATCAAACTACTATTCTGTTATCTAGGAAACCATTAAATAGTTGGATTTGGAATTTAGTCACCTGTCATTCATTCGAGTTCTTCTCCGTGGGAATGAGTCATTAATATAATGTTTTATCAATTGCTGGAAAAAGGTCTACTTAAATTTAGAAAAAAAAACAGTTTGGTTTTATTATCTAGTACCAAAATATAATAGAAGAGTCCATAGTGAAACTTATTCTCTTTTAGGATCAAACTGTACGGACCTAATTCCGTGGAGGTGGAAGTCAAGAGCTACTGGACCCTGTTCGTAAATGAAGTCTTCAATCCGTTCTACCTGTTCCAAATCTTCTCGATTATCCTCTGGTCTTTGGATGAGTATTATCAGTATGCGGCGTGCGTATTCCTTCTGTCCATTGCATCCTGCATCTTGGCGCTATATCAGACCAAAAAGGTATGTTTATTTTATTGTTTTTGATATTATTTTTGTTTAGGTGGTTCAGGTATCTTTTTAAGTAATATAAAAAATGTGAATGAATTTAGTTGCCTTGTTAAAAAAATGACTAAAATTATTATTATTTACTAAAAATCTTCAGTAAATGTGTTCACGATAGAAATCTATTCTTGATAACGAGAATAACTTTCACTGAAACTCTATAATGCTGATTGCCATTATGTAATTTGGTTCAATATTTACTTTTTCCTTTACGACAGTAATTGCAGTCTTAATTACGTCGATCGTATAAATATAGAAGGAGTTGTTAATACTAAAATTATTAGTAACCAGTTTCCTTATATCCTTAAACTATTGTTTTCTACTGAACTAAAGTGGTTGACCTATGAAGGACGTTTAAAATCTAATAATCTTTGGGTAGTCAAATCTTCAGTAAAATTTTACAATGGCTTCAGTCCTGGATTCCCAAACGCTGATCAACACAAGAGTTCGACAATCGTCAGTCAAATCTCATGTCAAGCTCTGTGATTGGTTGTAAGTTCTATGCTCAACCAATCAGCAGATTTTATTGATCAGCCCTCAAGAAACCAGTTGAAACTAGGTAATTAATTAACAGAAGAATGTGTATCAAAACAGATGAGCGTGAACCTGCACAAGATGGCCGGCTCGACAAGTACGTTTACCGTGACGGTACTGCGTCCTACCCGCATGGCGCGCGAGGTATGCGTAGTGAACGCTAGCAGGCTTGTGCCGGGAGACGTGCTGGTGCTGCCACCTGACGGCTGCGTCATGCCCTGCGACGCTATGATCCTCACCGGCACCTGTATTGTGGACGAAAGCATGCTTACCGGTAATTATATGCTAGATTATCAGAGTTTTTATCATTGATACAAAAACCCAAGATGCTCACTCGAATCTATTCCTTATACTACCGACGTAGTAGTGAATCCCGCTTTGGCGGTTTCTTTTGTTCGGGACTGTATCTAGAGGTTTTTATCAATTTAGTCTTATACTAAGATGATTGTTTTGTTATGGGTGCACTTTAAAACTGATTCATAGATACTGTATTTCATGGAATAGGTTTGTCATAATTTTGATTCCGTTATATAGTTTGTTTAGTTGATTTTTGATGCGGGGCATTCCATTTAAAATATCTTAGACAGGCTAAAATACTTTTTACTCAATTTCTTTATTTTTTGTATAAAATCGCTACCTTTTTATCATTATATGCCTAAATTTCATGTATTACTATCTTGTTTGATACTTTTACTAATTGTGATAGAATTCATTTAAAAGGTGGAACCTTCCGACACTCAATGAATGCCTCTCACTTAATCGTACATTCTTCAATAATGGAGCAAATAAAATAGACATTTATTGGAGTAATATCGTCAATTAAATTGTGTTCGTTCATGACTCAATTGTAGGTCTATTGATACAATGCTCATTATAATAATATATTTGCCTTGTCTAACCACGCGTGAAGAATACATATTATGTAGCCTTTGAATATGATGAAATAGTAATAAATAATATAAGATAAATTATGTAAGCTTGTTTAAAACGTTGATACAATCTAGTTAAAGTCGTCGAGTTATTTAAGAAGCGTCGTCAGCTATGCAATCAAGTGGTCATCCTAAAATTAGGTCAGACTCAGGACGGCTCACTTCCAATAAAAATGGTCGTGAGCAAGGTCATGTCGGGACGCGATCAATTTTGTTTAATAAATTCTTGAATTAGAATGTCATTTCAAAGGGCTTTTTCGATACCAATGTTACAGATAATCATAAATTTATTAGACAGACATAGTCGTCTGTAAATAACGTTATGTCTTTGTACAATATGTATAATTATTTCAGGCGAAAGTGTACCTGTAATGAAAGGTCCCCCTTGCCCATCTGCGGAAATATATTCGACCGAGGGTCACAAACGCCATACTTTGTTTGCCGGAACCCATGTATTGCAGACGCGATTTTATGGCAATAATCAGGTAAAGTATACAACACATACAAATCCCACAATTCACAGGTCTAAAATGACAATTTATCTTCATTTTAATAATATATTTTTTCAATTTTAGGATTCTATATTACATTTTTGTTTTTAGGTCTTAGCTAAAGTCGTACGTACCGGTTTCTACACTGCTAAAGGAGAGCTGCTGAAAAGCATTTTGTTCCCCAAACCGTTCGGCTTTCAATTCTACAAAGATGCCGTCAAGTTTGTCGTATTCATGTTCTGCATTGCCGCGATTGGAATGTGCTATTCTATTTGGCTTTATGTTGAAAGGGGGGTAAGTTAACACCATATTATAATATTCTTCTATATACAGAGTGTTTGAAAAAGGATGATAAATCTTTGATTTTTTACAGAGTGAATGGGGTACAATAGTTCTGCGCACACTGGATATCATTACCATCGTAGTCCCGCCTGCTTTGCCGGCCGCCATGACAGCTGGCATCGTATACAGCCAACAGCGCTTGCGTCGAAACAGAATTTTCTGTGTGTCTCCACCCCGGATCATTATTTGTGGAAAATTGCAAGTTATGTGCTTCGATAAGGTAAGTTAGCGCAATTTTAGGGTATATTAAAATTATTGCGTTATCGCCACAGATTTGGTCACGCAAGTAAATCTGAAGCAAGTATAAGGCTATTATCGTGATTATTTAATGGTCTATAGATTGAGAAAAAAAAAACGACTTTTAATTTCGAGTCTTTACTCAAAAAGTCATCCAAACATACGTTTTATTTTATGCCATGAGTACAATACTACACACAAAGAAACGAAATGAACGGATTGTTTTTCAAAATTTTCTACTTTTAGACCGGTACCCTAACCGAAGACGGTCTGGACTTCTACGCTGTGATCCCCGTCCGCTCGGGGGAGAAGTTTGGCCAGCGCGTGGTGGAAGTGGCCGGCCTGCCTGTCACCAGCCCTCTGATACAAGCGCTCGCTTCCTGCCACTCGCTCACCAGCATTCAGGGACAACTGAAAGGCGACCCCCTGGACTTGAAGATGTTTGAATTCACACAGTGGGTGAGTTACTATGACAGCTTTTAATAATGATTGAGCAAATGTGCGAAAAAATGCCTCATTAAAATAAATTGAGATCAGTATTTCACTTGTTTACTTTTGCTGGATATGTTTTAATTTCGAACAAATATGAAATCATTACTTTTTGAAGGAACAAGTTTAAACATGTTTATGTACTCGAAAATGATTCAACCTTTATTTATCTTAACATTGAAATCACACATTTATCTTAAATAACAATATGATAACATTGAACATATATCTAGAATCTAGATATACTGGATTCTATGAAATCCACTAAGTGTGTCAAACTATTATTATAATAGGAAATTCCTTTTAGAAGCCGTCGTAATCTGCTTGTTATCTCGGTAGGTACTCGAAGAGCCTGGACCGGAAAACACCCGATATGATAACCTGACACCCGCTATTGTAAAGCCCGTAACTGCCCACAGCGAGACCCTTCAGAATATGGATGATTATGATCCCTTCACAATGGAGATTCCCTATGAAGTAAGTATCACAACTCACATACAATGCTAATAGTACATTGCGAGTTTTTATTCAGTCTTGCTTAAGATAATTTGGGATGTTATTGAAATTTCTCAATGTTTTCTTTCTAACTAATGCATTGTTCACTTTAAGATTGGTCTACTGCGGCGCTTCCATTTCTCGTCGGCCCAACAATCAATGGGTGTTATCGCTAGGGTGCTCGGACAGCCTCAAATGGTTTACTTCGTGAAAGGCGCCCCGGAAAAGGTAGTGATTTTACAACTACATATAACAAATATGATGCAACATATTGCAATAAACATCATAGAATTCATCATCTCATTTTCAAAGAGTGACATTCATTGCGTCATTGTGCTTTACAACATTATTGTAGACACAGTATATAAAAAAATATTATCTAACAAAATCTAACTGTAAATACATTTTGTAGGTTGCGGGAATGTGCAATCCAGACACTCTTCCTGAGAACTTTAGTTCCATTCTCAATGAATACACATCCAACGGTTTCCGTGTGATCGGCCTCGCTCATAAGAAACTCGATCGCAAGATGAAGTGGGTCGACGCTCAGAGGATCAAGCGAGAGACTCTCGAGTGCGACATGGTTTTCCTAGGCTTTCTAGTCATGCAAAATAGCCTGAAACCAGAGACGACCCAAGTGATCAAGGAACTTCATGAGGCTAATATGAGACTGATCATGGTTACAGGTATGTTTTTTTATGGTTTAATACAGATTAACAGCAAGGTTATATGATGACGTGTTTGTTTTATCAATTCTTTGCCGTTTACTTCTAAAACTATAGTAAATATTACACATCAGTTTTAATATCAATATTAAGTGTATTATGTTGAAAATTAAAGCGAAAAACACCTTTTGTTTGAAACACTTTTTTTCTTAGGGGACAATATAATGACAGCCATGTCGGTGGCCCGCGGATGTTTCATGGTCCAGCCACACCAGAAGCTTGTACTTATCACCACTGGACAATCGTCAAACAACGATTCCCGCCCGCCTCTGTTGATGGAAGTAAGTACATAGACAAAAAGAAAAGTGTTCTGGAAACTTCTATACGCAAAAGTTTACATGTTTGAATTTCTATTTAGGTTGTTGGTGAAGGTGGTCCTCCTAAACTGTCGATTGAAGCTTACGTGTTGGCACTGGAGGGTAAAACCTGGGCTGCAATCCGTACTCACTATCCTGAACTGATGCCCGCTGTTCTCAGCCGCGGTAAGACCACTTCCTATATTATAAACCTGGAAAATATGTTCCCCAGAGCTTTTACAATATCTAAGTTAATATATTGTACTGCCAGTTTAAAGATTTTTGTTTTATACAGGTATGGTGTTTGGTCGCTTTGGTCCTGACCAGAAGACTCAATTGATAACTGCATTGCAAAACGAAGATCAAATTGTGGGAATGTGCGGTGATGGAGCTAACGACTGCGGCGCGCTGAAGGCGGCTCATGTTGGCATTTCGCTTTCCGAGGCTGATGCATCTGGTAAGACATCTGTTTAGCTTTAAATGTTACCTATGTAACAATAAAATAAAACTCTTTGACGCTTTTGGCGATTTGCATCAAAAATAGTAATATTATTTCTTGCGGCTCTGTGCCTTTTTGTCGCTTGAAAGCTAATCATGATAATTGATCGCACCTTTTTCTTTGGACAAAAGTCTAAGTTTAGATTGCATTGATATTGATAGATGCATACATAAAATTGTTGTAAAAATAGTGCTGAAGAATCAATTTCTATAACGCAAAAATAACTTATTTTTTTCTTCTAGTGGCGGCTCCATTCACCTCTCAAGAACAGAACATTCGTTGCGTCAAACTTCTCGCTTTGGAAGGACGCTGTGCGCTGAGTACCTCGTTTGCTATCTTCAAATACATGGCCCTTTATTCGCTGATCCAGTTTTTCTCTATCCTGATTCTGTACAACGTAAGTATCTAAATAAAAACTACTTAGTAAAATTATGTAGTAAAACTACTTAATAATTTTGAAACAGCATGACTCTCAATTTAAGATGCTTACTGTAGATAAATGACGTTTTGTTAATCGCTATGATAATGACAACATTTTTCGATACTTCACAAAAATTAGAACTATTCAACATTTCAGTGTTAGTTCGGGTGTTTCCGTTTTTAATTCTGATTTTTTATTTAAAACTGTTTATATAAATATAAACGGAAACACCTTTTCGATCTCCATTTATAATTGTACTAATGTATTTTATCTTAAGCTTTGACTAGTTCACTAGATTTGACTAGACCATATCTGTTTGTTTTGTCGCCGACTTGTATGACTAGTTCACTACACCATATTCATCTCTCCCCCTCAGTTCTACTCGATCCTGGGCAACAACCAGTTCCTGTACATCGACCTGGTGCTGACGACGCTGCTGGCACTATCGCTGGGTCGCGCAGCCCCGGGCCCGCTGCTCACGCGGCAGTCCCCGCCCGTGTCGCTGGTCGCGCTCTCCAGTATTCTGCCGCTCATCATGCAGGTCGCACTCGTCTTGCTCATGCAGATCGCATCTGTATACCTACTCTATGCTCAGCCCTGGTAAGTTAATTCATAACACTCAGCACAAGTTCATTGTTACTGCCGGCATGTTACTTGGCAAGAGTGAAGTGAGAGGGGAGATGCGCAGAATACAAGTCATCATCATTCCCCTGCTCTTATCCCAATTATTATTTGGGGTCGGCGCAGCATGTGTTTCTGCTTCGCGCAGCATACAAGTATGTATGTAAAAGATTTCTACGCATTTCTTTTTTCTTTTTCGAAGCGTTGCCACGTTACATACCGAGAAGTATAATATATCTCGAAAAATACAGGTTCTTCAAAATAATTTACGGAGAGGGTTACATAATATTTTTATTTTCTTTTTAGGTTCAAGGCAGTGGAAGGTGGACCTAACGTGGAACAAGTGCTTTGCTGGGAGAATACAGTAATTTTCATAGTCACATCATTCCAGTACTTAATTATGGCTTGTGTTTACGCTAAAGGCTGGCCCTTCCGTCAACCCTTCTGCTCCAATTGTAAGTTTAATTTTTATTTCTATTTGTTTTTAATTTTATCCACATAAAACTAATAAATTGTTTTTAATTTCAGATTATATAATGATAACGCTGGTGACTCAATCTGTGTTTGTGGTTCTTCTCCTGCTGTGCCCATGGGATTGGTTGGCTGAGTTTATGGAGGTGCAACCCATGGTTACCAACGATCCTGAGCAGACCATGTTCCGTATCTACCTGTTGCTGATTCCCGCCATCCACTTCATCCTGGCTATTGCTATCGAGGTAAGAACGTAAAAATATCATAAACGTTGTCGCGTCTAAATTTAGACAAAAAATAAACTCTTTTTTTACATGATATAACTAGGTAATGTAAAAAAACAAATGTAGGCCGATATTCAGACCAACCCGATATGCACACAAAATGGGTAATCATAAAAATCGGTCAAGCCGTTTTGGAGGAGTATGGATAGAGTTCTCAGCAGCTCTACAGCTTTGATTCCCCTTCAGTTGTTACAAAATGTCACTACTATTTTAGTACACACAATTTGGTGTATTACATTCACGGTAAATTCGCAGGCGAGCCTCTCGGACCCGGAGAAGTTCACCCGCCTGGTCCGCACGGTGCGTCGCCGCTGCGGCAAGAAGGCGGAGGAGGCGGGCGACGCCGCCTGCCCGCTGTGGCCGCACGACGCGCTCGCGTGCTGACGCGACACACCACAGGTCAGTCACCCGCCCGCACAACAACACGCAGGCCTGGCTCCACACCAACTTGCAGGCCTAGCTCCACAACAACCAGGCCTGGCTCCACACCAGCCCACAGGCCTGGCTCCACAACACCCCGCAGGCCTGGCCCCACGCCTACCCGGGCGGCCGCCGCACTTGCCACCACGCAAGTCGCTGGCGACCAACTTGCTACGTACTTGCTCCACACGCATGTCGGCGGCCGCCCGACTTACCTTCATTTGTTACGAAATTCATGTATTTATTTTTATTTTTTCTCCGGATAAACTTACCTGACATCGGTTCAGTTGGCTGTTACTTAATTTTTAAGACCATATCTAGTAAAATAAACTATTGCCGTACAGTATCGGGCTGTGACGTCTTAGGTAGGTTGAGCTAAACTCGCACATGTTGGATGGTCAATTGTTTTAAAATATATGTAAAAAGAAAAACAATTTATCGTCTAACAATTATATCAATTATTAAGGCAGAAATGTAAATCGTCCCAAATATTGCAATGTATTTATTACGGGTGCAACTTTAGTTCAACCTTAATTCTTATCGTGATATCTTGACGCTCTAGTGTCAAGATTGTCGCGACGTTTGCTGTGATAAAGGGATTCTCGGATACTTCGGCGCGGAATACACATGCTTGCAAAAAATTGACCCACTCTACACGTTTTCGTTTAAGCCACAGTAAAATCCAATACAATGTGATCGCTGAAATCGAAAACAGGGTAATATGTATAGACAGTTGTAAAACAAGCAGATATACGATATTCATTGAAGCCGTCGTACGCTCCATCGTGGCTCGACTGACTGGGCACTATTACGCTCCAAAAACCATAATGAGAATGAATTCGGCTCTAATATCGTATTTCTCTGTTTGTTTCTTTTTTGCCCTTTCTCTCAGTAATAAACGATATGTCATATACAGGAAAGCTACCAAAACGTGCGATTTGGGCCAATATATTTGCTTGGAAGTGTATCCTTTCACGTGTAGCATTTCCGTACTATTTTGTTTTAAAAGTAGTTGTAATCCTTATGGCAGTACTTCACAGGTATTGTTTGTAGTAAAAATCTCGAAATCAATTATTTCACGTTGATGATTAACTTTAGCATTTGCAATTAGGTTGTGTTGTAACATATATTTTTCATACAAGGATCATTTCACAATTCATCGGAGTCTGTCAAGTCTAAGTTAATAGTTATTTTCAAGAGTAGAAATTAGTTACCATCCAAAGGAAAGTATGTTTAATATAATTTTTCAATATTATCGTCGTTCTTAGTATAAGTCGTCTACTTTTTGTCATTTCGGTAGTAAAGTCCCTTCAGGAGACTTAGTAATCGCTTATAAGGCACTTAGGTGTAATAATAAATGTACTATTCTTTGAAATATGGATGTTAAATTAATCAGATTTCTTTTTAAATATCAAGTTGTATCGATGTATTGTAAACACATTCGTATTATACATTAATATAAATCATTCAATATCATACTGTAATTGCTATACCTACTAGTCTTCTCGTACAGAGAGTAGACTTTTTAACATTGTGTATTATTCATTCGTAAGCATATATTAAGATAAGGTTTTTAGAATTCTATTACTAT
This sequence comes from Chrysodeixis includens, assembly GCA_941860345.1. Classification (NCBI taxonomy): domain Eukaryota; kingdom Metazoa; phylum Arthropoda; class Insecta; order Lepidoptera; family Noctuidae; genus Chrysodeixis; species Chrysodeixis includens. The sequence continues at coordinate 7,356,974 of OW796098.1, read as the reverse complement.
GCCGTGTAATTCTTATAGTAAAGTAATTGCCTCTAATGCTGGCAATCTAATCTGCCTGATTTGTGACTAGTTAAACAAACTAACCAATCAAGAACGAGAACCAAAAATCGGTAGCTACAAAACCCATTGACACATATCGATTTATAGTAACTAATGTTTATAGTTGGATAGCATAATTAAGGGCTATGTGGCGTTACTCGGTTCTGCCCTCGGAATTCCTTCTATTCGATTTTACAGATACTAAAAACTGAATACGAAATGAGAAGGATTAGTAACAACAAAAGAAGTGTCTTGTCAAGCGTATTAGATGGTCAGCTGTCTTGTATCTTCTCTCCCATCCTGGTTATGCCTTTGAAAGTGAGCCGAAATATTTAGCGGGTGTAATGTAAGAGAAGTTATGACACTCGAATAATTTCACGTTCCGCCTAAATATCATGCCCCATTATCTGTGGAGATTGCTTCCATAGAGATATAAGTAGCGAAACGCTTCTCTATGGACTCCCAAACTCATTAATATTATTTATTTAGGAAAATTACTTCACTAGTTTATATCCCAGTGTTTAAGAGGGTTTTTCTTACAATATGCACGAGCTTATCATATTATATTAAGTTCAATAAATAAGGGTGCCAAATATTACTTGACAGACTCTATAATAAACGCATTAAATTGTAGTTGTTATCCAAATAACAACTTTTATACAACCTGCAATGGTACAAAGTGTTAAGATCGTGCGAACAATAAAATATTTTTGCTTTCCTACAAAATCATGAAACCCATCATTATTATTGTGAACACATTCATTAAACTGGTCACGTATTATGTGTATCCTCATAGAGCAAATACCTCATATTTTTGTAGAATAGTTTCATTGTCACAAAAAAATTATATGTATTTTGAGTGATACACCCATGATATGTGGAAACCCACGCATGAAGCAGGCTAACCTTTTCCCAACGCTGTTGGACTCCGCTTTAGTCTTTTCTGTCTAACTAGATAGAGTTAAATAATTAATCAGTATTTTACACGTAACGAATGCATCTGATTTTCACCACCCAGTTACTAGCGAATATTTTTAACTATGACCAGTCTTGTTGTTTAATTTTTGGATTTCGCTGGGGGCTCATACCGACATTCGTAAGTATTTATTGATCATTAAACCGACGTTCAAAGAACAGTCACCAAGTCAAAATTAGAATCCTTGCAAGCATGGCCTAACCCCGTTAACCGATCTGCGCGGTCACGAGTCCCTCAATCAATTATTTATTAAATATTAATTATAATATTTTACGGAAATCAATTTATTATAAAAAGTAGTCCCCTTTTAAAGTGAAATCATAGATTTAGTAATATAAGTTAAACCCTACTTATTTTATTACTGTAAATATAGATAAAATTATGAATTGAAATTACGTATGATTCTGAATGCGCGGTTAGTTAAGGATAAAGAAAATTGTGATTTTGCATTTCATCTGTACTTCATATATCGTACTTATTAGTTGTGCTCAGTTATTAGTTATTTATGTTATTTTGTAGTGTACCATGTATATGTAATTACAGTTTATATCTATATACTTTTGTTTTGTATAGGGCAGGTACTCGAAATTAAACAATCTTAACAGTGTAATGCTGTATTGTATTATTATCGTTTAATGATATAAAACGTGCACAAATCGTAAAAGATACATGTAAAAGACCTTTAATACTTAACGTTTTATACTTAATTTTACGGAACTACTTAATTTATGTTGCGTAAAACTTTATATTTAAGTACAAGTTTAACATTTGTAATACATTTTGTTTAAAAAGTACTTAATGTAACTACACACAATGTTTTAAAATTTACTTAATTTGTGCGTAATTGAAATAGCTAGAATAGAATATCGACAGGATCGAACCTTGCGGTGCAGTAGACCAATGATAAGTGCGCAAAGAAACACCCAGTAATGTCAACAAGGTACTTAAACATACGTTAATTCTACGTAATATGATTCCATGTATGTTGCAGTTTTTTATGTTTTTTATTGTCCAGTGACCAATAACTTGTAATTTGTATGTAATAAAACCTAAGACATGACAACAATCGTGATTAACAGTTGAGATGAGTTACACATTGGAGTCTTACGCAAACTGCAAGCAAGAACTGTATTCATGTTTTACAAAAACTGTGCCCAGTAAACGCATGTTACGTGTAAAATTCGCTGTTTACAAGCAATTTTACTTCTCACTCTGATTGATATGACTCAGAACTAGAAATAAATATTTGATAAAATAGTTTATAGTCAAAGTTCCTTTTTCTAAATGTGTTTCAAAAGGTATAATACCAAAGTTGTAGTTGAAATTGGAAATGTAGTTTAAAGGTATTTGAACTCTTTTCAATACACCTTTATTAATGATATCTGTGTCTTTTAATATTATTATAGGTATGTACTATGTAATCAAAGCAGTAGACAGTAGTAATAAGTTTACGCTGTAATCCATTCTACGAATAATGCGATAAAAATACAATCAGCATGTAATATCTGGTGTTCACAAAAGCAGGACTCGCAAGTATTATGTTATATTCATTTTTATTATAATAAAGTGTGTGAAATAAATACTGACTCAGTTTATTTATGCAATATTAGTAATTTACGTTTGATTAGTCAGAACATTCATTCCTAATTATTTAGAACCTAGACGTTTGGTGCTTATTTTGATTTAGTCCCTTTGGTTCTTAGATAACAAATTGTATAAATTTAATAAAATGTATATATAAACTGTTATTCTTACACAGTTTTCTCGAAATATTTATATTTTTTTGTAAACTTGTTATTTATTGAACTGCATTATTGTGATCGATTTTTAGACTTTACTGTACGTATGTTTATATTCCTCGAATTTTTGGAACTTGTTGACTGTTTTTGTGTCCAATATGTCACGATAATGTAGTTCGATATAAATTTTACTAATTGCGACATTAGAATGGATGTGACCAAAAATATTGTAATAAATATTAACTTCAAGATATATTTATCGTTTTATTTATTTAAACCTAGATCTATAACTTTCCTTAGTTAATAAGTACTAGTTGCGTGATATGTATATTTTAATGTGTAATAGGGCATTAACTATTATTAAGGTAAGTAGGTGGGATAAGCTGGCGGTGGCGAGTACTCTGGTGGCTGCACGTCCTTTGCGCGCACAGCTAAAGGACGGGCGCTACGCGGTGCTGGTGGTTGCTTCCACCTACGAAAATAAAGCACATTAGACATAGAAATAAAATCTTCTTCATTGGACGCTGATAACAACGTAATCTTATTTATCTTCGATGACTACAAAAGCTAAACTGTTTTTGGAAACTGCCTATTACTCTTAACTTAACTTTCATCTTCCTGCCCTTATCCCATTTTACTTGGGGTCGGCGCAACATGTTTGTTTTTCTAAACATGTTGCTAATGGATTTGGCTATGGTTTTATAGTCGGCCGCCTGCCTGACACTAACCCTCTTTGGGAATGCGATTGTTGGTTGTTTACCCGCCACCATTCGGGTGACCCAAGGTGCTTGGTACAGTGCACTGGGTCTTAAGGTCCATTAGTCGCCTTTTACGACACCCAGTGGAGGATATGGGGTGGTGCTATTCTTTATATCCGGACACCACACGGACTCTGACTCGGACACTGCCTATTACTCTTAACTTAACTTTATAAAAGTAAAATAGTTCAGGTCTTATATAATCACTTTAGTTGCCTATCCATTGAAGCTAAGCGCGGATGCAGACTGCAGTATTGGAGAAAAAATTACTAATAGGTTTATACGATTGGAGAGAACCGGAAACTTTATGCAATATTGGTTGAATATTGTTTTTATTTTTCGCCTGCTCCTAGACTAACTCCGTTTCAAGTATAAATGGAAAGCCAGCTTAAAACAACTTACCAAGGCACAAGGCTAAGATCATGCGGTGGTTTAGGTCTAGCAAGTCTTTCGGCACGTTCCTGACGCAGCGTGTCAGCATCGCGCGCGGCCGCGCACCACGCTCGCAACGTGAAATAGTAAATCAGCTCTACGCCGGACAGCAAGGAGAAACCTAGGAAGAGACCTGCGATGCCACCAAACGATACTGAAAATGATAAATTCTTTTTACATCTGTACTCTTATCAAAGAAAGAAAAAAAAAGAGAACTTTCTAGACGGTTCAGACCGCAATGAGGCAAGAGTTAAAATTCACGACATTATTCATTCGACCAAGTTGCTGATGTTCTAACTAAGGATAATGTAGTGTATAATTTTATCCACGAGGTATTAGCCTTGAAACCAGGATGCAAATCATATCTGATTCTGGAAATAAGTAGTAGGTACGTAATTCATTGTAATTTTAAGGTGAATCTGAAAATTTGCAATACAAAATAGAGTTAACGTAAGAAACAAGTAGGAAAGTACTGTGCTATTTAAATTGTCATAAGGAAAACCAACATTTTATATGGAACTATAAAATAATGTTTAAGAAACCCTATCATGAGTGTACATGTGACTCACCCAACAAATCGACCCAACCGAAAAGCACCTCGCGTTTGTAACGAACCATAGGCCATGAAACAAACTCTGTCTCCAAAAGAGTGTTTTCATTATTACGTGTTGCTCTGGAAAAATAATGCATACATTATAGTTACGTACTATATGTTATGTGATAATGTAAGATCAACAAGTTAGTAGATAAGATTTATGTAAGTATGTTCCTACTGGAACTGCGTCAATTATTACGTCAAACTTGTCTATGACGCTTGGCCTACATACATTCTATTTAAATATTTTACACTAGACATTGCTTTAAGTGCCAAGATTAGCTATACACAAGTATTTACCTACACAAAGCTAATGAGTAACATTACTGTAATTATCCTTTACTCCTCAAATAACTTACTCGACGTCAGAAAGTTTTTCGACTTCGTAAACGGTGTGAGAGCAGCCAAGTTCACAGGTGCATCGCGTCACGTCCGTTATAGCAGCTGCGTGTTGTGCTATACAGCTTAGTTCCGGGAGAGTGCATTGCTTGTAGCCCTCTGTTAAAATCCAATAATGGAGAGAACCACTAATGAAAAAATATCCTTGAAAATATCGACAATAAGGGGCCTACCCTCTACCTCTACCTACCAATTCAAGCGAAACGCAGTTGTGGAAATGAGATGCTGTTTTTCGTCGTAGTGTGCCGTCTTGCTTACACGTCTGCAGTCTTACAAGGTGATGGTAGGCCCCATGATCATAGGATAAAAGTGACAACAAATGACAAGTATTTAGGTATAGCCAAACAGGTAAAAAGCTATAATAAAACTTACTTAAAGGTGGATAGAAGTGAGGTACACATTTACAAAATGCTCTACTTCGTTGCATACGACACTGTCTCATACAAGCTGAATAAGTGTATATGTTAGACGTTTCCAAACGCAGTTCGTCGGCAAACACACAACGTCGTTGACGAATAGAGAGCTGGCGGGCGTCCTCAGTCGTGTAAGTGTGCTTGACAGAAAACGAAACCTTTTCCACGCGACGGTCCCAATTATGTTGCGCGCTTTGTTCAAGACCCGCCATCTCTTCAGTTGAATGAATGTAAATCTAAACAAAAGAACATTTAGGACAAAATTGTATGACGAACTCATTACCAAACTAACTTATTTTACAAGTACTTAGTGGTAAATGTGATCTTGTTACTTACATCAAAAGTTGTATTTTTGCGTTCCGAGTTAAACATAAAGGACCATTTTGCATCGGTCTCATGAATAAAAGCTTCATTGAACTGTTCTGATTGTGCTTGGGTTTGCCTGAAATTAAATCCAAGCTATAAGTATTAGACTAAGCAATTATCATTTAATTTAAAATGCCTGTTTACCATGGCCACACTTTTTCCGCATGTTTGGAGTTAAATGCGTAACAGAATCCCATTTCCGTGAACACTGGCACCAAAACGTCGCAGCATTCTTCTGAATCTCCCTTCCATTCACAGTCATAAAACGATGTTTCACAATGTCGGACGATCTAAACGATTGCAGATGGAATAAAAAATATAATTTTTGAGTAAAAAATAATCGATTTCTTTGCTGATTTCAATTAACAAAATGACAGAGCACCATACAGTGTAGAGTGGTGTATCTCATCTACTTACAATAGAAATAATATTATATACGAGGTGGTGGAAAGCTCTAAGTAGACTCTAGATGAAACTAAACTTACCTGGAAAATTGCGTCTTTAGGATTCTTAACAGGCGCGGGAGCGTCCTCTTCAGTCTTTCCAACCAGAGTAGGATCGGAAAGAAACGTTGCGGCATGTTCTTGAATAGAACGGTAACTGAGTGTCGCCAACCATCGCAGCATTTCACCAGCTTTCTCAGGGGGATCGGAACCCCAAACACTAGTAAACACAATGTCTAGTGTTAAATAATTTAAGTGATCACTTAAGAGTCCTTACACATAGACTGGCTCGAAGAGCATTGCACAAACAACGCGTTCAAGTATTCATAATGAAAAATAAGTGCTCATGTTAAAAAATCCTTATTACAATTATTCAAAACTCTGTTTCCAATGTGAAAAAAATTGCTCTCCTCTCCGAGCCGGTCTGTGTCAACAGGTTCTAATACCTAATTTTGTTTTATATCGTACCTTTCTATATAAGCTTCCAGTAGCTCGTCATCAACAGGGTTTGCATCGCATACTGTTACCGCTGGAAACGGTACATCCCAATTGTGAAAATCCGTATCTAAACCTATAATAGCAATACGTTGGTTTAGACCGTGGCTCTTGAGAGAGACAAGAGGAAGAAGAGTAGGGAGGCCTTTGCCCAGCAGTGGGACATCTCAGGCTAGCAATAATAAAAATTGGTTTAGACACCTAACTTTATCATGACCGCATGAAATATTAAATGTGGTGCCTCTTTTCGCCTATTTGGAAAAAAAGACTAAGTGGTCTTTTTACATTTTTCTTGGCAGGGTCCGTTCAACTATAGCTACTATCGTGGGGAACTGGGACGGGAACTGCTTAATTTAAAATATACCTAAGATATAACTACTTAATTTAAGATATACATAAGTACTAACACGTTTTAATTAAACGACTTTGTGGCTTACCTGTAATAGTCGGATTCGTTTGAAATTTCTCCCATAAGCTAACAATTATAATACAAGTTGTAACAGCACCGACGGCTGTAAAACTAAACCACATGAACCTGAAATATTACCAATACCCACTATTAAAAATATATCGCTTACACTTGGCTAAATGTATCTAAGTTTTTTTTACAATCAATTCCAAAAGCATTTAATAGAATGTTTCTAATTTGATCTCTGTAAATGATATCTCTCTTTGTGTCAATCTTAAAAGGCATGCTATTCGGATTCCTGCACTAGGTCATGACTGATATTTCATGTTGTAGAAACTTAAGTTACTATGAAAACAGAGCAAATGGTAATTTCTTGCGGTCACCAACTGCAGGAAATGTACCTTTTTTCTTTTAAAATTTTCTGATGATGCGAGATCGACGTTCTCTAATAAACATGGATCCTAGGCGATTTTACTTACTTTTCACAAAACGGTCTGTCCTTTTCAGCAATGTATCGCACACCATGCAATGTTGAATTGTTAAAGAACTCCGTCGTCTGATGACGTAGGCTTGTAGCCAACAACGATATGCCACTAACATCTGAAGATGCCCGGTTCTTTTTTGAACGTGAATAATCATTTTTATAATTTTCAGGATGCACTTTCATGTCCTATCACATTTTCCAGTGAAATGTTCATTTGTGTACACACAAGACCGGCAATAAGCTGACTAAATTCACATGACATTGATACCATCAGTAATATCGATCAGCCCTTGCGTGATATAACCACATACCACAGCCACACAACCAATACCCATTTATGACACAGATATGTACACTTTACTAAATAACCATTAATAACAAAAGCAAAGGCATAGATGAATCATTTTCCATCCAGATTTTTTTTGCTTTTCGCTTCCCTTTAAATACTACCAGCGATATATCTAATGATCATATCCGGTATAAGTCACCCATAAATGTACTATAAAAGTTTGTTCTAGTTTTTTTTCACAAAATATACTTAGAGCAACAGGTAAACTAGTAGCTGTGCTAGTAGTTTCAAAGGGATAACTGCCATAATTATCTCAAAAGTGACTCAGTTAAAAGTCGCATTACCTAAATGTCTTGCTGTGTTCTGTAAGAAGGGTATTAATTGCGATCTATGAATACTTCATCGTTCCCCTGCCCTTATCCCAATTATTATTTGGGGTCGGTGCAGTGTCTTCTTCTTCCACACTTTCCTATCTGACATCATCTCGCAAGTCACCCTCTTTGCAGCCATATCATCTCTCACACAATCCATCCACTGTAAGTGTGATCTGTGATTACTTATAGCGATATATAAATATTTCATCAAGATAAGTTATGCTTAGATTCTTTACGGATCCCTAACTTAAAAATCTAGATAACATAAAACGAATTTGTGGCGTAATTTGTATGTTTGACACGCACGACTATTATGAAAGTTTAATAAACAAAGTGGGCTATTAGATAATTAAATATCAATCATAGAAGGTTCCTAAAGGCTTTATGTAAAGTTACAATAAATTAAAATTTAGTGTAAAATGTATCGACATTGTCAGATTTACCTAATTCACCAAATTGCATTAATATGTTTCATTCATGACCTACATAAAGCTATTTAGAATTTTTGGAAAACTATCATTGTTGCAAACAACTAAGAAGTGACAACAAAATGAATGTTTTTTTAGAAGGGTTAAAATACTGATTGAATTTCAAGTCAATGTCTTAATATATAATGTACCCACAACCCATACAACAGATCCCAATGGCCAGTTGAAAGTCTATTGACCTAAGTAGGTAGGTATTCATACAACTAGTAACTTTCATAAAATTTATTCAACGTATGGGTACTAGTTACTCTTCATTAAAATAAAAATGTATACAAATTGTTTCCACAAAACCAATAAATTGTAACAAAAATCTAAAATGTAAAATAATATTTATTTACAATAGTGTAATAAGTAGAAAATGTGGTAGCTATGAGATTAAAAGTTGCTCATAGCATTGCACTTCACTTCTGTCGACGCAGGATCTTGAATTTCGCATTCTGGAGTGACAAGAGGCTCAATCTGTATGTCGAGCCCCTGCAACGCGTCGTCTAGGATTTTAATTTTTCCCATCAACTTTTCTGCTTGCAAATTATATCCAGGTTCAAGCATTTTACCGGCGGGATTCAGCTTAAACAGGTGTTCCGCCTGACAAGCAACAAATAAAATATCATTCAAGTAAATATTTATAATGAAGAGAACATCAAATGTTCACTTTATTATAAATGTTATTTTTTTTGTAAGTAAGAAAATAGAATGTCATGTGTGTCATGGTGGTTTTGCGGTTTCAATGTATGAAATTTCAATGCTCGAGGTGCGAGATCGATCCCCAGCGCAGGCAATTATTTTAATTATTCTATAAAGAAACCTAGATTTCAATTATTAGAATCTGAAAACGTCAATCCGTGGTAAGTTAACGTCGTGATCAATGCTGAAGCCTTTTCTATATGAGAAGACGCAATTAGTATCATTAATAATGTCTTAGTTTAAAATATTACCCACGACTCCGAAGTCACCCTGTATAATAAGGCTAAAGATAAAAATTATAAACTGCGCATTAATTTAAGCGGTAAAATTGTCTCTTCAGAAGATTCATATTTAAGTCTTTCTCCTGTATAATGTAAAGGGTTTTGATTTTCTTTTTCATCGGCATTCTCGTTTAATTTTTGCATTTGCAAATTATTGTACTTTTCTTCAAATGCTTTACCGATAGGGTTTAGGTAGCATGAAAGTTTTTTCAGCCTGACGATGTCCAAATTACCTTGTAATTTTCCGTAAAAGTCTTTAACCTACAACTCTGATCCTAAGTGCCTACCACCACTATTTGTTCGCCGACACTGACTAAGTTTAAGGACACCAACGACAGCAACAAGAAAAAAGACAACAACTTTCTGGGTACGGTATCAAATATTAATATACTCACAAGGAAGTCAATTGGATCCTCCGGCCGCAACTTAGCAACTTCGAGTAGTGCTGGAGTAAGAGTCGGAAAGATGTGATGGACCAAATAATTTCGCATTGGTTCCCCTGCAGCTGCCAATGCAGCTTCTTCTTCCTCACGCATTATAGCATATAATTCCGTCTGGAAACAATAACATACAATTCAAGTTTGATTACGACACAACCAACGATCAGGAATTTCAAATATTAATATAATGACCCAATATTCCATTTTCTCCTCGCGTTCCTCTTTCAGTTTTGCCTCGAGTTGTTTTAAAACCTTCTCTTCGCGCGCTCTTAAGGTCTCCAATTCTTCCCTTTCTTTCTTTTCAGCTGCCTCGATGAGAGCTGCATTTAAGATACAAAATGATTACGTGGGTAATTTATCGATATTTTATTTGGATCTAGAGACGGTCTATACTGGTGATTAAAAGTATTTTTTTCGATAACACAACTAACCCATAAGTTTTCCGTAGCGGCATGGTCGCCCCATTCGCAGGGCTACAGCTGCGTATGGAAGTTTCATAGAATAATCCGTATGGTCTTTAACGGTTACAACTAGTGGATGTATGTCTAGTTCATCAAAGAAATTTACAGGAGTAGTTTCACGAGTATCGGCTGCTCTGAATTCACTTAAGCGCTTAAGAATAGTCTCTTCATCTAAACGAGAATCGCCTTCGGGTTGACGCATGGCTTTTTCACATACAAAATCGTCAGTTGCATCTAAATACACCACAATATCTGTAACAACGTTCCTCTTATTAGACATGACAGAATTAACATAACGGTAAAATAAAAAGTAAAACATTTACTTTTAGCTCACACTTGCTTTATGAATGCATACAAGTAGGTGTATATTAATGGCTTAAGAAAATATAAAGATATCTTAATGTACCTGGCAACATCTTCCTTAGAACATTGTTATACAAATCGACGTCTTCGTCAAATGGTTCTTCAGCGGTTTCCTCTCCAGCTTCCGAATCTTGCTCTTCACCCTTCTCAAACACTAGAGATCGAAATTTATCAAAAAGTTACCGTGACACATAAGTTAAGTATCGTATTCTGTAAGTACTTAATTGGTAACTAGGTACACTTATTACTCACACGCAGCGCATTGCGGTTGTGTCGTAGGGTATCCATCGAGTACCCATCCTCGGTTTAAGGCGTCACGATTTAGCATTTTCTGCCGCAAGTATCTGTAAATGTCCTATAATATATTGAATTGAACAAAATAGACCTTGACACTAAAGAACACACATACTACTAAAACGACTATTATTGATTTAGTTGAAAACTACATTACCTTACCTGAGCATGCTGTATGTACAGGCTCTCTCTTAAACTTTTTTTAAATAGTTAAATGAAAGAGTAACCCTAAAAGTTCTTCCTCAGAAAGCTGTCGGCCAGACTGCAGGATTGCTAGCGTTTGCTTAGCCGCTTCTTGCACGCCTTCCTCTTCGCCTAAGTCTTCGTCATCGTCTCCTAGACCCAATTCCTCTTCCTCAGGTGAGACGACACCCAGAGCAGCAGTCTCTCCAACCTCCCAGTGTTGTATTCTCCAAGTCTAGCATACATAACGTGACCATTTACTCTTTGACTCAAAACGGGACATCGGTTTATAAGTTCAAATAAAAGGTAGTCTATGAAAAAAATTTCTTTTAAACCAACTTCAAAAAGGAAGAGGTTTCTTTTTTATGTTTTTTCGCGGATAAGTTCATTGTTTATAAACCGATTTTAAAAATTATTTATCTATTGGAAAGTAAACTTATCCAAAGTTGTCTCATGATAAGGAAGTTAGAGTCTGACGATGGAAAACTAGGGAAACCGATAACTTTGGTTCAGGACCTGGCATCACTTATTATGCCGCATGTAATTTTATTTTTTGGACGGAAGAGTAGAAACTGATTGAGCTACTGTTACGCAACATCTTAGGTTAGGTACCTAATCCCAATCTTATTCTCGTGCTGTATCTCATTAAATTAGCAATTTCAAATTATTATGACATACCTGCCTTGTGCGATACGTTCGTAAAAGTACGTAACATACCTAAAGTACCGATAAGTATGCAATTTCGCATTATCTTTTGAATACATTTTACATTATATTCCCACATAGCGAATGAGCGTTGAGTTGAAAGTTATAGATAAGCTATCACGATTGATTTAAAGTCTGATTAGAGTCGCATACAGACCTACTTATTGGCGTTTACTTTGTTGCAGTTCTTTTACTGATATGCAGCTGAAATAATTCTACGTCAATCACAGGCATGCTACTGTCCATAAAATAATCCTCCTCGTCAGCAAATGTTAGTGACATAGCATTGTTCAGGTCTGCCATTAAATAAAACCAATAAATGAATCGTATCACCGGATATATGCGGGTATCGATTACCTTATCAGAGGGCCAACACATCTAACACTCATATTAAAGGCCATCTGTTTCTAGTACCACATGCTGTTGACTATTTGTGCAATATTCGGTATTATGTACCTACCTACCAACACTACCTATCTCACAATAACATTAGCAACATAAAATAATATAGCATTCATTACTAACCAAGTCTTCTATCATGGATTGTGCTACAGTTTCTGGTGAAATGTAAACAAGTCCGTAAGCTTCACAAATACTCTTTGCCAAAGTTGTTTTACCCACAATTGGTGGGCCGAATATGATAACCTGCAAAACATATCAGTATTAGACAGGTTTACCTTGTAACAATAAGCGACTGTTAGATATACGTCTGTTGTTAAGTATCGTGCCCACCTTAAAAGGTTTCAATCCCCTCTCTTTCTTAAATTGCTTCATAAGCACCGGTATGTTCTCAGCAAAGGTCAACTCCGAAGCCCATTGCAGTCCCATTGTCTCGACAATGAAAGTCGGCTCCATACTCAAGTTTAAAGTCATCAAATCGTATACTCTTTGCTGTTTGTAAGTCGAAGTAAGTAGATTAGTTGTCTATTACAATGGCTTAAACGATTTCTAAAATAAGTAATCAGCAAAAAATAATCTTTACGTCGATTTCCGAAATCAAAAAGGCGTCTTCCGGAGGAATACATTTGAACATTCCAGAACCGATTTGCCGGCCAAGCGGCTTCACTATCTGCAACAAGAATTTACCTATCGTCACTCTGACCAGAGATAACAAACAACAGCAGTTACACTTACCTCTCTTTGTTTCGTCACGTTTTGCTCTACAGCTAGTATATAAAGCTTCCTTGGGAAGTCCGACACTAAATTGTACACTATCCTGAAATAATTTAATATAAGTAACTTATGTTTATCGCATATCCACTACATGACAGGTTAAACTATACTTAAAAAACGTTACCTTCCTTCTGACGTATTCTGGTAAAAAAACATCATAGTTTGTCCGTGTCAGGTCACGTACCTATGAATACTTTCCGTCCAAATACGTGACGTTTTGAAAATATTATATAATGACTTATTCAAAAAATAATAGTGAAAATTAGATAGGCACTTCGAAAGTTAAATATTAGTACTAACTGTGCTAAATCATGAACGTTTATCAAAGGGACGATATTATTTCCTCGGCCTAGTATGGGGAGAACTGGCTCACACTCCCAAGCTTTTTGAAACCAATAGAAAAGCACATCTTCTTTGCCACCGTAGGTTGCCCCGGCGCATATCACTAATGCTCTGTCAAATAAAAAGTAGTATTATGACATATAAGTAGGTATTTATTACGAGAATTAGTAGGACGACGGACTAAGGGAACGTTTTAAAGCAAGACTGCTGCAGTTGTGAAACTGACGCCGCTCTACGCCGTGCAGTCTAGCTTCAAAACTGAAAAATCTTATTTTAAGCAGTAGTCTAGGTTCGGTGATCATAAGGCACAACTTTTCAAATGAAACAATGACGGAGACTCAAGTAAAACTTACCCAATAAAATATCTATACTTTCTTGCTATACCAACCACTTCATTTTCGATGTCATAATGCATTTTATAATTCGGGTGGGGTTTCCTCTTTCTAAAGTCCATTTCTATGAAAGGCATATCTGGAGTGTCCTGGTACGGTAGATAATACATGTAGATAGGACAAAATAAATAAAATTAAGCACTTAAGTAAGATTAACTTACCTACTTACAATCTAAACCAGCAGATAGTTCTATTTAAAAATTAACAGCTCTAATTTTATTACTTACGTATTACGTATTTAAGGCGAATATTGATTATTCGGATTATCCTATCAACTATATCAAGTCTCTCTATGTCCGGTAAGACTGCAAAGTTCTTAGTAAATCTTACCGGGTCCAATGGTTTCGTACAAGCCCAAGTCATGACAGTGGATATTAGTATCAGGTACCGCTTCTTGTTTTCCCCTATGGAGCCGCCTGTAGCAGTAGTTGTTGCATCGTCGGGATCGCCCGAAGGTTTTGGAGGAGGAGCTTGTTTTTCTAACAACTCTTTCAGGACTACGTGCGGGTAAACAAGACGGCAAGAAGTAAATTAGAAGATATATCATCATGAAATTGTATAAAAATATTACCATAACCAATTTACGCTTATAAAACTCGCTGGTTGGCTGGCTGGTAACATACAACATTTTTAACCCCCGACGCCAAAAGGAGGAATGTTATAAGTTTGTATATAAGGTAAGTAGCTATGTATGGATTACCTTTGATATATTCCGTGGCTATTCTAAGTTGTTCTCTGTCGTAACTGACATCTAAAATTACGGTACCGCAAGTCAGCATTACCGGGATACACTCAGCCGCTGGTATGATCCTGGATACATGATCTATACTCTTCGCGTTTTCATTAAGCACAGTACCTAAGAATATATAGGTATTAACTTCAGATTCCGAAGCTAAAAGCAAAATTACTGCAACATAAGCTAAACCTTTGGTGATAATGTGTGTGTAATACAAACTTTAGTTACCTCTTGCTCTATAAACACGAACCTAAGTACCTATCTAAAGAGACTTAAATATGTATGTAATCGATTTTCTTAATACAAAAATAATTAACTTTTAAAATAGAATCTACAGATCATGAAGTTAGTCAGGCAAGAAACGAGGTCAACTTAAAAAAATCTTCGGTTGACTGACTTAACACTGAATAACGGACGTAAACTAGATAAATGAAAATAAGTACTGTGCGAGTCTTTGCCAGCTAGGTGGTTGATATACAATAGAAGCATCAAGAATTTAGCAATAAAAGGCGAATGTTTCTACCTATAATTTCATAAGGTAGTTCAGGCGGAGGTGGCGATGCAGGCCCGAGATCTTCTCCCAACATACTTTGTGAAGTGTCTTTTGTAGAGGCATTATTTCTTTCGAGAACTTTTGACACGTCATGCAATATATGCGACCCATGATAGGAATCTAAATTGTTTATAAAATAACGCTTGTGGGAAAAATGAACTTCTACATCACTCGACGATGCTACTGAAGAAAAAACCTCCGTAGATTTCTTATGCATTGCTGTTGTTGTATCTTAAATATTTTTTCCACGATTCAATATCCATATGACAGTACTAAAAACTACTTTGACAGGCTTTTTTTAAAAACAAAAGAGCATGTGGCATTGTCAGCCAGTAAGGAGATTTTTACAAATGGTACCTATATTGTATCTACTAATATATCCATGTCACAATGTTAGTTAGGAGTACGGTAACTCCTGCGAAACGGCTGGACCCTTTTGAAATTTTGTATATGCATTCAGTAGGTCGGAGAATCGGCCAACATCTATTCCATCCCATTTTTTTTTTTAGCAACCTAGGTAGATTTAGGTAGATATGGTAGTGAATTAAAACGAAGTCATCAAATAAAATAAATATTTTATTATAATCCATTATGTATGTATAATAATATGAGACAGAATAAACGAGGATAATATAAAGTACATTAAGACTTATGTCTAAAACTAACCAATCATAAATCAAATGCATGGTAGCACAGTTTTACAATTCATTAAGTAGATAGTAGCACGCTGGATATCATTAGATAGAGAAGTTTGCGGTGTAAGTTTCTCAAGTATTAGCATTTATGGAATTTTGAGAACAACACTTAATTTAAAAGGCATTTTTGTGACTGGTAAGCAAATTAACTTGCAGGTTTTTTGTGATATTATGTGATATTTTATCTAGAAACCTTCTATCATAATCGTTTGATATCGGTTTACCGCGTAGTCGAATAAAGCGAGGTTATTGAGCAAATATATTAAGTAAATGCATTAGATTATGATTGCACAAATCGAATCCACTATTTAAAAGTCCGCAGCACAAGCTAGGCAAAAGCGAGCTGATAGGTTAGAGATACTGATTGCTGCGTTACTCTGCCTAAATTATCTTCGTAAAGTAGACTAGCTTCCACAACTACTTTGAGAGGTGGTTGTACATTTGATTCTTAGCTAGCCCATGTTGTAGCCTGCGTTTATGTACTATCGCATGTACCGATGTAAATAGGAATGTATCCCTCAAACTTCTCCAATTTAACAATTTGTAGACAATCATTTATAAAATATTGCATACTTATCTGTATTTAAAACTTAATATTATTAACTGATAAAAATTATATTGATGTTATATCGTTGGTCTTTTTAGGGAGCATTTTGTACATTTTTGTTTTTAAATTCCTAGCTACACTTAATTGTATGTTTAATACCTATCGGGCCGATTTCATGGGTGTAATTGAACGCGATCATTGAAGTTCATCCTTGTTATCACGCAAAACTGAGTCCAATGTTCCAATTGACAATACGCCAACACGAAACTTGATCTCGTCCACGAAAAACCTAGTTAATTAGAACTAAGATTTTAATGTGACAAGTAAAATCGGCCCATAGTCACCGAGATTCTATTAATCTAATCTGTTATTTAAATTGGTCCCAAGCACCTTGATACATATCCCTAATTCTCGTTAATTGGCACGATATCTTGTCGTATTTGTAAAGATTTAAATAGCGTTTACATATTTATTAAAACTTAAACTCGACAAAGTAACACAATGTTAAATGCAAGAGAGTTCAGATAACAAGCATTCTTAAACAAATCTGAGTGCACCAGATAAAATTTCGTTTGATACATTAGTGTAGTCAATACTATAAAATACATATAACGAACACTAAAACAAAATTAGTAACTGTATAAGAGTTTTATAAAATTAATACTAGAAATACAATTATTGGACTTCATTGGACGAATTGATTTAATAATACGAGAAGCACAATATATCTAAGATTTTTATCTTTTTTAAAATATGTGGGTACATTACATTAAATAGAACATTAATACATTCATATCGTTAGTGACGACATCGTTGTAAACAATTTGCTTATTTCGTTAAAACTGTTATTTTCCTGTGCATTACAACCAGTACTTTTATTATTCATCGTAACTTAATTGGCAAATTAGTAACATTAGAGAAATATCCCAAAACAAAGCCATCACATTTATATTAGCAATACATTTTAAAGGGCATGTGAATGGCAATTTTCATAAATCAACTATGGCACCTATCTTGCTACTTGTTTTATGTTCTAATACTGATATGTTGTACTTAATTCTAATTGTTTGATAAAGAATGATTAAAGTTTAAAAGGACGGTTTCAAAAATACTATCATTATACATAGATTGTTGAATTAACAATTAAGTAAATATAAGGAATGTATAGATACCTCATATCTTAATATAAAATACAGAGTCATTTGAATGTAATGAATATTCTTATAAAATACTTATGCTCAGACTCATTGCTTAGAGAATTAGATAATTCTCGATTGTCTCATGTAGTTGAACATTAAGTACAATAGTTAAGTACATGTAAATACATAAAAGTATCGATACCTACTTAGTAACCCCAAGCGGAATGAAACCTGTTGATCTCACATTTGGAATAATTTGTGGCAGTGTAGGCATCATCTCGCTTTAGGTTTCCATCGAAACTTAGAAAGCGAAAATGTCAAATATTTAAAAATTTACGAATTCTATTCAAGAATGCAACAGTCTCAATAATTTCATGGGGCGGAAATATCTGAAATTATCACATAACTTCAGTTTATCCACAATAAATTGTCTTAATTACTATTAATTGGAAATAGGCGATTTTATAAGGCACTAAATAATAATAATTAAAATATATTCAAAGTACAACATGCAAAAATATATCTCTAACTTGTCATTTTTAAACAAAAATCTATGTTGAGCAGCATCGGAATATAGCTATAGCTGCTTCTTTGCAATGCATTTGTGTATAAAAGGTTTTTCCCAGCATAATAAGAATTTTACCTAAAAGTTGTCAAATGTACTTGTGTAGTGCTCGGTTACAACTGAGTAGTAATTACGGACTTACGGTGGATTATTGTTATTTCCTTTTCACCGATGCCAGATGGGGAGCTGGGTTCAGAAGTCACCAACCAAGGTGACAGAGATGATATAGGCTGCACCTTCGGAGTCACATCCTCCTTCTTCTCTACAGGTTTAGGAGACGCTACCTTCGTTTGATTATGTGGTGGTTCCACAACAACAATTGACACATATTGTGAGTTAATGGGATTTGTTGGTTCATTCAAAATTTTAGGTGAAGGTGTAGATGGTATAGCCAGATTGATGTTAGTGGACTCGTTGATTATTTTAACTTCATTTTCTCTAGCCTTCAAAATATTATTACATTTTAATTGACCAGGTGGCAAAGCTTTTGTAGACGACAAATAACATTTTGTTTGATTGTTAGGCACCTCTTTGTCATTTGGAGAATCCAATAGATCTCGTTTAACTTCATTTTTAGATTCATCATTATTGAGCTTTTCTTTCACTAGACTCATTAGAAGGTCATTCAGAGGGTTCGATTCTGTAACAGGTGAACAGCTGCAAGCAGGTTTGTTGATCACAAGCTGAGTCAAGTTGTTCTTCTTATCCTCATTCACTGATTTATCCATTTTAAACAGCACCTTGTTGCTAATTGCATCATCTTTTGACATTAACACTTCTTCAGTTGGTTCTTCATTGAGTAAATTCTTTGTAGATGGTTCACCAATTTCAGCTTTAGTCTCAGGTTCCAATAGAGTAGACTTCTGTGACTTAGCACTGCTCTTTCTTGATAAAGTATCAATATCAGGCACTAGCACTGCTGTTTCAGAAGAGGTGCTAGGGGCTTCATTCACAACCTCAGAAGATGATGTCTCAGGTTTTACAACATTCTGTTTTTCACGTTCTCTCAAAACGTGGCTCTGTCGGCGCGCAAAACGTTGGCTAGGACGTCTTTCAAACTGGACCGTGCGACGAGCGCGGTTTTGCTGGGTAGTTTGATATTCGGTTTTTCCAGAATATTGGAATCGAGAACCCATCCTGAAGAAGTTCTGGCGCGCTGAAGGACCTTTCACTGGTGCTCTCAAGCGGAAGAATGTGTGATGTTCCACAGCACATTTCCAAAGATGTTTACAGGCTTTTTCGTTATGCAATCTAAATACAAAGGTATGTTCTTGTTCTCTGCCTTGATCATCATCTTCAACAACAACAAGTGTAAGTTTTTTTTTCTTAAAGTCCAACTTACTTATCTTCGGCCAGAAGAACAAGCCAATTTTTTGAGGCCCCTCAAATACTAGTATACCTGTAGGTGTCAACCCCAAGTGGTATTCACATCCATCCTTGCCTAGAACAATGTGCATGTCAACACCATACATTTCAAGCCACTTGGCTTTGTTTAAGTAGTTGACCTCAGCTTGTGCCGGGGTAAGACCTTTGCATTTCTTATATTCCTCTAGTATTTCTATCTCCATTTCTTCCGTTTGGTTGGGAACAAATCTGAACTCTGATACAGTAGCAGGTGTGTGAACATTTTCATCAAAGTCTCCTAGTTCTGACTGTAAAGCTAATGCAGCTAATTCCACTGCAGTAGAATGAGGACATTCCAGTTTACTTTCCAAAATATCTTTCTTCAATTGTAGGAAAAACTGATACCTTGTCAATTCCTCCCTTAAGTTGTTGGGTTCAGAAGAATAAAATTTAACCTTAAGCCGCAAAGTATAAGGGGGACCTATTTTCACTTGTTTCTTGATTGTTTTAGTTGGATCCAACCAATGTTTAACATTGTGAGTATCAGTAAACTGAAGCCCAAAATAATCTTTTTCAATCAAATCCAAAGAATAAAATACTTGCTCATAGAGATCATTAGCACTTGCCTTTTTTGACAGATTTATGGACAAATCTGTATCATCAAGTAGTAAAACTTTACATTGTATTAAGTTTTTGTTGCTGGAGGCCTTTTGAGTTTGTTTATTGCGGTTTTGACTAGATGAGCGCCCTCTCCTACTCAGAAAGCGCAACATCCTAGGCTAAGTGTTATCTGAAACAAATTATCTACGTTAAGGTTGTGTCATATATATTTTATTCTCGTATTTTCTACACTATACTTGCAAAACATATGGATAGTATTTTAAATGAGATATCTGTAACATGAATGTTATAGATTTTATGCAATTATTTATTCATAATACATATGCATAATCTTATAACAAATTAAATAAAGAAACCTGCTCAATCGACTTCTATCAGTATTTCACACCTAAGCACATACATAATTAAATTACGATAACTGTTAAGGAGTTGACTTAAATTAGACTTAAGATGTCCGTTTCGTAAAAGCTTAAGTCTCAGCCAACGAAACAAGAGTCAATCACCAAGTTAAATACTAGTTTATGATTCGTAAATAAAGTTGCAAACAAGTATCACGGAATGAATGTTTTGACATCATTTCAACATGTATGTTATGACGTTAATATAACTTACAAGATATAAAACTTTCAATAATGTTTGAATTGTTATCAAAACACATTCACCATAACTTGAGATTTCTATCACACTAAAAACGAAACTCACTCACTTTTCAAGTTGATAAACAAGTAAGAAAATCAGCACGCCTATAACGCCAGCGGCCAGCGCCACCCTTACAAAGTTTTAACTTTTATCTTAATGCAGCACAGACTGCACGTTTTAGTAGTGATGTAAATTTTCTGTAAATAGTAACATCAGTATTTAAGAAAATGTGTTTTGAAAATACAATGCTCGTGAAGTAAAAAATAATAACTCGATTCTACTTGTAAATCAATTTGATAATGTTTATCGAAGAAGCTCATTAAAATTACTTAGTCGATTTTTTATAGATTACTGTATGGTGAAATGAGGCGGATTCATTTGTCTCAATTTCGCACAGTATTATTTATCTGTGCACTGTGGCCACTTGGCCTACGGAGTACGGGAGTACTAGGGGGGAGGTAAGGGGAAGTGGAGTGGGGTACTGCAAGACGTGAAATAGGTTCATTTTTAGAGGTTCTGTCAAACAAAAAAGTCTTGAAAACTTTTAATTATTGTTTGCAGTTTATTGAACAGAACAAATAGAATAAGTGAATCGTAAGTTTAAAATCCAGTTTATAATACCATAATAAAAAGCTGTAGTTTGTTCACGTTTTATAACCAACAAAAGTCAGGTACTGGCGTACTGCTATCGTCATTTCACCTGCGTTTTGACAGTAGTTGAATTTAGATGTTAAACCAGCTTCTAGCGTTATCATTCAGTTGGAAGTACGTTATTTGTGAGAATTATTGTGATCCCTTAGAGTAATTAAAGTTTTCCGCATTGTGTTGATGACACGTACAAGTTCTTGTGTTTTCCTTTACTGTATGGGGATTAGTTACTATCTAACTTTTATTACATGCATACATATTTGCCACTGGTCCATATGAATGTTTGATTAGCATGTACAACATCTATATTCGACTCTTTCCTGTGTATTTGTATTTAAAACGTAGAATATTTACATTCACTTTTTAAACTAGTTTAGTACAATATACATGACGAACCTACAGTGTTCACTTATATGTATTTTTTAAGATGCGTGTTGCTGATGAAATTCAGTCCTCTTGGGCTGATGAGGTTGAGATTGATCAGGGAGCCCTCCCACCATCTTCTGAAGTAGTAGAAAATGGATTGAAGATAGTCACTGAATACAAATATGACAATGACAACAAGAAGGTTAAGATTGTCCGCACCTATAAAATTGAAAAGCGTGTAGTCTCAAAGGTATGAATAACTTAACTTAATTAATAACTTCTCATATTTTGCTATAAATGTTTAAGAAAATTAAGAAATGTCTATGAATGTTAATCTTCATATTTTGAGAAGAGTCTACAATAAAACTCAATGTATTTTACCATCAACAACTCTATTATTATGCGGTTTATTTGTTATTCAACAAGGTTAAACTTCTGCATGTAATTCTGGCCCAGTGTATTAACATGTTGTAATATTATACAGCAAACATAAGCCACTAATAGAACAATCTTATTTCTAGAAATATTATAAAAACCATGAATGTGAAATAACGTCAATGTAAAAATAAACATTTATTTTTTAACATAAATACTGGTAGCAAATCTTTTTGCTTCCAAAGTATTAGTTGTTTATTTTGTGTGCATTGTTCCATGGTCATTATGACTGTGCATTATGTCTAGAGTCAATATTTTTGTGAATATTTCCCATATGTGCTGACAATGACCATTGTGTCATGTAACTGATGCCACCTTCACATGTAGTATGTAGTAATTAGTCTGAACCCCTGTTATTATTGTGTGTTGTTTTGAGAAGTTTTGCAATCAGTCTTGTAATGTTGCTTAAAAATTTTCAACGAATACATCATCATGTCATTCTGTAATCACCTTTTGCGGTCTCCCCTAATTTCTTTTTATTCTTATTTCATATTTTTATTTGATAATTACATTATTTCCAAAGGACATTGCTAAGCGCAAAACTTGGAGCAAATTTGGAGACTCTGCGAATGATAAGCCAGGACCAAACCCTGCTACAACCAATGTTGCTGAAGACGTGTTTATGCAGTTCATCACCAGTAAAGAAGAAGCACAGCGCCCTGATGGAGAGACTGGAGAGCTTGATGGACTTAAGGTACTTCATACAGATATAAGAACTGTTGTGACACAATTGTTTTTGAAATTTTTATCAATTTTATTTATTCTGCTGTCAAATGAAATCTTTGACTGAATTCACAAAAACATTAACAACAAATCACAGCAGTTGACATTAACCTAGACTGGCGATTAGCAAATGTTTTCATAAGTAAGTTTTTTTTTTGATTGAGCTTTATAATTATAAATATTCCTTTTAACTCTCAGGTCCAAACCAGCAGTGTGATCATCAAGTGCAGAACCTGCCAAGGAGAGCACTGGACCACAAGCTGTCCCTTCAAACACACACAAATCGCTCAGGCTAAAGCCAGTGAAGCCGCGAAGGTTGCAGGTAAGGATTTATACCACTTTATATCTTGTAATAAATCATTTCATATTGTTCTAAACCAATGCATATTTCGTGGCCTTTGATGACGATCGTAAATTGAGTTACCCTCATCATGAGAAGCAACCATTTCATGAAATACACAAGCATTTTATGAAGTGATCAACCTTGAAAAGCTTTGCCTAAAATTTTTATTATCCCTTCACATGCACTTTTTACTTTGATTATACCAAATTTTGGATAAAAAACATAATATTTCAATCTTAAACTTGCACATCCTAGACTGGATGTGACTTGAAGGCACCATTAAACATTCCAGTTGGCATAGGAATGTAATTAAGGAACATAGGAATAATAAAACAGGAATGTCATGACTTTTCTTTTACTCTTCTTGCTAAAATTAACATCATTATCATTGGCCTCTAGCATCTATGACAGATGTATGAAACAGCAGCCGTGTTAATTTATTTGATTTTGGCACTTGCGCTAGTGGTTAAATTAACATACTTGTTACAGAATCGAAGGCACCTTCTACCAACAAGTATGTCGCCCCCTACCTGCGAGACGGAGGCGCTACCCGCGGCACCGGGCGTGAGCCCCCGGGCGCGCGCCGTGACGACGCTACCGCCATCCGTATTTCCAACCTTAGTAACTTCGCTGTCGAAGCTGATCTTGACGACCTTGTCAAGGGCTTTGGGCCTGTGCAGAAACTGTATCTTGCTAAAGAGAAGGTAAAAAGTTTGCTAATACTGTTAAGTATTACTGCTCCTAATGTCTACCTTAGAAATATACAAGTATGTTTAACAGTTGTCTGGTACTCATAACACAAGCTACTTAGTAAGCTTAATTTGAGATTAGATGGCGTTGTGTGAATGTTGAGGTATATTAATTAATTATTTTATAACTCGTTATTTTTTTTATTTTATACTTTCACTATAATCACTATATTCTGTAAGTTTATGTAGATTACACCACAATCTTAATTAACCATTAATGTTTGGTGTATATCAAACTACAATGATGTTTTTACTACTTCATTGTTCAGAAAGTACAATTGTTTTTAGAAAACAATATAGTTTGTGTAGTAGACAGATAGTAACTCAATCAACTTGATTCTATTTGTTCATAGTTTAGTATTAAAAATAATGGTAAAAAATATAGCAAAAAGTCTTTGGTACTTTTATTCAGGATTATAGGTCACTCATTCATCTTTATATTTCATTCACTTAAAATATTATAAATCTGCAAAGACATCCTTAAATATTTGTTCTAAACAACTTTAATTACATCTTTTTCAGAGCACTGGTCACTGCAAAGGATTTGCATATGTTCACTTCAAGTTCCGTGCTGATGCCGCTAAAGCTATCCAGACCCTCAATGGCCACGGTTATGATCACTTGATTCTCAATGTGGAATGGTCTAAACCCCCTCAGAACAACTAAATAATGTGAACATTTCCATATTGTATACAAATTATAAATAAAATTTTATAAAATGTAAATTGTCTTTTATTTAGACTAGCAACCTGCCCTAGCTAGGTATGGGTGAAATACTGATGTAATACACATAAACCTACCTCTTGAATCACTCAATCTATAAAAAAAAAACTGCTTCAAAATCCATAGTGTAGTTTTAAAGATTTAAGTGAACAGACAGACAGTGACTTTGTTTTATACTATGTAATTATGAACCACATGTTGCATGTTACAGCTAAGACAGTTTGAGTAAGAAAAAGGTTTTTGTTGTTGATAGAAAGTCGGAATATGAAAGAGTAGAATAGAAAGTATATGAATTGAGTGATAAATGTCTGGAGCTAGACAGCCACACTGCTGAATGCAGGTTAATATTAGTTACTGCTAGTAATTAATATGATATAGGCAGCTGATGGAGGGATGAAGAATTAATATTTATTATTATTTATTTATGGCAGACATCAATAACTGTTAATGTTTGGTGGATAACAACAGTAGTTAATATATTGTTATTGTATCAAAATTGTTTATTGTTATCCTGCAATTTACTTGTGAAGCACCAGCAGATTTTTTACTTGGGGATGGCACAGCATGTTTTCTTCCATACATTCCTATCTGAAGTCATCTCACAAGCAATATATCATCTTTAACACAATCCATCCATTGTTTCTTTGGTTGTCCTTTCTATTAAAATGAGTTCTTAGTTATCTGTCAAAAACAATTTTAGTAGAATGAGAAAGTTAATAAAATGCTTCATATTTTTTAAACACTTTATTCAAAGCACTTAGTGAAAGACTAGAAAGACTTTGAAAAGTATTACAACATTAACATGCTAGAAGGTGCGTACAACATAACTCAGTATGACTTAACCACTACCACAAAATATGCATAAAAGTAAATAGCTTTCTGTACATATTCAATAAATAAATTTTACAACCGTACAGTAAATATGACAAAATAACAGAAAACTTAAATATCAATATCATATTTTTCATCATCACTCTGGGGACTATATGGTTCTTCGGGTAGTTGCACTTCACCACAGAACATAAGTTCTACATAATTAAAATAATCTAAAGCAATATTAGTAAGCATAGCTCCAGTAGTGACACCTAATACTGTTCCAATGACTGGTCTCTGACCAACCGAACTTCTTAATATAGCCCATAGGAATATAGATCCTAATGGCCATAAACACCCTCCAAGAAAGGCCCATGAGAACCTCCTAGCAGGAGCTGCTGCTGCCATGTGCGGTCTGGCCCAGAGCCATAGTCCAGCACCTCCACCAGCAGTCAAAAATAGTACATCAGTTACATCCCTTTGGGGAAACAACCTGCAATCAAAATTGTAAACAGTAAATACAACCACCTTATTCAAAAGATTTACTTTATATGGTAGAAAAAGAGGCACTTGAAGAATACATACCTTACCATCAGATGAGGGTTCATCACACTGACTGACAAAGTTGTGTAACTGACCAGGCCTTGTAATGGTAAATAATAGTACAGTACATTGTCCTTATTAAATGGTGGCAACCTCACATTTGCAACCGATTTATTAAGGAGATCGACAGTTTTTGGTACTGTACCCGGTAAGTTTGCGATATGTTGTCGAATGTTCCGGTAAATCTTCTCTAGAATATCCATTTTCTTATTATATATCCTTTCTGTGTACAATCAAAACAATTTGCACTCTATACTAGTGCAACGGTATTAAGGTTACGTCGCTGCACATTATTTGGCAACAGTTAAGGTTTGTGATGTTATTTATACTATAATTTTAATCATTATAGGCAAGTACAGTACGCAAAAAGTGATTGCAAAATGCAAACACAGATTGCAATGCAATACAAAGTGAACACCAAAAAATGGAATGTGACATATATAGAGATGCTCTATTTTTATCGATATTTTTTATTCTACTATTTATTGGAAGTTTTGTAATAATTTACATTCCTTAAAAGTTTAGTAATTCGACTAATAGTTAATGAAAAGATTTACAAAAAACGTATTTTTTATTAGCAGGCAGTAACTATGGTAGCCTCTCGAGTTCAAATATGTATTATGTTGGATTTAGGCGATTTTTCAATGGGGATGATCTAAAAACTGACTATAAATTGTCGACTAACATGGAATACCTTGGAATACCCACATAATCAGTTTTGACTTAAAAACTTTTTACTTATTGTGACTACCCAAAAAGGAGCATCCGATTTTTTAATGGATCCAATCCACCTATTTTCTTATTAACGTATCTGGACTATCGCTATTTTCAACGTATAAAGAGGGTAGTCAATAAAAGATTTTATGTTGTATTAAATTCTAGATTTTATTTTCATTAATTTAGTGGTTATTCTTGCGGCTTTTACTTTTTCTATCAAGTTTTCTCCTAGAGGACTAGTTGACTCGATATCTAAACTGTTGAATTCAGATTTTGGTACAATATCTAGACCCTTTCTCCATTTCTCTAAGCCATTCCAAGCAATCATCACTCCATTGTCTGTACATAATTTAGGGAAAGGTCTATAAATTTGATAATTAGTCTCATTACACAACAACTGTAGGGCACTGAAGATGTAATTGTTGCATGCTACTCCACCAGACACTACCAGCTGTTTATTATCTTCTGGTATAAGATTGTTATCCTGACAGAATTCCATAGCTCTCTGTGTTCTGTGAACTAGATGTCTAGTGGTAGCCATTAACATAGCAGCACATAAATCATTGACTTCGGGTATTAGTTCATGAGCAACTATTTTATGTTCCACTTCTTTTTTAAGTAAATGATAGAAAACTGAGGTTTTTAGGCCATTTAGACTGAAGTTACAGTCCTTATACTCAGCTAATGGTAGAGACAGTTTAAACATATTTGGATTTGTTGCCTTGGCTGCTGCTTGCTCCACAGCTTGTCCTCCACAAATCTTAGAATATTCAGGAACATTTTTCAATTTCATTCTTCTGGCCACTTTATCAAATACTTCACCTGGAGCACTATCCATACTTTCACCAAGCAGTTGAAAGTGATCAACGTCTTGAACAACAGCTAGCAAGCAGTGACCCCCTGATATCAAGAGAACCAAAAATGGGAATGATATATTATGATGCATTCTGGCTACCAGTGCATGTGCTTGCATATGGTGGATAGGTATGATTGGTTTATTGTATTTCCGGCCTAAATGTTTAGCATATTTCATGCCCACTGCAAGACTGAGAGGGAGTCCCGGTTTCAGAGTGACTGCTATTGCAGAGATTTGTTCCATGGTTAATTTTGCATCTTGTAAGGTTTTAGATACTGTTGGTTCAATATATTGCCTGTGTAGATCTTGTGCTATGTCCGGAATGATTCCTCCATATCTCAAATGCATTAAATTTTGAGAATGTATGGCTTCAGATATTACTTTTCCATTACCGTTTATTATAGCACAGCCAGTGTCATCGCAGGACGTTTCAATTCCGAGTATGTTGATATTTGAGGAGTATTTAGCATCATAGTATCTTAAATTAAGCTGGATGCACTGTTTGGTCCCTTTATTTAAAAAATGCGTTTTATAAAGATTTCTTAAGACATTCATATTTTCACTTCACAAAACGTACAGTTCAAGATATTGGTTTATAAATGCTGACGATTTTCACTATACCACAATTTGGTATCTATAAATAGATGAACACAACGTAAAAAATAATGCAGGTCCAGGCAGCAACGCGCACCTATAATTAGTACTATAATAATGACTGGCCTAGTTTAAAACATTTCATTCTTAAAACTAGCGAACTACTAGGTAAATATTGAAAATAACCTGAAAAGTGGTAAAATCAAAACAAAGATGATAGAATGACATTGTCAGTAGGGTCATGTGTCAAAAATTGACATTAGGCGTTTTTAAATTCGATGTAACTTGACTTATTACGGCTTTTTGATAGTCTTAAACTAAACAAAAATATCAAAATAAATGTGTAACGTATCAAAGTAAGATAAATTTCCAAAGAATCATGACTCGTTTTAGTTGTTTAATAATCATAATAAACAGTAATAATATACAATGTTAAAACTTAAGAAAATTATACAATAGATACTTTACCCAATCATGATAGTTTAAGTTTATTTACTTTAATAAATACCTTTTGTCCAATATTCCAGACTACATACAATAATTTATAAGTTTACAAAGTAAACGCAGTTTTTGTCGATTACTGGTGATCTACGTGACGATTAATAAATGAATTGTTTTTACTTATGTAGCCTGGCCATACTTCAGTGCGTACTTTGAAGGTACCAATATATCTACAGATACCTTTGCTAAAGGAGCTGGCATAATGTCAGAGTAATTTATGAGCTACATCTTATTAATTTCCATATTATCTAATAATAATTGATGACACAGGTAGATAACAAACCTTTTAGCAGTTGTAAGTTATGTTACTTGATTACTAACTATACGTCTTAAGATATCTGGTCTTAAACTTTGAGATCTTATTAAAACTGGAGGACAGTTGGCTTCGGGGGCTCGTTGTATATTTCAGTAGGTACCTAAAGTGCTAAAAAAATATGTTAATAAGTCTATTTAGGCACATTTCGTATTAATTTATTTCTTCTAGATAGGTACACGAGGCGAGTCGTAGGATCCATCTTTCTTTGTTTATGTTATGTGCATAATTTCATGGGGACGGGATCTTATTGTAATTCGATGATTTCGCTCTGTGACGCCTTACGATCTGGTTGCGCTCCGATAAAGGTTATAAACATGTTACACTTTTCGTTTAAAAAAGTCAATTTTGCCAGTCATGTGAAGAACGTTCGTTTAATTTCGAATGTAAGGAGTTCTAATGGTGACCAAAATACTTGTGAAACAGATAAACCTATGAGTTTTGAAGAAATTCCGGGCCCTACAAGCTATCCTATAATAGGGACGCTGCATAAGTATATGCCATTCTTTGGTAAGTGTCTCGTAATGCTTTTACTAACGTTAGTTTCTTATTTCATTGGCATTGTACAACGGATTTAATTGCATTTCAAACATATGCTCTACTTGGGATCTCACTAAAAATTACATTATTATGAATATTTATTTTAAAATTTAATTTTTTTTTTTTTTTTTTTTTTTTATAATTTGTGACTTTTATTTAACAGAAACAATACTAAAACAAGAAATATCTAAAATTTAATTATTTCAATTAGGATCCTCACTTTTTAAACTTCGTGCTTTACAAAATCATTATAGTACGATACTTAGCACCCGAATTTGCCTGAACTTGGCTGGGTTTGTTTCTCTTACTTATATGAAACTAAAAATCCGTTTTACCGAAATCGGTTCAACGGACTATTTGCGACAGTGTAACAAATAGGCAGGTCGAGACATGTATAGAATACATTCATAATACTAGTTTAAATAGATCTGCATAGATAGTCTGAATTGATAGACCTATCAGATACCTAGTATTACTTGAATTCACTAAAAAAAACCGAAGAGAAAGACAGCCTCCAACTTTAATGGTTAGATTTAATAGACAAGCAACTTTAAAACTCAATCAATAAATTTTAGGAGAATACGATGCAGAAACTCTTGACAAAAATTCTTGGCTGAACTGGCGCCGTTATGGCAGTCTGGTTCGGGAGGAACCAGGTGTGAGGTTGCTCCATGTTTTTGATCCTGAGGACATCGAGGTGGTATTCCGTCAAGACCACCGCTACCCATCTAGGAGGAGTCATGTTGCTATGTTACACTATCGTCTCAGTAAACCACATGTTTATAACACCGGAGGATTGCTTTCCACGTAAAGTATTTAAAATCGCATACCTTAAATAGAAGCACAATGGAAATGCTACTTCGACGATGCTAGATTAAATTACTGTTCCTAAACTCGAACTGTGATAAGGCAAACAGTGGCATCATTGGCCAGTTCATTGTAAATCTAATTGGTTACACAGTTTTATAAAACATATTTTGCGTAGTGTTAAATGAACGGGTGTGTTAAAATTAATTAAGTATTTACAATACCTAAGCACTTTTCATCTTATTATAGGTAATTAAAAAGCCGGCCACTGACTGGCTTGGGTTATGGCGGCTATTATAACATATTACAGAGATAAGAGAATTCAAAGATAAAGTCGGCGTACTTAATTACAGCGTACAACTAAGTATAGAATGATATTTGTATTACTATAGACATCACTATAAAAATAACTCGAAAATTACAAACCTTAGAAACATTATAGCATTACTTTCAATAGCATTTTTTTTTCATTTATGTAGGTCCTCGTAACTTATTCTATTCTAAAACTTCAAGTCTTAATTTCAGCAATGGCCCAGAATGGTGGAGACTTAGAAGCACACTACAAAAGAATTTTACCAGTCCACAGAGTGTAAAAAGTCACATCAGCTATACTGATATAGTGGTACAAGAATTTCTTCAATGGATAAAAGAAAAAAATGTTTCACATGACGAAGACTTTTTGCCGTACTTGAATAGACTGAATTTAGAAGGTGGTGGTCCTATTAGTTAAATTAGAGACGTACTTTTATTTCCATTACCATTTATGTTTTAGCTTCGTCGATTTGAAGAACGTGCACATAAACATAGAGTTCTTAATCAAGGTTCCTTTCGACAAAGTGTTTGTAATATAAACTTTAATATAAATACGTCGAGTTTTAGTCTTAAATGATTTTATGAAAATATGAATTACAATTACTATTGTGAGGCAGTTCCATATTTATTTAGGTATGGTATGCTAACGTGTGCTATCAACTAATTAAAGCATGTTACTGATAAATTATAAAACCCCATTCAACATTCCCATAATTGTGGTGCTTGGATTTACGTTTTTTCAATAGAGTTCGTGATAGGTACTCGGACAATATTTTACGAAATTACGATCTATTTTCAAACACGTTACAGTTATTGGAACTGTGGCTTTCAACGAACAATTTCATGGGTTCACTGAACAAGAGCAGGATCGAAATTCACGAACCAGTAAAATCATTGACGCAGCTTTTGGATCAAATAGCGGAATTATGAAGTTAGATAAGGGGTTCCTATGGAGAATATTCGAAACTCCTCTCTATAGAAAACTGGCAACGTCTCAGGAGTTTTTAGAAAAGTAGGTTTACATTATAACTCAATGTTATCTAAATGCACTTTGCATTCAGTGAATTAATAGTTAATTATGTTTTTGTAGAGTATCTAGAGATATATTACTGGAAAGGGCAAATTTCTTCGCAAGTGATAAAAATGATGATAATTCTCTTTTGGCGTCGTTTCTCAAACAGTCGAACTTGGATATGAAGGATATTCTTGGAATGATGGTAGATATTCTTATGGCAGCTATTGACACGGTACGTAAGGCGACATTACACATTTCAGGACTGTTTATGCTTCCATAAAATAACTATAAATCTTTATAATTTTACTTTCAGACTTCATATGCAACCAGTTTTGCCTTATACCATATAAGCCGAAATCTGGAAGTCCAGAAGAAAATATTTGATGAAATAATTGAACATCTTCCTACGAAAGATACACACATCACAGCAGAAATATTATCAAAGCTTGTGTACACTAAAGGCTGTATCAAAGAAAGCTTAAGGCTTAATCCAGTATCAATAGGTGTGGGACGTTTATCTCAAAAGGAATTTATTTTAAAAGGATATTTAATTCCAGAAGGAGTAAGTTCGCATTCCGAATCTGACAAAATATAATAGCTATATTTCTGATGCTAAGTCTATAAAATCTGATCCGTTTAAAAGTTTAAACAAGCCTGTAGTGTCTTACTGCTGGGCAAATAACTTCCCAATTTTACTTTAAAATTAATATTATCTATTGTTACAGACAGTTATAGTGACACAAAACATGGTAGCATGTCGATTACCGCAGTATGTTCGGGATCCTTTAGCGTTTAAGCCAGAGAGGTGGATTCGAGGATCCGAAGGTTATGAGAACCTTCACCCTTTCCTGAGTCTACCCTTTGGCTTTGGGCCTCGGTCCTGTATAGCAAGAAGATTAGCGGAGCAGAATATGTGCATCGCTATTGTTAGGGTAAAGTTTTTTTGGCTTTGAGAAATGCTTGTAAGTTTACAACGAATAGTTTCTTATAAGTAATTTTCTTTGCAGTTGATCCGTGAATTTCAAATTGAATGGAAAGGTGGTGAACTCGGAATACGGACTCTTCTCATAAACAAGCCAGATAAACCAGTATCTTTGTCTTTTACTTCCAGAAAAAGAGTAGATAGTCTTCATAACGATGTGCCTTTCTAATAATGTTGCAAATTGTAATAATTTTATATCTGGAAATCAATTTTGAGATATCTTTAATGAATGAGTGAAATTACTTTGCAATTAAACATAGTTTTATTTATAATGGAGTACTTATTTCCTAACACCTTATCCACGCGCACAGGAATTACTTACTTACCCAAACTTAGATATGTGAGGTGAATAACAGCCACTTAATTAATATTGTGATTTGGGTAAACATCTAGAGCTGACTAAAGTTGTTGAACATTTGGGAAGAATAATTACCCCCACTGATTGTTTTAATTAGAGAGCGGTGTTATTGTAGACGATGGAATTTTCCCAAAAAATATCGATAGACTTGGAATTTTATCCATTTAGGTAACCACATATTTATCTTATTAAAGAGATTTTAATATCATTTCGATAGTTTTGGTAATTAGTTCGTTGAGTATAAAAGGTACAAGAGCCAGGTAAGGGCATTAGTATTGCATTTTAAGTCAAAAAGGTAAGTTAGTTATGTGTTGCACATTCCTTTTACTATAATTTCATTTGCTATATTCAAATGTGTGCAAGTCACTTGTCAGCTTGTATAAATCTTGAATAAAGCAGTACCTTCAGTGTACAAAAATTATCTAATAAATGGTGCTTTTTTTTTCAATACATTTAAATATTCATCACGTTCGTTTGTTACAGATGCGTTTTTTGGTGGTATTGTGTGTCATTGCGGCTTTGGCGGCACCGTCGCTGGTAAAAGCTGAAGATGAAGCACCGGCTACTACAGAGGCAGCTACAACGGCAGCTCCAGAGCCAGCTCCAGATGCAACTGCACAGCCTGTTGCGGTACAGCCCGCAGAATACGACCCGTCAGCGGTACCCGTCCCAGATTGGCATCTGGGTATTACTATAGCCGAACCTCAAGTCGACCCGACGCCAGCTCCCGGAGAAGAGCCCGTTGTAGTACAAGTGACAAGACCCGAAAGACCATCCTTGTCAAACTTCTTCCATTCAATCTACGACGGTTTCGGTCTGCCGAACTTCCACTTGCCCTCGTCCACGGCTTCTACCCCCGTGGCAGGTACCCACCTGGCCCTCCCCCGTCTTCATCGTACGGGAAAATGAACCCATGAATGATGATTACTACTGATCGGTGTCTAATAGGTGGTTACAATCATATCTAGTTGCTGTTTGATATGTATTATATGTTCTGAAATTATTATATGTACTTAAAAAGTTATAATTCTTCAAATTGCGCTATATGCGTTTGACATAATAAAATCTATCTATTAAACATCTAAATGTTTACTTGTTCATTTGTCTAATATAACACACACTTCGTACTAATACGAAGATATGCTGACGTTGGTTTAATTAAAGTGGTATAATTATATACCTAAATACATCTTGCTAGTTATGACATTAACAGTGCGTTAATAATAAGTAATTTTAATTTTCTCTCTCATGTAGATATTTGAGCTATTCGACAAATGGGAAGTTAGATAAGGGGTTCCTATGGAGAATATTCGAAACTCCTCTCTATAGAAAACTGGCAACGTCTCAGGAGTTTTTAGAAAAGTAGGTTTACATTATAACTCAATGTTATCTAAATGCACTTTGCATTCAGTGAATTAATAGTTAATTATGTTTTTGTAGAGTATCTAGAGATATATTACTGGAAAGGGCAAATTTCTTCGCAAGTGATAAAAATGATGATAATTCTCTTTTGGCGTCGTTTCTCAAACAGTCGAACTTGGATATGAAGGATATTCTTGGAATGATGGTAGATATTCTTATGGCAGCTATTGACACGGTACGTAAGACGACATTACACATTTCAGGACTGTTTATGCTTCCATAAAATAACTATAAATCTTTATAATTTTACTTTCAGACTTCATATGCAACCAGTTTTGCCTTATACCATATAAGCCGAAATCTGGAAGTCCAGAAGAAAATATTTGATGAAATAATTGAACATCTTCCTACGAAAGATACACACATCACAGCTGAAATATTATCAAAGCTTGTGTACACTAAAGGCTGTATCAAAGAAAGCTTAAGGCTTAATCCAGTATCAATAGGTGTGGGACGTTTATCTCAAAAGGAATTTATTTTAAAAGGATATTTAATTCCAGAAGGAGTAAGTTCGCATTCCGAATCTGACAAAATATAATAGCTATATTTCTGATGCTAAGTCTATAAAATCTGATCCGTTTAAAAGTTTAACAAGCCTGTAGTGTCTTACTGCTGGGCAAATAACTTCCCAATTTTACTTTAAAATTAATATTATCTATTGTTACAGACAGTTATAGTGACACAAAACATGGTAGCATGTCGATTACCGCAGTATGTTCGGGATCCTTTAGCGTTTAAGCCAGAGAGGTGGATTCGAGGATCCGAAGGTTATGAGAACCTTCACCCTTTCCTGAGTCTACCCTTTGGCTTTGGGCCTCGGTCCTGTATAGCAAGAAGATTAGCGGAACAGAATATGTGCATCACTATTGTTAGGGTAAAGTTTTTTTGGCTTTGAGAAATGCTTGTAAGTTTACAACGAATAGTTTCTTATAAGTAATTTTCTTTGCAGTTGATCCGTGAATTTCAAATTGAATGGAAAGGCGGTGAACTCGGAATACGGACTCTTCTCATAAACAAGCCAGATAAACCAGTATCTTTGTCTTTTACTTCCAGAAAAGAGTAGATAGTCTTCATAACGATGTACCTACCTTTCTAATAATGTAGCAAATTTTAATAATTTTATACCTATCTGGAAATCAATTTTGACATATCTTTAATGAATGAGTGAAATTACTTTGCAATTAAACATAGTTTTATTTATAATGGAGTACTTTTTTCCTAACACCTTATCCACGTGCACAGGAATTACTTACCCAAACTTAGATATGTGAGGTGAATAACAGCCACTTAATTAATATTGTGATTTGGGTAAACATCTAGAGCTGACTAAAGTTGTTGAACATTTGGAAAGAATAATTACCCCCACTGATTGTTTTAATTAGAGAGCGGTGTTATTGTAGACGATGGAATTTTCCCAAAAAATATCGATAGACTTGGAATTTTATCCATTAAGGTAACCACATATTTATCTTATTAAAGAGATTTTAATATCATTTCGATAGTTTTGGTAATTAGTTCGTTGAGTATAAAAGGTACAAGAGCTAGGTAAGGGCATTAGTATTGCATTTTAAGTCAAAGAGGTAAGTTAGTTATGTGTTGCACATTCCTTTTACTATAATTTCATTTGCTATGTTCAAATGTGTGCAATTCAACTGTCAGCTTGTACAAATCTTGAATAAAGCAGTACCTTCGTCTCTATTAAACTATATTGCCTATTTGTCCATTCAGTGTACAAAAATTATCTAATAAATGGTGCTTTTTTTTTTCAATACATTTAAATATTTATCACGTATTTTTGTTACAGATGCGTTTTTTGGTGGTATTGTGTGTCATTGCGGCTTTGGCGGCACCGTCGCTGGTAAAAGCTGAAGATGAAGCACCGGCTATTACAGAGGCAGCTACAACGGCAGCTCCAGAGCCAGCTCCAGATGCAACTGCACAGCCTGTTGCGGTACAGCCCGCAGAATACGACCCGTCAGCGGTACCCGTCCCAGATGCCAGTATTACTATAGCCGAACCTCAAGTCGACCCGACGCCAGCTCCCGGAGAAGAGCCCGTTGTAGTACAAGTGACAAGACCCGAAAGACCATCCTTGTCAAACTTCTTCCATTCAATCTACGACGGTTTCGGTCTGCCGAACTTCCACTTGCCCTCTCTCTGGCCTTTCCGTAGAGGATACCCACTCCGGGACGGCTTCTACCCCCGTGGCAGGTACCCCCCCGGCCCTCCCCCGGTCTTCATTGTACGGGAAAATGAACCCATGAATGATGATTACTACTGATCGGTGTCTAATAGGTGGTTACGATCATATCTAGTTGCTGTTTGATATGTATTATATGTTCTGAAATTATTATATGTACTTAAAAAGTTATAATTCTTCAAATTGCGCTATATGCGTTTGACATAATAAAATCTATCTATTAAACATCTAAATGTTTACTTGTTCATTTGTCTAATATAACACACATTTCGTACTAATACGAAGATATGCTGACGTTGGTTTAATTAAAGTAGTATAATTATATAAATACATCTTGCTAGTTATGACATTAACAGTGCGTTAATAATAAGTAATTTTAATTTTCTCTCTCATGTAGATATTTGAGCTATTCGACAAATGGGTACCGCTTGTAGAAATTTTCCTTATCTAAGGATTGGTTACTTACTCAACATTAAATAAGAACACATATTGTTAACAAATTATTTATATAGGTACGAACTTAATATAACAATAAAATTAGTATAAATACATGCTGTGCAGTCATCACAAAATAATTAAGATGGTATAGTAGGTAATTAAATAGTTATCAGTGAATTACAAGTAAGAAAACACGAACACATTTTATTAAATTAATAATTAATTAATTAATACCCACAGCACAGTCATTGCAACAAGTTGTCATTATATTTGAAGGAAGTTCTTGAAAATGACAAATTATTCGCAAAGACATTGTATAACATGCACCCGGCTTAGTGTAATTGATTAAATAGACGTGTGTTCATGGTTTATTCACAATATGTGGCCGAAGACATGGTAAGTTCATAAGCTTTATGCTTCGCTATAGGTACTTGCACTAGATACAGTGAACCGTTTTAGTACGAGTCTAAAACATTACACCATTTACTTGCGCCTACGCTTGTACATTCGCAAAGAAACACATTTAGATGACAATCAAAATGAGTTCAAAGACCTTATTACTACTTCTTTAGACATAATGACCAACGACTATCCTTATTTGTGATTTAAACGATAATTTAGAATATATTAACGGTAGTTTTTGTATTATTTTAATATAAAGCACATTTTAAGTAAGTATGTTGATAACATAACGTAGCGTCACACTAACACGATTTTGAAAATTGACAACTTTCTTTAAATTAATTATTTATTTAAATTAATTTATTATTTACAAACAGACATAATAATGTTGTTGACAAAAGCATACAGTATTTAACCGTAGCGTATCTATATTATAGTACAATGGCACTGAAAATTAGAAGTACGTCATGATATGAGCAGCGAAAATTATGGTCACTGGCAAAGAAAATCTACGCTATTTGACTTTAAATATTTTTAAATTATGTACCTATAATTTCCTCGTATGACTTTACTATCATATCAATTAATGGCTAAGACTTGTTCGCTTCGTTCGATTAAATCGTTTTGTCTCCTTTATCATAAATAGTTCATGGGAACTAAAAATACTGATGAATAAATAATTAGGTAACTTCAATTTCTTAATTGTACGTAACATTATTTACATTAATTCACTGGTCTAGGGTCATACGGGGTCGCATCGTGACCGACATATCTATTGTTTTTGCGTACTTGGAAACCTTCGCCCGGCGCTGTGTTGTAGTAAATCACTCGACGAATACCGAACGGGTCTACGTAACCAAAGCTCCCAGTCCTCTCGTTGGAAGTGTTGCTTTCTTCTTCGTGATACTGCTTCGGCAGGTAGTACCGGAATCCGTTTCTCCTGAAGGCTGCTCCATCATAGGATGGGAACTGAGGGGTGTAGCCATCACCGAGTCTGACGTTGCCCTGTTGCTGCTGCTGTTGCTGCTGCTGTTGTTGTTGCTGTTGTCGCCTTAACCAAGCATCAGCGTGTCTGTACGAATTTGGATTAAATATATCGTAACGTTTACTGTCACTTGCGTAGTACCCGTCGTCAAGTGTGTTAGTGTTGGATGAGTCATAGTCGTAGGGGCCGCGTGTTGATGCAGCTTCACTCGCAGTGATTGGTGTCACTGTCGGTCTGAAGTCATACGTCGTTGTAGACGAGTCTATCGAGTTTGGTGAGACGTACACTTGGGGAGTGGAAGTAGGGTGAGGGTATGCTGGCGGATGAGGCGTCACGGATACTTCTAAGGGGAAGGTGTTTGTTGGTCTGTACGACGATGATACCGGTGGGGCCGGCGTGGTGGACGTGAAACGAGGCGGTCCTCGATTGCGGTGCACTGCTGAAGCTGGGGCCGGCGTCACACCGAAACCAGAATCAGTTGGGGCTGTCTTAGCTATTTGCAAAGACTCCTGAAACACAAATAAAATAGAAATATTACGTAAAGATATAAATATTAAGCAGAATTTAAAGATTATTATGAGTTGTTATACGTACTGATATTGGTCGGTTTTTCCCAACGTACACAGTTTTAGATTTGTATATTCTGTAGCCCTGATTGTCAGCAATGTAATCCTGTAGTCGTAAATAGCCATCAGCTCCCACCCAGCCAGTTGTACCTGAAATGTGAAGCAGTTTACTGCAAATTTCTTATAAATAAAGCGAAGGTATACAGATATGGTTGGTCACGAATTCGTTAGCTTAACTTTACGAGTCGTTTGTTGGATATCCTTATTTCCGTACAAGGTCATTACTATTTTATAGAGTCGGGTCCTCCTACGGGTTTCCGTGGAGTTAGGACAATGAACTACGGATCTGTGTGGGATTGTAATACAGTCGAATATTGGCAATGAAACTCGTAA
Organism: Chrysodeixis includens; assembly: GCA_941860345.1. NCBI lineage: Eukaryota > Metazoa > Arthropoda > Insecta > Lepidoptera > Noctuidae > Chrysodeixis > Chrysodeixis includens. Next base: position 7,317,314 of record OW796098.1, on the reverse strand, counting down.
ACAAACGAATTGCATTTTACATTGCTCTATATTTGGATGGAGCCAACTGATTTTACCATAATAGTTAATGCTTTAATGCAGTCGGATTTAGGACTTAATTAGTCTACAAGGGACTGATTGCATCAAAAAATGTAAGGAGTAAGAACTAGTTAAGCAATTTGTAAACAAGAAACCGCTGGTTCTAAAAATACCCTATTTCTTAAGTCTGTGGCATATACGTACTTAATGTTGCTAGGAATTATCTGTACGTAATACATTACGTACTTGCTAAAATCAAATACATCTGTTAACGTGAGTCATCTCGTCACATTGCGGTACTACACCTAATGAATTTTGTAATTTATACAGTAAACATATATGCATACATATATGAACAAATAATTTGTTAATGAGAGACAATCTAATGCTCAGAACATGATGAGGGATAGATAAACATAGTTTCGGACCCAACCTGAGTCCTTCATCATGAGCTGACGCGGCGGCGGGGTCGCGAGTCGAACTAGTACGAAACTAGTCGGGCTATCCCAATAAATACGCGTGAGTAAACTATTATATCGTTTAAGTAAAAATGAGGGGACATAATTGTGGGACTAAAATCAACTCAGGCCCGTCTTAAATTTGCCAGAGCCAGCCATCACTCAGATCACTAACGTTTCCTCGGCATAATTACAGCATTTAATTTTGCACAGGATTTGACTATCAGACTAACCATTATTGGCGATAAGACCGCCATTGTACCTTTATTGTTTATAATTTCCTCTTCATAGCTGTAACTATGGTGTACAATAAAGAGTATTCTATTCTATTCTATTCTAACCAACTCCGGTGGTACAGTATACTAACCTACAACAGACCCGTCCTTAAGCCTCCTCTCCTTCCTGTACTGGCCGTTGTGCGTCTGGTACAAGAAGTAGCGCTCGTCATCCTCGTCAGTCTGTATGTGGAACTGGTCGGGGTCCTGCTGGTTGCTGTAGCCGTCCAATGAGGCTAGCACACTGCACGCGAACACCTGGAACATGAGAATGGCACCTTTTAGTTAAATATTTCTCAACAAATATAAATATTATAGTGTTATAAATATAAATAGTTATGTTCTAATCATCTTATAAAAGAATCTCATTTCCATACATAAATGTTTTGTTTTTTTTTTTGCATTTAAAGAGCACTTCTCACAAGAGTAAATTCTTTTGGCTAGGATATAATGAAGATAGAATAAGCGACGGATAGTTAACTATTGCTTTAGTTAGTCATGTAATACAACCATGTTGGGATATGATTCATCGTCTGTCATCATACGAAATAATAGACACATTAATCCCATAAAACGTAGTGAGACTATTAACTTCCGTTTATCGAGCGCCGTCGGCTGTTTATGGTCAATGCAAAGTGGAAATCATTGTCAGCAATTTTCCTAACAATACCAAGAATATTTATTGATTATATTGACATTGAATTTGATTTAATGGCTTCTATAAAAATTGTTTGTGCGTCGAATGAGGATGCTGTAAAAATTAAATCTCAATTGATATTCAATGATCACAATGATTGATCAAACGCATTATTCATCTTTGTTCTCAGAGGCACCAAGGTACACATCGATTGAGTATAGGCTTTGTGCAGTTGTGTACCTTATTAATATTAAGATTGTACGTAACAATATAGTGTCTGATTGTGGGCTAAGACAAGGTCTGCAGTACTTGATTACTGATTAGTGTATGGAGTTAGTTTCATAAATCGCGGGTTAGACAAGCGTGGGACTGGGGATTGTGGTAATAGCTGTTTATTAGGTGGTGTCAAGGACCATTTGTATAAACTAATAATAATGTTCTTGTGTATTATCTTATATACTTTACACATAAATGGGCATTGTCATGTAAGAATCTATTCACGTTATACAAGAGTAGACCTTAGATTTTTTCTTGCGACGTTGTTTGAATATTTAAAATATAAAATTCTGCAGGTTAATATAATGCGGGAAAATCTCTCAATAGACGACAACTATTACCACGCGGTAATTAGCTGTAACTAATAAGACAAAACCGCATTTACATTTATCACGCGATGTTTTTCCTAGTCGAGTGGATGTGTTCGTCTTCTGGCGATGTGCACTACCCGTAAAATCGGGCAACTGAGACAATGGATCTGCCACGAATTAGAGACGGAATCAGTAATTTGTTAAACAATAGATGTTTACTCAGCCCCGAAGGTCGAGATGAAGTAACAAAAATACTTGGACCTCCCGTTAATATTGGAATATCAATGAAAGTCAAATAAGACCCAGAAGTCGTGCGGGGCTGGCTGCTTTACATGATGTTAGCAAGACGGAGATACATGTCGTGATGTTGAATATTCAGAGACTAGGCCGCTAAGACGTTGTTTGGCATATTTCAGAGAAAAAAAAACAAAAGATGTTTACGATTTTCAAATGAATAAGTGGAGTCGTCTTAAGGACACATGTGTCACTAGTAATAAAGGCACATGCTCGTAGGTACCTAGTTGTGACATTTTCCTTTTAAGGAAATGGCCAAGAGTGATGTTAGAAGGACTAACCATGTCAGCCTTACTCACGGCTAGTGTCATGGAATATCAATGTGTTGTTAGTTGCCTACTTGGCGATACCTACCGCAACAGCCTCGGGACATACGTGGGTGTTTAACTAAGGACCTACGCGGAAATGTTTCCATGCATGACTAAATAACACAATGTATGAAACAAAAAACCTTAATACACGTAGATAGATCTGTTCCTATTTTTTCCGAATTCGACGTCATTTGCGGTCACTTCCGTCTAAATCTATTCTTTTGAACGCAAATTCAATAATTGAGTATCTACAGTCAGACAAAGCAGTTACATATCTCTCTACATTCATGTGGCAGTACGATTTCTATACATTTGCATGACAAAACTATGCACAATCATTGTATCACATAACTTTTCCTAACGATTCCATTCTTTGATTTTGGAAAAAAATAGACAATAAGTTTTATTAAAATAAACTAACTAGTTTTAACAATGTTGCACACCAAGTCAGCCACTTTTTTTTTTTAACAAGATCAAAATGACGTAAGATAGATGTATTTTTTTTTACTTCTTATACTAGTATTGGTAAAACATTTGGACAGTTAATAGTAAAGTACTTACGCACATAATGTACTCACGTTTTAAAGTACAGTCAGCTATTTGGCATGCCGTGAGTTAGGTGTGACGTAATTTAAAGAATTAGTTGTTTGAGTAAAAACCCGACTTCGATTGTTTTTTAATAGTTTCTTAGTAACTTTGTACAAAGAGTTCGCATTTGTTGTAAATACAGCCAAATCTATATTTGTAACTTATAGGTATTGTGACTAACAACTGTCATTTTCTTTTTAATTTTAAACGCCAGGTAATGAGCACAAAAACGTGATCTCAAGAGCGTTATGAATCAGATGGGTGGAGCGGTCGCGCCTTTGCAATCTTTGCTTCTGATTATTACTAGGTAGCTAAGTATTATAATTTATGTGATTAACATAGATATTGTACTTTGACGCTTGGTTGTTGTGGGAAAATTTAGCTTAAGTCATATAATTGTGTTTTAAGAAGGTGATTCACGAACCTTTCTCTCTATGATAAGCAAATTGATAAAACTTTTACTGCAATAGGAATATCACCTAAAAAGGATTGTCGGACTGAACTCGTAAAACCTTTGAAAGCCATATCCATTTTATCATTTTTTTTATATTAGTATCCTGTGTTTGTCTACGATAACTTAAGTAACACTTAGGATTGTTATATCTGTTTATTTAACGGTAACTATACCCTAATTGGTACAGTACTGCTGTGTGCATTGGTATTGGTATAGCTTCGTATGATATGCAGTTTTTAAATACGTCGGTATGTCAGTAGGTGTGACAACCTATCTTTCTGATAAATGTGACAAGCTTAGTAAGTCTTCCTGATTTTCATGATTGTAATGTAAACTTACTAAACTTGCTTTCAAAAATAGTTTATACTATGTTTTGGGATCGCTTTATCCCAGCGACAATAGCACCAGGGACTAAAAAAAATCTACAGAAGTTAGGTACCTACACTATCATTAGGTAATTATTCTCATTTTGCTCATTATTCATGAATTAGGCATAATAAAAAGCTATACGAACTTAGTCACGTGTAAATTGTACTTTAATTATGTTATATCAAAATACACTTTAAAATTGACGATCAAGGAAGCCTTATCATGTACAAGAAAAACTGTTTTAATTAGAAAATAATTAGCTTTGATGAGAAGCCGGATATTTTACAAATAATTTGTTAATTCTTGGTTACAATAGATGCATGTTGACGTCATCACTTGATCAATTATGTGGTATAACATTGTTTGTTGTTTTGTATACTTTATAATAATAGATAATATTAAAGTGAACAGGAATGCAGCGAACTAGAAATGTAAATGATTGGATTTGAATATCTGTTATTATTATATTATGTAGTTCTGCCTATTGATGTTGAGTAGCGTGGAATGGATAGTGAGTTTAGCCATAAAAGTATCATTTGAATTAGAATTTTATGCATGTAGAGTACTGCAGCCAAACGCGATATAAACGCGAAAGTTTGTAAGTATGAATGGATGTTTCACTCTCAAACGGCTGGATTAATTTTGATGAGATTTTGTAAGGTGTTAGTTGACACCCTGGATTAACATATAGGCAGCTATAACCGACATCCGCGCGAGCAACAGCTTATAGTTGTTATTAAGGCGATGGAGAGGAATTGTTTAATAGAGACGCTAACAAGACATAACTAACTTTGAATATTCAGAAACCTGGTCAACTACCTCTTACAAACCTACTCCCCTCAACGTGATTTGACAGACGATTAACAAATGTTTGTGCCGATCAGCCTTTCGGAAACCGGGGGAACCCTCACAGCTACATGTTGGAAACTCTAGATTTTTTGCTATAAATCAATTGAATAGGTCAAACATCAAGATAAATGCCAACATACGTTATGTGCTAACAACATTAAAAACCACAATGTTTACAAAAACATCATTAACTTATCTCCATTTCCTTTTTAGCTAGTTCCTTGCGAAAATGACTAGGTTGAATATTACTCATTTGTGAAGGTCGAGGTTGTGGTCACATATTTTATGGGTTTCGACTAAAATCTTTAACTAGTTGTTGCCAGTGTTACAGCCCGACTGTGTAGGCGGCAGTGGCGCCTGGAATACCAACACCCACTCCCAAGCTTACGCCTAACTTGAACATGAAATCCCAGAACCCAAACAAGTGTAATAAATGTCGAAACATTAAATCAATAATAGTAAAGTGTTTTCTTCTGCACAACCTAAAACAGCAAACATGGCCGCAACAAAAAAGGCAGATTAAAATAATAATTACAAACTTCCGCCATAGAACACTTTTTGCTGTCTTTTTTGCAAGCGATTAACAGATTCATGGATATCAATTTACAATTAAAATATCAATCAACATAACAATTTGCTATTGTGACAGGAATATCAAGTTATGAGATCAGCTCGCCCCAACATAGCTTTGAATATGTGGGCGACAGATTATTTATCCACGTGTAATTGTTCATTGAATTTCAAGCTTAAGTCAGTGGCAATACGCACTTGCAGCGTCTGGCAGGTCTAGCTGGCCTGGTCGCCCGGTGGTGACCGAGCCAGGCGTGGGTGGCGGGAAGGCGACGTGTGGGCTCTGAGGGCGCGCAAATCCGCATTCAACGAAATACTGGTAACCTTGTTAATCGCAGGTAATTTACATTCCATATAAGACCTTCATTAGTCGCCTACAAAACCAAAATTATGATTCCTTAAAAGAACGCGGTGTGACGTCGGCAATGTGTAGGTGTGTCTTGCGATCGTTAGAGGCTTATTTTATTTTCTATAATTTCGTCGGACCAATATGATTAGTTTAGTTTTTTCCGCTTTGCGATTGCTAAATCCCGCATCATCTGGGTTAGTGGGTTCGTATAAATTTGACGTTCTTGATGTATTACAATATTAAACAGAGTATAGCCGTAATGATATTCGCCACTGGTTTTATAAAGTAGGCCGTTAATATTATTAGAATTATAAACAATATTACGCCATCCGACGCGTAATGGCAGACGCTAGCACTCGAGGCAGATTGAATTTTCTTAAGCGTATCCAACAAGTGAAGAGACATTTTACGGCGAGATTTACGGCAATAGGTTACCATTTAGCTTTAGAGTAAATGCGTAGTTAAAAAGCTCATTAGAAGTGTCCATTAAAGCTGTACGTGTGCGATGCGTCTGCCCTGCTCGCGAGCCGCCTGCGCCGCTCTGACGCCGCTGTCACACATTCCTTACCGTATACTGCTAATGCTTTTATCATAACTGTAACGTATTGTTGCAAGCACTGCATATCAACGAACTGCATAGAACATGGCTAACTTAGGATTCCCGCAAAGTAAGTAATATTTGCAGAATACTGATCGCTGATTAGCATGTTTGTCGTCGGATGCTTTAGATTATAATTGAAAATGTTATCATGTTTGGACTTAAAAACTTTTATGCGACATTATAAACAAGTGGGCGCTGTGGTTACCGCAATCATAAGTGGTCATTTAAAAAAGTTAAGAACTGCTTCAAGGCATTTTAAAGTTCAATGCGAACTATAAACATTAAAGTATTTAGAAATAAACATGATAGGTGCGGTATCATGTACCCACTAGTTTTACCCAAGCGTTTGTAATACGATCTCAGCGGTTATTACGTTATCACGTTTTACTTAACATTGTTAAAAATCTGCGTGCACGCAAACCACGCAGTGTGCATCTTCCGTTCCGTGCGCGAGTTCCGTATAAACAATGAAAGTGATGCGACTGGCCACAATGCTCGAAGGTTCCCACGCGACGAAAGCTGATGACGTAATCACGCGACAACGTGACGAGTGGCGAGCAATGCATGCTCAGCTTCGCTCCACATTATCATTTTCGATAGATAAATTCCGCATATGTACAATGTAAGGTGAAGCGTCGCAGGTAGCTACCGCTTAAAGGTAGTGCACGCCGATTCGAACGTTTGCATCCGAATTTTAATAATGCATTCGGCAATGTTAATGAAACGAAATTTTATTCTAAGATGTTCCGAATATTAAATCCGAGTTCACTTCTATCAAGATCAACTTATTTGTGTGTTGGTCTGCAATGAGCTCCTTGGAATATTGATATGAGTGTTAAAAATTCAGAATTATTAGTTAAAGAATGAATATGTTAAAGATTCAGAATTATTAGGCAATGTAATTGATAAACAGCATACCTTTAAGTACAACTATATTTGGAACAGTAGAATCCAAGCAGGAACAATAGTTTTGATTTAGACTTTATAACTTAAAATTAATTACTGACTGGATATAAACACTAAAATGTGCCATTGTTTTATTATTATCTTAAGTGCTTAACACTTTTTTGGGACTACTTGGTATAATTAGATTAGCTTTAGTGAACTTGTGGTAAATCCAAAGCACTGTAAAAAGTTTATGAATAATGAAATAATGTAAAAATTATTCCATGAGAGTAATGTTTTTACATGCATTGTGTACAATAATAAGGATGTCTGTGGTTTTACCTAATTGTATAATTACCAGTGGACTCATCACGGTACGAAAACAGAACTAATTAGAATGTAATCTTGTTTACGTCAAATGAATAATTTGTGGCCTAAAAATAATATTGACGGCCAACAAGGAAACTAAATATATTATTATTTGGTATTTCAGTTATTTTCAGCATTACCTAAACAATTATTTTGTAATATTTAACCACATATACCTAAAATTCTCTTAAATAAAATTAATAAATGTTTTTGAGTAGCTATTATGAGATAATTTATCCTCATAATAATTTTAATTAAATGCGGTCTGTAATTATAATTCCTACATTACGAGGCTAAAATGTACAAATAGTTTAATAACAGAAACATTTTAACTTCAAATGATATTATTTATTTGTATGTGAAATAAAATTACGTGGGACTTGGCTAGTAACCTGGATTGCAAGAAAACCTGTACTATTTCAAGTTATTTCTGTGTTATGTTGCTATGCGAATTGAAATATAATCATTAAGCTGTTAATAAGCTACAACTATTTGAAAGGTTTTGCGATATCGTAACATACTTTCGATCGATATTATATTATATTTTATCGCATATGTTATATCAGTATTTGGGTCAATCAACTATTTTTTGTAAAATACGATTTCAAATGTGAAAAAACAAAATTTCTAATTTCATCGTGATTTTATACTTAGTGTAGTAGCTAATTTAACCTAGTTTACAAATACAACCCGTGCCGCGACCAACAACGTACGAATTATAATATTTTCACCAGTAATATCGGGTGACACATCATCTTATGTCCTTTGGGTAACCGATGTTTAGATGATAACTTTGTGAATGAAAATGCATTTTTAATATTTATTCTTTAATGTAATTAAAACAAAGTAGTAATAGCAACTGTATTCAAATATAAATTCTGATAAAATTTGAATACTTTTTACAAAAAAGTCATAAACAAGGTCTCTTGGGTAACGAATACTAAAAAAAAAAATTTAACTTTTGAGTATTTTGTACTGAGTTGTTCATTTATAAATAATTTTATATTATACGTAATTTAATCAAAGTAATTTAGCTAACAGTAAGAAAAACTAATTATTATGCATATTCAAGAGGTAATAACATAGAAAAAACAACTCTTAAAATTGGGGACATTTGGTGACCCAAGAGACAAATTTAGTGACTCAAGAGACCCTATTACTGCATAAGGCTTGCGGAGCCTTATGCAGTAAGTTCCAAAGTCCAAAGTGAAGACTTTTTGATCAGACTTATCTTTTTTTAGTAACTAAATTATTTTTTCGTGTCGGTCTTCCGTCCCATCGGATATAGAGAGTGAGGGAAGAATCGCATACATTTTGTTCTTGATGAACATCATAATTTTTATTCTGATCAGCAACGTCTTGCTCAGCGTCAGTATCAGCATCTGGAAAGCCTGGAGAACTAGGAGGCGTTTCTTCAAGAACTCTATTGAGATTTCGCACTCGCTCTCTTTGATTCTTTTTCTTATTCTCCAAATCACTCTCGCGTTGTATCTCTCTTTAGGGTTTAAGTCTTTAGTCAGTCTTTTTTTGGCGTGATAGTTTTCTCTCTTCTTTTTTTGTACTCATTATATTTATCTGGATCTTGTTTTAATCTCTCTTTATAACGTCTTTGCTTTTCTGCGTTTGTAAGAGGCATTCCTTATACCTAAAACAAAATAAGCTATGTAAGCACATAAACCCATTACAAAACACTGCAAAAACAAAGCTCATTCCGCTTATCACTCCTTAAAACAGTCGTAACGCATAAAAATTATACATTCCAAACGTTTCATCTGCATGCAAAACCACTATGTCTCTTGGGTAACCAAAACTGTCTCTTGGGTAACCACCAGAGTGACCCAAGTGACAGGTTATCCAGGGGACATTTTACACCAAAAGCTGTTCTCATTATGAATTTAATAGGATTAAAATAAAAATTCAGTCCCTACTGACTTATTAGATCACAATGCAATATAAATAGAGAACTAAATCCATTAAAAAGTAAAAACTTACTATGTTTTGCACGGTCTCCCAGCAGACTAACAATAAAGACACGTGACGACTTCTCCGGCCGCAGGCAAAATGGCCGAGCGAATCAAAATTTTATACGACGGCAACCTTGATCGTATGATTCTCAGAACTGTTTCTTATTAGTCTAACGCACGTATATCGCTATCTCACTCGCAATCATGTTCAACGGCCGCGGTTACTCAGTGGACGGAGGATGAACTTAATAAGGCGGGACACTTTCGCGCGGGAATATGTTTTCAAATTATGGAAAATATAACATGACTATATATTTGTAAATTTCTAAACATGTGCTCATTTATATTTTAGTACTGAACATATACAAAATGATGGGACTTTAGTGAAGATTTTTTAAACCAGAGCAATATATTTCTGAAGCTAGGGGTCAGGGGACACCTACGTTTTGTATAGGAACGTGTGATTACGTCCTCTGGGTAACCAATTATTTTCGTTTAAATTTATGTAAACTTAACTTAATTACTATTTTAGTATTGTGGATTTATCCTGCAATTATGAAAACGAATGTAAAATCATCGATTTTTTTTAAAGTTTCCGAATAAAGGCAGTAAGTTCACTGGGGACAGGTGTTGAACAAAAAAAAGTTGATTGACCCATTTAATAATAATGCCTTAGTGATTTAGTTTAAACGTAACGATATAATTACCTGTCTAGGTATTAAGTGTATTAAGTAAGTTTGTGTTGAGCATGCCCTCACCCCACTTTCGTTAGCCTACATGAGTACAAGCTCCGGCAAGTCGTTCCAATTTGCAAATTTCTGGTTCCGCACCTCAACATTTTTTTATATAACGAGGGCAAAAACTTGTATTTTACCAGTTGCCATATAGCTATCAATAATACATGTAATGTCTGTCATTTCTTAGTGCATATATCACCTGTCTACAGATTTATTTTCTTGACCCCGTTATGGACAACTTTTCCTCATAATTATATTTCGGGTCCTGTTTTTTTACGTAAATTCTTTGCACCTTAATATGACAGGGACCAATTACTACTACTACAGTGTTAAGTAAATCTTGTTCAGTGTCTACGTCTAAAAAGGTTATTATGTAGATTTGTTTGTTTGTTGATTTGATTTTTTACAACCATCTGCCAGCGGAACTCTAAAAATGATCAAAGTTCCGGTGTTCAGTATATTAAATAAGCATGTGCAGGCTTTAATACTAAGTGCCAGTAAATTGATATGTCCGTTCGGAAGTTAACTACATTAGCATATGTATATTGCATAGTTCTTACACAATATGGCGATTGCACAACTTTCTGAGACACATCGGCATGTGCTGAAATGTTATGTGCTTTCTAATTGTAATCCGGCACTGTCCAACAAATAAACAAAAATATCGAGCCTTCGCCGTGAATCCTAACGACTTGATTAATTCTGCACCAGTTTATCCGCGTGACTCATCGCTATTTAATTATTTTGAGAGTGGTCTGTTTCTATTTTGTTTGTGTGTTGTACTTGTGTTGATTTACAAAAAGTTTTAGAAATACAATAGGTATTGTGAATATATGATATTGAGTTTGAACCTGTTTATCTTTTAAAAATATTTGATTGTTTCCCAAAATATCTAGTATTATCTAGAATGTATTAACCTGGCTTAAAGTGACCAATCCATAAGTTTAGTCTAAATTATATTAAACACTGAATTTTCTAGTGTGGGTAACTAAATGATTAATATTGCACACGCATGCACGCACTGGTGTTAAACGCTCTACATTAAAATCTTAAGCTCTCATTTATTACTAGATATAAAAGCTCGGCACTGCGCCAGCCACAGGCTGTAGTCTGAATATTCCTGTATTTCCCACCTTCCTTTAACAATTATGTATGCGCCTTACGTTACACATGCATAACATGTTACTCGTCTTGACGTAAAACAATTTCAAATGGCATGTCGACAGGCGATAGTCGGTAGCAGTGCCGTCTCTAATTATAGAAGCATTATTATATAATTCATTCTTCTCTATTTTCGTGTATGGCGTGACTAGTTGAGTTGACACGGGTTGCGGAATCAGGCCGCGTAAGGGCGACAGGACGGCGATGACCACTTTCTCCCGTGTACCACGAGCCCACGACAGGCGACAGGTATAAACGACATTATTTATGTAAACGTAGTAGTGGATCGTGACCAGCTAAACTTGTTCATAACAAAATTGGTTTGATAATCACTGAAGCATCTCGTTTGCATCGCCTGATGCATATCGGAGATAAACACGTGACCGGTGACTGTACCTAATAACTAATCAGGGTTCTTGACCGTTTTAGGATTAAAGGATACATGTATCGTATTTCAGAAGTTTAACAAAAAGTAAAACAAGTTTTATTACCTTTTTATTATTTGTATTGCTCGTTAATCGGTGTTATTAAATTTGTTACATACTAATTTATAATTATATCTTCTCTATATGGAGAGGGTTCTTTGCCGAGCACATTTACAGGACAATAATATTTTTGTTTTTGTATCAAAATTTGGAAAAGAGGTTTACAATAATAGTGTGTCATTAGCTGCATGGTATCTGATTGTCGTTACGGCTGCCTCTATAAATTAAAAACATAAACTTAAACAAATGAATGACGGGAATTACGAATAATTAAAAAAAATAAAGACAGAATGTAATTAGTATAAACCTCTCCTTCAAGCAGAGTGCGTCACGTTACATATAAGGTACGAGACTACGAGAGTGCCACAGTTTAGTAACAGTACCGCAAGATTGCGATCTACACCGCACTGTTGGTTAATAAATCAAATGGTGATGGAGTAACGTATGGTTTCGGCTTTTATTGACGCCAATGACAAATGGTTTAGTGAACTCAATGGCGTAATAGTACTTTGTACGTCATAGTATGATTGTCTTGTAAATAAGTCGCTCTAGCCTCTAACGGTATTAACAAAACTCATTAAGGAGTTCTCGGCTCTCCGAGTTTCCAATCAGTTACTGCAGAACTTAACTGTTCAGTCTTTTGTTTAGTCTCGTCCATAAACTTTTACGGGAAACCTTCGAATATTCATAATGTTTATAACCTGGTACATAAATATTGCATGGTCAAAGATATTGTTCTTGTATTTAACTTGTCGTAAAAATCTACATAATATTATATTGATTGTTTTGCATTGTACTAGTATAGTTAAATAGTTAAAGCTCAACGCTAAAGCATGCAGTAAATTAGCTTTGATTGTAACAGAATCTATGTGGTTGTCAGTAAAGTATCGAACCATGACCTCGACCTCAAAACGAGCTCATTTGTTGCAGACGAGACACTTACTAGTGTTACGACTTAATTTTACAATAGGAAGTTATACGCACATTGATATATGCATGCGATTTGTCTCGACCAACGTGCAGCGTGCCATAATCATTAGTTCTCTCTAAGTGACATTGAGCAACGTTCTCACTTATATCTTGAAGCCTTGGGCACTGGATGGGTGAATTTTGTGAACAAGGCTTTACATTATAGTAGGCTGGTGACCTACAGCCACATCGCTGATAACATTGTTTTGTTCCAGATACGAACATTTCACATATTCTGGTCTGTTTGTTTTATATCTCGTCGAAACTAAATAGTGTAGTGTCATTGTTATTCTGTGAATGCGGATAATATCGTTGCTGCATATCCAATGACATGTAATTATACATTGTGTTGATTGTAAACAAATAATGTGGTGATTGTCGAGTGAATTTGGCTGGGTAATTGGATTAGCCGGTGGATGTTATGTCATATGTACATTGTTATTAGTTTATCACTGCTTTTTGCAACTATTATGCCCTATTACGGAAATGAAAATTAGTTTTGTTTTATGAAAACACGAAACAATTATTTTGACAAGTCATTACGTGGGATATGGTCTTTAGGTAATTTGATGCGTAGATATGTCTACATGACCTTATTCAATACGCTTATGTGTCGGATATCTCGTAAGTTACACTATATTTAACACATTAGCGAGATAAACGAAAAACGAACAGCACACATACACGCCTCAAAAAAAAAAAGAACGTAAGCGATATTTCTTAAACTAACATGAAGGTTTTATAATAAAGTAATTATGTTTTTTTACGGAGCTTACACGTCAAACGTTAATAAAATAATAAATACGCCTCATTCTTTATTTAAAGTTTAAACATTAAAATTGGCAGCTGATAACACGTTTTTTTTCTTTTTAATAACATGTATCTAATTCAAAAGAAAAACAAAATAATAACATTCTTAATTCAAACATGTAGTCTTCCTTATTACGTGCCACAAAGCACACAGGTTAACGTAATGAGTACTTATTCAAACATTTGTCACAAGTCTTGTTGCTTCTAGTTGTCTCTCCTTATAGGTTTGTGGGCGCAAATAAATTACATCTGTCATGTAGTTTATTGAACGTGGGTACTTTTGGTTAAGACCTTGTCCATATATCTATTGTGTGCGCTCCTTGAGGTGTTTGTGTTGAGACTATGGTCGAGGTAAATGTGCTATTATTCCTCTGGTTTTCGTTTAAATAGAATATGGAACTGACACTGAAATGCGAATTTTATTTATTTGCATAAAATATTGGTGCTGATTTATTGTATTTCCTTTTGTATGGACTTGAATAACTGATGCAGAAATGTGTGAAGTATTAAGGTAAAAAAAAAAGTTTTTAAACCATAGTTCAAGAGGATGCACGGCGTATGATTATAAGATACACTTAACTACCCTATGCAATCCTCAGTATATCATTAGATGATCATTAACAACTCACGTAGTCTTTAATAGTACGAATATGTCTACGTCATGCGAAACATCGTGACAAGACACAATTAGTGCCATAACAGTGTAATGTAAGGTATTTGGACATTTGCGCGTTTCAAGAGTCACTGGCGATGTGCAATGTGACCTAACAGTGACCACTTAACAAAGAACCTTGACTGCGCTCGCGTTAACAGTTTCTGTCCTATTAAACACAATGTTTGTGAATGAAATGCTTCGTTTGATTTCATGTAAAAAGTAGAGGTGTATTGCAGAAGTTCTTGATCTTAGATCTGTGTTTTAGTAAGATAAAGTTATTGTAATCTAGACTACATCTACATTAAACAATTGGCAAACAAAATTGAATGGCTATAAGCAAATAGTTTTTCGACTCTACATTTACAAATTTTGTGTTTTATACACAAAATTATTAAGTAAATAAAAAATATTGTCGCTGAAATTTAAGCAATAATTTTCAAAAATCTCTCGAATGAGACACAACATGTACGTTGATAACTGTTACTTAGTAAGTACAATTTAGGGCGGTAGTACAAATAAAAAATTGAATTACATATTATGTGTTCTAACGTAACATGTTTGTTTCTCATGTAAATGAGCTTTCTTCAACCTTATGGTTCAGCTGCAAGGTATGCGAATCGATTGTATAGTTGCTTGACACGTAGGCGACCTTGCTTGCATTCTTTCGGGGTCCCTAACTTGCCCAAACATTACCAGTTGTTAGATGCTGTTTTATTTGCTAAAAGTAAACGTACGGAACAAGTTAAAAGCTAATTGTTGTAAATATTGCAGTCTAGAAGAATGTGAAAAAAAAATGGGATTTTTGGGAACATGTTTATTTTTTTCTCGATTTTAAAAGACAATATGAGTCGACTTTAAATTTGCTTAAAACCGAAAACCTCGTTCCATGAATGAAGAAACATTTTGTAATTACCTCACCGGCGAATAAGTTGTTATGTCATTAAATGTTATTGTCTTATAATAAGTTTGAACAATAAAGATATGATATGTTTTATATTTTCCCGCTAGCGTCCATGGCTTGATATCAGAGTGACCTAGACCGACATGCGACGGTCATCGCTTTCAATTTATATAGGGACGACAACTCGGTCTCAAGAGCAACTCTTGTCGAATTAGCAGATATTTGATACTCAAGATTTATGGGTAGCAAACGACCTTTGAAATCATACTTCCAAAACCAAGATCGAAATGAAGGTGCAATTGAAGTTTTCAACAAGCACAGTAGGTATGCATTTGATTAAAATAATTTAGAGCAAAATTAAATTACTCATTTTGCTGAATGCAGGACTCGCAAATAGATCTTAATAAGATTCGCTACGGACCATTTCGGTTTCGACCAAATTTATTAGGTATTTTCAGCCAGCTTCAGTTAGGTTTACGTACCTACAACGTCAGTTTCTAAAATATGTTTCAAAGTACCTACGTACTCAGAATACTTCGAACGCATTTATATAATTGAAGTTAATAAAACAGAGCAACGCGATGAATCCAATTGATAACACATAATACGTTCATGAATAATTAACTTAATTGTGCCGTAATTATCAGCATGTTTTACAATATTTTGATAAAATCAGGTCCAACCTTGTGACTCACAATTTAGTCAGTAGTTTATGCCGCTATAAAAATCAATTAAATATGTAGTACAATAAATAAAGAACAAAGTTCGTAGAGTACACTTTGACCTTTGATAAACTCAGTGGCGTAGCGTGCATTGGCGGGGCCCCGTATAAAAAAATGTTTGGGGGCCCTTATATGGGGGTAAAGATTATTCACAAAAGAAAAAAAATGTTGTGAAAAGAAATATTTTGTTATTTAAATTCATCTTTTGAATGCACGCTTAAGGCGGGAAAAAACTCACTGCTTTTATAGAATTTTGTCATTTGTAAATTTAAATAAATTAGGAAGTTTTTATTTCTAATTCCTTACAAACTTTGGGGGCCCCCGTGGCCCGGGGGCCCCGTATAATTGATACGGCAGATACGGCGGTAGCTACGCCCCTGGATAAACTAATTTTGTAAAGGTGAATATTTAGTTCCTAATGTGGTAATTGCAGAACTTTAGTCTTGAGTGCTTTCGTAGAGGGAAATTGCTGATTTTTATTAATTATGGAGATTGATAATAAGTTATTTCGTATTTGTGAATAAAGATAATAGAGTCTTTAATTCATTAGGAAATGAATGAAGAAACCAAGCTAGAATCCTTCCATCCAGTGCATTGCTTAGAAACTGGTTCTCCATTTTTGTTGCATCGCTCAACATGTAGAAGCGATTTCTAAACAAGTTCGGTGTTACATCCAGGAAGCGTTTAAAGTTAAAACTTCAAGAAATGAGGAACTGCCCATGACATGACTTGACAGCCACCTTTCTTTGGCAAAAAGTTCCTGATTTCACTTTAAATTCTACAATTTTAATTTGTTATTTATGTGGTACGTTTGAGCGATTGAGAAGATCAGTTAGCCCGCTCTCCTTTTCAATTGGTTATTATAGTACACCGCTTTAAGATGGATTACGATATTGGATAGTTTTTGTGATTATGTAGTTTATCCTTCGTAATTTACATTTATGAAAGCGTACTACTCAATTAACCTGCCTATTTTATTCATGCACCCAAATGTATTTCAACCCATAAATTCAGTAAATCTAATTTCAACATACTCGTATAAGGATGATTCCTAAATTATGTTACTAATTGTATGACCCTATGGTCTTAAGGCTTGTACGTAGTTTAACGAAGACTATAAGGCACAGTCCCTTAAATAATTTTCCCTAATTATGTCAGTTTAGGCAAATAAAGACCATGCTTAATTATATTCCCTTATAATCATTGTTTCGTTAGTAATACGACTTTGACTCTACGTAGAGTCGTATTCAAAACGTGCGTACTACATAATTAGATGGACTTGTTCACTAATAAATTACGCTAATTACTTGATGACGACGATAAGTTCTACCAAACTGCCTATTATAGTGGATTTCTAAAAAAAAGTGGCCCTGAGAACATTTGCCTGTTTCATTGCAACTGACGTTTCTCTCAAGTTTTTATACAAAAACCTCAAACCATGAACATTAACTGTGTATAATTGATAGAAGAAGGAAATTACATCGTTTGTAAGTTGTAATGGCTTTCGTCATCTTTTTACAGATGTCATTGGTTCTTATGAGGCTGTTTAACAATTGAATAGATTTAATGAAGACAAATACCAATGTGATAATTTGTAAGGCATTAGACAGTAGATACACATACATGTATCTAGGAATAGCAACTTTAGTATTTGATAACTTGGAATTCGTAAGAAGATTCTAATATCTTCTAATAATCTCTTCTAATATCAAGAATACATCCACATTTCGTAAACCTAAAATTGAATTTCTACTAGTTTACGTAACTGTTTGAGCGCAATGATACACATTAAATTACATTAGTATTGAAATTCTTGATTTCAAAGTATGAGGTAACTCTCGTAGATTCAATATCTTAAGTATGCAGATATGCTAATGATATCTTAGAAGCTGCGATCTAAGGTCCGTAGAGCTTCATGTACTGTAGGAAGCAATTTAATGAGGAAATAATTGTTTTATTCGTAGGCGGAGCAACCTTATTTAGGTTATTATTATATAAATATGGTAGGTAAAATACCTAAGTTATTAAGACCTGCGTTTTGTTGTCTGGAACATACGAACTAATGACTGTTTTTATGAACGTCAAGAAGCATTTTATATTCATAAAACATCACGTTTAGGACCTTCTTATCTAACACAGTCATCTAGTGTATGTAACATATAAATAAAATTTTGAATTGACCTTGAAGTGAGCCACGAATTATTTCCAAAGCACGGGACAATATTAGTGGTTTTGCAACTAGGTCAAAGTAACAGATACCCATAGATACTCGCTTTATGTAAAGTTAGTGGGTGTATCCTAATGGTCAGCGTGAGAGTTGGAACTAGCAAACGAACTGTTAAATCGATCAGGGCTACTACTAAAATAGTATGCGATAATCGAGATTAACATTCAGTTCCTTACCTAATCGTATCTCTCGATCAGACTTGTCGTTGCTCAAGTGTCGTGTGCGCATACTAATCGATTCACACCTAACTGAGACTATAACTGGACCTATTCGAATCGCGTTTCTGCATGGAAAACGTTGTATTTACGGTATCGTTGATGTTAGTATTTTAATCGATAGTTAATATAAGATGTGTGACTCTACTTTATGGAGCGAGTCTATCGGACTGCTTTGAATAATCCATATTATTTAAGTGTCCTAGTGCAATTTCCTAGTAGGTAAAGTAAATACATATCTGTGTTGCATACTTCGACATTTTATGTATTGCCGGATGATATAATACATTACGAGAGTATTACTTATAACAGGTGGTCTTATAACAGATGACAGTAAGAGTTACCAGCGCCGGCAACCCTGCACTCGTGCGTTACGCAAGCATCAGTTAGCGCTCGATAACTTGCTCCACATTCGCTTTGTCTCGGCGCTGCCCGCTCGCCTGCCCCTCGCCTGCCCACTAACCCGTATATTTGTGTAATAAGCCATTTAAATAAAGTTTTCCTTACTTCTGCACGTTACATAATCAACCAACAGGGTTTAATTCTCATAATTGTATTTCGACGACTGCGCGTTTCAGATTTTATTGTATCGCGTATGAATTTTAATTGATGTTTACGTACGTAGGTAGTACTTGTGTTTGAAATGTTATGGTATAGCTTTCTCAGGCCGTGTTTGTGTCGGGAGAGTTGCGTGTTACGGCAAAAAATTTGCAAGTTTTTGTAGATTCGCCCACACGCACCTACATTTCATAGTTATCTAACGTACTCCTAAATATGGTAGCAAGGTCTTTTAATTGCGCTATAACTTTTATATTACATATTTTTCCTCCGCAAAAGTATGTCTGACAGGATTAAAATTACTCAATTCAAATGTAATCAAAATATATCATCAAATTATTACATAAATAACTAGTTACAGATTACTTAATGAGAAACTAGTCCATTGCAGTGGATTTTAACCATGAACTCTACTATAAACATTATGTAACTGAATCTTCTGCATTTGAATAAACTATTATAATTTTTAATTATGCTTGCTTAATTAAACGAAGACTTTACTTTTGTAATTCTTTTGAGATTTTTTATTTTTATTCGTAATACAAAAACTATTTCATTATAAATTATATCATATAAACATATTTTTATTGCCGTAAAACTAAAAAAAATTAACACTATAAAATAAACGTATTCGAATTAAGTGCTTTTAAAGGTAGTTAAAATGGGATTGCAGTCTGACGTCATTTGTGAGTCATCGATATATTTTTCTTACTAGTTGGAAAAGGAATGCTGTCACCGTGGGCTGGCTACAGCTTGGGCCTACTTTACAGGTAGGCAGAGAGCTCTCGGGTTAGTCCATAAATTATTTTTAAAAGGCATTCATATAATATTGCTGGGAAAAATTATACAAATTAGTTTTTGTACGTCTCATGAAGTGCACCAATTTAGGACCTGTTTTACAAGGTCAGTGACCTAAAAACGACCAGATGGCAACTTGTTTGCTAATTTTAAATATTAAAAACGTGAGATATTCAGCACTTGACTAATTACTAAACACAGAGTTAGTATAGAGTTTGAAATGAGCAGAAGAGGTCATTTTGCGACAGACAGTGCATTTAAAAGGCTAATTGTGTTGTTAGTATGTACTTACTGTTCAAATGCTGACTAATTTGTTACATGAAAAACGGACGTGTGTATTACCGTTATAGAAAAAATAAGATAAAAGAATCATATTGTAAAAAGAGCTAACATTAGTCAATAGTTCTAATTTATCTAAATAATTGATTTAAATTAGACCTAATAACTCTGTAGGGGTTACTTAGGATCCGAAAGCCAGTACTAAATTTGATATTCTATAAGACTAAATGTAGAGCTCAAGGAAAATGATATCAATGATTCCATCAGATAATATTAATGCGTCACTGATGTATGACGTTAATTCATCCGACATATTCGGAACGTAGGTTTACCAGGAATTACCCACGTAGCCGTGCTATTTACGTACTGGTACCACACAGCAACATAGTTGATTCACATCCCAGGAAAACAAGTAAATAAAATTTAAACTGATGCTTTAGGAAGCACAAGGTACTTTCCCACATGCTAAACATTATGTTATGCTAAAACATGTTTAACGTGTCCTTCTACCAGAAAAGCCGGAACAGTGACAATCAAAAGAGAAATTTAGACTAAGTCTGCGAGAAATTATACATTTATGACATATAGTGATTTATCACACTTGTAGAGTGATAATATCAGTTCGTAACAACAGAGAGTGTAAACAATCTCTCAAGAATGCGCATTGTATCGCTAACTTGGACCATTGGGGGCCTACTACCTTCTGTTACACTTAGACTTGCAGTTGTGGAAAAGGTACAATGCTCTACGATGTGTAGTGCGTCACCTCGTACCCTAAGCCTCAACATTATTGCATTAAGATGGTGGTAGGCCCCCCGACTTCCGAATACCCGCCAGGCGCTCCGTCGGAGGGAGCTAGTGTGCGAAAACTTCTTTTGCCCTATTGTCGTGAGTAGCTGCGAACAGGTGTTGTTTAATTAGACGTGGGTATAGAATATGACTAACTATTATATTGTATTCGCAAGCCGTTGTTACATCTCCTTTTGTGTTAAGTGAAGGCTAGTACAACGTTTTGTATAAAGAGAAACGCTAACAAATTGTCCGAATTTGAAATCTGCAAATGCTTTGTGAGAAAACCGTTTCCTATCGTAAATATCAAAAGGCTTGTTATGTCACTTTCGAAATCCGTATACTATCGTGTTCCGATGTCATCGCTAATTTTGTTTAGAATATATTTTAGTGCTATTTACATATTCTGCGGAATATGCAAAGTTATGTGAAACGGTATAAGTACTGTTTGACATCAATTCCTAATTTTCTAACTTTAGCATTTAGGTCGACTAAAAAGCAATGCGTCATTGAACAAGTGTTATTATGCTGATGAATATTTAAATGTAGGTAATCGATGGTGTTAATATTGATGTCACCTTGTATGTAGACAAATGTATTCAACGGTCAAGTAAAGCATGGAATTCTTAGTATGACCATCGTTAGTAATAACCACGTAATAAATCTTTTCATAATATAAAGTTCTGATGTTGTTTATAGTGCACAAAGCTAGAAGATTTATAGAGATATGAATAAGATTGCCAAACATAGATATCCAAGTTTTTCTATCAAAATAAGTAAGTGTGAAAATCACAAAAAACTTTGCTAAAACGCCAAAAATATATAGAATTAAAAGCGATGCTTTATGGACTAAAACATATAAGGCAATCTACATTTACGACCCGCAAACTCATTAAATTAGAACATAGTAAAAACACACAGTCAAAAAACAGGAAAAGCAAATCAAAGTAGTATCGCCGCGAATAAACGCTGTCAGGGCTATTGTGGCCTATTATCCGCAAGTTTAATAACCTCATATTTGTTTGTAACTAAGTTATTATACAACACTTATTAATTTGCTAAGGTACGAGATTATATCTCGGAGCATTTTGCAATACCAAGCGTAGGATGTAATCGCTTTTGGTCAAGTCAATAGATTAATTTTGACTCCTATTAATAATACTCACGATTAGAAACATATTATTTAGTGTTTCAAACCCAGTTTTGTGCGGATGTAATAATTATAACTTTATACGATTAGCGCACTAAAATTGTCACTGCATGTTCTTTATGATACCTCCGCTTGTCAAAGGATATTAAATCTGGGAAAATGTCCATAAGCCAATGTTATGTAAATGAGATTAGCTGTTTTTAAGTTTTATGGTTCGTTGAAATTTGAAAAACAGATCAGTTTGGTTACATTAAAAAAAAATTACAAAATGGATTAGTTTTTAGAATGCTGCATAAGCAATTAAAACGTGATTTATGATCAACAACTTAAATCAAATTTTAATGTACGCTGTAACATTTTTGTAACATGTTTTTCTATCAAATGAACAGATACCTTGTTTGATAGCTTTGAACGAACAGTCACGAGCAAAAACATGTATGTATGCCTGTATACGATCAAATAGTTTCAGTAAATTTCTTATGCGAAATATCTGAAACTTTTATTTGATATTCCTAAAATAGTATACTAAATATGAAATATTTAATTTGAAAGAAAATTTCTCAATTTCGTAAATTATTTGACTAGGACTTAAACTTTAGTAGTTGAATCGAGTGTTCAAGTTTTTGTTCGTGACTGTACGTAGGTTTTAATTTGTATTATATCGATAAATATTATAGCCTGTGATATTCTCTAGACAGTCTTACTATGCTACGGGTGGAATACCGACATTAAATAATTGAATGGTCCATCTGCTCAGTGCAGCTTATTACCAAAACATAAACCCAGGAAATAAAGATTGAGAAACATTTACGTAATCATATCGAAAACGAGTTCCATTACGTAGAATTGGGTCCTGTATGTAGGTAATTGCGAGTAGATATTGTGACCATTGGAATACTGTTACTTTCACTCTTGAGTTGGGTGACAAGAAAACAAAGTGCGGCACGGAATACTTCGAGTTAGTGGATATGGAAGTCGGCTATTTGAGTTTTTTTTTCTTTTTTGACGGGTAATGGTCAAAGTGAATGGGTACTGTTATAGGTCAGGATCTTCAATAGTAATCAAAGAATGTCGTTGAAGTACCTTAGAAAAATACCATAAATATTGATTTGAAAAGATTTTATAAAATATTTTAATAGTAACGCCAATTACTGTTAGGTTTAAAAAACATGTCTTAGTTTCAAGAATCTTAGAGTAATAGACATTCAAGTACGTCGTACTACGTATTTTTTTTCAGACTGAAATTTTTAAATTTCATTATCATAATTTATTGGACCGTAACTATAAGTAAAACACCTAAGGTTTTTCGATCGCCGCAGAAAAAAAACAATCTGTTAAGTTTTCAGCAATAATTTAGTAACACTTGTAAATGTAGCCTTACAAAATGGATCAGTTTGACATTTTTTACAGTTCATGTGGCATTGTTTTCAGTGTCGACTGAACAGCTAGGTTTCTATTTAAACTATGCGTTGTGAAATTATTAACTTTATAAATACATTTTACGGACGTTAGAAATATATTCCATGCAACAATTTTACCTATAAACGTTCATCTTGTGTATTTGTGTGTTTTTGTTTTATTTCATGAAAACACAAGAAAGCATTTTATACATACAAAATACACGAATTTACTTGCTTTGTATCTATTGCCTATTAAGATTCAAATATTTCAATTGTATCGTAGATTAAATCTAAACAGTCATGTCCTGAACGAGCCATGTTTGCTAATATCGAAATTCGAAACTACTCTAACTAGTAAGTATCAGATCTTGTTAAGATACGGCCAGCTCTTGCGTCTTAACATACAACAAGCGCATTACATTATTCAATTTATTGTTCCAACAAAATATTGGTACACGAACGCACTTCAATCCTAATTAAGAATCGAAGACAATAAAATTGTTAATTCAATTGTTCACTCTGTACTTAGCATGACATGAATATAAGGCGAGGTTCCTTTAAAACTTGCATGAATATAATTGTATGGTAGGGGAAGTGAACATGACTGCAATAAATATTTGTAGGTTCATCTTCTACCGTCCAGCCATCCTCGTTTGTTGTATACGAGTTTGCTAGGATCAGCCACCATTTTGCAAACTTGCTGCTTCCGAGCGTAGTAGCATCGAAAGATTTTGCCGCCGGGAGGACTGTATGAGTACTGTCTTCGTGAAGAGGATACGTGTCCACTGTAGCCACACCATATATCTGTACAAACGCGCTTTAAGGGCACTATGTATGTTCCACTTTTAATAATTACGCTATCATCAAACTTCATCGATTCTTTTAATTTCAGCCCGCTGTCGAAGGGCACATAAGGATTGAGATCACAATTCACTTCCTTATCCTTGCTCTCCTCACATATAAACTCTTCTTGTGCTAGAACGTTGAGTTCCTTAGGCCTGGCTAAAGTTCCTGTATCGACAAGATCCACATGTGATCCACTTTCGTGTTTATGGCACACACGACCACCGTCAGAGTATATTAAGCAGTCGACTGTGTAAAACGATTTTTCAGGTATAATTTTCGACAAAAACAATATTTTGTCGGAATTTTTCAAGTAGTTGTATCTGACATTTTCGCACGCTACCGTGTCATTTTCAGTTATTTCTGGGAAACATGACTTAAGGAATAAACTTGGTGACGTAAGTTCAGTCATAGACTTAAAGGTAACTGGATCGCATTCCAAGGAGCAGTTGTAGAGCACGGAGTTGTTTCTAGGAATGTACGGATCATGCGATGGGATATTGTCGACATTGCTTCTACGTTTGATGCGTTCCGATACTTTGCATACTGGGTCTAGGCCCTGAAATATTTAATCGAATATAGAACCTTAATTATAACTCTAAGATATAATTTGTACTTAAACTTAATAGTAACCACGGGCGATTTAGTTTTTGTATGGTCAGTGTAGTTCGAAGTCCACTTTTAATATAATATCCTTTTTAATTATCAACTTAAATACAAAGTTATCCTCATTTAAATAAATGTCGGTGTTCCCACAGTCTGTCGAGATTGTGGCAGTATTCAAGGCTAAGACAATAGTCAAATATAAATTATAATGATCAAATGATACCTGGTCTATAACGCAAGTTATGTCCTTATTGTAAACCTGCAAAAAATGTTATTTCGTATAATTAAATGTTATAAAAATTTACGAGATTAACTTCATTTTGCGATTCAGAATTAAGAGTATAACATATTGCTTCTAAAAAACGTTTCTTGTTTAGTCGCATTTTTTTTACGGAATATTTAAGAAGGATCCTTTGTTAAATATTTTTTTGTGAACCTTACCGCATGCACTTCATATATAATTAGGAACTGAAGAATAAACAAACATAAATACGAGAAATTCATATTTATGTTACATCACTCACGAAAATGAAAACGAACGAGGTTTGAGGAAGTCAATTCGCAATAAAATATTAACTGTGTGTCGGTTCATTTCACATTAATGCGCAAATAAATTGGAAATTCCCTGATAACAAATAACTTTAAAGACAAGAAATTTTCACATTAGAAAAAATAAAGACTTTTCAAACAGTCTGGAAATTTAAAAAGTCGTACTAGTGTGAAGACCAATTATAATTATGATCTGAGATGCTATTGACGAGCTGTAATTAGACTTATAGATACATTTCTGCATAATCGTAAAGTACCTAATATGGCCTACTATGCCTCACTTTTCCAGTCGTAGAAAAGAGATATAAAGTACAAGTATAGTGCATGTCACACTTCTACAAACTTCAACTGTATTACTTAAAGAAGCGGTTTAAGGGCTCTAAATCTGCGCAGTGCATGCTATAGTCAAGCCCGTAGGTACTCCCGTCAGGTGAGTTCGCTTCAGTGATTTTAACCGGTAAAAGTCCGGCCTACCCCCCCGTCAACCTTTGACGGAGGATAGTCCATGAGAATTTCCACAGGGATAAAAAGGGTTCTAGATACAGTAAATTTACGAGTATGCTATGATTCCGCAAATCCGCCATTTTAGAGCCTCAGCCACCGGCTGCCGTACTTAAGCAATGATACACTTACAACAGCATCTATTTCGTAAGGTCCGGTAAAAGTGAGTTCACAGAAGGTTGTTCGTAGTTTATGATTCTATGTGATATATTATTGTAGAGTAAGGAAAATAGTTGATAATATACATTTTAATGGACGAATGTTTTGTCATAGTTTCTTAATCATATCGTAAATAAATGTAAGTAGTTTTTGAAGTTTATGAAGGTTTTTGGTAGAAGTTATACGGTATACCAGTGAATGACATGGAATAAATCCAGATTATTATTTCAAAACATTAAGTTCATTTTTTTCGTCGTCTTTCGTCTTAAAGCGAAGCGGATTAAAAAATACAAATACTCACCAAATAGACAACAATTAACTCTTGGTTAAACATTTTTCATCACAGTTTCGACGATTCCTGTAACAATAAAGATGTATGTTAGTTCTAGTCACAAAAAGATGGCAGTAACTTCAAGCAATACCAATTATATTTATTAATAGTAATTTGCTAAAAAGGTAGCGGGTCGCTGACTTAAATAATATTATGATATTGTGTAATTAATTTTTAAGTAAGTATTACACGCGTAATGATTATTAATAAATTTTGATTTATTAGCCGGAAGCCCTGTGTGACCGGTAGCTTTTGCTTATACGACATTTGGTCGTATACGCATTTTACCTGATTTAATGGTAATCTCTACTTTTGTACCGACGACCGAATGACGCAAATGACGTAATAGTACAGACGATGTGACATGAATCTCAGTAAATGCATCGATACAGGAAGATGTCTTAACGATAAACATTCTAATACGTTGCGACATGTGATTGAGTCACTAACAACAATTTAATTTTGTTCTCTTGGCTTAACTACACCATAAAATGATTGCGATTTTAAGTCAGTTTGAATTCAAAGTATTTAATGCTACAAATTCCATTCATTTAGGTATAAATATTTAGAACAACCGGATCGTGATGATGTAATGATCTCATGCTTCAAGTGCAATGACTAAGAATTACTTATATGGATTTGTATTAATTTATTTTAATGTAGTTTAAATGACACTGTTAAACGATACTTGTTTTTGTAAAAATGTACATGAAAAACAATTCTAGATAGCTTATCGGGCCAATCTATGCAGTTACACCGAGCTCATCATTTGACTGCTCCACCGGATAAGGAGCGCACTGTAATTAGCTTTCGACAATGTTCGAAATAAAGTCTTGGTATCCTCAGCGATTAACTGATCGTAAAAAAAAAAGTTTTCTAAAGTCGAAACAGCACTTGCATCAGCACATATTCGTTGCTGTCATTATTCCGTGCCGGTAAATATAAAAGCCAGCGTTTTTGGTCACAGCCCGTGTCACGTGCTCTAGTTATGGCAAGGTTGCGCGTGGGCAGTAGTCTTGGGCCCATGCCTACCATCACTTACGCCGTGACGGCGGTAATCACGGTGACATTGAGCCTGATCCAATGTCTGTGCAATTAATAACGCTTGTTTGTACGCCTGTTTGTTTGTTCAACAATTTTCTCACGCGTTCATAAATGATTTGTTGGCTTTTTGGTATGGTTTGTTTTCCTAGTTCTTGATAGCTATCGTATTTGCTGAATGTTCGAACTGTGGACAAGGCTAATAAAACCCTTTTGAATTTTCTAGTATATTTCATAAACAGTACCCGCATAGGGACTATTCATTCAAGTGTGTAGGCTGCACATACCGAAGTCTTAAATATCTGTTAAAACCTTAAAAGTTGCAAAACGTTTATAGCTTAAATAATGGCAGGTAGTTAAGACAGCTGAACACTGAAAATGGGCAGAATATTTACTATCTTTAATAAATCAAACGGTATTGCCTAATAGCTTCATGGAAAGCCTTGTATAGGCGGTAATGATCACAATCACCGCGCAATCACTAGCTTAAAAACAAGGAACTATCGATTGTTACGTCCCGATCTTGTTGACATGAGTAATGATAAAGTCAAAAAAACAATAAGCTAATTTAGTGTAGTAACCACCTACAGTGCACAAACCAGATAAGGAAATAGGTATGCGGCTGTACAATTAAACATCGGTACTAATTAAGTAACAACCGTGACATCACAATTTTGCATGACCAATAATGTTAATACGTAATTATTTATAAATTCTATCTATTATGGCGTTGTTTACTATAGAAAGTGTCGGTACAATGGGACATTGAACGATAGTGAAAATGCTCCCGCCGCTCGCATGACAAGTAGCTATTTGGTGTGTTTTATGCGGTTGGTCATGGTCGACGTCGGAACCGTAACTTAAATATGCAGTTCCGATGATATGGCCACCGCCTGCAATAGTTAATGCAGCGTGATTGTTATGACTGTATGGAAATACGGCTGGCTTTAGTTTTCCAATTCGAGGAAGAAGAAAGTGTTTTATGTTACGTTTTATGGGATAAATAAGTATTTCCCATTACTTTCGAAGGTCGTTCATACATTTCTGATTGTTTTACAACAGTTTGTTGTGTATCTGATGTAAACTTTTAACTTTGAATCAACAAAATACATGGAAACAGCTGCCTAAGGCGCTTGTTTTAAACATAAATTGTAGACGCAAGTAGTTTGTAAGCTACAACTGTCTTGATTGTATCTTTAACGTTAAATTAATCATCACGCTACATTGTTTACGTAAGCCCATCTTATTGTTAAAACATTACGCTTGTTTTTGAGTACCTAATGAGGAAACAAGTAGTTAAACCCTGCCGGTACCTTGTTACTGTAACTTCTTATATAATTTGACGAGATGACACTATTTACTACTAGGACAGTGTGATTACATACATTATATTGTGATGTGACTGTACACATTTCTGATTGAGAAGAGTTTACGTGTTTAGGAGCTTAGCACCAGTTTTTTGTGGTAATATTGTTGGAAGTAAGATGGTACAGTCACGAGCAAATACATGTACACTCGATTAAACAATTGAAGTTTAAGTCCTAGGCAAAAAAGTCCTAGGTTATGTTTAGCATACAATATCAAGAACATTCCAACTTCTGAAATTTTGCATAAGAAATCTACTGCAACTGTTTGGTCGTGTACACATGTTTTGGCCAAGACTATACATTACCCCGTGCAACGTAAAACAGGGTCTCATTTTCCTAATTGTAGCATTTTTACTTGTAGTAAAGCTGATGCTAGGCCCCAGTTAGAAAATTTGCGAGTGTTATCATAAATCAAACGTATACAAGCGTGAAACATCAGTAACGTTAATAATGGCGTGTAATGAGTGTGAACAAGTATTCGGTTAAATAATACTCAAACTATTGATTACGATAAACAGGAAACGTGTGTGAGTAACTCGATAATGTAAGGGAAGTGTGCGGCCGCGGTTACTCCGTCCATAACGTTGTAAATAAAACGTTAACTAGTATTCAAACGCTACTAAGTAGAATAACTGAAGTATTTATTTTTAAAATCTAATGGTATTAAAACGTTATGACAGTATAATTAAAGTTTTGTCACCCTAAAACAAGATCAAAGTTCATGTTGGATAATAAATTCAAGATACATTTTGGCTAATTATGTAAATACAAGATAGGATCATTCGGATTACCCTGTGTCTACCTATACCTACTTAAATGTCAAGACCCAATAAAAATATCGAAGAGAAATAAAATGAAAAATACTTAATTAAAGGTGACGATTCTAGTAAGGAATTTATAACAGAGACTTTCGATGTCTGACTCATATTCGATACATAAAATAGAACTAGTAAGCCAATGCAATTAATTAGCTAAGTTTTTTATTTATTTGTTATCTTTAAACCTGTAAAATATAGCACTTTTTATATCGATAAAAATATGTGATATTTCGGATAACATCAATTTTATGACAGTGGAAAGATCAGACACGTGAATCCGAAACTATTTAGAATTTAGTTTTATATTAGCGGACTTACCTAATATAAATATAGTTTTTCATCAGCATTATCAAAGACGTTCCAGGACCAGATAGGGAAAGTCCTAAAAAAGGGTCAGGTCAGGAGTACCCTAAACCGACGGGCGTGTATGAAGCGACTGATGAGTGTGGATGAAGCTAAAGTGGTATGCCAGGATCGTAGCAAATGGAAAGATGTGATCTCTGCCTACCCCCAAGGGAAAGAGGCGTGACGTTTATGTATGTATGTTATCAAACTCAATTGAAAATTAAACGCCAAGTCATCACAATATTTAAAACTCTTGTCAAGTGTCTTGAATCAAGTAATCTTTCTCATTAAGCAATTTTCTACAATTGAATATTGACCGACTACTTTTCAAACTTCACTACTTTAGCACTACCTTTTAGATGCCCGTCTCTCCTTATTCTACATGAGCAATAAATCACTTTTAATAGTGTTCAACACTGAGAAGTATGCGCCAAAATCATTTGTGAATATTGCGTGGATTAATCTGGTTAACGACGAGTTTATTCACCTTATTATTGTATCACTATTATGTATTTCTGAAACACTATTTATGGGTAGTGCGGTAACGATTATGGAATCTCAACATAGTAAGACGTGACTAATTTAATGGAATGTATCAGGTTTCTATTATTGATTTTAATTAGAAGATATCTAGAATATTAGCCTACCGTCTCTTAATGAGCTTTTTTGTGATAACAATTAAAATTCGGGAATTTTTATGTTCTTGTTCTACGACTGTAACTGTAAAACAACTATTTAAAAGGACAATATTATTAAATAAGGCGTAGTATTAAGTATTATTATGATAGTAATGTTTAGTATAATACAAAAGAATATAGAAAACTATTTCCTAGTTAGTTCGGCAGTTTAGTGAAGTATTTATAAAAACTTTGCTTCCTATCGGACTTGACGTAATGTGATGCTCGGATAGCAGCGTTTTACAATGTGCCATAACAAGAAAACAATAGTTAGTGTGTTATATAGTTGCAATATACTCGGTGTAAAATGCTCGGTGTTACAATTTACTGGTAAAATGGAAACTTTACTAAGTTATGTCAAAAGTGCTGATCCTACTCTACCTACTCTACAATTTTTGTATAGGCCCGTAGATAGATAAGACAAGAAGACCGTTGGACCTATTTATTCGAAGATACAGAATAAGTTTAATTTAAATACACGTATTTTAATAGGTTTTATATTAAGTGTACTTTTACAATTATCCAATAATGTCCATCCACATTAATTAATAGTCCAAACTATCGGTCAAAAAAGGTTGTAATTTGCGGGTTTCTTATACGAGTTGTAGTACCAGAAATTTAATTTCATGGCTAAAATTAGCCAGATGTTTGATTGAGACTTTTATGAGGCTAATAACAGTATCTCAACCTAAAATGTTTTAAAAGACCATAAAATTATAAGTATTCCTAAACTTTGCCGATTTCTAAAATAGATTGCATTTAAATAAATAATATAATATTAGGCTATTTCTACTGGATCTGTTATGAACATAGTAGATTGTGTGATCTTAAATTTCGTAAGCCCAGTTTCAGACATTTCTTATCTCTTTAATGAGTAAAAGAGTAACCTCCTTACCGCAAATGGTTAATGAAATTGTTATTCAAGTTTTAAGATATGATGAAGGCTAATTAGAAATACGCGGCGTTTACGTAAAATTGAATAGGTAATTTATAGTTTTAGCGGTAGTGCTGATGTATTGCACTCAAATTTTATCGGGACGATCTTATTTAGCATCTAGTGTTTAGGTTCTGTTCTTTTTCTTAACATCTAGATGTTGCTCGCTACTTTGATCTCGAATTTCGGTCTTAGGTGCAAAAACGTCCCGACTTCTGACGTAGTCGACTAAAAAGTAGCCTATTTATTGATGCAAAGTGTTAACTAACTCAATACCAAATTTTATCGAAATTGATCCGGCTGTTTGAGCGGGAAAGAAACAAACATCCATCTAAACCCACAATTTTTTCAAAAAATTTAAGGATTTTATATTTAAAATGTAGAGTTAAGAGATACCAAGAAATACACTTATGTGTAATATTACAAGCATCAATATAATATTATGTCTCATATATTTAGCGTTACGTGTAGAACGTACTTAAAATAAAATTGTCGTGTATTAAAACTTTAATAACATGTATTACTGCCACCATACACACTTCCTTCCTATGACATGCTGCCAATTAAGTACGAACTGTCATGACATAATTGTCTATGATATAATTACATTATCGGAACGAGGCGGGTAATCGGTAACAAACGAGTATTTGATTTATGAGTGTGATGTTGTTGCCTCCTATCTGTTACCTACACTCATATTACAAATGCGAAAGTGTGTAGGAAAAATAACGTGTATATGTTACTTCTTCACGCTTAAATGGCTGGAGTAATTTTAATAGAATTAGTTGTAGAGGTTGCGGGTTAGAGGACATTGTTGACTCTTGGAATAGCCCGATCACAAAGAGATCGATCTGAATTTTCCCTCAAAAGGCCAGCCCAGTAAATACTCTGCATTTGTTTATACACTGACACTCGTATAACAAAAATTATCTGGATTTTTATAGGGACCCCTGAGTTTGTTTTGACATTTCTTTTCAGGATAGTCAGTTAGGAAATGACAAGCTAGCGAGCTCAAAATGTATGTAAAAGTGGTATAATTATCCTAGTTACAATTCATTTATTTTCAAATGACACTCCGTAAATAAAAGTGCGTGATACAGCCAGTCGAACACAATGCTATATACAAGCTTTATATCTTGTCCGCTAGTATCTAAATTAAGTATTCATTGATTTGCGTATCTGTTCGACAGTGTTTTGTTTTCAACAATATATTAAAGTAGTTAAGTGTTCTAAATTAGTTTCGACCAAATTATGTTGTTATCAGTAATGTCTCCTAGTTTTCCTACATGACGTTATATTCAGGGCTTACGGATTTACCTTGATAGAAAGTGTTAGATATGTTTAAGATGCAGCAAGGAGCCAAGCTATCTTCACCTCATTTTCTACGTGTAAGTTGACTATCTTAGTCATCCAATTTAAGCTTTCTAGTAGTGAAAATCCTCTGTAACATATAATTAACTTGATTTAATTTGAAGAAAGATACCGTTTCTTTGAGGATATTTTTATGCCTGGATACTAAAATGTCTTTCACCTGTCTTAGATGTCGTTAAATCTCTAATAAAATCTTTAATGTAACTACTGAGAGGCATTTAAAAGCGTCAGTTTATGATATCTCAAAGCTCAGTTTTTATTTAATTTCATTTTAATAGGTTTGTGATTATACTTATACAATTATACGCATTGCAATTTTATTACACAAACGTCGATATTTATGTTGTCCAGACTTCAATCTCTTCCGGAAAATGTTCACCTAATATCGCGTTACTTTTACAAGTAAGTACAGCACCATTACTGACCGTCTCTCAAAAGCCTACCACTAACTCTCAAAATAAAACTTTTAGTTGTGGAAGCGAGATAACACTACATAGTGTAGAGCTACATCTCGCTTTCACAACAACAGTGTAACTTTCAGAGATGGTATAAGTCTCTTCGAATGTATTTTGTAATCAACTGCAAGTGCACTTTCTTTGTGTCTGTACTTGACTCTGTGAATGTACGCGATTCGATTGTGCTACAGTAATTACAGACCTTTCGCGTGTTTTATATTTTTTTTCTAAAGGAAGTCGCATCGTAACATCGTATACATGTTATTGAGATAACAAGATTGCATTTTAATATTTCTTTTAGTTTTCATTCTCATAGAGATAGGCAGAAATATTTTAATGAGTCTGTATATAATCTTCAATAGTAGTAAATGATAGTGTGACATCTGATGGGGGAGAATGAAAGAAAAGACGTGTTGCACCGACCCCACGTAAAATGGGATAAGGGTAAGAAGGCGATGATCATGATGTATACAATCTACAATCAATTCTACGATTTGTAATGTATTAATTAAAATATAAAACATTTTTTTTCCTTTTCTTGCTAATTAAAATACCAAAACGATTTTTTTCCGGTGTAATCAGCTAATAACACCATTAATATTAGACTGAATTATCGGAATGACAAGTCTTTTGTTCAAATATTGTTTTTGTAGCACAACGAACTATGATTGATGATAAACAAGCGAGTTGATTGAAGGCTTAAAAGCATTTATTGGTAAACAGAATGTTTGCTCGCCTAAAAACTGCTTAATGTACTGAATCAATGCGATATCATGTAGTTGTAACCTTGCATGATATGAGTAATTTACAGATTAGAGGTACCAATAGTACTAGTAACTAGGTTTATATTTGCTAATTCTTGTAACTAGGTAACGGCTTTTAAATTTTAGATTGATTTATTATGATTTAAATTCGACGTATCGTATGGTATTTTGATTTGTTTAGAATCTTTAATATCTGCTACCTAAAAATAGACTTAGACAGAATTAGACAAAACGAAAGCTCTTCAAAATTAAATGTCTTTAATAAAAAAATCTAAACACTACACGAAATCGATAATTTGATTTCAAATTTAACAACGACAACCTTAAAGATTTCATTAGAATTGCCTTATATTGTCAATAAAAGTAGTTGGGCTGTTGCAGAACACATGTGGACAGACACTTAATGTTTGTCCGTTTGTAGGTAGCTAGGTACTAAATCATTGCGCAAGGTTCTCGAGATTAATTTACTTTGAATGTCAAGTGTATTCGTCATGTGGATTATGAAAATACGCGCGAAAAACATAACCCTTCCTTGGCAGTCGGGTAAAAAGTTAGAAGTAACATGCTTAAAGAAAGAAAGGAAGAATAAACAAAAATGTAGAGCAATCAATTCTTTTCAACTCTACCGGGTAGCGTCTAGCGTCGACGCTAAAAATTAATATTTTTGGCGTCGACGCTATTTTATTATTTGCGTTTCTTTCTATTTTCTTATCGCGTAAGGTTTTTAATTATTTTATTCAAGTTAATAATAAACGTTTCCATGTTTAATAAAAGTTTTTCCAGTTTGACGACGAATAAGGAATTTATTCCGATATAAAAATAAAACGAATGAAGTTCAATGTCGCAAAGGACAAACAATATAGTTTTACTTATTTTTTAATGGTTTGTTTTAGCTTTGATTGATTTATGCAGCTTTTACGTCTAATGACTGACATAAGTATAGTTCATGATTTATTGTTAGAAGTGGATCTTCCTTAAAGGATTAAAATATAATAAATCTAGTAATACTCTATTAGAAATAAGTAAAGATTGTGAAGTTATAGAGGTAATCCGATCTTTTTTTTAAACTAGTTTACTAACATCCGCGTAATTTGTAAGTGTTATAGAATATTATTAACCGGAAAATGACTGCTCTACGAAGTGGGCTCGGGTCACTCTGTAATTTCAAGTAACACTTGGCGTAGCATTTATTTTTACTCAATGCACCTTTTCATCCCTTATTTTATAAAGTGTTAAATAATTAGAATAGGATGTAAATTATTGGTATACAATTGTGTGTTTAGCGGTGTCAGATGTTATAAATTTATTTTACCTATAAACGAGGATGTCACAGGACACACATGACATTTGCACACCCAACGATTTTATTATTTTTTGTTTTTATTATTTTAGGTTATTATTCGTTTAAAAGCGTGTTATGGACCAGTTTTTGCATGAGGTCATAATGCATTTGTAAAACAAGCTATCGATATTATTTATGCAAGGTTAGTTATTTTGGGTAAAAGTAACTTTCATTGTTATTGTATGTTAATGTAAGCTCACTACTTACTTCTTTTATCGGAACGTCTTTCGCTTAATAATGTCCAACATCAAATACTCAGTTAAGGTTTGTTTTGTCTAGATTAAGAAAGTAGAACTAACACTTCTTTTATTGTTTAACAAAGCATATTCACACCATTTTAAACAGAATCGTTACAATGGGAAATGAGGTGTGTCCTCAATACTTCCATTTAAACAAATTTTAAAACAAAAGACTAGGAGACGAAACGTCGCGTACGCGATCGCATTGAGATTGGAAATTTGAATAACGAACGCGTGTTGCGCACGCGCCGGCTTTGGTACGACTGGTGGAGGTTTCGCGCCAAAAGCACGCAGAGATAGTGGTTGCAAGTAGCCGCTGAGATTCATTCATGAATGCGAGCGTTATGCAATTATATTGTTATTGAAATTATTGTGAGGACCATTGAATCGCGTTTGGGTCACGATTATCCGCCGGGTACAAGCGGGTCATTTATTGCACTGCAATACAAAAGCGTTTAAAGGCTTATCGTGATAAACAAATGTATGATAATTACATTGAACCCCAACTTCCTTATCAGCTATACAAAATGTTGTATAATTCGATTTTACTGCGACAGAAAACATTAAAGGTCGACCATGATAAATAAAGTTATTTCATATAATTGAATAACATTTTATGTAAAAGTTAATATAATATATTTAGTAAGTGATGTAATTGAAGGAAATAATACCTATATTCAAAAGCAATTTAGGGTTGTGAAATTGTTATACAACGTTGATAAAAGCGAGAGGCATTAAATGAAACCACATATTCTGTATATCATTATAAGGCTACACAACAAAAATCAAATCAATGTAAGCAATATTTTTATAATAACTTTCGTGAGGATGATTCATACTTAAAACGTTATAACGGTTTACTCACGCGTATTTATCCGGATAGCCCGACTAGTTTCGGACCCAACCGGAGCCAACTAGATAACTATGCCTATAAAACTTAGTTACCTAATCAGGAAGATACAGCATGTTCAAACTAAAAAAAAACTAAAAAAATATCCTGTGACTAAACTATTGCTTACATTGATTTGATTTTTGTTGTGTAGCCTTATAATGATATACAGAATATGTGGTTTCATTTAATGCCTCTCGCTTTTATCAACGTTGTATATATATTTGTACAGGACATGACAAGCAATACAATTAGCGGGTCAGTAGGTATTAAATATTTACAAACATTACAGCATAGAAAGCACCTGTAAAGTGGTATGTACTACGTAAATAATATAAAAAAAAAACAAACTTTTTTCAATAATAAAGCCTATTTTTTTCAGTAATTGGTAATGTTAAAAAGTAATTTTATTTTTTTGCTGTGCACGTTTATTTTTATTATAGTAATGAGACAGATGATTGCATTGGATTAATTATGCAAGTTGACATACTCAACTAGTTCGAAAACAGAACCGTATTAACAAACTTTAGAAGTAATGAATTCTATTTTAGAAATACGAGTTCATGGGAATTCGCCAGTTCTGCAGTTTGCACGGCAATTAAAAACTGGTCGGAATTACATAAAACCTATTTAAAAATTACAATAAAATCACGACAAATAATAAAAATTGACAAACTAGAAATTATGAGTGTTTCTTTCCTGTCGGCGTAATTAATATTTTAATTCATATGTTTACCGTTTATTGACTTGTCAGAAATGATTTAATTATGTTGTTCTAAGAAAGCGGGGAAGGATTAATGTGTGAACTGAGATTCGAAATATATTTTAGTTTCCTGAGCAAGTTGTATTACTCAATCTGACTGAGTCATAGAATATCAATGACTGGCCGATCCAGTAACTGTTACCATGTCCTTGCCTTTAGACGTAAAGTTAAAATACTTTTAGAGGTTTTGAAACAGGGAAACGTTTTTTCTGATAGTAAATACCTATACCTATATAAAATCGACCGGTTAGACTTTGAACCATAATCAATTTTAAATGTATCAAAAGCACTAAGAGACTCTTTAGATCGTAATTATTTACTCATCGATGCATTAACGTTGGCTATACATTTTTTCTTTCAAAATGATGTGTATTACTTGGCCTCCTAAAATACATAATTTTGGTCAACTGAATATGATTTTTCGTGGCTAAGAGAATCTGTTATCTTCAAGTCTGTTACAGATTATTCCGCTGTTATTTATTTCGTCTCTTAAAGGGTTGATCTGGGAGACCTTGCAAGTATTGAAACCCTTTATTTTTGTGGTCTTTTTTCGGCAGTGCAGATACAACTCCAACTGCACCAACCGTAATTGCGCAAGAAGATCTCTTCTAAGTTTTATATTTATATTACAGAAGTTTAGTCTCTCATAATTATTACCTATAGATGTAGGTCATCTTCATAGGATTTACCGCTAAAGTCGTTGGCAATTTGTTCGTCTAATCAGAGAATTACTTTCTAAATGCTACTAAACTCGAAATACAATCGGAAAATTATTCCTATGAAGGAAAATATATATAAATTTCCTTCCTCATTGAAACGCTAACCTTGTGAATAAATTGTTCGTAAAGATTCGGTGTTCTAATTTAAATTTTAAAACTAAAGTCAACAGTTTACACTTTAAAATACTTTTATGGACGTTTAAAACGTTGAGATTCATATACATAAAGTTGTAGGTATACTATGGATCTCATACGGTGACCGATCTTTTTCTGACGATAATTTTGGTGTAGACTGTACCGCTATCGTGCTGCCATCTGTTGGCTATCATTAACAACACCAAGTCGCGATCACACGTAATATAATACAAACCAGTTGCTTTAGCCGGTTGGTTTTAGCGAGTTTCTATTCTATACGTGTTAGTGACGGTAGTGATGTAATGAATCATCGCTAGATGGCGTTAGCAAACTTACATTAAGTTCAAGGTCAAATAGTTCCGCATTTTGTGATTTTCTCGATAATATCAATAAATTGACTTTTTTCGAAAGATAATTTTGGAAATTATTATTTTGCGTGGTATATACCTTCGCTGCAGTGTCTTAATTGTGTGACATTTAGATTGTCGAAGTTGTTTTGATCGTGGATGTTATTAAAACGATGATTATGATTTGATGTCTGTTTCTTTCCATTGAATCAAAATATTTTGGCAAAAAGTTGTTTTTTCGGAGGTCTTTTTTTTCTAATCATTTTGTATTTCTTACTTATATTAATTACCTTTTGTTCCTGATTTATTTTGCATTTTTGAGAAAACTGCCTAATTTTACATCTTTCCATAGGCTTTTGTTATAAAAGGCGACAAAATAATATACCATGTGCATCCTATTAAACGTATCTGCAGTATCATACCTATGTTTTCAATGTCTACCCAATAACTGAACCCTTTTGCACTAATCATCACCTTTTTCGTGGGAAAACATTAAATGACCCCGCTACATTGGGCAAGGTGCACCGGGAGGGAGTGTCAGACTGTTACTGATCAAACCCACTAGGTATGTTCCTCCTGAAGCCCTTTGAGTGCCAGGGTTGCAGTAACTCTTACGAACATCCCGCAGCCTCGGCCGATGGAGTCCAGGAACAGAGTTCATGCATCTTAATTGAAATATAAATACATTATATTAAGCTTTGTTTGTGCTGTTTTACTAACATAGTTCAAGTTTCCATGTTTTCCTAACAATATGAATTGCTGTTATTATAATGTTTCTGAAATATTATCATAAGAGAAATTGTTATTTTACCACTGTAATTCTTTTGGATAAATAACGGAACTTTTAGAAAAGATTTTTCTCAAAAATCAAACTTCTATTCATTTTTATTCGCTTAGCTTGTTTATTCAGTTTCTTGTGTTTTTAATTAAAAAAGCACATTAATTTGTTAGTAAAATTAAGACGTGTATTGACATGAGGATTGTGTCTTAATGATATAATGTATGCAAATATTCAGATTTATTAGGATTTAATTACTCTAAATCACTCTTGATAAAAATATCAATAAGAAATTAATGTTGGATGAGACACTAGAACAAGTCAATATGTGACTAATTTATGATCTCATAAATTGTTCGTCTTTCGATCAGAAAATGTTAATTTGCAGTTTATTTAAACACCTATTAAGCGGTTTATAATAGCTAATTAATTTAACGCATTAAAAATAATTGGTACTCTTCGAAATATATTTTATTGTATTTATATTCATATTTTACATTTATATCTACTAATGCTAAATGTCATCATGTTTTACTAGAACGATATTAACAGTTTTAATTATTGAAATCGTTAGTTTATGATCACGTTTATTCATTTCATGGCAGTTACATGGCAGTGTGTTATTTGCACATAATTCAGGTAAATTGTAATACTTTATACGTCTTATTCTAATTTACAAAAACTAAACTAAAATTAATAGTTACAGAAGATAAAGCTATAATTTTCTTAGTTCCTAAGGAGCATCCTTAAGATCAGGTCCACTAGAGCTTGCAAATTAGGCCTTAATAGATAGGCTTATATTTTTCACTTCTTGGAATCAGTGGGGTAGTACAACCATTTGAATTCATAGCCTTTAAGACCGAATTTTTCATCTTTTTCGGTTTCCTCCTTAGGGACGTCGTCTGACAGCAAATCGAGAACCTCCTGTGATACTTTCGGATGGAATCCTGAGTCGTCGGCGACGTAGTCAATTCTCGTTCTGACACCATTCCTTCCCGTCACGTAATAATATCCCTTCTTGACACCGTTGGTGTATCCCTCTTCGAAATGGCCGTGGAAGCCAACAGTGTAGTTGAATGTGTACAGTAACGTTGTCATATCGTTTTTAGTCAGTCCTGGAGGTAAGCCTTCGCGTTCATCAGGTCTAAGAGCATGGATGTTAGTGTTCTTATCGACAATTTGCATTTGAGCGGATATCAGGGTTGGTTTAGCAGGGCCAGGTTGAGGACTTGGTGCCGATCCTGGACCTTGCTCAGGAGGATTGTATTGTTTTGATG
Organism: Chrysodeixis includens; assembly: GCA_941860345.1. Taxonomy (NCBI): domain Eukaryota; kingdom Metazoa; phylum Arthropoda; class Insecta; order Lepidoptera; family Noctuidae; genus Chrysodeixis; species Chrysodeixis includens. Next base: position 7,276,630 of record OW796098.1, on the reverse strand, counting down.
TTCTGCCTCCTTGTGGGTTGGATACTGGACTCGGGGACTGGCCGTTAGGTCCGTAAGGTGCACCACCACCATTATTCAAACTGTTTTGTTCTCCGCTGTAAGTTTGCGGCACTTCAGGTTGTCCGGGCGCTCCTGGTTGATTATAATTACTGGGACTACTAGGAGCATTCGGTCTTGGAGCGTTATTGGGTGAATTTGGATAATTTTGGACAGGTTGAGCAGCTGGTTGGACGTACGCTGGGACATTTGCTGGGGCACCAGGACCTGGTTGAGGGTAGTTTGGAGAAACGCCTGAATTTGGTTGCGGGTAATTAGGTTGTGCCCCTTGATTGTACGATGGTCCACCGAGACCGCCATTGTTTCCGGAGCCTCGAGGTACATTTGGACTGTTATTGTTAACAGCTGGATTGAAAGGTGGTGGTGGAGCTGGTGTGGTAGTAGTTGGTATGCTACAGGATGAGCATGACCTTCCTGGTGGTTCAATAGAAACCGACAGAGGTTTACCGAGTTTTGGTGCCGCTGGTGCTAGTGGCGCCACGGGCGCTTGTGGCACTGGAGCACCCTGAGCTGGTGGCAGCGCTAAAGCATGCCCTTGTCTTGCTGATGTTGGAGGCGAGTTCGGAACAGGAGCTAAAATGTAAAATATTTTTTTAGTTTACTTATACGAACTCCCAACAATAGTCATTATTCCTGTAGTATTCTGTATTAGATATCTAAAACTACGCGGCGATTTTGATGCGGTTTTCTTAATACCTAGATGGAATGTTTCAAGAGGAAGGTTTATATGAATAACACATCAGAATTGCACTCGTGCGAAGCTAGGGCGTGACGCTAGTTAATAGATATATCAACTTACATGCTTTTAGATGAATGTTCTTCATGGATAGAATCTTGAAGCGCCCTTCTTTGTCCGTAGCATACACAGTGACGTGGTACACGTCATCGGCAGTAACGAAGCCGAACTCGCCCATGATAATTCCATCTTTATCTGAAAATACAAGCCGTTTTATTACAATGAATAAATAATGTATGTTATTAAATATTATAATTAGTGCCCTCTCAAGGCCGTTATCTATAATTGTAATCTGTAATGCGACATTTACTGTTTCTTTAATATATGTCTAGGAAGTATGTAGTGATCTGTAGTCAATGGAATATAATACCATTGGATTGGTCAACGATTGGCGAATCAGGTTAACCAATTTAATAATTTGTATTCAAATAATTATGATTATAACCATAAATATTTTAATAGGTTAATTTTTATTATGTTGGAATATTGTATCAGAAAATATTATTTCCTACAAATGATCCTAATGTCATTGTACTGTGCGTACTAGGCTTTGAATCTGTTTATTCCATTATTCCTGTGTGTACCTATTCCTAATTGGCAACGTATAATATGAATATTCATTGAACGTAATAAATTTTAAAGACTGCAATTTTAATGAATATTATCGCACATACATAAATTTTATCTCTGTGCAATCTTTATTATTTGAAATTATATGTTTGTGATAATAATGCATATATTGGTATTGAGAGATGTTTAGAGATTTAATTGGCTTCTTCGAAGTGAATGAATAGCACTAATATTTAATTTATTTTATGTGGAAAATGTGTTTTAAGGTAACTGAATATTTACTGCTATTCACAGTGTGTCAAAAATATATTCGTAAAAACGCTGGTTGTGTCTGAGTCATCTTCCTATTAATGTTGATTAAAGATAGGTGTAACTGTGCATAACCTGTTACAAAATTTATTACGATACAAGTCTATTTGTCTTTTATGATTAAGCCGACATCAAAAACATTATATTAATAATGAATCGGAACCATAAAAATGTATGAATACTTGTAGTATCACTAGCTAGTGGTTCTATCTTTACATATTAATCATTTTTTATAATTCTAGGTGTGAAATCCTGTACCACACGTATGTGTTATAGATGTCACTTGTGTACAAATGTACTAAATTAGGTAAATAAATATGTCAGACGGTACCTTATATTGCAATTCAACCAAATATTGCAATATGACGTACGAAAGTTGCTAAAATACTCAAAATATCCTTGATAGCTTGTTATCGATGTAGAGTTTATCACGTTTAGAATGTTTGAGTAAGTTTTAAAGAAATTGAATGACCCCGTGGTTATGCGTAAATAAATAGCTACCTACGTGCGATTTTATCAGTCAGGTAGACCATCAACTCTACTTACACATTTAAAATAAACGTCACAAATTATACACGTTAGACAGTTGCTAAATCGAAAAATGTATGGAAACTTTTACGAATACAATAAGTATTTTGTAAAAGTTTTGATATATTTATTAAATCAAATTTACTATCGAGCGCACTACGAAGTGTAGAGTCTAGAGTCTCTTATCCACATCTATACATATACATAAAATTGGGGTGTCTGTTTGTATTATTGAAATAACCGTGTTTTACTACACGCTGGTCCGATTTTGGCTGGTAGTCGAAGTAATAATAAAAAGTTACTTTTATTTTAGGGAAAATCTTTTTTTTTTAACTAATTAACTTTTGTTCAATTCCAAGCGGCCGAAGTTGCGGGCACAGTTAGTTTGCAATAGATTAACTTTGTGGCGGCAGGCCACCAGGGCCATTTCATTGGTGATAAAGCCATTTAAGGTAATACTTATAGGCACATATCGATAAACATCTTGATTTGATATTAAGTATTTGTTGATAGGTAGGTGGAAATTACCTTTCGATTCATGTCGGTGCTGCTGACCGTCGATCTTGAATCCGAACTCGTACGGTCTGTTCTCGTCCGTATATTTGTCGGCCCCATGCGCTTGCAGTAGGAAGTATACGAGTATACTCGCCGCTATCCGAAGTATTTTAGGTTGATTCATCTGGAATAAAATAAGGTTGGTACACATTATCTGAAACAATTAGTTCCTAGCTAAACATAGTAAAAAAGGAATTGAAAATTGGATTTAGCGCTAATGCATTATTGTAAAGTGTGAAAAGAAACATTAGAGGTCTCAACCATATCTTTTTCTTGTAAGCCTATGTCTAAGAACAAATATATAAATAATAATAATAACTACACATATGCTCGTTTTATTACTATTTTGAATAATTCTTACTATTCGAGATTACGATAAAAGATTAAAAAAATAATAAACCTCGTATATAAATTGCCATAAACAGCCAATGCTCACGTATTAAAAACTAAATACAACGAAAATATGGAGATTAAGTGTATTTATAGATTGTATTGGGTATGTAACATGTTTTAAATGCTGTATTTGTTCGATTCATTATACGATCTCCTTGGCATTATATTCGCCGACAAACCCGTAAGTGTTCATTAAATTTCGGCAGATACAGTAACTTTGAGAATCATTATGTCATTTGTAAAACGGATCTCCGATGTCAAGGAAAAAATAAATATATTCAGCAAGTTTCGCGGTAAGTTTGTGTTAAGAGATTGTGCGTTAATCATGCGTAAAGCAAGGAACTACTAAATCTATGATGTCATGTTGGAGGTGTCGAAATAAATAGCACATGGAGCTTATAAAATGTTATTTATAAAGCCTTGGATATTTGGCTTTATTAAAGTATACAGTTATACACGCGTGTAAAAAATATAGAGCTGCTGTTATGATATGTTTTATTTCATCATATTTAACACATAACCATTCCGTTACATTTAACCGTGAAATAAGTGGTAGCTATCTTTAGCCTTGTACGTCAAACTCTTTTCATTTTTACTTATAAACATTTAAGTCTACGAATCATCGTCTATTAGTCCACGAATTTACAAATGTTAGGCCACGTGGTCACTGACAAGTATGGGAAACAGCACCTCCATGGTTTTAGCCGAAACACTGTGTTGACAAAAATAAACTCTTTTCCATCGACTAATACAAGACAAGGTATCGTTGGCAACAGAACTTGATATTTTGTTGAACAATGATAAACATGCAGTCAGTCTGATTGCAAACAAGCTTTCATTGCTTAACTGATCTTTAAAAGTATTTAGAGTTTACTGTTTGTGATAATTAAGGTATTTTTTTCTCGGATGATTTTTCGAATCTGGTTTTGTTCATCTACATTTAATTTTTCTGTCTGCAGTCAATACTTGCTTGATAATTTAATACAACGATACAAAAAAGGACCAATATCCAACGTAGGCGAAACGTTTTACATTATTTTCAAGTAGCTATTTTTACTGATTGTAAATACTACGCAGACGATCACTTACACTAAAACGATATCAGAGTAAATAATGTTTTTTATATGAGGCGGAACTCTAATATTGACTTATGATAATATTACTTACATACATATTTCTCTAAACTTATATTCGTTGTTCGACGCCGAGATGTTGACCCTCGAGAAACCTTTTGGACCAACTTTGTTTTTCTCTGCTGAGAGCTCAAAAAAGGTGTAACGTTTAGGTTATCTAAGTTTTTCTATTAATAAAATATTTAAAAACATTGTCATTTTGTTACGCAAATCTTCGTTCCTTGTCGGTTCTTGTGAACATTGCAATCTTAAAAATATAATAGGCGGTACATTATAAAAAGGTTCGTGAGACTTTTAACTTGCCTAAATTGACTATAGTCATTGTCATCATGTCAGTCATCTCGCATACATCAAAATCGATGCTGTAGGCTAAAAACTCAATCATCAGTTACTAGGACTATCACAACCTCCTAAACTTGTTTGCCCATCATAACTTACATTCGACCAAGCTTCATAATATATTAAGTTATTAACCAATTAACTTTGTAAATATCAGTTATTAAATTATGTAAGAAATTATGCGTAACAAGGTTTCCTGACACTGTGATACATCGGTGTTTAATTATAATACGCGGCGTCTGTCAGAACTTAATATATCATACCAACTAACTTGCTTCTGACAGTTTTTATAAAGCAATTAATTAAAATCGATTTTTTTTAGACATATTTAAGTATTTATTGTTGACGTAAATGTTCTTCATATTAATTAATTAAGCAGCTATCAATTATGAAGGAGATTCGTTGTAGAAGTAAATTTGTTTCCTGTATGACGATTGGTTGTTAATAAATTGATTTTGGATAAGTCATTTTTGCATCGTGCGTCAATCGAAAAATATAAGTGGGATGTATAAATATGCAAATTTAATATTAGCTCAATCGGTTAAACTTTTAACCACAATCTGTTAGTAATTCTAGGTATCTCTTTTTCATTACACAAACTTAAGTTGCTTCCCGCTGTCAGTCCCTATGTATGCTTAGATCTTTTAAAACTACGTAATGGATTTTGTTACGGATTTATTTTAATAGATATAATGTTTCAAAACGAAGGTTTATATATACGAGTATAATATACATCAGTATTGCACCTATTCGACGCTAGCCGGCCTAGTAGTAGAAGGAAATATATTTTTGAAACGATTTTTTTGCGATTTGATCATAATCACAGATATCTCCTTTTGTTAAATGTGATCGTTTAAAATTCATTTATTTTATTTTATCTTTTTTAGCACTTAATGTTTGAAAGCAAGTAAGTAATTATGATAAGGTGGTATTTAAATACTTTATTATGTTGTTAGCTTTGACATAATAAAGCAATATCAATGCTCCGAATCTCGATATTTTAATAATTAACATATGAATAATAGTCGCTGATTTAAAACGCCAGCAGTAAGCTTTATGTATGGAGGAAAACATGGTCCGTTTGTGTATTGTATTTTAATTACTACAAAGCCGAATTTACGATAATTTTAAAGGTCCCCGATAATAAAACCATTGTAAAAATCTAAATATGAATGAAAAATTTATTTAAATCCGTGTTATAGTTTATGATCTAGTAGGAGGCATTTATTACCAATATAAAAAAAATTATAGAATATTTTTAATGAATCTCCTACGGACATTTTGTCATTATCGTAACAAGGCTGTGATGTGGTGATGGTCATATAAAGATCCTCTTTAATTAAAAAAAACAAACGAGTCGAACAAGTTTGATTTTATAAATAGTGTCACGTTAATCTTCGCGAGTAAATGCGTTGATAACAATAAAAATGTGTTTTAGAATTACCGTAACACGATTAACAAATACTTCACAACATACAATAAAGTTAATCAAATGTATGCAAATATATAAAATAATCGTAACATTAATGACATGTTTTAAAATATAGATCGTCTTTTAAGCTTCTGTTACAGATTAGGTTCGAAGATTTATGGCCATTCCGACAAATGATACACATTTTATGGATGAATTAAGTATTCTGACAAATGTGTTTCATTTGAATTAACGATTTTATTATGATGTTGATATGTTAAATGGGTTTAATTTGGAAATTTTAAAGATTTATGTGTGTTTACATTATGTGCTTATTATTATTATTTAAATTTTGGACTTGAATAGTGACACCTGCTGGGCCGGTTTATGCTGCGATGAGGCTTTTTAGTATCAACGATCACGGGAAAGTTCGAAACGGTATACTTAAGCTAAGTTTTTATGGTCCATATTTTATAATCACAATAGAATTTCAAATTTATGCTAATAGCCGATACTAAAAACCTCATTACAAGGAATCTTAAATATTATCTGGTAGTTAATGCCTTTGTGGTACCACAGTTTTTATAACTTAGCTGTTTACGAATTTGAATATGTTAAACAGTGTTTTGAAACAAGTTTAAAATTAAATATACACATGCTTAACTAAATTGTTTGTAATATTAAATTAAGTAATTAAGATACTTCGTTAAGATACGGAACCTCACGCGGAGCATCCATTAACCCTTTGATTTGTAGCGTTTTATATCTTATGCGGTGACAATGATACGGCTTTAGGATAATATTTTATCAAGTAAAAAGTATTGATATGAATGGAAATCATTCAGCGGTCCCGCCTTTCTTGTGCGTGATGAACTGCAACGCATTGCGGCGCACAGAACAAAAGCGGGAGACGTTGCATGGCGGTTCAAGTTTAGTCAGTAAGAGTCTGACACTACTCAATTCCTCCTCCGAGGAGATGAATGTCCATGAGGATTCTCTCACTTTATTAAAATAGGGGCCCCTTCTTGCTGTTAAAGATAAATGTTACTTTTTTTTGCAAATATGAGGATATTGGCAAAAAAGTAGGTACCATTATTTTTATTTTTGCTTGGATGACGTCTTTTTTCCACAACAGTAACAGTCAATTCGAACTACAAGGACCCATGGAATAAAACGGTTAGCCTACAAATCTCTCTCTATCAAAATACCCTACCAAGTCCTATTTCGATAATTCCTTATCTTATATATTGTGTTATATTGTCACATTTATTACAATAGCCAATATAAAGTCCATTAGTCTGTCAGCTTTGCTTTCGGCCAGAATATTAGCTGTCGCATAACTTTACATTCACGTGGATAGCAACGACGATGATGTCACAAGTCTCTAACTTTGACCTTTTAAAATTTTTAATAATTATTATAAATGAAAAGGTGAAAACAACAGAAATATATGGGTTAGTATTCCTTTGCAATTTAAATGAAGTGCATGTGTTACTTGTCATTGTGTTAAGTTTTAGAACCACTAAGTAAAATGGGTCGAACAATAGAGTGAATAACACAAGTAAAGATAGTCAAGTGCCCAGTTTAATATATTGGATAATTCAAAACAATTGAATAAGCGAATGGAATTCTAAAACGGTAGGCAACAAAAAGGTAAAACAGTTTGGTTTTAAAACGGGTCTTACTGTCTAGTAAAATTAAATGACCAAAAAAATAAAAATAGTCAACTTGTAGATTTTATCTTAAGGATTACCCTGTTGGCCATGAACTGTCCTAATGTCATTAAAAATAATTTGATTTTATCTTTCTAAGAGGTGTGTAAAGATCGTGGGATGGATAGATAACCGATCACAAATGATTAGCGACATCTTTGAGTAAATAGTGTTAGAATAGAAAAAGTGATAAATCACGATGTAATATGTACTAACTACGAGATGAAGAGTGGATATGTTTGCAGGATCTCGCTAATTTATCATTCGAGGCAGTCGACAAATAGTATTCAGATTAAAGTTAAACATACCTTTCGAGATTTAGTGATAAGTGAAAGCAGTAAAATAAATAATTTATTTGTAAGGCTAAGTTTTGGAAGCAGCATATTCGAAAAATATAAGAAGCTGTAGTTATATGGCTAATTATAATCACGATGTATGAAAGATAATACATAAATAAAAAAAATAGTTAGCTTTTTTTTTGCTGACTATGACTTCTGTCATAACACTCAATAATAGAAAATAGAAATAAACAAAATATTGCTATATTTTGTTTATTTCTAGATAAATAAACAAAATATAGTAATATCAACCGAAAAGTATAATGATAACTTCTTGATCTTAACCTCTGGGAAGGTGTCACTATCCACTAGAAAATAAAGGCACACTAGCTGTGTAGATCATATTGTAACTAGCTATCTGCCCCAGCTTCGCACGGGTTAAATACTGATATTATTAATAAACCCTACCTCTTGAATCACTCTATCAATAAAAAAAAACCGCTTCAAAATCCGTTGCGTTGTTTTAAAGATTTTCGCGAACGGAGAGACACACAGACAGCGATAGAAAAACTTTTTATACTATGTAGTGATATTCACCAGATTTTACAAGTGTTTTCAATTGAAGTAGAGTTCTAGTAACGAATATTATTTTTGACTGTTGTTCTTCACTAGTTCTAGTTGCATAATACTACGTCAAGCCTAATATTGACTGCATCTATTCACGTAGTGGCTAACAATGACTTTATTTGAATACGAACAATGAAAGAGTAAACTGCAAGGTGGACACCTTTGTCACGCATTAAATCAACTGCGAGATTACCGTAAACGCATAATATTCCTGCTATATATGTCAATACGTAATATATTATATGAGAAACAATTATAAAATGTAATTGCTATTAATAAACATAGGCTTATAGGCAAATCGATTTCTGCAATTAAAACATATTTATATGAAAGGATGTTTGCATGTTTAGATATCGGAAAGTTGTAAACTAAATAACAAGAGAAAAAAATATTTATCAGAGGTTGCGTTTTTAGTGCTGTGTAGACTTGAACAGAAATTAACTTTTTCGCCTTGTTAAGTAATAGTAGTAATAAACTTGAGTCAATTATTCTCTATCCGATCAATGGTAAGACACACCTTCTATATGAGGAAAAATATAAAAGCTTTAGACAGAGCTTAACTTAAGAGGGTTAGATTTGTGAAGTTTAGGAAAGATTCCCACTAACTAAACTGTTATTCAAATTGTTTTTAATTAAATTTCATGAATAATCTAAAAACCTTGATCGTAGTATAATATTACATTTAGATCAATACATTAATTTAAGTGCATGAAAATAGCATATTTTGTAACACCGCGGTCTATTAGAACCTAAGTTTTAGTATTGCTTACAATCGATAGCCAAAATGTTGACTACAGACCAATAATGTTATCAATGCTCTTGTTGGTTTAGTTAACATTGACCCTTTTAAATTTAAACTCATTATAAAACTGTTTAAATAAAAAAATGTCATTCACACAAATGCGACAATGTAGACTTACCTTAAACGATTCCTAATATCGGTATTGACGGTGGCCGTCCCGCGGCCTGTTGCGCAAGAGTTCGCACGAGACTGTGCCGTTTCTTTGGAACACGTAATTTATTAATACTTGTGCCTAGAACAGATAAGTGAAGAGACACACTCATCGCACTATTATACCTATGGGCATATTTTAATCAAACCGTTTGTTTCCGGGCCTCAGCTTCGTGCACGCAATGTCACGACTATTGTATAATTACTTGTAATTATTTGTTTAAATTCTAGATCTTGACAATATTTATTGCTGTTATTGCTGAAAATAATAGCGTAATTGAAGATATAGGTTTAGATCTAATTTTCAATAATTATATCGAATACATATGCATCTAGTAATTAAATATAATGAACCGTTTTTATTCAGTGATTATCACACACAATGCAGATTTCTTGTTATAAATTAAACCGTTTTCTTCATAGAGACACGTCCTTTTTAGGCAACCAAAATTATTATGTTAACGCGTATATCTTAATCTTCCGAGATATTTTGTGTATGTGATTGTCTTTTGTCTGAAACCAAATTTTGCATAAATATTTACCTACTATTCAATTTGCTTTTGAGTAGAAACGATTGCTATTCAGCCAAAAAATACAATAATTTTATTTGGAAAAAATAACATTTTATTTTTTATCTCGTAATATATCATCGCTGATAACGGTGAATGTTTTAATTATATAGGGGTTAATGACAGTGCTCATGTGAATCTTATGGTAATTTTCGTGCACCTGTTCTTTTACATATTTTATTAGATTAACGAGCTTTTTCCCGAACCAAGTATAAAAAACGCAAGATCTATCTTTTACAATTGAATTTGAATTTTGACGGCGTTCTATAAATACTTCTATAACACTTTACATGCTGTTCAATTTGTGCCTTAATTTTATGTGCCTTTCAATAGCTTCATTACCGAATTAAAGATAAGAAAATCACGCAAATGCTTGCATTATCTATCTTACAGCCATAAAGACTTACATTACGTGTGTCATTATGCTAATGTAGTCCAGCCGGGGTTACAGAGGTCAGACTTCATTTCTTCCGCGGCTAAAACCAGTAAAACGCCGAATCTATCAGAAAATACAAAATAGGTACATACTAATGAACGTTGAATGATCGCAGTGATTGAAAACGAATGGAATGTAGAATACTGTGTTTAGTATTTTTAATTCATTAAAGGCCAAGCTTTAGTGTGTCCATTATTTGGGATTCGGAAGGTCTTCATCGGTTTATTGAATGAAGGCTACACCTTATTCATTAGCGGATAAGTTGTAAATATTTTTGTGTTTTTAGTAAATATTTATGGGAGTGTTTTCGATAGATTAGTTAGTGCAATGTAGATTTAAATATTGGATAAAGTGTATTTGTGGTACATCCGTTTTTAGTAACGGTTTAACTATATAAAGGAAAACGGACTCAATCTGCTTTTCAGTTATATGTAGCTTATTAAAGTTTGCTGATTCAATTCAAAAAGTAAATAGTCGAATTGAATGTCGTAAATATATAAAAATTATGATACTAAGAGCGCAAGAAACATCAACCATTCAACTACAAAAACTTAAACCAAACACATGAAATCCGATTTAGATTTGATAAGGCATCATTACATAACACCTCATTATAGATTTGCATTATGAGAATTCCGTAATTATACGAAAAACTAAAATTTAGCTTACATAGTCCATTATGATTGTAATTTGCCCACATTTATATCTAGTAGTCTCAGGTTTCAATCATCAATAAATTACATATACTTTATGATGATTACCTACGAGATGACACTTCTTTTTTGTGGGTATCATCATTATAAATTTGTCGCGATATATTTCCATTTATGATTATTTATGGCATTTTGCCAAATGACGATCGATATGAGCTTGTATGGGCTCGAAGATTTCTTAGGTAAGGCCATTCGCAGACACTGCGCATCTGGTTGGTTGACAGTGAACCGGATATGATTAATGAAAATCGTGAGAAATATTCTGTGCAATAGCAAAACGTAAGGTAAGGGAAAAATGTAGGTACGTAAGTATTTAGGCCGTCATTATCAGACAGCTTCATACGCTTAAAGTTGCATTAATTAAAATTTTACAATCGTTTGGGGATTATACGTTATCAGAAATAAGTCTACCATTTAGATAAGTAAGATAATAGTCCCAAAAAAGCACAAATTAAAACTTTTTATACTTTCTTACACCTAATTTAAAACCTCAAGACTCCAAAATATGAACACGATGGGTTCGGTACTCGCTGTCAAATGAAGTCAATAAATGAATCGAATGCGAAGGTCAATAACTTAACTTCAAATAAACTATTAGTAACATTCAGTCAAACCGGAAGCCAATCTCAGACGATACAAAAAATAACTAAATTGATGACTTAACAAGTGACAATTGATGTGTTAGCTTATCTCTCTGCATTCAAAACGTAGTCAAAAGCACCGTTGACCTTGTGAAAGTTTACGTTAAATAATCTCTTAGATATGAAGTAATCCGTTTTCCGTAATTTGAAGTCTTAGTGATTTGTTTGTATTCCGTGTGGTATCCGGATATAAAGAATAGCACCACCCCATATCCTCCACTGGGTGTCGTAAAAGGCGACTAATGGACCTTAAGACCCAGTGCACTGTACCAAGAACCTTGGGTCACCCGAATGGTGGCGGGTAAACAACCAACAATCGCGTTCCCAAAGAGGGTTAGTGTCAGGCAGGCGGCCGACTATAAAACCATAGCCAAAACTTTAAGCAACATGTCTAGAAGACGTGTTGCGACGACCCCAAGTGAAATGGGATAAGGGCAGGAAGATGATGATGAGTGATTTTTTTGTATGCAGTGTAATATCGTAGTATTATGAGTTGTCGTCTAGTATTAATATCTCAAGATACGTTACCGAACCAACTAAGGTATTGAGAAAACTGGAGGGTATGTTTGAAATTATATTAAAAATAAAAAGGTTATGCTGATATATAAAGTAAGGAAGAAAAAAAAAAGCGCTAAGTCCGAATAATTGGAATCTGTGAAACGAAATAAGACTACACAAGCACAAATTTAATGTTATGTGTAGGGGTGCACCCGAGTTGGAAAAACGCTGCACCCATATTCGAAAAAGAATCCTTGACTAAATTATATAGTTAAGGTCTCATTCTGTAATATGTACGTGGGACATATTATAGTGCAAAAGCGTGTGCGCAAACCCAGATGCCCTCAAGACTGGAGAGAGATCAGGCGCAGAACCTACATTGTTACGTGCATTCTTATGATCTTTATTTCTTAAATGCACACAATATTCGAAAAAAACGGTGCGCGCCGTGGGCGTCTAACTCAAGACCTGACTTGGTAGTCCTGTAGTCTAAACACTCACCTACATCACAGCTTTAAACTGATGGCAAACAAGAGAGCATCTGTAAGGGACAATTAAAACAAACAATCAATAATGTAATGTAACATGTTGACAGAGGTCAGTGCTAAGTGATTATAATATTCAATTGCAGCCGCAATCATAGTCACGAGTAGATAACTATAATGAAAGCCGCGAAGACTAGAAATACCGTTTAGCTTGTTACATTGATTAGGAGATAGGTAGTTAACTAAACTGGATGATTTTGTAAGGAGGCCTTTCTGTCAAAAGAGAAAAAGTTAGAAGTAGAAGAAAATAGCTTTGCTTTGTATTGGATACCGCGACTACAAATAATTGAATTGACCCTGTTCCAATGTTCAGAAATCTTGGTGATTACTTAGTGTGTGGTTACTAGTGTTACCTTTATTCATTTGTTTGTGGCTTGATAACCGTTATTTTAAAGATCACCGTCTGTCATTTGTCCTTGATTTATGTATTTTTTTAAAAAGAGCGTTTCGGTCGTTTGTTTCGGTATTATTTCAAGAAAATATGTATAAGGGCTACCTACTCTAAAAGAAAACTGTTTTCATCATCGTTAAGATTTTTATTATAAACATTATATTTGTCCCTTACCACCTCTGTATTGTAAGAAATATTAGGTTATTAAATGAAAACAATTCACATTAATACTGACGTCAAGATAATAATTAAGACCTTTATCTATTTATTCCATTCATAAAACTGAGTAAAATTGGTCATTGTGTAAATGTAGGTGAGTAAACTTTTGTTTGTTTTACATGCGTGCAGAAAATTTTATTTTAAAAACAAATAGAATTTATTTTCTTCTGAAGTTAAAGGTTTCATTCAAAACTAAATGTTTATATTGACTATATTATACCCACGTCAACGCAAGGTAACGTAGTAAAGAGGTTTATCTGCGTTCTTCTGTATAGAAACGACGCATTGGCACCACGCTGCCAGTTGCCAGTTCGAAAAGCGCCTTGTTAGGATTACAGGAAATAAAAAAAAAAATTGGTCATGTTCTCAACCGCAACAATGAGCCTTTTTTTGTTTTCGGCTACAATTTCATTATAATCGGTTCAACGGTTTAATCGCAAAAGCGTTAGGTTATGCAAGACGGACAGATTGAGTAAATTAACGACTTAATAGACTATTCATAACGATTTGACAGATAAACATGGTAATACAGAAAATCAAATACTATGCCGCATTACAATAAAATATTTGATTTTATTACTTTTATTGATAATATGCACATAATATAGAACACTATAAAACTATCGACTTCATTAAATTACAATATTTCTTATTGATAACATTTAGACCAAATGTTTGTATTATACTGTTCACAAATTATAATCAACGAGCGTTTTTCCACCGCATTCGACATTAATATCGTTAATTTCTAGCCGACGTCGATGACTCAGCGCTATCATTTTTACGTATTCGGAAGATAATGAAGACGTGCTAACTGTGGACAAGCAACAATTATAAATGTACGTGTCGGTAAACCGGCGCGGTGGGAAAACGGTCTGATCGTTGACGTTGAAATCTGTTTATAAATCTAGTCATTTAACACAATTCTTTAATCCTGGTTTATAATGACTAGATTTATATTCTATTCTATAAAAGACTCGTGAGAGACTAATAAAGCGTAAGGTGTAACATTCAAATAAATTATTTGTAAAATTTATCTTACGTTAACTTTAGTAATAAACGTAAAGCGTAAGCAATAAACTTATGTATTGGTAATCTCTGTACGGAATATTGTGGAAGTAAAAAGCTCGCATGTAGAATCGCATTAATTAATTAAATTAATAATAGCTATAAACGCTAAGAAATAATATGCGTAACAATCAAATAGACTTAAAACGAGAATTAAGAGATAGTTTCAATTTTTCTTTGCCCTGTGAGGATTGCGTTTGCAGTAGATAGCGCACAGTGGCCAATGCCATGGCTAAACGCCTTTTGGTGGGTATCCGAATCTAATAATACCAAACCCCAATTACTACGTATAATTATTTTTTCACTATTCCGACGTATTCTTGAATTAGATTTATG
The DNA here is from genome assembly GCA_941860345.1 of Chrysodeixis includens. Lineage (NCBI taxonomy): Eukaryota > Metazoa > Arthropoda > Insecta > Lepidoptera > Noctuidae > Chrysodeixis > Chrysodeixis includens. Next base: position 7,261,614 of record OW796098.1, on the reverse strand, counting down.
ATTGAAATCTGTGATCTTATGATAAATTCTATAAGGATCAAAATATTCTTTAAAGAATAGGGAAACGTGAACGTCTTCAGAGTGCTTTGTGTGTTGCTATACACGATATATGTTCTCAAAGCAATCAGACATCGCCGTTTCAAATAAAACTGATCATTAGTATAAGGTAATACTTGTTTATTGCCTATCCATATAGTTTTAATGTTTGTTCGAATTTATTTATTTACCGTTGAAGTCTGCCAACCTACATTTTGTCCATAAACAAGTACTTATTTATAAGATAAATAAACATGTGAATATTGGCTATAATATGAAACTAAGGCTATTCTGTATTTGATTAAGTTTGTTTTTCTATAATTTTATTTGACATTTGTAATGGCTATGGGTAATTCAGAAGATTTAATGTGTCACACCTTGAGAGCTATTTGAATAAAGTATTTATATGAAGGAAATTTAGTTTCTGGTAATATCTAAATGAAAAAAGAATAAGAATCTTAAGCTAAATAAAAATTATGTTGATTATCCATCACTCTGCTGTTTTGTAAAATTGTTATTTTTCATCATCTTAATATCATTTTTAAAGCGTAATTGCTGTACCACTGTTTTCGCCACGCACCGATTGACAAAATACTACTTCCGCTCCCGCTTTTGTTTCTCGGGCTCATACGCTTCTCTCTACACTATAGCTTATAGCAGTAGAGATCTACAAAGTAACCAATACCTCTAGCAGACGATAAATTGAAAGACAGCGGGCTGATGGGGAGTTTGTTGCGCCGTTTCTTCTCCAGTAGCAATAGCACAGGAAGCGGTGAAGGGTGAGCGATGGGATGCTGTCTATAAATTATGAATATGCAGTTACGCAAGACACAACCGATTTCAAAGAAAACATTAGGTATCATTCATTAAAGTGCTACCAAAAAATACAAAAATTAGCAGCACAAATGGGTATCAAATAAATAACGCATCGATGTTAATGGTTCTATCATTGCTGAGTTAATATATCTTGACCTTTCTAATACTAAGTGTATTTAGTTCAGGAACTCGGCTCGGTCACGATTGATGATGACACTGTTCACGTCCATAATTTACATTAGACTTAAATCTCGCGATGATATAAAGCGCATTGTATTTAAATAGCTTTGAATTAATTACGTTACTTAGTTATTTCATTATAAACAATATGAAAATAGACTTCATCGTAAACACAAATGGGATTACGATGCTTAGGTAGTATTCCGTTCACGAATTTATTTTTAAGATAAAAGACGGATCACTCTATACAGAAGATCACTTTTCGAAATCTTTATCAAATTACAACTTTATAACAGTGTGTTAAGACTGATTTTCACCTAATTAAAGTCGGTCGTCTTTTGCCTGTCGGTACATAAATCTATCAGTAGATCCTGGTCAGCTACCTTAAGTAGAAGTATTTGTTAATGTAATTATATGTATTGGTCTGTTGGCCACGTGATTTCATGTCGTACATTAATTTACATATTTTTAGCAAGGCTAGGAGACATACCTACTCACGCCATCTAGTTATGCTAAATCGACAATTTAAAAAATACAAATAAGTTTGTTTGAGGTTTTTTTGAGGTTCAAATATTCATAACGCGCAAGATTTTCCTCACTAAATCCTTCCCGTAAGTTGTGTACTATCTACTATCTACAAATAGCCTTCCCGTTGGTCATTATATAATATACAATTAGTTAAGTTTCATAATTACGAAGAAATATAAAAATATTATTACTGAGGAAATCCTACAGCTAGTGTCGGTACCATAGGAGCTGCTAAGTAGGTAATAGAAACTTGCTTAGTTTTTAGCTTTAAGTTAGGTACAATTTAAATACGCCAAATCGAACTTAAGTACTTAAATTATTTTGTTACATTTAATGTACAGTAATGTACTGTCATAACGTGCATTTGTTCAAATGTAAAAATTCTCATCAGAGCCTCCCTGGAGGATGAGGGATAAAAATAATCTAACAGAATTGTTGATAGGTAATTTTAAAGTAAAATAGGTACGCGATGAACTAGTAATACATTATTATATTTCTAATAATAATAAAATAGCGCCTGCGCATAAAATTCACGGTGGTAAGAGTTTGTACACTTGTGATGTATATTGAGCTAGGCGCATAGCCTTTGAGCTAAGTTTTACAAGTACGTTGTGGCTGGCAGGCAGGTTGCTAATAACCTCGACAAGGCGCTTGATACAATCATTTCGTGGATGTTAAATCTGTTTTATTTTATATTTACTTTATTCTAATTAGGAGTATTTCTATGTAAGAAAATATTATATTTAGCAATAGACGAATTGCCTTTAGAATTATTATAAATTTTCCTTTATTGCGTTAATATTTGCTTTTAACGGTTATTATTATATTTACCTAGTACGATTATTTATTTTTCTACTAAATGATAACTTACAAAATCGAGTCATAGCGGAAATAATATAATCGTAAAGTCTTGACCAATAATAATATATTACTTATAGCCGTAAGAGTGATCTAGTTGTCACATTAGTCTTATTATCCGAAACAAAACCGTAAAATTAATGACTGAATAAACTACTATTCCGTGAAATTGACGATTACACACAAATAAAATTTCAGAATGTATTGAATAAAATGTACTTAATATTTAGTAACTTGTAATTACAGTTTCATAAGTATGCTGATAGGTGTAAGTATCCAAAAGCGTGACAATGTGCGTAATATGTGCCAATGACATCTATGATGACATAAAAATCTGAAATATTACAGTAATTGCAAACAAAGTACTGTCGCATATAATTATCTAATTTGTCAATTCAATCGATCAATTATCATCAAATACAGTTTAAGTAAGCAATCAAGCTGTCTTCTTAGTTACAATGTAATCAGGTAAAAAGGTCGTAAACTGAAATTGTGTAGTCTGGCGAACGCCAGTGACCCCACCGCAGTTAGATGTACAAAAAGGTTACGGGTGTCGTAACAGTCATTTTGTAACCATTTTAAATAACGAAGGTTCAGAAATACTCGTACCAGAGAGTCGCACAAAACCTACCACGAAATCTTAAAGCAAGACTGGTGCAGTTGTTGAAGTGAGATGCAGCTCTATGCCGCGTATAGCGCTCTCTCGTTTTCACAAAAGCAGATATTTGACGTTACGATATCGTGGTAGGCCCCCTGTGCCGTCCGCGCGATGACAATACTCCGACGTTGCGTAACTAATAAAACAAACTTGGAATCTTATGCATACTTACTCATTTGAGTTCACAATCATTCAAGGCCACAAATGCAATTTACGAAAAAAATACATTATTTTTCGCTTAAAATGAATCTGATTACTTTTGGACATTGTTTTCAATGTCGTTTTATTGCAATTTTTGCTTTGCTTGACAAATTATACTTTTGAAGCTACAACACGTCTTGTACTTGTCATTACTACGGAACTGACGGAAATTAAAAAAAAGTTGTTATCATCCCTATTCTGGGTGTAAATGTCTATACATTAGTGTCAGATATTAGGAGGTATAAAGTAAGTTCCGGAACAGACCAATACTTGAAGAGAGCACCTTAAGAAACCACTTCACTCCGACATTACATTAGACAGACAAAAATGCCAAATGTTATTTAACATGATTAATTATTGGTCAGTAAGAACTATCGTGATAAGTGAAGGTTGCAAAACTATAAACTATACTGTTTCTAATATACGGTAGGTACGCATAAACGGATGTTCGAACCTTCGCGACGGTCTGTGTGCGTTGGCATTTAGATAGATTTACGAAACATACTGAACATTGACTGTGTGAAATTTCTATGCCTAATGTTATGCACTGACTTCTATAGCTTTTAACTGTTCACCGTTTTAGGTGAGTTGTGGGTTTAGTCACATAACAGTTCCGATCTTTCTTGTTCTCTAAACAATCGATTTTAAACCTTATTTTATTCTTACAGCTACTTATTGGTACTTGTATTTCTTTCACAGATTCATGCTATGACAATAAAGTTGTTATTACTTCAACTATACTTTAACAGTTAACACGCAGTACATTGTGACCTCGGTTCTAATCTTTAGTTATATTCATATTTTTCCTTTAGAATAACATTATTATTTATTTTGCTATATAAATGTCTACTCTACATTTTTTATATACAAAATGATGTTTTACACATCCGTACAATAATTAAATTGTATAATTATTATAACGGTACGTTTATAAACGGAATTTTACAGTCCTTAATTTTTCTATGATATTTAATGAATAACTATTTTGTGTTATTAAAATTACTGTTTTCAGTTATTGAGACAAAAAAAATTAATGAATCGTTCGAACTCGAGCAGATATTTGCTCTGAATTTATAAGAGAACGATAAGTACAAATGTTTCATAGTAACCACCAATTCCTGATTTCCCAGTTTAAACTTATTTTGATTGCATTATTCATAAATGAAATCGGTACACAATAACAAGGCTCCTGTCGAGCTTGTGACCCACGAAACGTTCGGCACATGTCATGCAATACTTACGTTCAAATGATTACTCAAGAATTAGCTACAAATAACTTTACCATATCTAATATCGTTTTGATAAATCTGGTAAATACACTCAAATGTACTTGTTGGTCATATTAAACATTTGATGCGTCGTACTCGTGTGTTAATGATTGTGCCTATAGTTAATACTTTGCTAACGAAACATAAAATCAATGTGTTTGCGTCAAATGTCATTTCATTTATAGTTACTAATGGGTTTGCCACATACTTTTACGAGTTCTGAGATTAATATTTTTATAGCCGTAGCTGCTAAATAGGTTTAATAACACTGAAATGTATTAAATTAATAATTTTGTTGAAGGGGCTTGCAAGTTTATGTGTCATTGGTGTAGAAGTACGTTATACAATAAATCAAGCACCATGACTTTTGAGTTTGACTTAAAATTGACTCTCATTTGGTTAGGGTTTATTATTGCAATATCTTTAGAAAAATCCACAGTCGGCAGCTTTGGATGGTATTAACACCCTGTAGTCAAGACTAGCAGAGGAACACAGAGTCATTTTTCCTGACTATAATAACACCCTGTATACCTGTGACTACAGGTAGCAGAAAAGCACATAGAGCCGTTGGTTCTATCACGTTTGTACCCATTTGTATCTGACATTCTGCGTGACATTCTGTGTGTTTATCTTTATAGGCTTTTTGTTATCCTCGTAGTTAGTAAACACATAGTCGTATAACAAAAAAGACAATAAAATAACAAGATGCTCAGGGAACTCATTAAAACGTTACCGTTTTATTACCGTGGAAGTGCTTTGTCAAATAAAAATATCACGCGGCTCGTAAAATGTATTATTATTAATGATTTAATTTATTTAATAATTATCTAAAGCGTTCATATATTTTAATAACATTATTTTTATAGGTAAATCGTGACTTAGATATTAATTAAATTGACAAAATGTAGATTTTTGTTTTCAAAAAATATCTAAATTTGAATTTTATAGTTTTACGACTGGCTAAATTTGTGCATATAAGCACGTGTTACAATAAGCTCTGTTCATTCATCGAGTCTTGCTTCATAGTGTAAGTTTATCCTTCCAATACCAATTAAGAAGATAAGATTGAGTGTTAAGCGTGACTGCGTAAAATAGCTTCTTTAAATTGTTGTAGTCAATAACTTTGAATATCGCGTCGTTGTACGGTTTTGCTTCACAAATATGAGAATTAATAAATCAGTTTTAAAACGACGACTTGTTTGTACAATGTACCTTCTAGATTTTTGTATTTTATTTTGGCATTGCGAGATCGATATTTAATTTGGTAATGTTGTCAAACGTTCAATAGATTGTTTAAAAAAGGTTTCCCTAAGCCCTTTGTGCCTTTGAAGGTATTTCCCATATTTAAATCTTTATTGCCTTTACAATGACCACATTAATGATATAATATTTTTACCAATTAAGGGTACTTGAAGCTACTACAAACTTCCGCATCATACAATAATGACGCTCTTGCTTAATCTTAGACCCGCGCATGATTCCGGGGTCAAATGCACCACGATTTGAGGCTGAATCGGCTCAGATCTTCGCTTGATAATATTTATTAGTAGACAAGAAATATTAGCTAGTGACGAAGTAAGTTACGCTTCGTTCGTGATTGTTTTCTCTGATCCTGTCGTAGATAGTTTGAACTATGTTCAAGAAGATTTATGCCAGTAAGCTAATGACTCTAGTAGCTGTAAGCTGTGTATTTAATATCAGACATAGATTTATTTGTTTGTCTATTCTGTTTATTAGCTAATTTGAATTTTTCATTAAATGAAAATAAATAGTAGTATCTGACAGTTAAATTGGTAAGAAGGTAGGCTATTTGATGAAATTAAAAAAACAATGTATTTACAAAAAGCTCTTCATTGATAAAATTTTATTACAAAAAATATACAAAAGTACAAAAAAGACGTCCTTATGGCACGTGAATTTAGCTGGATCTCGGAGCGAGTTGAGATCTCTAGTACTGTTCGTGTATGTATTCTACATGATGAGAGTATTAACTATATACAGTACCAAAATAACTTGGTACATCTCGAAAGAGCTACAAGGTAGTTAGAGAGAGACACAATGATACGCACACGGTATGTGCGACAGAGATGGTCATATCTTTCCGCTCTATCAAGACGTACCAAGTTTCTTGCGAGATAGTGACGTCGCTATCTTGTGGCTCTTTATAAACGTGTCAAGTTATGTTGGACGCGTAGGTACAAGGTGTTTGGGGTGTTCTACTGTCCTAAGGAGGTTTTGGGCTGGAAGCCGTTGGGGCCGGCGGTGAAGGTGACGGTGTAGTGCTTGCCGTCGGGGGCGACGTACGCGTACTGGCCAGTCACTGTGAGCGCTGCGTTCTCGGAACCAGGGTTGTCTAGCTTGCCTTCCTCCTGTCTGGAGGTGCCGTCACTGGTCTCATACCTGATGATGAAAAATGATGGGTTGTTATATAATACAGATACTTTATATCCGTTTTATAGCATAAAGGGATGATTGAAAGTCTATAAGACACAAAAATCCTGAATTCACGAGTCTTTGAAAATCTTTTCATCACCTTCAGATACTCATAAAATAAGTACCGGCAAAGCGACCTTAGTAAAGCCATTGTATAATAACATTGTTCCTTAAGTTCCGTCTGAAAAAGTTTTAATATTGACAATGATTTAGCGGTATAAATACATTTATCTTCAATAGGCGAAATCACTCCGTGTAAAAGACATAAACGCGCGTATAGATTTTATCGAAACATTTCAGTAATTAAAACAACATTCAAAACATTATGCCATAACTTGCATAAGTATGAATATGCAAATACTATTAAAGCCTCTACATTTGTCATATTTTATGTATGATTTACCTGCTTACATAAGTGCCTATATAACATCTGAATACTAAAAACCGAATATTGGTTACAAAGGGCGTCGTATATTATAAATACGTGATAATACTTGAATGTTGAAGAGTTGCATCACAAAGGGTCATCACCTACTGTTAACGTTACACAAGAACTTAACCACTAGATTAAGTAATTATGTTTGTGTTTCACTTAGATCTTAATAGATACTGCAAGTGATTTGTTTACTTGTATGCAGTGTTAGTTACGCAGTAATTACTGGGAACAATAGTAGCTATTATGTGTTATATTTCCATGTCGTTTTGTAAACATATAATTTTAGATGATTAAATATCAGAGTTTTATACATATATTTATCTTGAAGTAGACTGAGTGCGGATTTTTCAACTGACTGAATCAAAACTTCAACAGGCTATAGAGATACAAAGTCATTTTCATATTATTACTGCATATGACATTTAAAACCGCTGAAACATATTCTACATCCTTTAATCAAAATAATAGTTGTTAAGTAACGTATTTGACACATAAATTGACAAACATAGGACCTTATTGACCCTCAAGGAATCCATGGGGCTTTGTATGATGTTATCAGTAAGTTTGTACCAATAACATTAACACACGTGTAACATAACGCCACTTACAACATTACTTGTTAGTCACCACCCTTTGTTTAACAATTAAGTATTATACGTTCATCGTTACCAACTCTCATCTCTATGAATATAACTCTTTATGAATCTGTTGAAAATAATAAAGTCTCTAGACTAGCTTTTGGTTATACGAGATAAAGCATAGTATTTCGATTATTAATTGAATGTTTATCAAATTGAAAAATAACGTTACGTGAATTATTTACGGAATATGGCATCAAGTTCAGGTTTCTTTTTACTTTCTGAAAATGCCTCAATAAGGATTAAATCCAAAAATTCTGAAAGTATGATAAGTAGTACAAATTATCAGGAACTACCCTTTTTGATGTTTCGTCGACAAAATTAGACTGAAGGCATATTTATAGCTTTGTCCCATTACACATATCTAAATGACGTTATGTCTTGGAGTAAGTTGATCCATATCTCCGTATTATTTGTAACTTTTGTGCTAATTGTACAGGATCCAGTAAACCTAATATGTTAGGGATAGTAGGTAGTAAGGCTCTTACGCGAAGTTGTAGCCATCAGGCTCAACGTTGCTGTCGAAGCGCAAGATCTGCACGTCTTGTGGGTTCTGCTGCGGTAAGCCCGCGCACACTGCTACCAGCACGCAAACCAACGCTACCTGTGTACATAAACAATAACAAGATTCAAAATTGGGTCCCTTCTCAATAAAGTTGAAGGTGGTGTGACGTTCCTATGAGATATACGAGGCGCATGTAGCTGTAAATGACGAAGGATAGAGAAGTTAGGCAGGAAAAGAGGAAGGCTCTTTTTTTTCTATGTTCCTTCTGGAACCCTTTGAGTGCCAGGGACGCGGTATCTCTAAGGGGAAGCTCTTGCATGGGCTTTAAAATAGTTTTATATAGTTGGTAAAGTCGAGTATTTGCACAACGTTCACGACACTTATGTGTTAATTGTACACGTTATGTTCAAAATAGAGCCGTTTTACTAACTTCGATTGATTTAACCGTTGCTTAATATACTACTTTTACTGTACGAGCTAACTCTTAAACTGTAATATATTTTCAGGTGACTTTAGTTCAGTGATCAAAAAATTATAATTTATACAAAAACGTGAAACCATGGTTATACGCATAATTAGATTTGACTTTGTTATTCTGTATGTTGTAACGTGCATCAGTAATGTAAGTAAACGAGCGTAACTTGCGCACATATTTAACAAAATACGCAAATATATTCACTGTGAAATAATGTTACAAAATGCTATTTATTTTTCCTTTACTTGGGACAGATTTTTAGTGCTTTTTTATATTAGTTTTTGTGCAAGTAAGGGAATATTTAACAAGACTATATATCTATATACTATACTATATACTACATATTTTAAAAGCATTAACGTCCCATTGAATCCATTCACAAGCAAATAGTCATTATTAATAGATACATATGTTTTTAAAAGTGTGACTTATGGCGTGTTTTGCCGGTTCTTCTCCATAAGAATGACATTTTCAACTAGAGTCAGTCACGTTTTGAAAGTACCTGAAAAGGTCTACTCGAAATGAAAACCTTTTGATTTCGATTTTGAGACATTAGATACATATAAAATTATCAAAAACATCCCGAAATAGATAGTATCAGCTTTATTATAGTCAAATAGTTACATAATACAAGTAATCTTAAACCTTTGTGTCTTAGATTCCAGTTAACCATATAGACTTCTAGTTCTAAATGCTAACTGTTAAGTAGCGACAGTGAACGGTTAACGGACGACCCATTGTTAAAGTTAACTATGGTAGGACTAACTTTCCAGACTTGTATTATGCTAAACAGTATTATTTCGAATTGTTTGCTCTTTCAACTCTCATTAAACTCGAATAACTCTTACCTAATATGAAAGTACTGTATCTAGTACTTACTAAGTGCCTAAAAATGCTATGACATTTATATTACGAAATTTCTTTGAAACTATATGACCCCTTATACTATGTCCTTGTGTTATAGATGTGTGTCGTTTCGTACCACACATTTTTAATGCCCGGGAATGCAATTCACAACTAACAGTTAGCAATCAAATAAATGGTGTCAACATTATAAATACTATAATTATTGCGACTTTTTTATCACTTATTTTTACCGTTTATAATAAATACGCGACAAGGATAAAACTAGGATCTTTGAAAGGAGGTTGTTAGTTACGAGATCAATTTTCAATTACTTTCATTTATCTATTAATATTCACTCGATAACCAGCAGATTTAACGTTTAAATAAACTATTACGGCGTGAGATGGCACGGTAATAGCTGAACTGCTATTGCAACGTAACCCCGGGTCAGGAATCATCAAGTCACTCCGGTATGACACCTCCACCCATTGTCTTTGCGCATCGAACTATCATTGCTTCACCTTACTAATGCATCACAAAAGACACGACACAATTTACCAACGTCCATTACAACTAATTATAAATTTTAACATTATAAGCACATTAAAATCAACTTTTGTGCTTATTGTAATTATTATATTTAAGTAAGAATAAAAAATCTCGACTCACGTATTTGAGCATGTTGCTTAGTATTCGTCTTGAGTTCAAACTAACGAATGAGTAACTAGTGTAAGATCGTCCATTTTATATATATCCCGAGTTGCAAGCACTTGCAAAGGCTGACATCATGTGAGGATGGGTCGCGGTGACGCGCTCTTCGCTCCACGCTCTGCTCGTACAACTTACAACTTTTTCATGTACTTTACACATACGACGCGCACATAAAAAAAACGAAACAATTCCATTCATTAATTATTTACATTAATTATTAAAAAAATACTAACAATATAGCCGATTTTGAATAATAAAACAATAAAATTGAACTAAAGAGTTTGTGATTAAAGTAACAACATGCAAATGCGTGTTTAATGTGAATCGGATGTATTTACGCTTTTATTAATAATCATAACATGTTAATAAGCTTATGATACAAGATATATGTGACTAACATTAATTACCTAGATTATAAATATAGCTCCGGGTACACATTGTTTTAAAGGGGTAGGCAGAGATGGTACTTGCTTGTTATGTTTGATACAAAACATAAGTATAAATTTCAAGCCAGGTTTTTCCGTAACTTAAGATGGATGAATTTTACATGTTTTTGTGTCAAAATATTTATATAACAGGTTACGTGATCTGTTGAGGAAATAGTAATAAGCGTAAATCATCATCATCATCATTATCAGCCCTGAAACACATTGTTGGATATTGGCTTCCTTTGTTATTGCCATTCTCCTCTGTCTCTTACCCTTTACATCAATCCTATTCCTGTTATTCCAAGCGTAATCAGATGTCGTAAAAATTCCAATTTTAAAACCAATTTGTATAACAAACCGTGAACACACAACATTTTGCACATTAATAATCTGAAATATAACTGCGTTTTGCTTTATAATTTTGAACCCTAAATTGTATTTCCTAGAAACACCATGTTAATATTATACGGCCATCATATTAATAGTATAACATAATTGAATCGATGACATTCCCAGAAATGGTTTTATTACATTCACGCAACTTATCATAGTTTCTAAACGAAATATATGGGACTACGACAACAAGTTCGCTTCACAAAGAACGAAATTGAATATAAAAAAAAAACAAGCACAAAAATCATGACAGACAGATTAAGAAATAGTACGTGAGTGAAAACACAATGAGTTCGTTTAAAAGCTTTATAACGTTATGACACACGTTTACAAAGCTCTGTCAAATGTTCTAGGATTAGTGAGAAAAAAGATAATCGTGAAATCTTGGAGATATCGCTTTATAGCCGTAGTGACTACAGTAATATGCATGTCCTTTGTATGATTGGCTAATAGCGAATTAATATCCTATTGTTTGTTCAGTGTTACAAAACATTTTATGTGTAGTTACCTTTTTTTGACGCTTGACTCTCTTGAAGTGATAAATTTAGATGAGTTTGGAATTTGGATCGAGAAGAAATCATTTATTTGTGTATGAATAAATGGTTTCTGATAGTATAAATTGATAAGCATGGATTTTTAGTATGATATTTAAGGCAAAGTATACCTACACACGTAGAACAATTTACTAGTTAAGAGAAGAAGTAACTATCAATGTGACGCTCTATCTTACAATCACAATTGAAGTGTCAATTGTTTATATTTTATTTTACTGATTTCTTTGTCTAATTATTCCAATAATACAGTATTCTTAGAAAACCTTGTGTATAAAAGGATCAATGGCTGATTAAATATTCAGCTGTTTGTTTATTTGATGTGATAGTATGTTTCGTAATAAACTCTCAGGTATCGGGCGTAACATACTTTGTTTTCTTTTATTTATAATAATTACTAAATGAATCTTGAAACACGATGAGTTATGCAATTCTTGTTTACTTTATCGCAGTAGTATGAATTAAACATACATCTGTTATTTATTGTAAAAGTTAATAAATGATACTTACTAATGGGCTATTTAAAGCTATGAGTATTTGTGTCATAATGTATTAAATCTATACTATGTAATCCTTTATTGAATTTCTACAAGTCATTCAAAGTACACATTATCCAAATCGGTCGAGCTATTCTCAAACGCCACTAATTTCTTAATACATACGTACGAGCATAAACACATTTTTCATAACTGAGGTCCTAAATTGTGAATTCGGTTAGTCAAAAGTTCACTCGAATAGCTAAGTACTGTAATTAAGAAAGTGTTGTAGAGACTACGAAATTGCATGTCTGCCTTCGCATTCGTTAAACACTGACGTAGACATTATAAAGATATCACACGACTTATAAATACGAAAGTTTCGATATTTGTTACATCTTATAACTTCAGTATGTAATTATCCTATTGCAGTTCAGAGGTGTCTACAAATTCTCCGAAAAGATCACCAAGTTTTTTAAACAATTGGTCGAGGTAGGAGAAGTCCAAGTTTTTGTTATGTTGTGTCTATTATTGAATGGACTCACAGTATTAAAAAAACTTACATAATTATTAAAAATTGACGATTTTAATTTGACGTTCGGATCATTTTTGTACATAATAAATAATATTAATTGTAGTTGTGACGTCTCATAGCAGCTGTTAGTTTATTAGTGCAAGTCAGGTAACCGAAAGATTAGCAGATATGCCTTGTCATGATAACTTTAAATTATATTGTAAGCGATCATTATAACAAAGTTTTTAGTTTAAATAAAACTCCGTCATACCACCAACTCTTAAAGTGAGAACATTGTGGATACAAGACAATTCTCTGCAAATTGTAGAGTTTCGTCTCTCTTCCACCTGTCTTATGTCTGAGATAATAGGTCTCTTCTCTTTGAGTTTATTGCTTATTTCAGAAGCTTAACAACCTTCACAGTTTTTATCAAACTTTACCTATAAAAAAAAACCCTACCCTACAAAAAATAAATTAGCCAGAATATGTATATGTTATTATTAGCAGATCTATTATTACATAATTATTTATCAATTTATAGAGCTTATTAAAAGTAAAAGTTTTTATCAACGTGATTTACTCATCGTTTAGGATGGTATGTTTATATTTTAGTTAAAAACAAACAACTTTGTTTGTGCTTTCAACAGAAGTAATAGGCACACACTTAAGTAGTAACACTTTTGGTGAGTATGTTACATTGTGTTGGTTTAGTAAGTATAAACAGTGTTGATTAAGCATATTGAAGAATTTTAGTTACTTCAAATGTTAACCTATGTAAAGGTTTATTAAGTACCTATGTTGAAACTAAAAATATATTAAACGAGGATTTAAAGACGCACTAAATGCCTACCGGTAGGTATTTTATTGCGATATAAAATTATCTTTAAGTGCAATTCCTAAAGATTTGTAACCTATTTCATGGGCATGATATTACATCATTTTAAGTGACAATTGGATACCCCTGCAGGCCGAACCTTCATTTGTTTTCTTCCTCGAACATACTAAATGTACCTACAGTTACCAGTATACGAAGCTATGCAACAGGTAAACATAATATACAAATACTCGCACGAGTAACTAACGAACGAGTGGGTAAGGTAGGTACTTACTCTTCAAACAAGCTTAACTGTTAAGTAATATGTGAACTAACAGACAGCTGTGAAAAGGACCGATGACCAGAATCGCAACAATCTACCTACAATGATGTGTTATTAAATATCAGATTGTTTAATCGAGTGCTTATTTATTGCGCCGTTGGCATTATACGAGTGAAATCGATTCTGATTTGGTCTACTCTACACATGAGACGAAGTTTAAAAGATGGGTGGACCGAAACCGACTAGATTAATGATTTTTTTGGTGACATTATTCTCTCCTATTTCGGTGTAGACTCTTGCTTGTTGCCTGGTTATTGCATTCTGCTGTATCGATTTGTTAGATGTTGATATGAAAATAAATTGTCCTGAATTTAATTGAAGGGAATTATCCACTCCCGATTCATATGCTGATGCACTTTTAAAACTTTTTGATAAGAATCTTGAATTTACAAAAAACAGAAGTATGAAGTCGAAATAAATAAATGCAAGAAATACACTATAATTAAGTGTAATTTAATAACAATATAAATTAATCATTGACGATGAAGAAGAGGAAACAGCAAAAAGTATTTTATGAAGTTATTATTTAGAAGATATTATTGAACTGTTGAACTGCGTATTATAAGTAATGTAATAATGCTTTATTATATTTCTTGTTGTGCTTTTTTATATAATTAGTTGGTAATTGTAAACAAGTATTTGAATTGAATCGACTTATCGTACTGCGTCAGTAGCCGTGTAGATGTTGTAAATAAACACGCAAAAGTTTGTAAGTACGGATGGCTGGACATATGTTTGTCACTCTTTCAAACCCACACGACTAGATTAATTACGATATAAATTGGTGTGGGACATGTTGACACTCTGAATTAATACATAGGCTACTTTTTATCCGACGGTGTCAAAAATGGTTAAGTTTTCAGCTATAACCTACATTCGCACGGACGTGGTCGTAAACAGACAGTTACGTAACAGTTTATGTAACAGTTGTAAGGCTTTTAAGAATTAGTCCGTTTAAATTGTATTTTTTTTATACAATGCTGCATGGTTTGGGTTACACGATGAACTTTAAAAGCCTACCGCTATCTGAAAGTAATATAATTGCAGTTGAATAAGCGTGACAACGCATTACAAGACGTAGGGCGTTGTCTCTTTTTCACACCTGCAATAATATCACTAGATATTGGTAGGCCCTCTGTTAGGGTACAGGAAAGGTCAAATAACGATTATATTTTAACACGTTTTATCATTTTCAAAACTCCTTGCCGTCAAAAATCAAAATTTATTACTTTACCGTCGTTAATTATTGCGTGAAAAATACTTGTTTGATTAATTATTATTTTATGCAGATATTATGTGTTTAAAATAAATATTTGTCAAATTAATGCTCAATATTTATTTATTTATACTTTTAAGAATTTCCTTTAAAAACTTATAAACGTTGCAGCGTTCTTATTGGCTTTTTTCTTTATTGGTTGCAGTACTGAAATATGATACGTAATACCTGTTTATAATTAACAAACTAACTCATTTTTTTCACCTTTTTCAGACATTCCGTGCGATATAAGCTGAAAGACGAGAGATTCAAATATCAATAATTTATTAACTAGCTATTTAATGTAGCTTCTATTTATTGTAAAGGTTTGTAAACAATGAGTCACACACAGTAGTCCTTTATTATATACAATTATATTTGTCGTTCGTTAACGATTCGCCTCCGCTCAGATCAGCTCACCCTTCATCTTATTCAGTGAACGTCCGTTTGAACTTAGAATCAAGTGTCACATGTATAGGTAACTGCATATAAATATGTATTTATGCGGTTCAAATACCAATAGCTGTATTTAAAAAAATATGATACTGTTGTGTAGGTGAGAAAGATAAAAAAATACCAAATTCTGAATGGCCAATCACACGATCGATTAGCTGAAGGGCAATTTTAAAGGGAAAGTTTTTCTTAAAATCTCTTTCTTTGTTACCAGCTTTTTAGGCTGCCAGCAAACGTTTCTAAAAAATAGCTTTAATATCGTGGAGGAATGATACTTAGACATTTTATTTTTCATTTAGCCTTAAAATTTTCTTAAAAACTAAACATGATCCTTGAAAACGTGATTGTTGTTATTTTTTGTTGTGCGTTGAGTTAAACCTTCATTATAATGTATATTGTATTTTATGGCTTAGAGTTTTTGACACTACCAAGGTTATATCATTGTCCATTTATAAAGTTCAGTAATAAAAATAATAACTGTTTACGTTCCCGTCCTAATGATCGCGCCGGTTGTAATGCCAAGGTAAAGAATCTTCAGTTGATATTTCGATTATTTAGCTATGCATGGGACTTGTAAAGGCGAATGCTGATTGTGCTAGAAGGGTTAGCGTGAGCTGAGCCATGACAATTACGGAAAAAAATATTCTTGGAGTACTTAACACTAAAATATTTTTCAGAGCATTGTAGTAATGACTCCAAACAAAGATGAAAAAATTTCGCCGACACTATGATAACTTCTCACTTTCAAAGTTTTGGTTAAATTTCACACTACAACATGTGTTTTTATTTACAATTTTCTCCTTACAATACCACGTAAATTCGTTTTATTAATTCGAAATAGTTAATAATTTTTAAAACAAATCAAACATTATATCAGAGCATGCAATAAGAATGCACCTTATGGTAGCGATGTCCCTTTGAATGTCAAATTCATATTTAGTAGCCAATGAAAACTAGGTAAGCAGAGGCTCTGCAAGTAGGTTTACAACCAAATAAAGTTGCCAATTATGCGCATATCATTATACTATTCGGCGTCGACAGATAGATTCACGCGATTAATGGCTTTGGCCATGCTTACTGAGTTTGAGATTTTATAGATAAGAAATTATAAATGTATTGTAATTAATGTAGTGCCCACTGCCCATGGATGTACGATGATTGTGTAACTTAATTAGAATAGATAAATAAAAATAACAAAGTATTTTTAGATCTTTTTAAATGGTATTCACGATTTTATTTGCCTTCCTGTCATTATATTTTGTAATTTTTCTAGCTCCAGGAGCGAAATTAAATTTATACAGTCACTAGTGTTAATAGAAAACGTATGAAATTGATATCTAGTTTCGGCAAATCACGTGACTTAGATTTTTCATACAGTCGAGCGTTTCCTATTAACCCTTATGATTGTCGAAATGTCACTTAGCTAAAGGGGCTGGTCGGTGTACGACTTTAGTACCTATAATATATTCTATATCTATGTTTTGTATGCCTAGAGCTTTTTTTAACCTGCAAGCAATTTTTAACTTCCACATTAGGTATTTGATAATTTAATGTCTAATTAAATTGAAACACGATACTCTCCTCGCCCACTGCTGTGTCAAACTTACTGCTTAGCGATTTGCGTGGGAAAATTAATTGGAAATAAATCAGATAAAATCAGCATATTGATGACAACTGACAGTGTACAGAAATACCCATGCATGCGAGTATTATGCATGGAGTATGCATGTATCATGTTGTTAACATATTGCAAATCTGTTTTACATTTATAATTACGTTTTTGGTTGACTAGACAAGCGAAAACTGCTTGAATTCCTACGAACTGGGACAAAACTACATCGATGTTAATCCAATTTAGTTATATTTACCTACATACCTACCTAGTAAATTAGGTACCTATGTCATAGTACTTAAACATTTTAGATCAGTCTGTTAACTTTAGCCGGTATTGGCTTTTCTTCTAAATTGTACAGAATTCAAGTAGAGTATAATAAAATTATACTAAAAAATCTTTTTTGAAGCTTGGCTGGAACTTATTTTTTAGGTAAATAATTATAATGAATGCATCATGATGCGTGACGCCTACTGCACAGATATTAATAGTGGTGCTAAACACAATATTTGTTGTGTCGGAACTACTTAGATCTCTCGTCAGTCACAAATGCAACAATGCGTATAAGGCCGCAGCCTCTTGTAAACGCCATAGGCCGTATACAGCTTCAAATATATTTTTTTAACTATTGTAGAAATATATGATGACTACTGCCGTGTGGTGTCCGGATATAAAGAATAGCGCCACCCCATATCCTCCACTGGGCGTCGTAAAAGGCGACTAATGGACCTTAAGACCCAGTGCACTGTACCAAGCACCTTGGGTCACCCGAATGCTGGCGGGTAAGCCATCAACAATCGCATTCCCAAAGAGTTTCCAAAAAGTTAGTGTCAGGCCGGCGGCCGACTATAAAACCATAGCCAAATCCATTAGCAACATGTTTATAAAAAAAAAACATGTTGCGCCGACCCCAAGTAAAATGGGATAAGGGCAGGAAGATGATGAGAAATGTATGATGACTTCTCGTCTGCACGTCCAAGATATCCAGAAAGTCCAGTAAATTTTAAACATGCCGTTACATTTGAAGTTTGCTACTAGTTTAAAACTATTTCCTTTCAAACATTAACGTGACTTATTTCTTTTCAGCGTTTCTTTCAGTGTTTGCGCTCGGAGAACAAATGTTAGTAAAAGCACCTGTGTGTGTAGCAATTAGTAGCTGCGATGAGTACTATACTCGTATGTAATATAATGAAGGAGCTAAGAGAACAAAAAGTACAACTGTGCAGTCAGATCCAACACGATGTACGGTATGACGCTGTAGGCGGCCTCTTGCGTTTATAGGATCACGTATAATTGCCTTCCATTCTTAATGATCGTTTCGCGTTTGTATAGCTTCCGAATAACACGGACATCCATAAAAATAATTAGGTTTACATCATTGAGAGGTATGAAAAAATAATTGTTATCAATCACCTATGAAATAATTATAGGTATATACCTATATAAGACTTTTGTATTCCGCATCTGAGTTATAAATAAACCTTTTTTCTGTGAATTATTAAATTTATAAGGTTAACGTTAGTACCTGTTGTTTGTGTATGAGGTCATACAATATAGACTCCTACTAGGTATTTAGTGTAGGGTTGTCAATGTCTGGTCATTTAATAGCGGATATCACATCTTGCAAGAAATCTTAATGCATTTATATGGATATAGTGGGTTGAACGATGAAATTAAGCGTAATAGGAGCTATCAAAATAAACAATGCATGAAACGGTCTCAATTAACTTGATATAAATAATACTAAGAGCAGTTTGGACATTGTTAAATTTGAGAATCCCTTTATAAAAATAATTAACTAAACTGTCAGGTAAAATGCACTGTCAGGCAGTGCGATGCGCGCTCGAGAACGGTCGCGTTTTCGCTGCTCACTACGAATATTATATTCGCGTTTTGCGCGGCAATAGCCGCTGCCCGTCTTAGTCGCGATGAGTTCTAAACCACTCATCGCCAACGAAGTGTTGGCATTTATTATCCATGCCATCGATTATATGGACGAGGTCAGCATCGTGCAGATCTGCAGATCCGCCTACAAAGAGGAGGAGGTTTGCAGTGCCAAGCTGATGCTCTACAAGTCGCTCGGACAACTCGAGCAGATGCCATCCCGCCGTAAGGACGGTGGCGACAAGAGCCTGCAGGACATCATCTCCCTGCTGAAGAGGACTGATCCTGACGACGTGCCTGAATTCGTGGCGAAGGACTTGCACAAGCTGCCTCCCGTCACGTTCGATCACGTCGACGTCACCAGGCTGCTGAAAGACATTACGTGTCTAAAGGCAAGCCTGGAAGATATGAAGTCCAAGATGGAAGCATCACAGGTGACCATCAATGACCTACGTGGAGAAGTGACGTTGCTGCGCAACGTGATTTCTGTAAGTGGGTCAGCGGACAAACGGAACGTGAATACACGTCGCGGGGCGCAAAATGCGTCCATCATCAGTTTTGAGTCGGCGAATTCGAGTGCGTCACCAGTCGCTGATATCGCTGACGATGCGCCCCGTCCCGCCGCCGCCGCTGTGTCAACACCTGCGGCTGAACCTAGCGTAGGTACGTCGACCCCTAAACGTGCCTACGCAGCAGTAGCAGCCACCAACAAGCCCGCTGTGACGCAAACAAAGCGGGCTAAAGGGGAGAAACAATGTCGTGGCAAACCACAGCCACCGAGTATTCCAAAGAAGGACACGTGCAACAAGGATGGCTTCATCCAGGTGGAAAGGAAGAAAAAGAAGCCTGCTTGTAGGAACCAGTGCGGAACCGCTGAGCCCACCATCCTGATGCGTCCTGCAGTACCAACGACGCAGCTGTACGTGTCCCGTCTACATCACACCACGACGGTGGAGCAGGTCGTGGAGTATGTAAGATCCAAGACCAACTGGACCTTGAGGGTGGAGAGGTTGGAGTCGCGCCACAACACGAACTTCAAGTCGTTTATGGTGCGAGCTCCAACTCAACACGTCGAGATCTTTCTCAAGGAAGAGTTTTGGCCGAAGGGTGTCGTGTATCGAAAATTCAGAGGAAGGATACGTGACACCACGCAGCGTAACACGACGCCGACATTTCGTGTTCATTAGTTATAATTTTAGTTTTATAGTTATATGTATTAGTTTATAGATATTGTTATGTTTTAATATATAAGTATTGGCCTTAGTTGCCTGAATTAAATAAATAAATAAATAAAAAAAATAAAATAAAATAAAAAAATAACAGAAACCAAATGAAAAAATTATGAAAACTCAGTTTTTCTATTGAGGAAATAAAAACTAATGTTTGACAACCCTGGAGTATGCTGTATGACGGAGGACGTTATATTTGAAATTGAATTACAATGACATATTACGCTGTGTTCCGCAGCCTTCTTTTACATAACTATGTATTAAATACATAAGTATGCAACTATGTATATTCACCAATAATGTACCTGTGTGAGTGTATACCAGTGAAATATTAAGGATGCAACCTTTCATTTCGTTTGACCTCTTTGGATGGATTACAACCAGTAATTAAAACGTATCGTAGTTCGCTAGATTCGTGTGGTGACGTCATCCTGGTTGTGAACTCGTGACCTGCCCTACTGATACATCCTCTTAGATTAAATCCATAAAAAGGATAAGGTTACATCTTTCAAATAAAAAGGCGTATCTTATAAAATTCAAACTATTTCTAGTGAAAAATGCAATTTAGTAAAAGATATACATTATATGATATATATTTCGCAGTACCCAGGTGTACTAAAATGAGTCATTGTAAGAAACTTATCGACAACCTGGAAAAGTGAACTTTTTGATACATAACGTAAATATGGTATATTCAGACAATGTCTCAGGGTATATCACCTCACCTCTTACCTGCTATTGTAGTTCCACAGTACCAGTACCACTTTCAGGAAGCCTATCTCTACGTCTTTAAAGTGATACTACTACATTGTGAAAGCGGGACAAGTAGATCGGCATGTCTCTTTCAGACTTGCAGTGATATTACTAAGCGGTGGTAGTAGGCCTCTGAGATGGTGTGAGTCCCTCTGAATTCAGTTATTAAAACTATTTCTAAAGTGATAGATGATTCATATTGATGTTGGCAGTATTTTTTAAGTTTAGCCGTGATGGCCACAGAGAAACTATGCATACAGTTTTGTGGGGCTTTAAGTATTAATTGTAAAGAAAAATGTAACATTTTAGTAAATAAATAAACAAAATAATAATAATAAATTTATTGCTCTCCTAGATAAGTTTTATAAGGAGAGTTGGCGTGAAAGGTGAAAATTTAGGATGTTAGTTCCTTAGTTTAAGAAACGATTAATTATACATGATGATGAACGATGAACGATGTTTACTTTTAACTTTGATGATAGCTTGATCACGTCTGATTTACGACAAGCAAAGATGTGACATAACACAGAGATGCTCAAAACCTTGTAGGTATACTCATTTTGACCTCCATTTTCTTGAACGTTTTAAGATGTATGAATTGACAATTAGCGTTAGCTATTTATAGCCTAATAGAAGAAGCCAATGCAATGTTATTGTGCGTATCTTTATTAAAAATAAAAGAGCAAGGGTCCAAGGAGGCCATAAGACACAGAACATGTCATGTAGGTTAAGAGTGACACGCGATAGCCGACAACAAACAATTTACACAATCGTAAATCCCTGCAACCTCCAACCTTCTTGGATCTCCTTAAGTAAACTGTTTGCATGATTGTGATTAACACCTTGCCATCCAATGAAACTCGAAATATTGCATTGTCAATATAATGGGACAATATTTATAGCTGATGTTGTGATCTTACAGCATAGACGTTCAGGACTCGTCCTACCACTAACACATTGCTGTTTGTATCTCAAATCAATCAAGTTTCAAAAAAAGTCATCGAAAATGATGAAAATTGTGAGTGATCTGTCTTTGTGTGAATTGTTTTTTTTTTCGTATCTTTCATTAAGAGTGCAACTTGATGAAAAGTGAACTGTTTTACATAACATAAACATGCTTAATTTCTGTAGTTCCTAAACAAATATATCTTCAGCGTGTTTATATTAAACCACAGTCATAATTGGCTTATATTTGCTAACACATTCAACTAAAGAAGTCGTATTTGTTTATCAATTAGTGGGTATTATGTTTAAAGATTATTTGCGCGACTGTTTATAGATAATAAAAGTTGACAAAGTCCATGATTAGCATTTAATAACGTTCTAATGTCTCCTTTGACCCTGACCAGGCCTGAAAAGAGATTTTGTACGTGTATGTGACAAGAGCCCTAGCTCCGATTTGATCGATCTTGAAGCAATTTATTCTGCGTGACCACGAAATAGTGCTAAACTCGTAATATACCTTTTACAATATTCAGTGGCTGCAGTCAAAAACAGTTCGCTAAAAACTAGCCCTCAATGCTGAACTGTTGAAGCAACTGCGCGCACAATATTGTACAGTCAGAATCAGAAGTCGGCTAACAATAACCAATTTACCAAGTCTCATTATTTTTCTATGACATGTAGGAATTGGTGCTTAGTATGTTTTGACTATGCCAGGTGTC
This sequence comes from Chrysodeixis includens, assembly GCA_941860345.1. NCBI lineage: Eukaryota > Metazoa > Arthropoda > Insecta > Lepidoptera > Noctuidae > Chrysodeixis > Chrysodeixis includens. The sequence continues at coordinate 7,238,656 of OW796098.1, read as the reverse complement.
AAGCCTATTTTGTTACCTAATAGCACAACAGTAATTCATGAAACTCGATTGTGACTCTTGATGCTGACCGACCGGTGACGTCTGGTATACATAACTGTTCAGTATATTGAAGAATATTTTTCCTAATGGATTTTGTTTTATGTTTGCAGACTTTGTTTGCGTTAGCCGCCCTTGCAGTAGCGTGCGCGCAGGACGCCACTCCCACTGACGCCGAACCCGAGGCTTCCGCAGCCCCCACGGCTCCTGCCGCCCCTGCCGCCGCCGCCGCCGCCCCCGCCGCCCCCGCCGCCCCCGCCGCTCCCGCTGGACCCCAATCCGTCGTCACCATCCTCAAGCAGGCGCAAGATGTCGAGCTAGACAAGTACAGCTTCGAGTAAGACGCTAACATATTATTAACTATTTTAGTTATTTCATCTAGTGCAGTGTATTTAAAACAAGTATTAGATTTGGATAGTGATTTGGTTTATTTATTAGTAAGTAAATGTTTTAGGAAATAACCGACTGTTGTAGGTCTATAGTGTAACAAGTACCGTAGTAATGATCATTTTTAAAAGCGCTATATTCGGAATCATATCCTACACAACATTGAATTATATCGCTTTACATTGATAAAAACGATAAGCCTCTACCATAAAAACGGCGAGTCATAGGTAAACTATTCGGAATTACACAGTACAAGTAATAATTGACGTCCTCGCTAACCACAGCACTCGAGATCTTACCTAATCTATTGTTCAAGAAAGGGCATTATCATCAACATGAGTTGTTTCATATTTATTTGGAATGTTCTCTTCGATTTCAATGCACGTGTATTTTTGTTCCTTATATGGGTAGCGGTTGCATTGCTGTGAACTGAATTAGGAATATCTCATATTGGAATACATTTATGCAATTGTTTCTTAAACTAATTAGCATGTGCTCTTTATTTTATAGAAATGTTTAGTTTAATATAATAATACTAACTGTTGCCCGCGATTTCGTACGCATTTTCCCGCAAAAAAAGAAAATCAATGGGAATGAAAAATATATGTCGGCCAATCCTCAGACCTCAATATCACAAAATTTAAAAAGAATCGATCTAGCCGTTTTGGAGGAGTACGGGAACGAACATTCTGACACAAGAATTTTAAATATAAGATTATAGGTTTGTTCTATATTGTCGTATCTACTTTTAATTAATTATCTCTAAATATTTATTTCCCAGGTTCGAGACCAGCGACGGTACTTCCCGTCAAGAAACAGGTGAATACAAGAACGACACTGAGCAGCAGGGTCTGGTTATAAAGGGCAGCTACAAGTACGTTGCTCCCGATGGCTCGAAGATCTCAGTGACCTACATCGCCGACAAAGATGGTTACCAGCCCACCGAAGAAAAAGCAGAAGGTGATGCTTAGAATCTCAGCGCTGCCATAATTAATAATGCTTGACAATGTACAGTTTTTTCTTAAGCCAAATACAATAATAGAGCTGATGACAGCGTTTGAAAATTAAAAGCCTATTTAGTTCGTCAGATTGATAATTCAATATTTGAAATATTTGACACGTATTGCGTTTGGACAATAATGTCAAATGTAAACGATAAGCTGCTTTAAAGTTTAGGAGAGGGGGCTTGTGACGTAAGGTACTCGCAATTTTTTCTACGAAAAAGTGACGTCACGCGTTAGTTTTATTGAGTACACTTTGATGCATTTGTTTTTGCGAGACAAAAGAAAGAATACGTATCTAATATTATTAATTAAACTACGTGGCGGGCATTTAAAGAAACGTTGTCATTGCCCCTATTATAAGAGAATTCTTCAGCTTGTATTTTGAATTCGTAAACTACGAAATAAAAAGTCGACACCACCTGTTTTGTTTAATTTACTTATTTATTGGTTGGTTAAGGTTTTAAATTTTTCAGAGAAGCTTCAGTTCAAGTATAACAAGTTTTATTTCATACTAGCTGACCCCGCAGACTTCGTACTGCCCCAACGATAAATAAAAAAAAAGTCGCACCTTTTAAACCTTCCCTAGACCTCCACGAACAATTCAAGACCAAGATGAGATAAATCCGTTCAGCCGTTCTCGAGTTTTAGCGAGACTAACACGAACAGCAATTGATTTTTATATATAAGAAGATCAGCAAGGTTTGTGTTTTCTTGGTGTTTTCCGTTCACTTACTAAGCAGTATATTATGTATAGTTACCTACTCTTTTTTTATAAAAAAATACTAACTTACCAACTGGCATACAACAAATACATGATGCATTAATTTTTTGTTTTTACCAATGGATGCAATCCTTTGATAATTTATTAGGATTATAATCAAGTTTAAATTAAAGTCACAAAAAGTATGTTTACTTGAATGATCGATGTTTGGGATTACCTAATGTACAACGGCATCGGGTTTTATGATGCAGCAAAAATTTTGCCGACATACCTACTTGAGCTTAAATATATATTTGGCATTCGAAATAAGAACCAAAATTCACATAATTTTTTTTTTTTTTTTATTGAAAGATTTTTAAATGATAACCTGGTCATTTCATTAAATCTCAAATCTTCTTGGGTGACTGTGAGGAATTATAAGAATGTTCTAAGTTGGCTACCAAGTAGGTACTTCTTAAAGGATAACATCTTGATACACCTTACTTTTACCAATTTCTTTTGTTGTTTTGTAGAAAACTACCGGTGTCCCTAGCTGGGTCGTCTTTAACGACACAAAAATGTATTTTAGGATTTTCATTTTTTCTTACAATATTACCTACACCTAGGTAATACAGTAACTATCAAAGCGATGGCAATAACTAACGTAAAAATAAAATATAAACGCACGGATAAATCATATACTAGTAGAATAAAAAAATTAAAAATATAGCGTTAAAAAAATATCACTACATAGTATAAAACAAAGTCGCTTTTTCTGTCATGTTGTTGTATGTCCCTATGAACGCTCAAATCTTTAAAACTACGCAACGGATTTTGATGCGGTTTTTTTTAATAGATAGAGTAACTCATGAGGAAGGTTTTTATGTATAATATCATCCATTAAATAGTGGACAAATACTGTTATTTTTGAGGTTTCTAATGTGATGTCGCAAATAATTACATTTTTTCCGCTTACATTGCAAACGCAGGCTGAATCCTACGAGATTTATCAAAATAATGTACTAAGTATTGTACACAATGAAAAGGTCTACAGAAAACTCCGCGATGGTATATGTCTATCTCTTATGGATATCCCACAATAACATTTTTTTGTCATTTACTTTTTACGACAAATAATGACTAATATTCGAAGCGATTTTAACCAATACAGCATTAATCCTTATCCAATTAAATACCTTAAATACATTGTTGATTTAATATAGATCTATTTGGCCTTTTACAGTATCTGATTTAAATGAATATTTTTGAAGATGTACAGATTTAAAAATTGCGGAACGTAGCGTTTACGGCGACGCGGCGCGGCGGCAGCGTGCCTATAAATAGCGCGTCGGAGGTAAATGTAAAAAACATGTAAAAAAAAGTAAATGTAAAAAAAAGTAAAAATGTAAAAAAAAAGTAAAAATGTTAAAAAATTGTAAAAATGTAAAAAAAGGAAAAATGTAAAAAAAAGTGAAAATATTGTGTATAAAAGATATTCCAAAGATAAAGAAAGGGGAATTGTTTTAAGTACTCCAAAAACGCGTGCGGGCTACGGGCAGTAAATGAATAAATCAAATCTACTGGATTGATTTTAACCTTTTTTTTTAGTGAGTTACATATTTTAAACCCGTGCAAAGCCGGAGCGGGCCGCTATGTTTTTTTATAAACAACGTTCACAGTTTTTCTGTAGCGTATTTAGGATTGATTTTAACCTTTTTTTTTAGTGAGTTACATATTTTAAACCCGTGCAAAGCCGGAGCGGGCCGCTATGTTTTTTTATAAACAACGTTCACAGTTTTTCTGTAGCGTATTTAGTATATCAGCATTGCACCCGTGCGAAGCCGGGGCGGGTCGCTAGTAATTTATAAATCGAGTTATCAAAAATGTGAGATACCTACTCTGAGCATGTTTTATTATCATCATCTTCCTGTCCTTATCTCATTTTACTTGGGGTCGGTGCAACCCAATTTTTTTTTTATTCTATCCTATAGGCTGTAGAAATACTCTATCCTAACTGACACCTACTAAAAGATACTCGTATATTGCAATTGTGTGCCACAATAACACCAGCAATTTGTAAGTTAGAGTGCAATACGCATAAGTGATGAGCTAAGTGTGAAGTACGTTGATAAATATGTTATTTACATCATACATACGAGTACTGTTTGAAAAAATCGCTAGATCCGTTATCCGTATACGGAGATTTTTTTATTTAACTATTAGGTAAAAAAGTTACTAATGCAATAAATCTTAACGTTAAAGTTCGGCACCCACTCTGATTCAGTATACGAATTCATTCAGTTACAGTACTATCTTATTCCACCTTCCTTTTTGAAGTTACTGAGATGTTTCACCTACATATACTGTTAAAGTCGGTAATATCTGTTATAGCAGTTGTGAAAGAGAGACACCGCTCTACGCCATGTAGTATACCATCTTGCTTCCACATCCACAATAATATTTAAGGGGTTGTGGGAGAACCATAAAATTTTCTTTGATGATGTTTCTCTGCATGTAAAATTAATAACAATAATAAAATTATTATAGTTCTTTTTCAAACGCAAGTGAAGATTTTAAATGTGTTTATTTTTACTAACAAATAACAATATACATAAAGGCAATATATTTAATGTTGCGATGAACCATGGATCTGTGGCTTGAAGCCTTTGTCGTCAGAAGTATAAGTAACTTGGTACTCTATGCCATCGGGGGAGAAGTACGAGTAAGATCCTTTCACTGAGATTCCATATTTGTCTCCCACTTGGACTAAGCTGGCTTCTTCCTTCCGAGATACACCGTCACTCGTTTTGAAACTGAAAGATAAAACTCAATTAGCTACACAATAATAATACTCAATTATTTATTGGTTGGTTAAGGTTTTAAATTTTTCAGAGAAGCTTCAGTTCAAGTATAACAAGTTTTATTTCATACTAGCTGACCCCGCAGACTTCGTACTGCCCCAACGATAAATAAAAAAAAAGTCGCACCTTTTAAACCTTCCCTAGACCTCCACGAACAATTCAAGACCAAGATGAGATAAATCCGTTCAGCCGTTCTCGAGTTTTAGCGAGACTAACACGAACAGCAATTGATTTTTATATATAAGAAGATCAGCAAGGTTTGTGTTTTCTTGGTGTTTTCCGTTCACTTACTAAGCAGTATATTATGTATAGTTACCTACTCTTTTTTTATAAAAAAATACTAACTTACCAACTGGCATACAACAAATACATGATGCATTAATTTTTTGTTTTTACCAATGGATGCAATCCTTTGATAATTTATTAGGATTATAATCAAGTTTAAATTAAAGTCACAAAAAGTATGTTTACTTGAATGATCGATGTTTGGGATTACCTAATGTACAACGGCATCGGGTTTTATGATGCAGCAAAAATTTTGCCGACATACCTACTTGAGCTTAAATATATATTTGGCATTCGAAATAAGAACCAAAATTCACATAATTTTTTTTTTTTTTTTATTGAAAGATTTTTAAATGATAACCTGGTCATTTCATTAAATCTCAAATCTTCTTGGGTGACTGTGAGGAATTATAAGAATGTTCTAAGTTGGCTACCAAGTAGGTACTTCTTAAAGGATAACATCTTGATACACCTTACTTTTACCAATTTCTTTTGTTGTTTTGTAGAAAACTACCGGTGTCCCTAGCTGGGTCGTCTTTAACGACACAAAAATGTATTTTAGGATTTTCATTTTTTCTTACAATATTACCTACACCTAGGTAATACAGTAACTATCAAAGCGATGGCAATAACTAACGTAAAAATAAAATATAAACGCACGGATAAATCATATACTAGTAGAATAAAAAAATTAAAAATATAGCGTTAAAAAAATATCACTACATAGTATAAAACAAAGTCGCTTTTTCTGTCATGTTGTTGTATGTCCCTATGAACGCTCAAATCTTTAAAACTACGCAACGGATTTTGATGCGGTTTTTTTTAATAGATAGAGTAACTCATGAGGAAGGTTTTTATGTATAATATCATCCATTAAATAGTGGACAAATACTGTTATTTTTGAGGTTTCTAATGTGATGTCGCAAATAATTACATTTTTTCCGCTTACATTGCAAACGCAGGCTGAATCCTACGAGATTTATCAAAATAATGTACTAAGTATTGTACACAATGAAAAGGTCTACAGAAAACTCCGCGATGGTATATGTCTATCTCTTATGGATATCCCACAATAACATTTTTTTGTCATTTACTTTTTACGACAAATAATGACTAATATTCGAAGCGATTTTAACCAATACAGCATTAATCCTTATCCAATTAAATACCTTAAATACATTGTTGATTTAATATAGATCTATTTGGCCTTTTACAGTATCTGATTTAAATGAATATTTTTGAAGATGTACAGATTTAAAAATTGCGGAACGTAGCGTTTACGGCGACGCGGCGCGGCGGCAGCGTGCCTATAAATAGCGCGTCGGAGGTAAATGTAAAAAACATGTAAAAAAAAGTAAATGTAAAAAAAAGTAAAAATGTAAAAAAAAGTAAAAATGTTAAAAAATTGTAAAAATGTAAAAAAAGGAAAAATGTAAAAAAAAGTGAAAATATTGTGTATAAAAGATATTCCAAAGATAAAGAAAGGGGAATTGTTTTAAGTACTCCAAAAACGCGTGCGGGCTACGGGCAGTAAATGAATAAATCAAATCTACTGGATTGATTTTAACCTTTTTTTTTAGTGAGTTACATATTTTAAACCCGTGCAAAGCCGGAGCGGGCCGCTATGTTTTTTTATAAACAACGTTCACAGTTTTTCTGTAGCGTATTTAGGATTGATTTTAACCTTTTTTTTTAGTGAGTTACATATTTTAAACCCGTGCAAAGCCGGAGCGGGCCGCTATGTTTTTTTATAAACAACGTTCACAGTTTTTCTGTAGCGTATTTAGTATATCAGCATTGCACCCGTGCGAAGCCGGGGCGGGTCGCTAGTAATTTATAAATCGAGTTATCAAAAATGTGAGATACCTACTCTGAGCATGTTTTATTATCATCATCTTCCTGTCCTTATCTCATTTTACTTGGGGTCGGTGCAACCCAATTTTTTTTTTATTCTATCCTATAGGCTGTAGAAATACTCTATCCTAACTGACACCTACTAAAAGATACTCGTATATTGCAATTGTGTGCCACAATAACACCAGCAATTTGTAAGTTAGAGTGCAATACGCATAAGTGATGAGCTAAGTGTGAAGTACGTTGATAAATATGTTATTTACATCATACATACGAGTACTGTTTGAAAAAATCGCTAGATCCGTTATCCGTATACGGAGATTTTTTTATTTAACTATTAGGTAAAAAAGTTACTAATGCAATAAATCTTAACGTTAAAGTTCGGCACCCACTCTGATTCAGTATACGAATTCATTCAGTTACAGTACTATCTTATTCCACCTTCCTTTTTGAAGTTACTGAGATGTTTCACCTACATATACTGTTAAAGTCGGTAATATCTGTTATAGCAGTTGTGAAAGAGAGACACCGCTCTACGCCATGTAGTATACCATCTTGCTTCCACATCCACAATAATATTTAAGGGGTTGTGGGAGAACCATAAAATTTTCTTTGATGATGTTTCTCTGCATGTAAAATTAATAACAATAATAAAATTATTATAGTTCTTTTTCAAACGCAAGTGAAGATTTTAAATGTGTTTATTTTTACTAACAAATAACAATATACATAAAGGCAATATATTTAATGTTGCGATGAACCATGGATCTGTGGCTTGAAGCCTTTGTCGTCAGAAGTATAAGTAACTTGGTACTCTATGCCATCGGGGGAGAAGTACGAGTAAGATCCTTTCACTGAGATTCCATATTTGTCTCCCACTTGGACTAAGCTGGCTTCTTCCTTCCGAGATACACCGTCACTCGTTTTGAAACTGAAAGATAAAACTCAATTAGCTACACAATAATAATACTCAATTAGCTATTTAGAAGCAAATAAAAAAGCAATCATAATTTCATTCGTTATTTATAGGACTAAATATTACTCTTCTAAGAGAACACAGTTTATAATATTTCTCGAAAAACATTGCTCATAACTTTTTAACCGTAACTTAGAAGTTAAAGTAGAAGGCGTTTTTTAATTTGTTAGGATTTATTATGAATGGCAGGATTTTCTGGAACAGTCTTTAAATACATTAGGGTACGGACACTTGAAAGAATCAGTAATTCCGACCATGATCTCTTTCTATAAGGTTACTCACACGCTCATTTGTCTCCTAAGTCATTACAAAAACCTTGAATATATATAAATAGTATTAACAAATTCGCAACTTAGGTTTGCGAAATATATTACTTAGTAAAATATATTTAAAAAATATTAAAGCAACGTCCTCTTTTGTCGCTCGCTTTGTTTGTTATGTTAAACAAATTCGTTTTCAATGCTAACGACTTTTTTACTGGGGTTGCAAATGATGCAATGTGAATGCGTGAATCATTAATGTCGTAATTTTAGAAAGAATACTCAGAATTGTTTGATAAATATTGACTCGACTGACTAGACTTTCAGTTGAGTCCGGCTGTCTGACTGAGTTGACGTTATATTTTTGAAATAACAGATCACCATTTATATAAAGTTCGTCAAAATTCAGGAGTGCAAGCTCGCTGCATAGATTTTACATTTGTTAGTGACATTATAAGCACCCACTTTCTTTGTCTAAGTACTTTTTGACAGACACTGTCACTTTCATACCTACTTTTATCCTAAATGCACGCATTTTTTTTACTATCATAGGATTTCTTTTTCTAAATTAATTACTTGTAATTAGAATCAGGAACTTACTCGAAAGCGTATCCATTGGGGTTCGAGACTTTGCTTTGTGACAGAATCTCTGGCACTGGTTTTTCGTTCGCAGCCAGAACTGCGCTAACGGCGACCAAGAAGATCAATTTCTGAAATAATCATATTAATGTTTCAGTTGCATTCTAAGGAGGCAGGATAATTGACGGAGAAAATTATCTTAGCAAATTTATGATGCGTATAGGATTTACAAAGTTAATAATACTCATGGAAAATAACATTTAAAATGAATACTTAATAAACTTACCAAGGCAATCATGATAAAACTTGTAGTGATAATAGTGAAGTGACAAAAAATACGCAGAAGTTCTCCTTAAATACATTGTGTATTTGTAAAGGTTACATCAACTGATGATGTGCACTGCTGAGGTGATAATACAAATCAGGTTATGAAAGACGGTAAACGCATGAATTAACACACACCACTTAACCTCCCGGCTGAAATTTCACGACTTCAAAATACATTTGAAGGGGACGCGGTTTTTCATCTTATGTTTTCGTAAAATGCGACAACGTAATCCAGTATTGTAGAAACGAATGACTTGAAGTCTTAGTTGTTATAAGATTCTGTTTTGGCTTTGCCTGAAGTTTACCTTATGGCAAGAGTTTTGGGATTGTAAAATATTTTCTATATTGTTAAAAGTAGTATAGCATACTGTCACTTGTCGTTAATTTTTTAGTAGTGATTTAGCAAAAATAAGCTTAAAGTTTATTAATACATATCTATTAAAACGAATAAGCTTAGACAGTAAGACACACGAAATAAATGAGTAAACTTTCTTATCATTAAGTATATTTTATGAAATACAATAATTTAAAACTAAGACATGTTTAAATAAGCCTTAAACGTAGTATGTAGAGACTTGCTTTTCCGAAGAAATAATATTTTTTCGCTTTATTAAAAGGATTTGTACAATTTCAACTTTAGAAGATCTATGTTCTTTGTTTCATTAGTCATATATTTTAGTATAATACTATTGTTACTTAACATTTTAATATTAATTGTGTCATTTTAGTGTGAATAAAATATTCTTATTACCTTAATTAAATAACACAAATCAACAGTTAATAAATAAAATTACGTGTCATCCAGTCTTTTGTTATCGAAAATTATTCGAGCTAATATTAATGTTCGCATTCCATTGCCGCTTTAGTTTACGATAATTTCTTAATGATTGTTCTGTAGCCTCTTTTGCCAGCCTTGTATGTCATTTGGTAGAGATGCCCTTTAGCGTCGTACCAGCGTACAGCGCCTGCGACGTCCAAGGCTGCGTCTTTGGTACCGGGGTTCAAGATGGCACCCTGTTCAGTTCGGCTGGAGCCATCGTCAGCATCGTAACTGGAATTTTGGAAGATTAAACTATTAGTATATTAAAGTTAAGCAGTTTCAATAACGCTAAAAAGGAATTCTGATGTTCAGGGAACTATTAGGAAATTCACATTGGCTGGATCGGACGTTAATTTTTACATATTTATATACTACATAGGACACCAAGGAAGAGAATAGTAGTACGAAGTGGCAGACAAAATATGCGCGTTTACATTAATATAAAAGGGTTGACAGGGTTGAAACTAGAAAGCATCTACCTAAATTGGTATGAAAGATTTAATACCGTTCTATAAGAGCTTTACCCGTAGTCTCTACAGTGTATATAATATTATTCTGTGACTATTGAACTGTGACTCTTTTTAAGAGTTACTTAAATGCCATCATAGCAATGCGTAGGCCGTGAAATACCTTTTTATATATAAGGCGCTTGAACGCCTTACGTTTTTAGAATACAAAATCTGTAGCTGGATGTTGAGTTTTTAGACTCTACATTCGACTCAAATTCGGTACTTAAATATGTTATATCTAAAGTAAGTTTATTTATTTAAACATTAAGACATTGCAAAGATATTCAATGCATAATATCGATATCCTGGAACCTAGACAGTTTTCTAAACCGGTTTAAATTGCGCATAACTTTAAAAGAAAAAACTTGTCTAGACTAATTAAAAAACGATAAATTTATTATATCTTACTTTACAGAGTAGATTCGTGTACTTATAAGCTTTAACGTCAATATTTACATACTATAAATGTTATGTCGATAATTATGTACTATTTATATAATATTGCATTCTTTTATTACTCAACTTTTCAAGTAACATATCTCTCGTCTTCAGGTGGAAAATAGCTTACAAGGACATATGTCATAATTATGTTATTTATAAACAACTAACGTCCTTGACTTTTTAGCCATACATAATACCATATTTGTGGTATTTAATGTTGATTCGAAAAGGTCGAATAGCATACCTATACATGGTACCTACCTAGTCATCTAAAAAATTAACAACTCTCTAGTTATTTTATTTTTCTGCTTACAACTGTCATTGATATAATTAACATCATGATTAGTTAGGTATGTCACAGTACAATTGAATATAGAAGAAATAAGTAAACAAAACAGTTTTGGAATAGGAACTCTACTTTTCTATGTACAGCCCTATTCAATACTCACACCATTATAATTTTCTTAAATACTAGTTCATTGCAGGTTGACGATTTCAGTTTCCAATATTTAAGATCTAGGCTTCGTTTCATCATTAGTCCTAGATGTCATGATGATCATTAGAAGAAGGTTTTGAGAAAGCAAGATTATTAAAATTTGTCTGCGAAGTGACCGAACTTCTAGCCAGTGTATGTCGTCAATGGAAGACCACTGCCTAAGTAAGAAAACGTGAAATAATGTAAACAAATACCGTCACGTTTTACCTATCCAGTTCTGAGTGACCTGTCTGAGACGACCTTGTTGTTCCTATGTTGATTAAGCCTAGGAAAGCCTGTTCTATGGTACCTACTTTATCTATAGTTTAAAAATACTACGAATATTCGATAAAGCTTGTTCTTGAGTAGTATTTTATTTTCGTTTTGTTGTATTTGTTATTATCAAACAAATGGTCCATATTTTAGGTTTTGCTGATCGAGAACTAAAACTATTCCATCTTATATTCGATTTTGATACAAAAACCAGTAATATTTATTTTTTGATCGAATTCCATTCCAATGTCTACTGCGAGGAGGACTAGAACAGGATGTGGTTCACGTTTTTCTGGTAATCAGACACAAGTAGATACTTAATTGAATTCCTTTAGATGAAACTTATTTTTTTTCGTGTTAAGGTATAGTAAATATAATTATTAAGGTTTAGCAAATTTGAAATTACTCTTCCAAATAGCTAGCTCTTGTGGTCATTGTATGACCACAAGATACCATGATTGTTATCAATAATTCTTCAGTTATGAAACTTATCACCATTATAAAACTTTAATAATAGAATAATATTTACCTATGAGAAATGCAGACAGATGAGTAAATAGTATGGTTAAATATTAATTATAAAATTCCTGTCTAGCTAAAACATGAGTCAATAAAATTGAAATGTAGGAGAATTACAACGTCCAAATATTTGAGATATTTGTAAGAATGACGTAATTGTTTGAATTTATAAGTCGTCGAGTTCATAGCTTAGGTATACCTACCTACCATATATACCTATAGTTATCGTCACACCTACGGAATTCGCACGCACGCCATATAGGCAACGTTCGATAATGTTAATTTTACAGAGCTAAGTAAGGAATTACTGGGAATTCGTAATAACTTGTTAATTGATTCTGATATGAAGTCATTTTCAGAGTAAACAATTAGCATTTTAGAACTTTATGTAAGGTTTTTTTTTACTGTAAAGCCATGAACAGCATACAGTCAAACAGATGTATCTTCTTAAAACCTATTTGTAAACAATTTGAACTTACGAATTTGGGCAAAGATATCGATTTTGTTTCGACTGCTCATGTTGAATCTACACACTCATATCATTTAATTTTAATTTTATACTCGAAAGCCCAAGAAGTGTTAAATTTAGGGTTATTTACAAGATATTAAGTCGAAGAGCAAATCATATAAGCGATACGAGCTTATTAAAATGATGTTTTAAGTGCCCGCAGCCATAAAATAATCATGAAAATGAATTTACAGTGGGATTTTAAGCATTATTTATTTACTGTTTATTTTCTTAATTCATATCTCGTACTGGGTATTTGATTATCAAGAAACGATAAAAATTAAATGAGTCTTAATTCGATTCCAGTTCGACAGAAATCGAAGCGTGTAATGTAATTTTATTTTAATTGTACCAGCACCTGTCCGGAATTCCCGAGGTTTAATGAAAGGTAACATGTTACTGAGAAGAATAAATAAGAAATGCCCCATGTCGGTGAAACAATCAAGAGTTGCATTGACAGTTAAGTGAAATCCGACCTCATTGCTGTTTTTGGGACCATCATGTATCTGTGTTACAGTAATTTATACTTTTTGTTCGTAATAATGACATCATTTCTTTTGTAATTATACCGCCTTATAAAGTAACCATTGAGATTTTGAAAGCTTACTTTTTTTTTTTTAAGGGAATCTTACCAAGTACCAACAACGGTTCGGTTACAGGCATGTTATTTTTATAGAATTGGAGACATTTTCATAACTCCTAATGTAGTCACTCGAAGGAACTACAAAAGGGTATTCGAGTGGTCGTTCAACTTCGAGGGGGCGTGGTATACGTACGCTTTTTGTGCTCCGACAATGTAACATCATACTTTTTACAACTTTAATACGACACTAACATGACATTGAATGTCAGAATAATGGGATTATAAATGAGTAACTGTATCTGAGTGTTATATGAACGACTGACTAATCGTTCGCCTGTCAATGTACAGTTTTGTATTGGGATATCGTAAGTAATAATCTATCACTGTTTTGACTAAAAATATCAAACTAAAGGAACCGATTTGTTAAATAAGTTAAGATTTGTGACTTTTACGGTAAATCCTTTTAAAGTACATTTTATCTAAACACTTCCATTAAAATAAAAGAAGTGCATAACCTGAAATCGGAGTGGTCTAGCAGTAAAATTACTTGAATTGTCTCTCACAATATCCAGCGACAGATTGTTTCTACGTTAATACCTACTAGAATGAAGTAAAAGCATAATTTATGTGTAGTTCAATAGATTATTGTGTTTGCCTTACTAAACGATGTTTACACAGTATTGTAACTGCTAGATTATGCTTATTTTCAACCATTAACCTTAGTTTGTTTATGCAAAATGACAGTTTCGTGGCCCATCGATAATTTATTCTTGACATTTCAATATTTTTTAAATATTTGAATTAAGGTCCTCGTTATTATAGTTAAGTCAATATGTCAAACAGCCCGTGGTTTTCTATTTCAAGTCGTTTATCAAAGTGAGAGTTTGGTTTTTCTTTAAACTTTAGCACATCTATTAAGGAAAAAAAAGCGATCAAGATTTATTGAGAAATTATTCACGATTCGCTTTCGAAGTCATGTAACAAAATTTCAGCAATACCTTCCGTATAATGTACAAGTTATTAATTTTTTCTTTCATACTTTTACTTGTGATCGAATGTTTTGATTTATCAAGGTTGTATTTGTAATAAATTGAACAACATGTCACAAGACAATTGCATTCTTTACTGCATCTTGTGCCGAATGCGGTTTGACGCAAGTCTTAGGTGACCTAAGCTTTTGTACACCTATACTCCTAATAATGCGGGTCAGTTGTATTGTAGTGCTTGCGACCGGGTGTTTAAATCCAAACTCGGATCAGCCAGTCACATCAAGGCTTACGCTAGGAGGTGAATTTGCAATGGGTCGCCGTTATCGAAATCGATAAGGAGGACCATATTAAGTGTACTAATTTAATTTGTACAATATTCTTACGTATAGAACTAAGTTTATACGTCATATTGACATCCGTTTGATGAATGTTTTTGCAATAACTTGGCAATAGGTATCTATTTTTGTAGTTTTATAATCAGCGCATCTGCAATGCACTGCAGTGTTTAATCTTACAAAATATGAAAGCTTTTGTGTGATTGAAAGTAACGAGGTCTAAGAACGTCCTGTAAATTGCTGCTAATACGTATATTAAGAAGATTTTTAAATAGATTGACGAAAAATAATCACAAATATCAATGACCCGATCGTATTATATTATTTTTGGTGGCAAATGTGCTGGACTAGATACATATCAAAACTGACTTAAGTAATTTGGAATTACGTAAAACAAATCTCAAATCCTTAACCTTTTCAAAAACTAAGTAGGTATGTTTACTTTGGACTCAAGTTAATGAAGTCAATGCAATTGAAAGGTGAACGACGTGATTGTGCATCGTGTCAAGTGGACGTGCAGATTCCTCGCATCAAGTAGGTTATATACCTTGGTGTATAGGTACCATATATGTAGTTATATAGTGGGCTATACATTATATTTGAGAGCCTACCAAAGGTACCAACATATTTTGAAGTCAGTATTCTTGCAGTTGTGTGAGCTAGACAGCGTGCTACATTGTAGAGCGACGTCTCTCTTTCACAACTACAGTCCTACAACTTTAAGATGTGGTGGTAAGCCTCACGTTATGTGCCGAAGGATGTTAACGTGCCGGGTCGCGCACCATTAATATTTATGTGACGCCGTTAAAACTGAATAAACCGCAACATTTATTCTCAGCTGTAGCTGTTTTTGTAAACATAATACGTATGAAAAATGTTCATAAAACTGCAGTTCTTTTTAGGTTATGGATATTTTTAACAACTAAATTGGCGATAACGTTATTCAAAATATTGAGACACTGAAAATAATTATACGAAGCAGAACAATAAAATAACAATGCTTTAATGATTCCGGAGTTTTTATCAAACCGTCACCTTTATATGACATCAAATTTCTGCCAAATCATACCAACAAAAATCGAACTACTTAACATCACCAAATAAATCATCACAGCACAACAATAATCATGTGAGCACATTTAGCACTTAGTAGATGATGCGATCGCGTATTACAGATATAATGAAAAGTAAATATACTCCAATATCCGTATTTATTTCATATAAACAAACACTATTAGGAAAATCGTTTGAAAACAACCGCACTCGGAAAACTGCACAGTCTTTTGTTTACCGAAAACAAATTAGTCACGGAAGACCGATTTAAAAATATTAGCTTTCCAAATAAACAGGCTTAAAGTCTATAAAGACTGTGGATCACGTATTCGGATTATCAGGTTACACCTGCACACGTAAGGACAATATAAAGGTCAATTTACATAAACATGACATTCCGTGGTGTTTGTACGACAAATATTTAATTTACTTCGATCTATGTATGTGAGGGGTGGACGATGCTTGGTGACTCAGTTTGCTTTCCATTTCGTTAAGTATTCAATATGCTGTTGTCATTTTATTACAGTAGGTATAACTAAGTCCTGTTTGTACTTGAGTGAAAGTCGTTATTATTGACTTTGGAACTCTTTTTCTATAGATTTCCTTCCCAACTCTCCGCATTGATTCTTGCTCTCGTAATACCTGTTATGTATTCGGTTTTTTGTAGAGCGTCTTGGTATTTTCGGCTCTATCTTTTAGCTATTGTATGAATGACAAATGGGACATAATGGTGTGGTCTATCGAATGTAGCCGGGAGGTAATTGAATCAGATTATAGATTGGATATTTAGTGGGAGGACAAGTTAAACAAGATGTGGCTGTTTTAATAACATAGACAAAATATTTAAATCGTCTGCTTGCTAGGTTTTATAATACGTTGTAAGCTAGTAACATGGTTTGTTAAAAGTAGTTCAGTAAGTTAAAGATACCTGTTTTAGCGAAATATGTAATTATTTTGCGCGTGATAAAATTAGTGACGTAGGTACCTACTTTTGGCTAAATAATTGACATAGAATACCTGTAATAAATACTTTCTATTTTATTTTCATTTGATTTAGTAGTCAGTACAGTGATATTACGAACGAGTATTTTCTTGTTTATTTTTGGTTCAGCTATTTTTTATTCGATTTATCGACGAATTTAGTTTTACATCTCTATTAAAAAGTATTGGTGTTATTATTGAGCAATTAAGTTAGTATTCGATAAAATATCTCAATTATTTCTGTTAATTATCAGAAACAACATTTTTAATGCGACTATGAGTGTGTGTTTAGACTTACGGAGCTCAACCGCAATAACAACAGTATTCATCGCCGATAATAGCTTCAATATCAAAGTATTAGGTAATTAAAAAGTGTTTTGACAATTATACTCACTTTAGTTCATATTTAAACCTCTCATCAGTCCGCTCCCACTATTAAGGTTACTATTACAAAACGAGGTTTACATTGAAACGGGTCATTGACCCGAAAGTCATTATTTATAAGACAGTTACGAAGTTAAAAATATTTTAATTATGTGTAAGCCGTACATATGAGTCAGATAAAGTAAACACGATTTAAAATTCCGACTATTTATCAAAGTTTTATTAATAAAATATTGTTTTGGTCAAAATATTGTGAGCTCGAGCAGTTTATACACTTTATAGCTAAATAAACGACTTAATCATAAAGATTACGACGTTTTTTTTTTCAATTTGCTTGAAAGATTAGTCTTAAAATTAATTGCAGCCATTTAGAAATTTTATGTCTTGCAAATTGTTATGTTTTTATATTTGTATAAACGTAAATTGATTGAATAGAAATGACTCTATTTTACAGGCGGCTTTAAGCTCACTAATATTAAAAAAGTCTGTGAGTGCGTTTATATGTTTGTTACTTATGTACGTTCAAAGGATAGGTCAAATTTTTAGATCAGAGTTAAAGACCTGGACAAGGTAAACGCTATTATTTTATCCAAAAATGGAGAGATTTTTGTGAGATATAATAAACGGTTAAAAATCTGGTAAACGTCGGGGCGTAACTAGTTGTTTAAAATGAATTTAGTGCAAGGACGTTTATTTTAAGTTTGAATATAAATAAAATGTCATATTTCTAACATACATATTCAATGCATTTGATTTGCATGATATATATATCACGGCCGATGTTTGTATAATAATACATTAAGTCAATATTTCAAAATATATTTTTTTTCCTAGAATAAAATCTATTTAGGTGTTAGGAAAAATGATTATTTAATGATACAATGGTTTTTAGGTAGGGATAGTGTACTGATCTACAGTAGAATTATTATTGTTACTTAAAACTTACGTTAATGTAATCTATATGTTACCTAACCTATACTTAGATTCTAAATAGTAATAACGTACGTATATTTAACCATATCATTATGTATGTATTTATATTAATACTTAGTACCTATCTAGATTTTCCTCTTGCGTGAAAAAACAACTCTTACGCAAACGAAACTTGTTTAACCTAGCTCTTATACGGATGCACTATTTAATTACTTCGTTCTATATGTTGTCATAAATAAATAACTAAACAAATGGCCATCTGAAAATCAGTGTTCTGCATTAGCACAGCATATACTGATAGAACCCCTTGCTACCTATACAGTACCTATTCCTTGATTTTTTTTTTTTTTGTGTATAATCGTTGTAATATATGTGTATTTGTAGCAAAAATAAATAGTTTATATACATACTGGAATTTGTAGGAGTTCGGCAAGTTGGCTGTCTCAATGTCATATCGAAGTATTTGAGCTCTGGACTGGTTGTCAACTGCAGGACTAGCACCGAGCAT
Source organism: Chrysodeixis includens (assembly GCA_941860345.1). Classification (NCBI taxonomy): domain Eukaryota; kingdom Metazoa; phylum Arthropoda; class Insecta; order Lepidoptera; family Noctuidae; genus Chrysodeixis; species Chrysodeixis includens. The sequence goes on along the minus strand of OW796098.1, from coordinate 7,220,076 downwards.
TTGCATCAGCAAAGCCGAGATCACGAACTGAAAAAGAAACAAAAAAAAATTATACAACACACACAATTAGGTATATAGCTCCTGTTCCACGAGGCCGGAACTTGCTTTACGATTTTTTTGAACTTCCTTTATTAATTCAATGATTAAATCGCTGACCGGCAAAAGCTTTTAACTCGCTAGTCGAGTATTACCTGTTTTTTTTTTAACATTCCATACAAGTTACTCAAATGAAATTTGATTACTTGCAATAAACCATTACGAATCTAGAACACATGTTTGACCTTGATCTTGTATTGTTTTTAAAGATTTTATTATAATTATTAAAATGTCTTGCGTGGCTAGTTTTAGGTTTTTATGGCAAATGTCACCTTATAGGAATTATAATAAAATGATTGTTTTGTAAAATGTTGTTTACCTAGTTGACAAAGTTGCTTGTGGTATCTACAAAGGATATTTTTCTTAAATTAATATTGCTGGCTTTATCAGAAACGTACTAATTTAGACAATTGAGTAGGTAGGTATATCATTCCCAAAAGTGATTAAGAATAATATATTTAGGTTAGGTTTTCGTATTACCGACAAAAACTTCTTACATTTCTGATATTGAACGTTTCTGGTAGTAAATATGCAAAATAAATAAAGTTAAAGGGTATAATATCAATATAAATAACTTAGATCTTAATTTTAGGGCAAATTACTTGCTAACAACAAGCTGAGCATAATAAGCAAGTGTCATAAAGCAAAGGTCAAAGCCTAAACGTGTAACTACATTAGATACAAGTACTAGACGTTCATACAGCAGGCGCCGGTTTTTGCAACACATCTCCATCGACATCACGCAATCACAGGAAGGCCGTCAGTTCGAAGCACACAATTTATCGACACTATTTACCGAACATGACACACTTTGATCCTCAAGCGAAGCCGTCACTTATTAAACACATCACTAAAATAATTACCAGAATCGACAGCATCTTTTCGCGGTTCGCAGATGACAAAAGAAGCAGGTGACTTCCTGGAGAGCTTGTAGTCCGAATGTGCTAACGGTTTCGCAAGATCTCCTTATATATAAAGAGTGGCCGGCGTGTGCGCCCGCTGGCCGCATACAAGCGAGCGCCGAGCGCCGCCTGCGCTGAAACAGAGCCAACTCTAGCTGACCATTACATAGATCGACATATGAATGGACCGAGGATCCGCTTGGATGCTACGGTTACAGTTCTCCGAGCAACAAGGTAAAACCCATATTAACGGACACAATGGACTCTTAAATGGTTTCGCGGATTGAAAGTAAAGACTAGCCATTTAAAATAATGTCTTTCAATGTTTTTGTTACTGGAACAACGATAATAAACAATAGTTTACTTCATATGACTAATTGTTACTGCCTGCGGCAAGACTACTTGAGCGAAGTGGTACAAGTACGTCTGTATGTATATAATTGCATAATTTATGCAGATGACACGTCATAGGTAGTTGATGGTAGGATGCAGGGGTGGTCCCTCGATAGATTAGATAAGGTTTGATTGAAATAACAAATAAACATGTATATCCGAATCGTATTGAATAATGAGCTCCCGTTTAGCTCGGTGTTAGATACGAGTCTATCGAGTACTAAAGCTTTAAACGTTTTGTAAGTATATGTACTTACATCCAAATAATATGACAGCCTAAGCACGCTTTTAGAGTATAGGTACTTTTAAACATTCTTTTAACTAATATTTTAAATGCAATGTGAATTTGTTTGGTACATTTGTTAAACTCAAAGAAAAGAAGTCCACACAGGTGAAGCCGCAGCTAAATGCTAGTATGATATAAAATATTGAGAAAAAAGATGGTTCTTTTGTTACACACACATACATGGAACTTATGTGTGTAAATTCTATAGATTTCTAGGTAAGCTATAGTTTGAAGTCATCATATTCTTTAAATAGACATTTTATCACAGTGCAACAATTTACGGAATTTCCATTAAAGTTAGATTATGTCAATTTATTTTGATCTATGACATATTATTAGAACAATCTTTAAACATAACTTCAGCTATTCAATTTATAAAATATTTTATTTGATCGAAATTTAGGCTACCCTTAAGGTTACAAGCCTTAAAGTTGAAGAAAAAGTCTTGCTTGGCCTTAAATTCGTGAAACAAGATAAAATACATCACTCTCGCATTCCACATAAGTTGTGAAAAGATAACGCGTGCACTTACAAGATTTCTTTCATGTAACGGGAAGGGCCGTTTCTTTTGAAAACAAATTCATTAAAATTTATTCCGCATCCTGCAATTGATGAGATTATGTCACTATTTTTAACTCGCCGCGTTTTTCTGTACACGATAACGAGTTGAGTATGAGTACTGGCTGCAATTAATTGATTTAATACTTCTTAAGCAATTATATTTTAATGGATTATCGCTAATTATCCTTCAAATTAATTAGTTTACATAATATGAGTATATCCTTTACAAGGCCTGTGTATTAAACTAGCTGTATACCGGGTATTAATGTTTAAAAATGATCATGATCTTTTGTCAGTCTTTAACGATATTATTAGCTCAGTGCCACACAATAATTGAAAAGAGACATCCAGGTACATTTGTACAATAAAACGATCAAGTTCAAAATGTCCCTCTGGGGAAAATAATCTAAAATGTTTATTTATATTTTTCTTTTTGAGTTGTTAAATTTGGCCAATTTAAAACCTGTCTCATAAACATTAAAAATAAGTACGAAAGTCCTGGCACGTAATAACGTCACAATGTATGATGATTTTAATCTTCTTTTCGATTTACATTACTATAATTCAAGTTAGTCTTAGAAAGGCACAGAAGCTAACGTCATAAAGTTGAAATCTTTTTTGATTTGTTTTTTTTTATCGTCGAAATTGATTTCACGTAGGTAATTCAGAAGAGGTTGTGCTAGATGGTATATTTGAAGAAACCTTTTCATTTAAATCATATGACAGTTTAGTTCAGAAACTTGTTCACAAGGTTTAACAAGGTTGCAGGAATAATTCGTAAGAATAAAAAAAATGTTGTGCTAAATCCGAAAGTGAATTATTTAAAACTGGCAACCCACAGAGAGCATGTTGAATTCTAAATCAAAAGTCGTTTTAAGTTCACCAAAGTTTTACATATCCAAAGTATTTTAAATTGTAAGCAATGAATCAATGTATCACAACTAAAATAAAAAAATAACTTATTTAAGTAAAATGAATTCGTATAGAATGATGGCAAAAGATGTGTTAGAGCTTGCCTCAATACACATAAATGGGGTACAAGCAAATTAAGCATTAAGAAGAGAAAAATATGTAAATACTGGCTCAAAATAGCAGTTACTTCTGTACTTCAATTAGCGGAATTTGGAGGCCTGTTTAATATTTAATCTCTTAGTGACTGATGAGTATATCAAAGGATTATTTTATTTCAGCTAAGTTTCAAATGATTTGTGCCTTGTTAGTGCAAGGTGTTTTTTTTTTTCGATAATTTAATGCTGAGATTGTACCAGTATGTTTCATGGTTTGGCGGTTAAATTTTAAAGTTAATGTTCTTATACATGGTAATAGGTATAATTATTTACTTGCACTGCCCGAGCTTCAGAAATCTATGGTATGGACTGGAAAGTTAACAAAAGGAAAGGAAACAAAAATAAGTATGCAAGCATATTTTTTGTGTGGTTCTAGACCGAGTCCTATATTATTCAATGAAGTTTAAATCAGAAACCGTTTTGAAATAGTTCTAGCCTTTAAATATTGCAAAAATTCGTCTACTTGATACATATTAACAATGCACCTATGAATATGCACAAGTTATGCAAAACTGACCTATAATTTAGTATGAAATTTAAAGAAAACTTGAAATATTTATGCTCTAGTCTTAGTTGATTGATTTATTTGACACTTGTAAACTTCTATGAACTTTAACATTAAATCAATTTATTATTCAGATCAGCATTAATTTATTAGTGTGTAAGAATTTTAAAAATTATACAAACATTCTAAGATATTTTGTATCACTGCTAACAAGAGCTCCCGTGGACAACATAGCGATTTGTTTTCATATTCTTTAACGTATTTTTTTGTCATATTAAACAGTTAGATACATTTCTTATTTGTAAGCTGATAGGTAGAAACAAAACGTCAAAATAAGATCGAGATAATGTTTTGATAAAGTTACAGAATTTATACCTTAGACACTAATAGACATATGTATACTACCTAGTATTCAATAATTTATTAATTATTTAATAACTTACCGTGAAAATGCACTCAGTCAATATTAATACACCGTCATTATCATTCACTGAAGTTGATGTCCGCGTTTTATATTCCAAATTCATTATGTGTCTTTAGTACCTCTAGTCAAACCATTGAAACGGATTCACAGGATACCATGGCATTAGTATTACCTATAAGAAAATCCGTAATTGTTTTTAATAAAACCCGTAACAAACAAATAATTTAAGACCTTTGTTAAAGAAGGTATAATTGAACAGCTCTTTCTTTGTTAGTAATTATAATATTTAGGTACAATAATGAGTTCTCATGAGAATTTCCGTATATAAACTCATGCTATCGATGAGTTCGTGTGATAAACATGAGACATGTTTTCTTTGTTACAATGAAACAGGGTATAACTTTAAATTAACCAACGTAGTAATACTACCACTTCTTATAATATGTCTAATGCAGTTGAGGAGGTAATTCGGCGCATTACTTGGCGTAGACGGCGGCGACGCGGCTTGGCGGCGACTCGGTGTCTCTCTTGAACAAGTGTAGTGTTAGGCTTCCTGAATGTTGCTTGAAAACTATATAGATGTTAACTTAGGTACAACCATTGTGTTATTCTTATTTGGTTGAATTTTATTACTAGGATACCTACCGCTAAAAACGGGAGAAATTGGGCAATTGGCCGGCTACAACAATACTCTCATTTTTAAACTTAGATTTCGGTTTAACTGATTCTACTGTACTTCTTTATAAAAAAAACATGGTTTCAGGATGTATAAAGTTCATGATTATCTCAACATATCCTGTATTTTGCATAAAATTAGTATCCTTTTAACATTTATTAGGTAGAGTGACTCATGATGATGCAAACTAAATTTCCCAGCACTAAGTAAAACTATTTTTCTTTAAGTGTTCTCGTACCAATAACAAAGACTAATGATTAGGGCAAATAATACGTAACATTGTAGTGTAGTATAGCAGAATTATGGTGCCTAAATAAGGCGACCAATTAGTAGCCCATGTTTACATTATCGAGGCATATTTACTCAGAGGTCAAAGTCCTTTAAAAGAGTAATATATTATAGCCATTTGAGATGTGTCATCAAAGTATTTTTGAAGAAAGTAATATGGTAAATACGTGACCAAAATATGAATACTACTTTAGGTATTTTTTCTTCTAAATATTTTATTTATTGCATGCTTTCTTTCACTGTTCCACATTTTACTGAATACTTTTAAATCGTTCCAAGAATAAATGTGTCAAAGTACGAACATAAGTAAAGGGACGGCGTATAATTCAACCGTTGGTTTTTCCGACGGTGGTTTAACAAGGTCAATGTGAAAATACCTAAAAAGGCATAAATCTGTGTAAGATAAAAACATCGAATAACCATCGTTTTCGTAGGTCCTCCGATAAGGTATGTTAATGTAAAATGTATGGATTTCAACGATTTCTAAACTTTCAAAGTATATTCAAAAAAATATAAGCGACGTGCCCCGTCCTTGACACAGAGCTATTGTATGCAAAATTTACTAAACGTTTCTAAAAAAAGATTAACGATTACCATTAAGTTTATATGCCTGTATGTCCTAGTATTAACTTACAACACCGCATACGTTTCACGCGCTTTGCATATTTAGCGGGACATACAATAACTACCAACTATCAATGAAGGATGGATAGGGAGAAGGATCACGTTAATGACAAGAAACCCGTGATATGTTTTTTCTTATTGTAAGTAAAGTCGTCCCCACTTAAAATGATTAAGCTGGGCTAAAAATTAGAACTTTTTACATGAAGGTACGATCACAGTTGATACTGTTGATATTAAGAACAATCTCTTCGGAGCTGTGTTTGCAACATTATTTCGATGCCATGATCGCGATGAATCTGTCCCCGTAAAAAAATAATGTGCATCGATTGGTTTCCCATTTGAACCTTACTTTTGACTTGCTTCGGACGTCTATTTTAACGATATTATTATGTAAATCCATAAATTCACAAATTATTAATCTGTACCTTTATACTTATACTAGGGGTCGACAAAAACTGAATGCTTATTGTACATTCCATTATTACTTCACTTTTAGAAATAAGGTATTTAAATCTATCAGGTCTACAACCTAGAAAGGGGTTAACAGTAGTACGTAACTATGTAATAAAGCCTTTTCGCCCGTTGACTTACAACGTGAACAGAATGATGAGCAGAGCTTACCACTTAAAGTAAGACTTTAGCAGCCACTGAAGAAAGTAAGGTTGAGACTGTGGAAGGGAGAGATGGCACACCGCACAGTATAGAGCAACGTCTCTTTCACACTACTTCTGCAGGCTTACTTGAAAAAAACGGTGGTAGAGCCCAAGTAGTGACCCGTTTTTGTATTGTGATTAAACACCATACTTTCCCCGGTAAGGGTCTCGACTTTTATGGTAGGTACAGCACAAGGTATCGTATGAATTGTACAGCTTTTCGTTATTCCAAGTTCGGATGGTAGTGCAGGTTGACCCTCCCATACCGTAAGATGACGCATTAAAATGTTTTTACTGTGGATTCGAATGATTCGATTGTGAATCCCTCAAAGTAAGAAAATGCTGTTATTGCTAATTGGAAGGATCTATAGTTACTGGTAATTACTAGAAGATCTAAGCAGACTTACACATATTGTTCCTTGTTGCAGTAAATATGTTTGTTTTGCATGGATATTATCGTTTATGTATTGATTTAAGTAATTAGAATAATTATCGCGTCTTGCTGCAATTGTTTTGGATAACAAACGAGAAGTAAGAAAAATCACAATTATTATTAGTCGAGACCTTAAAGAATCAGTAGTAATGATGGTTATAAATGACAAAAATGGTAATTTTTTTTTGCTGCCGCCTGTCGTTTAACTCATAGCAAAGTTTGAGAGACGACTTTGCTATAAAAAATTGCTTTGTGGTAGTTACGTGTTAAGAACTATAAATAAATCAATTCTTATTTACTTAGTGGTAACATTTTTTTTATAAATTAATAGCTAGTACGCTTGTTGCATAAGTCTTGACAACTTATGCAGTTGTCAAAAACACTAGTCTGTAATCAAAACTCAACTGATTGCCAATCGCTGCCAGTTTAGTTAAGTATAAAAAGAGCCTTTTTTACTTCATTATATTTTTATGACTTAACAATTACCTTTAAATCAATCTTGTATTTATTACCTATTCGTTTTACTCAAATGAGCTCAGTAATTAACGATATAAGTAGCCTTAACAAAGTAAGTCACGTAATTATTTCAGTCACAATAATGATTTTCAAATGCCCAGTCGTTAGTATTATGTTTTGAGTACCGTTTTTGTTTTTTATTGGGTAAAAATTAAAATTACCTTATTTTATTGCAGATTCTAGGACTTTTTATTGTAATAGTCTCTGGAGAATCTACTACAACGGAAAGGCAGACAGACAATAGTAAAGCAATTGAAGGAAATGAGACGAATGCATTAAATGAAACGGCCTCATTGGAAGAAATGGGTTTAGATACGTCTAATAAAATTAATATAACATATCTTCAGATTTCTAATGAGACCGATGACTTCGTTAATAACAACGTAGCCGATGAAAGCAATTATACTAGGACTACCAATCATATTGGATATCTCAAACCTGGTGTCCATCTGTGAGTAACAAAAATCTTTTTTTTTTTTTCTTTACGCAACCCACACATTAAACGAATATTTATGATTGAGTATTTCATTAAAAATCTAATAAGACCGTCAGATAAGTTTCAAAAAAAAAAATGTTGAACATGCATTTTTTATTACGTTAACAAAAAATTAAAACTATACAGAGAGTTAAAATCTCGCGTGACGTCACGTCTCAGTGCGCTTTAAGCCGACACTTGGCGTCACTAGCACCTACTTCCGTACGATTCACCATTTTTGATGTGTTATATCGTCGTGTTGTTTTATTGATTTAAAAGAAAGAGCATGTACCCAATGTCTTTCGTAAATGTATTCTACGGATAATTAGATATTTTAGTCTAATACACAATTAGGTACAAATTCACTTCATATAGGTACTTATGAAATTTCTATCATTAGACATGCGTCAGACCCCGAAAACAAAGACAGTGTGTAAATAACTAAAGTCAAATATCTCGTGTTGCATAATAATGTACCTTTTTTTTCGGTAAACCTTTAAAAGACGCCCGGTCTTATGGGGATTAATAAGACCGGGGAGTGTGGATTATTATCTCAGTAAAATCAACCCGTTGGTAATTTTCGAGCAAAGTGACGTTGCGTTACCTCTTAGGAAGAACCTAGAGACTCTCTGTGAAACGCTTAACAATAGCCCTTCTCTGAGAATACTGTAAAGGGATCTCTTCTGAGCATAGTTACATACGGTAGCAAGTGACCATTGCTGCCGCCTTCTCTGAGGTCTACAGGACTACAAAGTCCTCTCTCTGACAACTTTTAACATCAAATTCAAATAATAATGTACCTACTGACAGAAATTAAAAATTACTGGAAATAGTGAGGTTACGAGTTGGGTGGTGGCGCCACTGTAGTTCTTCTAGCATTTGTATGAAGATTGGAAAGTCGAAATTTGAACAAAAATACTGTGGAATGTCAGTTTTATACGGGTATTAAGATACATAATAATAAACAAGGTACTCAAACTGTTATAATACCGACTACTATGTTTTACTTTAACTTACAAAGATGTTGTAAATCTAAATAATGGGAGACATAATATTTTTGCAATATATTCTTATCTTTTTTGGCTTATAGAAGTTTCCTTCTTATAACAAAATTATAAACAAACATACTAATTTTATTTACACAAAATATATGTCACATACATACAAAAATATATTTTCCACGTGTCGTTTATTACAATCTTGATACAAAAACAATATCTCGACTGTTAGCTAATGTTATAAATAAATATAAAAACAATCATTTCTACAGATATTTAGATACTAGTCGAGTAACTGGTAACAACTCAGTAAAGAAAAGAAAGGCTGTTGTAATCATCAACGAGGAGGAACCACCTGTATTGCGAATAAAATTGAAGTCCAAGAGCAAAAGCAATAAAGATAAAGAAAAAAAAGTAAATTCTCTTCTCTACGTCGAATACGGCTCAGATAAAAAGCCGGTATTTGATTACATGATGAGAAACTTGGAAGATGTATCAAATTTCTTCAATGGTTTTCTAAATGTAGAAATTTGTCTCAATTACTGCCAACATGCTGAGTGAAGTTATCCTAACAGTGACGCTAGAACCGATGAATCAATCCGATAAAAATCATCATTTGTGGTCTGAAATAAAGCATAATAAAATTACAAAAATACTGTTTTAAAAAAGTATATTAGTTCCCTATTGAATTTGTTTTCAACTAACCAAAGTACTACTTTTGGTTAGTTGAAAATTTAGGTTTATGAAACCCATCGATAAAAAGTGTATTGGTGACCTTGCGGTTCTATGTATGGATTTGCATGCACAAGGTGCAGGTTCGAAACCAATGCAGGGAGATACCAATGTGACTTTTTCAAAGTTATTCGTGCTTTATTAACATACCTTCTGCCTCTTATTTTCTAGTTGTAGTTTCTCTCTCTTATGTAAGAAAGATTAAATTTATAGAAAGATTAAAGTCTAACTCACAGTTTCGTATTCATTAGTTCCAGTAGCATCGGTAGTGTCGGTGTTTACGTTGCCATCTGTAGTCGTTGGTATGTCTTCTTCTTTGCCCATATCTCTTGTATCTTTCATAATACGTTTTAGATGTTCCTCGATTACTCGTTCCGAATTGTCTTGTATTTCTTTATTTACATTTTCTGTTGGTGAGATTTCGTTCATCAAGTCTTTGAAAATGTCTTCAATTAGTTTAGTGTCAATGTCATACTCTGAATCATTGTGGTCTGATACTCTAATGGGTTTTATTTCTTCTACCTTTTTGGCTGCTTTTTCTTCTTCGGCAAGTGATATAATATGAGTTTCATTACGTTTCTTTTGATTATTTATTTTTATTTTTGAAAAGGCATCTTCGGATGGGGTATCTGTATGTTTTCGTTCAGTCTTAAATATATTTCGAAAACTGCTTAAAGCCCCTGTCACTTGTTCACTGGGATTTGGGACTGGAAATGGGCTAAAATCAAATAAAGTATTTAACTAAATGTACTACCTAATTAATAAGTGGCCAAGTGCGAGTCGGACTCGCCCATGAAGGGTCCTATGTCCGCAAGTAAAGATATAGAATTTCTTGAAGTTGGTCGATAATTTAATAATAACTTTATGATTACCTACAATATGGGATTACATCTGACTACATGCGAGCCTACGAATTTTGAAATGAAGAGTATTTTTTCCGGGGCACGATTTATGACGTATTAAAAAAAACTACTTACTATATCCTGTTCAAACCATTTTCGTTGAAAGTTTACATTGTAATGCACATCATATTTATATTTTTTAGATTGTTCATTTTATTATCTTACAAGTTACAGGGATGACACTGATTTTACCACTTTGGAAGAGTCTCTCGCGAAAATAATTCAGTTTAGAAAAAAATTACATTATAGACCTCAATATCATTTTTAAGGACCTCTCCATAGATACCCTAAATGTACGGTATACGGGTACGGTAAAAAAAATGCAGTTCTATGTATGGGAGGCCCCCCCCCCCAAAATTTGTTTTTTTTTTTCTATTTTAGCATGAGATCTTAACACGGTTAACAGAATGCAACTACGTACCAAGTTTCACAAGTATAGCTCTTATAGTTTTGGAAAAAAGTGGCTGTGACACACGGACGGACAGACAGACAGACATGACGAATCTATAAGCGTTCCGTTTTTTGCCATTTGGCTACGGATACACCAAATATTATTGTCAGGACCGATTTCGGCCACGGCGGCTATTGTTACTATGACATCAGCCAGCTATGCAGGACATATACACACAGGTGCACTTTGGGACAGCCCGATGGGACGGCAATCCGACACGACCGGAGAGATCAGGCGCAGGACCTAAATTTTTACGTGCCTTCCGAAACACGCAAGCTAAGATTTTTATTTCTAAAACGCACACAACATTTGAAAAGTCGGTTTGCGCCGTGGGGATCGAACTCAAGACCTCTGTCTTAGCAGTCCTACGGTCTTACCACTAGGCCATCACAGCTCCGTATTACCTAATATCGCTTACTTGATTAACGAGATATGAACCTTAAATAATTAATTTAACTTACAGTTGATATCCTAAGAGTGAAAAGTCTTTTGGTGATCTTTTTGCTCGTACTTCGGAATATGCATCAGAAGTCGGGTGTTTCAGAGGTGAACTTGATACTAATCTCATCGTTTCACATAAAAAACACAGTAGGCAAATCTAAAAGAAATATAAATAAGCATAAGTTGAGCAAATAATAACTCCAAGATAAAGAAAATAACATTATGATTAATGCTAAAATCCGTGTTCAACATTATTTGCAGTCCTGTCTGGCTTATAATAATAAACTTTTCCAATAGCTGTTATTAATGAGTTTTCCTGAGATATTTTAATCCAATTTCTTCATGGAGGTTTGGATGAAAGATGTTTCAATGATTGATTTTAAAGGGTTTTATTATTATGGTAACAACTATCCAAAGAATATATGACACATTTTATGCCTCCAAATTATAAACAAAAATCGAAAGTTTCAGAGTGCTTAGTTTCAAACCACAAAATTCATAAATTTCGAAACGGTAACAAAGATTGCTGATAACAAAACAGAGGATTATTATTCACTAAATGTAAGTATGGAAATTAAACACGACTCTTACCTTTATCACTGTATTAACCATCATGTGTTCTTGGAACCACTACTGGTGTTAATGAATTATTAGACAATAAACAGATCCCAACACAATGCACACTCTTATAAGGCCCTTCGTGTCATTAGGTTATTGATATCTTAGAAAAATATTATTTATATCGCATAATAGTGTTTACGCAAGTGCTCTCTGCGAATGAGTTCGAAATAATGAATGTTTCCTGTTCACGATTTGTGCTTAGGTTAAGGTACCGATGTTTATTTATTACAGTTTTTATGCTGCGTAATTATTTCCTAAAGGCGAAACGAAACGATACACAAATACGCAATCAATTCTAAGAAGACAGCTTCCACGAATATATTGAATGTAGTAAAGAAATGAAAAGTCACCACCTTCGTCGGCGTCGAAAGACTAAAATAAGAATAGAGGACTTTGTTATTGCCTTAAATGGGCCCCGTAATTATGTTATGATGCTAAAAAATAGTGAATTGAAAGGTTTTCTTAAAGTCTATATACGATAGGGTTCAAATTTGGTTGGAAACTCTGGTTAACGAGAAACATCTTCAGTTATTAAACGCGATTCGCGTCGTGAGGTGGGGACGGCGGGAGGCTGAGGGCATTTTTTGCTGCAATACACATTTGGTACAAAAAGCTAATGTTTATACATTGTTGTTTACCATATACTTGGATTTCCTAAATTCCAATCATTGAATCTACGGCTTCGGTAGCTTCCTTAAGTGTGTTTACTGTTTTATACAATTTTAAATGATGACAGTATACTTAGGTACATTTTACGATATCCAGAAAATGGCATAGTTTTTTTTTGTGCCTCTGTCTTAACTTTCTGACAATTTTTGAGCGCGGCTTACTGCAGATAGTTCACAAATTTTAGTCTTGTTATGATTTGTCACAAATTATTTCATATTGTGCGTGAGAATCGGAAGAGTGTACCTACTTAGGTATTATCGAGTTCGTGCGTAAGATGTGTACATACGGTCCTTCTTTCGTCAAGAGTCAAAATGTCCATCTTTTGAGTGAATCTTCATGGTCTATTGCTCTCCAAGTGTTTCCGGTTGATTCACAACTTCTTTGTTTTATTTAAAGAGTGAATACTAAATATGCTACAAATAAACGAGAGCAATTGTTATTAACTGGTGCCTACTTATTTTCAAGAAATTAATACATTATAAAGTGCTAACAACGTATTGAGTCTTGAGCAACTTAAACATCTTAAAGCAGAAGTCAACCTTGTTGCGTTTTTCTTTATTTAAATTTTGAATTACCTTATTAGTCGACATCAGGATTAAAGGACATTATTAAATTTAATCACGTGACCAAAACTCATAATAGCTGAATTATTATTCCTCTGGTCATTTTACCATAAACACCCGCCGTTCAATGTTTCGTGAGAGAGAGAAGAAGCGGTGCAAAAACAGCTGCAGATAGAAACACTATACTTACTGTTATTTGTACCACGTGTTATTTGTATATACTATTATTATTTGTACCAGGATCGCAAGTTTTAATTGCGCTTTAATAAATATATTTAAGTATTATCTGGCCACCTTCGATATTTAAATTAACTTCTTCTTGCTAAAAAGACATCCAATTTGACGTTTACTGACATGCCAGTATCGACAAGGCTTTCAAGAGGTTTCATGAATGAGGTTTTTATCGAGATTTAGCAACCATTATTCTGACCAACATCTAAAATTTTCGAAACCAATATAATAGAACCACAAACATATACATAAGACTATTGAACAGATGGTTATAAGAATAAGTATAAGAAGAATCTACCTGCAATACCAAAGATGACGGAATATTTCACAGAACTTTCAGAGTTCCGTACTATAAGAAATAGAGAACTTATAAAATTGACTCGGAACTATTCATAACGATCCTACGTATAGAACCCTCGGTGAACGAATCTCACTCGTACTGGTCCGGCAATTCTACCTTATGAATGCAACGTGCATGCAAAAGCTTTGAATCGCGAGTAACTAAAGTAATATCGATAGGCGCAATTTATAGTGTTGTTTTAATACGTTTACACTACTAGTGGGTAGCTATAGATTTTTATGTAGGCGTTAAGAAAAAGGCGGCTAAAAGATGAATAAACTATAAGAATAACCGAGTGGTATAAACGAAGAAGAGGTGTCGTAAGTTCGATCCCCGCATAGTACAAGAGTTTGTCTGATTTATGAAAGCTTGTTCTGAATTTTGGTGTCTTTGAGCAAGTGAAATAAATTTCTGTGAAATCTTCCGCGACATATGGATTTTATTCCTTAGTGCGGTAGACGTTTATTAAAGAGAAAGAAAGAGAAAATTCCAGAACAAAACGTTGTACTTTTGGGAATAAAAATAGTAAGTTTAACTCTAAGCTAATATTAGGCATTATGACAGAATACCATGCCTAGCCAGCCAGCACAATCTTTCTTTCCTGCTCTGCGAGACATAGCCTTACCTGTATGGTACAACAGGAAATTATGATTATGAACTCAAACACCAGTTGTATTATTTTGCATAGGTATTTATTAGTATAACGTTTCGTGTGGGGCGATATTAGTTTCTTCTCGGTTTAATTGGTGCCAGCCTAGAGCGCATGGACGGTGTGCGGCTGCGTACTCGCAACGGGCGCTCCCGCTGTTTGGGTTTAGCACGCTGGCGTATCTCCCGCGCGGTCACTGGCCGCGCCAAGCGGGACATTTCATTAAGCCTGTAACGACCCCGATCCATTTGCAAAAGGCCCAGTCTTACTCCGCGCTTAAGTGCTCTGAAACACCAAAATAATATTTAAATTGCTGCACCTCACAAAGGTACGTTATCTGTTGATTTGTATACGAGGAATGCAATAAAACCTAGTAATTATTTCAAAGAGTCATCTTGTGGCGGCCAATTAAGAAGATGTTATTTATAAATTCAATTAACACATTTTTAAAATTTCGTGAATCTCCATTATTATTTTTTTGCTTAATATGCTTAAATCACATAAATGCTTTGGTCTTAAGGAGAACGAAACAAGCGTGAGACCTTTTTTAAATAACAAGGCCATTGTTGAGTGTAGCGGATGATCATATTCACTTTTATATGAACTATTAAATGGATTAGCTATTTATAATAACCGCTGCGCTATTTAGAAATTATACATATTTCGTATGAAAAATATTTAAATATTGGACGTAAACGATACATCGTTTACGTCATAGATTATTGTTATTAGATATATAATATTTTTTTTAAGTTATACAACATAATTATTGAAAAATAGTGTTCATTACGTGCCAATCACTTATTATAATTATGAACCAAATTGGACAGATCAATCAATAAAGACATGAATCCAAGAAATGAGGTAACTGGCGCCCTTACTTTGTATGGGCAGCACGACTACGACACGACTATCCATAATTCAATAGGAAATAATTATCTCGTTAAAACAAAATGCGGCTGTTGAATGAATTATTTAATAATAGGAACTAGTTTATAACTAATCAAAAAGTCTTATTAAAAAAATGGATGTATTAAAATGTTTTTGTTGCATTACTGAAAGTCCTCTATATAACTAAAATTTTGAACTTAAATCTCTTAATGGTAATGGATTTTTTTTTCCGAATTTCAATACTAATGATGCTTCACCTTTTAATTGTTGTGATGAAATAAATTTGCAATCTGCGACGTTTCTCGGACGGGTTCAACGGATTACATTACCACATTAATCCCTAAGATTGATCTGTCCATTTACGGCGTCGATCATTCTTCTACGATATAAAATTGGCGATGAGACTTCACAATATATTTTTAGCTGCATTGCGTTGTTGTTTCACAATGCTCCTATTGACCTTTACAGTCAGTTGTATCTCAACCTAAACTATGCATAGTAGGTACCTATTGATGTTATGTTTTTTTACTCTAACGTTAACACCGCTTAAGTGAGCCAAGACTAAGCATATGTTAAGTTGTAAAAGTTCAACGATGTTTGTACTAATTGAGCTATTGGGTGCAAAGGCATTAATGGTACTAATGGTTGAATTGTTGGTACTCAATTGAACTTTTCTCAATGAAGTTATTTTTTTGTTTATTTAAGATGGCTTTTGAACATCTAAGGGAATACAACGACCACAAGAGTAAGCTATCTGTAACAGTAATTTTAAATTAGCTCATAAAAACGATAATATAATCCTTTCTAAGAAAGACGACGTTTTACTTGATCCTTTTTGGTTAAAACAATCTACTAAATCTACAGGGAAGTTACATATACTTTTTTCATAGTAATAAGCTGTACATTAAAAATGATGTTTATTCGAACTTTAACCTGGAAACTTTCCGGCTTATCTTTGGATCACCGACTTGGTACTCCATCCGAATGAATTTGATGATGGTACGCGCAGTCCATCCTGTGTTTTTCATTAGTTTCTTGATGGCTGACAGTACCATCTCTCCTGTGTTCACGCTCGAAGATACGGCCCCTACTCGAACCATTTTGTTTCCTCAACTGTAAACATTTATACATTAGGCTTTTGAACAGTCTTCTGTCTGTGTAGTTAAAATGGACTTTATTAGTTCCAGGTCACAACTAGTTTTTATTCTTAAGCTCTACGTTTAGGGATTTGACCAGTAGTAGATACCTTATAAAATCAAAGTTCAGCAAAATATTGGATATGTTTTAAATGCGAAACTGATACTTTCTTATTTCAAATACTGCCTACGTCAATGAAAATAGATATTTTTATATAATAAAAGAAGGTAATCCTCCTTCAAAAGAATAAAATGATCATACAAAATTTGAGTTTAAGTCGTAAGTTTTCGTCGGTTCATTTTGAAGAAAGTTGTTTTTTGTCAAGCATCAAAAAAATAAGCTATAGTTTTCCAAAAAGGGATATAAACTAACCATTGCTTCAGTCAATAAGTGTTTTTTTTTCGATGGTAATAAAATACATACCCCTTTTGTATTAATCAGTAGGTCCTGTAGACCTAGCACATTCATGGTTGTCCTACATTTTGGAATAAATATTGTTTAATAAATAAATATTTCAACGCTTTATTAAAAATCTGAATATTTATTTACTCGTTTCGGTTCTCTTGAAAACTACAACTATTTTTTGTCATAAATGACAACCCTGAATTTAGTTTCATCAGTCTTGAATTTTTTTCGTAGATATATGCTCTTTACGTATTTTACCAGAAGATGTCATAGAAAATGCACGAAAAGCAGATTGCTAACTCGGGGCTGAGTTCAAAATATGAAGAACTAAATGATTGTTAAATGGAAACTACACGACAAATTATGCGTACTTACTGTCAGTCTTATTAAAAATCGAAATGTAATGTGTGGCTACAGAAATAATACATCTGTCGAGCACGTATAAAACATGATATAAACTTAAAATTTTAAGAATATAAGCTTCCGTAGTAATTTCTAGCAAATACTGGGGAAATATAATTTTTTGACGTTTACGAATAGATTTTCGCTGACAGAGGCGCAAATCTTCAAAAAGGTGTTACAGTTGGTTGTAGTGTAAGCAGGTTTACCTACAACCTTTTTATGCTTTTGTCTTCTGTCAAAACCTTAGAGCATTAAACCAGTCAAAACATATCAAAATTGTAGCTAAGTTAAAAAACTTTTTATTTTCGAATCTATTCCTTAAATGTATTTTTTTATTATAAAAGTATACCCATGGTCTTTGAAAGTTTCATGAAGTTCTGTAGACAAAGCTAATCGCGTTTGGTATTATTTGACCAAAAGGCTTATAATCAAACACAGATAAATGAGGTTTGTCAGTTGATTAACTTATTTTTGAGTTCAGCTTTTTAAGAACCGGAGAAAATAGATTAATATTACTGAAGAGAGGGGTCGAATGAAAAACTGTAAATAGGTTTATCCTTAAATTAATTTATTTTACAAATTTGACTATTATTCTAGAGTTGTTTAACCGAGGAGAGAGGCGACGACGGCCGCGGGTACGGCACCACCGGGTCCCTGTTCGATGGTGGGCTGGAAGCCTTGGTCGTCAGCCACGTAGTTGACGGTGTAGGTGACTCCATCAGGACCTACCCATGAGTAGGATCCCCTCATCACAAGGAATTCGTCCTCAGCTCCCACATTCCTTAGCTCACCATTTTCGTTGCGTTTCGATCCGTCGCTCTGTTCGTACCTGTGTGTTAATTAACATATTAAAATTTGAATTTCTTAACTTAATAAACATTGGAATATTCATATGTGGACTAATAGTTCGTTAGGCTTCTATTACTTAAATAACGTAGTAATTAATTTAAAACTGTCATGTCATATTGATATTAAATTACGTGACAGCTGAATTACCATAATTTATCGGAATATTATTCATATTTGTGATTTAAGAAAATGCATTAAAACGGAAAAAGCCCTTTAAATAAACAATAATACGTCTAGGATAAATTACATCAATTGCGTTTTTTTATAAAATTAAAGAAAGTGCACATAAACTTACACGAAGTTGTAGTTTCCAAGTCCATCATTGTCGGCATCATATCGCAGGACCTGGACATCCTGGGGGGCAGCCGCCACCACCGCAAATAACGCACAAACCACCAACTGAAATTAAAATTCAAACCACACTGTTACAAAATTCACAAATAAAACTTAAACACCGCGAATAAAACTTTTATTTAAAATCGAATTTGAATTTAACCACAATGTACTGACCAGTTTCATGATCACGATTAAACGGTTTACCGTATCGAGGTAAGTTGAACTATGTGCTCATGAGTTATCTTAACTCATGTTTTATACTATTCCGAATATTGCATTACAACATAGCGTTATTAGTTGACGCACATATCGTTACTATGTTTTGTGTGTTTGACCACTCCTACGACATGGCGAAGGTAAGCCGCGAAACGTTTGAGGACATCTTTGATGGTGACCTTTCGAAATGATGATGATTTTAATTATATGCATACGTAGAGTAATGTTACCATAATTTGTATGATGGACATCAATTAACAGAGATTCCGTTGATGTCGCTATGGGTTCATGAGATGTTGCGATTTGCAATTAGAAGTAATTGCTCAATCAATTCTTGCGTACTTTTAGCAACGTTTCCTGATGGATTCTTGATTAATTTACTGGATGACATGATATTTAAATCGTGTCTTTTGAAAACTCGTATTCCGGTAGTTCATTAGAAGAACTGTACATTATTTAATTAGTTAATAGATTTCTTCTATTTTTGTTCGTTATTTAGTCTCTAATAGTCTAATCAATACCTTGCAGGATGATATTTACCTTTGACCTCTAATACGTGCCGGGTCTTTGTACGTGATGGGCTAATAAAGATAATGATTTTACTAATTCGTTTCGCATATTGTATTAGCAAGTGGTTAATTAATTATTCGAAGATTGCTTTATTTCTGTTACTAATTTTTCGTACTTGTAATTTTCCATGTACAGCTTTCAACATAGGTGTTCGCGGATTTACGTTATGATATTTTGCTAAGGTTTACAAAATATGCATATAAAAAGAGGAATGAGTTTTATTATTACTCAGATTTAAGTAAAAGTTAATGTTGGTGGGTTGGATCTGAGCCAAAGGCTAGATTGCGAACACATCTAGCTGGCTAGCATACATGTAAACTTTTTACTGTACGACGTGTCCTGGGTTTGATTCCTGTATTATATTCCACCGAATCTAAGTGTTTTTCAGTGATGTGAATGATTTATGAAATATACCACACCTGATCTAGGATTTTAATTTGAGACTGTGAGAGTTGCTAGGTATTCATTAAAAAATTAAATTTTTGCTAATTTTATCAAATTTCCTGGTTATAATTAAAATGGTAACAACCCTTCTGTTATAATCCCTATTGCATTAAGAATTAAAAACAAAACAAGGGAACATTCTTGTAATTAAAATAAAATCTCACATTAAAATAGATTCCTCATGTAATTTGTGACGGTCGATTATCGAATCCGGAAATACAACCGCAAATCTTCCGTTAAACGATGCCTTGACCTGCATTACATTCGAAGAGGTCTGTTATTTAATGTTAGAGTTAATATTTTTTAGCCTAAGGCAATTGCCCTTGTGAATTATGAATCTTCCTCGAAACCAATACATATGAGGTTAGATTTATTGTAACTGGTAATAAAGACTCACTGACTATAGAAATGAGAACTGTCATAAAAAAGTAAAAGCTAAAACAAACGGTGATTTTATACATCAATGAGTATTTACTTCTTTTAAAATAAATTTAGGTACTATTAAATTTGAAAATGTCACCAGACATCTGTCAATTTTTATTTGTATTTAGTAAAAAATAACTTCGCACTTCTTTTGCTGATTTTTGAAAATAGTTTTTTTCGACGAATAAGAAATATGTACCTAATATTTTGATAATATTTATAATAGAGTGGATAGACTTTTATACCATTTCGTCATTAATTTAATCCATTTACAATTCGTAAATTCAAAACTTGTAGCTAACATGGAAAATTCTGTCAGGGCTGTTGCATAATTTGTATATATTTAGACGGAAATTGAAATTAGTACAACATCAAATAAGAAATTACCCTCATATCCTATACTTCATTACACATGTTAAGAAAACACCATGTTAACCATGAGAAATGCTAGCAAAGGTTCGATAATATTCTCATTTGTATGATAAATTATTGAAATGACTGGTTTTCCGGAAACGTAATACGAATGTTTACAAAGTACATTACCTAAGTATATCAACATTTTATAAATGTTGCTAATTAAAAGATCATATGATGGACCACATTTTATAAAAAAATCAGAGTTTTACGAAATTAACCCTTCGGTGCTTAAGAATACGAGTGTTATTAATGTCACGCTCTTACTTTTACCTAATGTGCGATTGATTGTATGTTACATCTTGCGGTTGACGCAACCTGTATCTACGTACATGGCTGTGATTACAACTGGATCACTTACTAACAAGATATTTAAGAAATCGCCTTATCTATTGATCGGTCAATGAAAATACATAAATAATAAAGTTCCAGTGGTCAAATTTTGTAATTGGCATTTATATTTATCGATATGGTGTTGATAACGAGTGCTATGTTGACAGCAAGTTTATAATCGTATACACTTAGTTGTAGAGCGTACTAAAAATTGGAGAAGTACTTTGTTGCCATTTCAAAGCCTTCTCATTTAAAAAAATCCCACTACACATGACAATAATCGCAGCTCCTGTAAATCAAGATCTACAATGACACCAGTGAATACAACAGTTTCAGTCAAGCTCGGTGTGGCACAGGGATGCGATTAACTGTCTTAAAACTCGCTAAAACAAAAATAGTAAAAAGGAAGAATAAAA
This sequence comes from Chrysodeixis includens, assembly GCA_941860345.1. Taxonomy (NCBI): domain Eukaryota; kingdom Metazoa; phylum Arthropoda; class Insecta; order Lepidoptera; family Noctuidae; genus Chrysodeixis; species Chrysodeixis includens. Next base: position 7,198,744 of record OW796098.1, on the reverse strand, counting down.
AAATATGGATAAATATTTATGCTATAATATGCTGAGTAGCAGGTGATCGTTGTTTGAGACCACTACCTCCTTGCAGATTTTTGTGACACCAGTCGAAGATCCATCACCGTTAACTTTTTAAGCAAGAATTGAAAAACCAAATTTGATTCTCCAGAGTTTTAATTTCATGCTTCTGCCACAATCAATTTCTATACAGATATTCTGAGGTCATTTCGTATATAAACAATACGGTATTTTATTTTTATAACCATGTCCTTTGTTTCTTGTCTTGATATTAGACAATGAGCCTAAGGCGTCATAAGTTGCGTCAGTAAAACCGTTAATCTTGACGCAGCTTCTGGGCAACGTTAACTTATTCCGTTTACACAATAACATTCTTGTTTGGCTAAGGGCCTTTTTCAAAAGATATGGTGACATTTGATCCGATTCCATACATTACTATTTATTGTAATATGGGTACTAGCTGTGGTCTGCGCCATCACTCTCGCGTACGTTGTTTATAGCTGCAAAAACATTAACCTTCTCTGTTACAGTCGGGTTACTGTAGCCTATGCGGTAATCTAGTGTATTAGCTTACTCCATACCAAGTAACATCAAAATTGATCAAGCTGTTTGAGTGTGAAAAAGTGAAAACATTCATGCATCCATACTTACAACCTTTCGCGTTTATAATAATACAGGTGACCCGCCCCATGCCTTCGTCTTGAATCATTCTATTAAAAACCCGATTCAAAAAGATTTAGGCGGACATACAGCCAGACCGTGACATCGACTTTGTTTTAAAATATGTAGTGATTTTATGACCCTTTCTCCATTACACGATACTTATTTACGGGATCTACATCTATACTTAAAAGGAACTAAATCTTTTATGATAAAGTTCTGTAGTTAAAATATCTTAAAGACAAATATTTTGACCCTAAAACGGTAAGCAGATGTCGTATTTACGTAGGCAGTTATCATCTTTGGATTAAGCCCACCCACACGCCGAGAACGTCAACCATATGTTTCATGAATAAAACGATTTCGTAGTTCGTTGTTTGGATCGTTAACATCTAACTATAAAATAAACAGTTTTGTTACATAATACTTTTTGTAAATATATTCAAACAAATTTATTTTTAAACGTATACCATCCTCTTTTATCTTTTAATGTATATTGTGTATTCTTTGTTCGAGATCCTTAATATAAATAAATATACAATGTTATTTTATACTCAAAAAATCTAAGTTATCATCAAACTTAAATGATAACTTTAGTAATCTGAACACATGTTCTTATTTTTTTTTAATTGGAGAGAACATATTATTCGTAGGTATATTACCATGTTGGGCTCCAATATTGATAAATAGAGGCGTATTGTAGATTTTGTTCCAGGGTTTTTAAAACAATTAGGATTTTTAGGCTTAGACAATAACGGTTTTTAATTAAGATATGAGTGTAGACATACTCATATTTACTATGCAGTTTGGAACATCAGTGTATTATGATGTACCGTTTCCAAATACCTCTGAAAAAAATTGAAACCATACCAGGGCCTATATATTGTTACATTTCTCCGTGCGCTAAAGCTATTGAATCGCTCCAATGTATTAAACTGACAAGTCAAAGTCACATCACTTGTCGGAAAGGAATGTCATTCCTATACATTCGGAGTTTTCTATTCTTGTCCTATTCAAATATTGTCTAGGCTCTCTGACAAGTCAAAGTCACGTCACTGTTCAAAGTAAGGAATGTTATTTCCATACATTTGAATTTCCTATTCTTAACTACGCTATGCTTAATGTAACATATTCTAGGTCCTTTCTTGTGAATCACTATGTTTTATAAAACGTAATCCTGCGTAACGTAAGCCGTGTCTGTTTGAGATATACCTACTCAAAAACTGCATCACCAATTTTTATGCAGTTTTCACCAATGTATAGAGTGGTTCTCGAGGAAAGTTTTGGTATATAGTTTGTTAAGTTTTTATATATATTAACTAAAATATAACGATAGTTGTTGGAAAGTTTTAGTAATTGTCAGAAAAGCTCAGAAGTGGGTAATGTTTTTACGGCTATAACCGACATTCGTGCGGGCGAAGTCGCGGGTAACACCTAGTATGATATAAATACAAACACAAAAATAACTTAGATATTTTTTAATAACTTTACACTATATTTGGCAACAACAAATGATTTTAAAACTATTTAACCGAGAAGGGAAGCAACAACCGCGGGTGGGATTCCGCCGCCGGGTCCTTGCTCGATCTCGGGCTGGTACCCGTTCTCGTCAGCTTTGTACGTGATGCGGTACTTGACGCCGTCAGCTCCGATCCAGGTGAACGATCCGGTAACAGCCAGGCTCTCGTTCTCCTGACCTTCGTTGATCAGCCTACCTTCTTGCTCTTGGCCAGTTCCATCGGATTGTTCGTAACTGAAACGAGTAATTTTTTTTCGTATAATTGTGGGGGTTGATGTAGATAAATTCACATTTTATTTGTTGAGTTTTTCTGAAACCCGGACCTTACTTTAAGGGATAGAATGATTTCTCTAGACTTAAAAGCTGATGGGATAATTTCTTTCACGAGGTTTTCAAAGGGGTGTTAATTTTAAAGGTATAAAACTTACGCAAATCTGTAGTTTCCGAGTCCAATGTTGTCGTTGTCGTACTTGAGGATCTCGGCGTTGTCGGGAGAGTAAGTCCTGGAAGCGGGGAGGGCAACCGCCACAGACACTAAGCAGAGAACTACGAACTGAAACCGAGAAATTATAATGAGTTTCACGTAACCTACACACATAAACAACTACTGAACTAGTGTTTTTTCTTTGTGAGAAATTACCTGAATTTCTCACTGAAACCTGTCAGCCAGTTTTTATATTCAGTGAAAAATTAAAGGTTCTTAAAGTCTTAAACTTGGAATTTTAGTTTAGCTGTTTATGAAACGAGATGTCAACACTATAGAACAATAGTGGAATGAGATCACTACACTTTTGATAACAGTTTTTTTCCCTTTTGGAGAATAATGGTAAATATTATTAATCGGAATTTTCAAAAATCTATTTTTTAAATTAGAAAACATATTACAATCCGTGATAGAAACAAAACATTAAAAACTACGAGATATAAAAAAAAAGTTTGTATCACAATTTAAAAAAAACTGTTTTTTTTTTTATTTCCACTCCACTTATTTTTACACAAATCACAAATAGAACGCACCAGTTTCATTTTGAAGTGTTGTTTTTGTCGTTGAATGCGATCAAGTGACGAATTGACGATCAAATTCGGTTTTTTATATAAAATTCGGCTTTGATTTGATTTAACGCTGGGCTATCTAGTAGAAGGTGAACAACTTGAAATCCATTATAATAGTTTAACTTAATAAATATACAACACTTTTTAACGAACCTTACGCAAAACTTGTATGCTAATCTTAGAATGTTTAATAGTTCAACTTTAAACCCTAAATGCAATGAAGTTTTAATTCGAAAACAACTACATTTGGAGTAAGATTAATTAACAAAAAACAGTCTATTGTTTTGTATTTGCATAAAAAAATAAGAAATTTGAGCAGTTTCTTTTAATTCCTAACGAGTTTCTTCACTTTGCCTTTTGAAATATTTTTAGCTGTCAGCGACTATGCATTCTTATAACCTTACCCACATTATCCTATATTCAGACCTAACACTCAAACAAGAAAATCAGGGTAAGTTAAAAATGCCCATGTCTATATATTTTAAGAATATATAGACATAGACATTTATTTCATATTCAACATATTCTTTGAAAGTTATGGAATGCAACAAAAGTGTTAAATATTCATTTACTTAGTTCATTCATTGTTTGGTACACGCTGTATGTTAGGTAATTACTACAGACTACTCTATACCGATAAAACTTGTACAAATAAATTGATCTGAGGTAGTAAATGCTTATTACAAGGTTTCTAGGATACACGTAGGTGTTGTTCATCTCAATATGTCAATACACGCTGCGATTACAGACATTAATTGTGTATTCATCAAACATTCATTATTGTTGTCCATCCAACGGAAATTAGATACAACTAAAATTGGTATTTAGTACCTTTATATCTTTACTAGCTTTTCCCGCAACTTTAGTCGCGTATATGTCAGGAATAGCTGTAAAAAATTTACCTTCTCTTTGACGTAGTCGGGTCAATAGTAGCCTATGTGTTAATCCAAGGTGTCACCTAAATTGTTTTAGCCGTTTCAGGGTAAAAGGGTAACAACCATTCATATATCTATAGATCGTCTCAATTTTTTGCGTTTATAACATTAGTAACACATAGTTCATCCAATTATCCATTCAAATCTTTCGTTTACGGAAAACAAGAAAATTGAAGTACAAATTAGGTCATACGTTTCTTCAATTCTTAAATTCGAAAATCTCAAAATATATTATATTAATAGATTCACAGACGAAAAAGTTCAACAAGACTTGGATATATTATGCCATTATTCGGTGAAAGTAAAATCCTTTACCCTTTGTGACAGACATTACGTATAAAACTAAAACTACTCTAAAGTAAAGTTCAGACACTCAACAAGGAAATTGTTATATTATTTAACTTGGTAGGTAATAAAATAAGTGTGAGTTAAATCTATGACTTCAAATCATTTAAACTAATATTAGTAAGGCGCGAATATTTGTCTGTTTATGTATCTACATATTTACAACAGTGCACCAGTCATCTACCTCTACATATATCTCTTCTTTCCTGTCCATCTAAAGGTTGTCTGGAAGATATCGCTCTTAGCGATAAAACCACCATTGTACCCTTACTGTACCTACACAATTTCCTATTCATAGCTGTAACTACGGTGTCGTAAATACAATAAAGAGTATTGTAACGATGACTCAAATTTGCCTGTGACGATCTTTTAAATTTGCGGCTAACTGTGACGTGACACCGCCGGTCATACCAGCTAGAATTACTGGACCGTCCTCATCTGCCTATGGACGGCACGGGATTCGCTGTTTTGCTGATTCGCACTGCGCCCCCATATGAGCTGACAACCCGGAATTTCAAATGGGCTACATTTGGCAATAACTAACGACCACACGGGCAAGACTAAAGACAAAAGCTAGATAATTACAGGTAACAAGTCGAAGCATGATTTACATATAGAAAGTAGCGGAAGCTCCTTCCACATAGATTACTAATTATGCTTCAAAAACAAAACTTTGTCTATTCTTCAAGTCACAATCGATAGCCAATACAGCTAAAATATAGGTCAGGTATTCAAATTATAAAGGCAAGATGTTTATCAATTAGAAAACCTTTAAATACGGAAACGGACCTAACTTGAAAGCACTATGAAACGACTTAAACCGATTGGCGATTATATTCTAAAAGCTTAAAATTTAAAGTTGTTGAAAAACAAATCATGTGTTTGTGTGCTAATTTAGTAAACCTGTATTCAAGGTTATGTCAAATGAATTAATAAGTGTATTGACCTCATTAATTTGTCGCCTACGATCAAAGCTTAGCATGCAAATAAAAACATTGTGTCCTTATTTTCCATCATAAATACATAATTTTACTACCAATATATTAAACCGAAGACCTTTTCACGCATCCCTTTTCCGTTGATAACCAATTTGTTTATTTAAATGCTTAGATATTATTATAACTAAGATGATTCCAAGGTTCAAATAATTTGAAATAGCTTAAGATGATAAATTATACCTAACAAGTTAATACTTATAACAGTTATTCAAGAATTATGTAAATTAATCTTCATTTGCCTGTAATATTATGAATATTATCAGTTTTGTGGTCATCGTTACGGCGATAGTTTTCGAATTAATATCTTTTACTATCGAGTTCAGGCTTAAATTAACACTCCTTTCGAGTTTATGGCACCGAATTTAATTCCCTTGTTTTGTACAGACTTCGAGTAGAGGACGTAATCAATTCGACTGTATTTCAAGAGGGCGAGATGTCACCTAACCCATATTTTTAACCGACTTTTATAAAAGCAGGAAGTCTTCAATCTTGCTTCAATCTGTATGTTTGTATTTTTTTCAACCAATTTGTTCCTTTATTTTTGCATTGTTTGGAAGGGTATATTTTGCAAATTATTCCATATTCATTAGGTCGTGATCTGATGAATCTGGGGATCGGTCTGGGAATCTTGTCGAAATCTTGGAAACTCTTTTAAAAATTTGTAAGAAATCAATTTAAGCTATGGCATCCAGTAAATACCATTCCACCATCAGATCTGATGATGAAATTGAAGTATGTTTTACTTCTTTTGAAAAAAACATGTTTTTATCAGTTGAGGATACTCCAGTAGTAGTAACATAAGTGTCACACAAAAGATAAAAAGAATTTATAAGTAGTTAGTATGTGTTACATAAACGAATATAGAGTTCTAAATTATGTAGTTTGGCCTGTTTGTAGAGTTCCACTTCTGGACAAACAAATACCTCTTTTCGAAACCTCTATGCTTAGGAAAGTTATCTGAGAGTTTCAATATAAAATTAGCTTTCTTAAAAGCTCTTATTCTATAAAAGCTTTAAAACATTTCTGTCATAGTATAATATTTTTTTTTAAATAGAGCGTAAAAGAGAGATTAAATGAAAAAAGAATAAGAAAATTTTAAAACTATATTTATTATTTAATAATACTTATAATAACAGCACATAAATATTATATGCAGGTAGGAGTATTTACAGGTACCTATGAATTCCAGAGGAATTTATGTAGGTTATTGACCCAGGAGGGATTCGATGACACCCGAGGGGACGCTTCCACCGGGTCCCTGTTGGATCTGGGGTCTGAAGCCGTTCTCGTCAGCGATGTAGGAGACGACGTAGGTGACGCCGTCGGGAGCCACCCACGCGTACTGACCCTGCACGGACAGAGCCTCGTTCTCTGTGCCCTGGTTCTTCAGCTGCCCCTGCTCCTCGTGTTTAGAACCGTCTGATAACTCCCATCTGTAAACAAAGGCAGAAAATAAAATATATCATGTTTTGATAATTAACCTAATTAGTTTAGTGTAAGGATTCCTTACGCGAAACTGTATGAGTCAAGTCCAGCATTGTTGACGTCATAGCGCACAATTTGGACATCCTGTTGGCTCTGAGGAGCAGCGCAGGCGGCGGCGACCAGGGCAAGAACCACAAACTGAAACAAAAGCTTCCCGTTAGCTATCACATTTCACTTTTCACAACACTATTGATGACGTCACTTTACTAACCAATTTCATTTTTGTTTTGTTTTACGGCTGTCTTCTTCAGAGAACAGTGGATGTGTGGGATGATTACGTGTACCGACGGTTCTCTTATATACCAACGTAAGTATTTCTTCTAATGCCGCGTTGCAACACCCCCACTGGGCCAGTTAGGTGCTTCATAAAGCCGTATAGCACTAGATACAGCATCTGTGATTTGTCCTAGTCAACACCAGCGGACAATGTATGCATAGGTAGATTTGATTGCGATGTGTCAGTACCTTTACATGTGTGTAAACATTTAATTTGACACATGCAATTTTCGTTATGTAAGTGTAATAGGCGTACAAATGTCAATGTTAAAACGAATTGCAAAAGGTTATCCCTTTTCTTATTCTGCCTTTACTTTCATAATAGCGCTTTTTACTTAAATATATTGCTAATATTAATTAAATAATTATGTACAGGGAGGCTGCATCTAATTAAATATTTTATTCAAGTTTGTGCTATAAATTCATTTCACTTTACAGATTTATTATAGCTACAAAAAGCTTGAAAAACGTTAGCTTCGCCCGAAACACAGGATTTCCTAGTTCAGGCATGTAAGACTCAGATTTAAGTTTAATATTTAAGACTATATGTAATTTATCCTGTAAAGAATTTTTGAATAAAATATTATATATATTATTGACTAAGGTGAAAAAAATTACAAAAAAAAAAACGGTAGGGACCCTGTTTTTAATAGAATGACAGCCTAGTGGCCTAGTTTTAATAAGTTAACGGAACAGGAACGGTCAGTATACCATTTCAAATAGGTCATACAGTATATATTTATAATTGTAGAGTTGCCATGAGGGTGAACTGTGAATACTTAATAGACTTCTTGGCATGTATAAAGCTATAATTCATGACTACCTAAAAAAGCTTTAATACTTGCCAGAGTGACACTTATTACAATTCTTTTACCGAATCCTCAAAAATGAAACAGTATTTTTTTTATTAATGCGGATGTAATTGGATCTGAGACTGTTGTATAGTAACTTAAATTAATTGTATGCTGGAAACGCAGACTCTTAGGAATTGGAAACTGAATGTGAAAGAACCCCTCAGTTTCTTTAGCTCAACTTATAATACCACTCCAACAAGAATGTTTTAAAATATGTCACACAAAAGTGACACAAAGAAGTTATATTCTGGTGACCATTGTGAAGTAAGTAGGTAACAGTGGCATAGATAATAAGGTGTGTAATTCGAGTGCGTAGACGTGTTTACGAATGTTATTAGTGAGTGTACCTTCATCATCGCACGCAGCGACTGCGAAATCCACAGACCAAAATTATCATTAGAATAGACATCTTTTTGTACGCTGATCATATCATCCGTGATTGTCAATTCACCCGTCAATCGGTTACATCAATGTTTAATGCTACACTCTGACAGCAATCTATGGGGTAATGATAAAAATTTTCTTTTAATTTCAGTTACTTAAATGTGCTTACTTAAATAATGAGTAATTCGCCATGTTTTGATTATACGACAAAAAAGTTATTTCAAAATCTAGTGCTCATTTTAGAATACTTCCTGGTTAGATAAATTATAGGATGGCAAATATTCCACAAACGATAAAATTAATTTGTTTTATATTTCTTCATAATAGCATTAGTGGGTGCATGGCCAAGTAACATTTGCCCTGGAAACTATGTTAGTTCATGAATAAAAATTACATAACGGTAGCAGAATCAAATTAAATGTCTACTTGTACCTGTTGTAACTGCTTTAGTCAGCACTCACAAAACATTAATTTACATTATTATTCCGCACCAGAGTTAATGTGTTGTTTAAGATTTCATGTTCAGTTATGAATCACAATGCAAGACGAGTGTAGTAAATGGACAGGATTACACGTTGGCGTCTCTTGTAATGTTTTTATGTAAGAGCCACTTTTGCCCACGACTCTACTCTTTCTTAGCTATAACCCTATATCTCATATCTAACTTTAATTATCTTATGATAATTGTTAGAGTTTATTTATTTGTTGATTGACCTTTATTTTATGTTTAGGACTTAACTGAATTAACTTATTACCTTTTCCTAATAGCTTCTATTGATTAGGGAATCAAATATCAAATCAGTTACATAAAGTGTGATGAAAACCATCGATGTAATTTTGTCGTAAAGGGTCTAATTTATGACGTTAGAAATTGTCATTTATGGCGGAATTCTAATGAATTACTGATTGGTTTGGAAGGCATTGGTGGCAGGGTATGTGCCCAAAGCAATAGGTCAATATCACGTGACCCTTGCCCATATAACGTGTGTTTTTAAGCTCAGCGCGCTAGACGCTACGTCACCGTTTTAGTCGATAATATCTTTATTACCGACGTGTTTTATGTCAGAATATTTCACCACTACGAGGATTAATGAATGCGTGACATCTCATCTCAATTGTTATATAATAATAACGAAACCCGCAGGGCTAAAGGTGAACCTATATCTATCTTTATCGTATTATAAACAAAATGTTCGAAATATCTGGTATCTAATTAAAATCTATGTGGGACAATTAATTATTTACATGTTTAATGAAAACGTCTTTTCAGATTTAATTAGTTTACTTATAGATTTCCTCGTTTAGAGCAACACACAATGACTAACATAACACCTCTAATAAGAGCCCTAAAACTCTTTGCAACGAGACCATGTTTTTAAAAAGACGTTGGCTGAAACCGTTCGTTTATGCAACATCATAAGGCGGCGGCTATGAACTCATTCTGTAATCTCGTCTAGTTTTTTCAAAGAAAGACAATGTATGAGACATCGTTAAGCTTGGACATTAATTAGTTTATGTGTAAGATGTCAGACCCGTGTATAAAGACCGTTCACTTACCTAATACGTTTTAAGTGCTTTAATTCTCGAAGCTTCTTCTCGAACACAGATCAATGCTTTAAAATTATTTAATCATTACAAAACCTAGGTATTTGAGATATAAAGTAAATAGACTTCGTGATTAGAAATTGTGTCCTCAATAAGACACCTCTGTAGTTCAATACTTACGAAAGTATTTATGGCATAGTTTGACTTAATACCTTTTTTTTGGAAATCTTGATAGTTTATTTGGGCCAATCAAAAGGTCTAGTAGCACTTTTTGAATGTTAACAAATTAGACAGTTCACTGATCGATTAATCTTATGTAAAATGCACGGGATTTTTAAAAGAAATGGCTCAGAAACTCATCATCATCCATTCTCCCATTCGTTACAATTAGCATAAAGGGTTTTTTCTCTCAATTCTCCACTTTTACGTATAAATTAGGACTCTTCAACATTTATATTGAATAGATAGATTAGTGTTGCAAATATTTGGTGCTAATTTATTATGGATTCACGAGAAGGTTCTACGCACTTGACCTTTTTGATCACTTGACCGCAAAGGTTAGCTATAATGTTAAGCTGTCCATATTAATATTACATTTAGGTTGATACCTATAAGCTTATTAGGACAAAAACTATAATAATGTCAATGTTATTGATACATTGAAATTGTACAAAATGGATACGATTACCGGTCAAATACTTATAATACTACATTACAAGCCTTCTGTGTGACAATGACTTCACATAAAGAGAAAAGTGGGACATATCTTTCTCCTAAATATTATTTTCATGATTATAATCTCCGTTTCGATTATTACCCAACAAAAAGAACAAAAAAATAATAAAATCACAGAGATTTACAGACAAAATGAAGGTTATTTCGTCTTTTTTTTCCTGTATTTTTTTTACTTTCTATCTCTTTAACTTCGTTTATTGGCATTTGTTTTATTACATTGATAACATATGTTCTTAAGCTAAGTTATCCTACTGGATAGCTTAGCTCAATTTTGCACAATAAAACTACAAAAAAAATTGCCTTCTGTTACGTTTTATTTGTTTACAAGCAAAAAACCAAGATGCGCTTGTTATGAAAACTCAAGTGCCGTGTATGTGGTGGCGGCTCCGAGACTAACTAGGCGTGTTAAAGGTTAATAGAGTGTTTGTGCTTGCCTCGAGCAGGTTACTACGGAAACATCGTATTTCTGCAACGCTTCCAAACCAGGTACCTATTTGTTTTGTTTTTGCAATCGCTCTCGAAATTGCAATGAAGATTGAACCGGCAATCCAAAAAAAAAAACAAAATTCGAAATTCTTTTTTCAAATTCACGGCCATTCATAAATAAAAATAAATGTACTACGGTGTTTTGTCTTTATTTTGTTTAGCACTGGTTTATATTGGATAATAACTGCTATGTATTTAATTACAAGCAATTGGAATTCCATAAATTTGGTCATAGTGTTAAGGTTATGGTAATTTCAATCAAGCAAGGCACTCGGCCTTTAGCTTTTTCATTAGGTGATGTTGTTTTGAAGATGATATTCATATTTTGCTTGAAAATAGAATTTAATATCCAGGGCATAAGGTTTAAAATGATATGCATAATTAAATAGTAAATTAACTAACCATACCGTTAAGTCAATGTAGAAAAGATCAAGGTCTCACATTTAGTTGTACTTAATACTGTATCAAATTAATATTTTGTTGTGATCCCATCACTTGCAGTGTTTTACTTGCCTAATAATCTTAATTTCTTCGTTTTAAACTAACTTTACCATAGCTTTCATATTGGACAGAAATTAAGCCTCATTTATTACTAAACAATAATCAGATGATCTATTAATCATGTAACAGTTGTGTGATTCAGTGTATTTTATTCATTAATAATTATCATTTTCATTACATCATATACAATAATAGCTACTTAATTGCTTAATACAATAAGACAAACAATAAAATTGCGAGATGTCACACCGAACGAAAGTAGGCAAATTACAAAAGTTCTTAATAAATCTATCCTCATCGATCGTGGAGGTTAGTTCACAACCGGTCGGCTTACATCACAGTCTGTTGAACCGAAGACACCGCGCTTTTGAACTCTGACATCCGTCGCTTTCCTTACAAGAATAAGTCTCGAAGTCCGACTTCGAAAGTAACACGATCCATAAAATAACAATAAGAAACAATCATTAACATATTCATATTAAATCACAAAATTTATTCTGACTTTATTTCGACTGCACGGGTAGCCGATTGTATGCCACGTGTCGCGGGTTCGATCCCCACGTAGGACAAGAATTTGTGCAATCCACAAAGGCTTGTTTTGGGTGTGTATGTGCATGTGCATGTGAATTGAATGTCACGTGAAACCCCCTGTGGTACAAGGATTAAGTTCCTTAGAGCGCGAGTTGTTTAAAAAAAAACATTCCCACAGACAAACTGTGCAAACAGTTTTGTGGGGATTTAAGTAGGCACTAGGAATAAAGATATATGTTACATTTTTAATAAAATAAATAATAATAACCATAAAGACATCATAAAAACACTAGGTATGTAGTACAAGGTTACGATGATATAACAGTTTTGGAGTGTATATGACACCTCGTTATTTTACATAACTCTATTGACGCTTGCATTCCAATGAGTGGGTCAAGTTTTATGCATCGGAATATTACGTTTTATGAAATTATTTTAAAACATTAAAATTCTTTAAAATTAATTGAAGTGTTTCATAATTATTAGTGGCTAAAATGAATGGAATAAATGCCTCTTAGCAAATATTCACAATAAAATGTTTAGCAAAGATATAAATCTATACGTATTGTTAATGTGAAAATGCCATCTGATATCGTACGACCATAATACATATAAAAAGGTACCTACTGTAGGCATTGTTGACAGAACAGTCATAGTCACACAGACCGATTACAATACAATGTTATGTCACATCGTTATACCAATATTGTTAACAGATATGATCTTATAAAGTACTTTGTCCGTCCATATACTCGTAATCAGATGCACGGACGTTCACGACGCTTCCATAGAACATTTTCTATTGCGATGAATCGGTTGCTTCACAGGCGATGTATACGCATTAAAACTATTGCGAAGATACGCCTTATTGGTCATGGGAAGCAATCGTATTGTAATACTCTTGTCAGAGTCGAGATAAAACGATTCTACAAATATAATTTGGGTGAAAACAAAAGGAGGATTCACGACTTGTTGGTTACCTTTCGATGATGTAACAATCGTGTGTAGTCTAGGCGTGAATGATAAAAATCTAATGTCTTAAGCAAAACAACGAGTGAGTAACAAAGGTATAATAAAGTGGTTATACAAATTACTGTGTCCATGTAGTGTCCATAATAATTAGGGTTAAGGCGCCTTGATAAATTACGGTATGCTAATCGAATAACTTATGGACAAATTAATCCTTTATGATTAAGAGAATAGGTACATACAAAACGTTAAGAAAAAGAAACTAACCACTCACCGACTAAAATGTATCTTAATTCAAAAATAACGGGATGATTTGAACGTACACTGCGAGGACTGGTTCGAGGTGGCGCAGGAAAGAAAAAAATGGAAAGACTTGGGGGAGGCCCCTCAGCAGTGGGTCACAATATAGGCTAGGGAAAAAAACTAAAATCTATACATATAAACATCAATTGCTGTTCGTTTAACGGATTTATCTTATCTTGGTTTCAAGACCAATGTTCGTTGAGGTCTAGGAAACGTTTAAAAAGGGGGAAAAAATCGAGTAATTGCCGGGCAAACCCTAAAAACAGCCCTTTTCTTTTTTCTATACAAAAGTTTAGGTCTTTTATTTATCGATTGGGATAGTACGAAGTCTGCCCGGTCAGTTAGTACTTAATAAAAATACGTATAGGTACTGTAATCTTTTAATCGTAACAATTTAAAAGGAAGCGACCACCCTGTCCAGTTCATCTTCTGTGAAGCACAGCAGCATGAAGCAGTAGACCCGGCGCCGGTCCACGTGGCTTTCGAACGACGGCGATATGTAGTACGAGTCCTCTTCCGGAGAGTACCGCTCGAGATCTATTCTGCATAACTAGGAAAACAGTGTTATTATATTTGTTTTTCCTACCCTATAGTGTCCCACAGCTGGGCAAAGGCCTCTCTTAAGTTCTTCTACGATTCTCTATCTTGGGCCACTTCTTAACAGTTTAAAAAATAAACAGTAACTAACAAAAAATAAATACATTTGATCTCTTACAATTTCCTACGAATTAAACTTTGTTCAGAACTGCATATTTGTATTTGCGTTACATTTAAAATACTTTCATATTTTTTGTACATAGTACGAAAATTATCTTTACAAAAGTCCTACTGGAGAAAGAAGTTTTATCAAATATTTCTAAATTGTAAAGCAATTCAAAACGCAAGAATTATCGTAATATAGAAATTAGTGTTCACATGATGTGACTGACATAATGCAATAAATATGACGGCACTAATCATAGTGTGCGATAATAGTCAGCTTATATATATGATCCGTGTCAGACGCAAGTATTATCAATACAATACCTCACCTATGACCTTTAACTCTATTTTACGTAAAACGAGAGTTAATTTTCGGATTTCGAAGTATTGAGTAATTATTTAACTGAAATATATTGCTTAATATCATAGTAAATGTTTGTTTAATAATAGCATACCTTTCTATCCTCTCTGTCATAACAGACAAGCTCCTCAAAATGGCTGTTCACTTTGGCTTTAGGATATTTGAAATAGCTTTTTAATTCTCCGTAACGACCTAGGTGCTGAAAACGTAAATTTGTAAATATTTTAGTACATTACCAGCTACTGTTTTTGTTAGAAGTCAATTTTAGGTTGCCTCAAAGATTTCAAGTTTTGATTAAAGAACTTTGTTTATTTCATGAGAATCTTTGTAATCAAAATTGCATTTATGAAATGCCATTTTGTCAATAGTTCATTACGATTGTTGCTACATTGGTCTTGTAATGCTAAACCACACTTCATACTAAGTACTTATACAATAGAATTAATTATAGAGAGCGTTTTGAGTCTTCCTTTGTTTTACATGAGATACATTTCATGGGGATCCTCAGGCCAAGAAACAACAGAAGGCCTACATTTTACCTCTTACTAGCTAAAATCGTCGTGACTATAAAAGTTAAACATTGTAAATCACTCCTAATTTAAGCATATACAATATACAGCGGTCCTCATCATAGTTCAAGTATATTTGACCCTGTGTCGTCCGCCAACTCAAGCACTCTAGTTCCATGTCATCATAGGTAAGACACTGTTATTATTGAACATTTATCATTGTCCGGTAAAGGCGGTAAACAAGATACTTACCTGTATTTGTCGTGTTCAGTTTTACATTTACAAGATCTTAACGTGTAAATGTAAAATTGTTCATGTTGTTAATGAATCGGAAATTGATGTTTAACAACATTTTGAATTAAGTATAAACATATTTTCACACAGACGTGAATAAATTAATTGGGAGAAGCGAGAAGACTATCTATTAAATCTAAGCATCTTTACCTCTGGATCCATAGAACCACTTTTTCTTATAGTATCTTGAGGGAACTCACTAGGAAAAATTCGCCTTAACTCAATATCTTCACTGAAACCATACATATTTGAAGTAAATTAATATGAATACTAACATACCAGAATTTAAACCTCAACTTTGTATCACTTACTATGTATAAACAACACTGTGGCATCTCCTGACCAGGCCGTATAAGATCTAAAAAAACAAAACAACATCACAATTATACTTTTTCATACCTATTTCGAGTTTCAAGGTCAGAGCTACTACAAACCACAAACTTACAACATATAAAGAAAAACAACTGTTTATTTTTAACATCTCGAAGGATGTTTTAGAAAGTATTGTAATTATGACACGTCCTACAAATATTTTGGTGCGAGGTACACGCGTTGGCTTGCGAAATAAACCATAAACTGCTCGATTGTTATGGGCCAGTTTTATGATATTGCACGCGGTAATATAATAAGAAAATTTTACAGACTGTACCGAATTTATTTAGGCAAACGTTTTCGTTTAAAACTTCTAATATGCACTTGCATTAAGAAGTAAATACAACATCGATTTTTAAATTTTTGAAGAGCCCTCTAAACCTTCACCTGAATGTTTTAGTTAAGCAAATAAATCCTCTTTGGTTCTCTCTCGACAAGTTGTTCAGCACCTTCGAATTGATAAGATCATCGGATATTGTGCCTTCAGCGGGCAATTATTTTGCTTGTACGGACGAATAAAATAAGAGGTACAAGGATACATTGTTGATAACCAACACGCGAGGGTGCTCGGCCTGTGTCCCGCCTTCTTTATTGTAGTGTTCTCATGATTTGCATTTTCAATTCAAAGAGTAGCCTTAAGTCACGATATTGTTAGTGTGAAATTGAGTAAGTGGTACAGTACTGTTTTTGTTGAAAGCAATTTCTTTTACCCAAGACCTGAAATCTCGGCGTAATAAATTATTCAATAGTACAGGCGTTATTTTGTAAAAAAAAGAAAAATAATGAATAAAAAATATAATTAATTTAATTTCAAAATAAAACTACTATTCTACAGACCCTATTAAATTATTCGTCTATCATTAAACCTCGTGTGATCGTCATTTACTCTTGGCTGGTAGCCATTTCTGTCCGCTACATATTTCATTGAGAAGGGTTTTCCATCGGGATCTATGTATCCGTACTCTCCTCGAACTACCAGCGAGCTACCATCAGGTCCTGGTACTAAGCCACCATCTTCTCTTCTGTAACTACCGTCAGATGTTTCATATCTGGAACAGGAAGATAAATATTGACACAAGGATTAAGAACAAGCTGTCTAATCAACGTAATCATAACGATCGCGATGTTGCGATTTAGAATCCGCCAAACCCACTTTTTTGCCGCTGATTGGTAGTGAAAGGACATGAGGAAACTTTTTAAATTGAATCGTAAATCATCAACCCACGTTCATATTAATAATACTCACTATTTCCATTTGTCACATAGTATTTTGCTTAGCAGTGTGTGAGTTACAGACCGTATTATTTTTATGGTAGGCGTTAGCAAAATATTTTAAGATGAACCTAAGTTACCGCATTTATTATTGTTATGCAAGGCGAAGATACTATAACCACATAATTTTACAACAAGATCTTTCCTAATATTTATAAATAGTAGCCACAATGTCAAGTCCTTTTTGACGCAACATACTTAGGCGGTTAGGCCCCTTGACGCTCAGTTTCATGGACACTGAACGCATAGTAAATAAAAACATCGAAAGATGACGTATTGATATGCAAATTATGTACTACAAGTTGATAATTAAATGATAATTAGTTGCATAAAAAACTAAGACGTAATATTTTTATGTACCGAGAAAAAACAACGTTAGTTTGAGGTGGTAACGAATACGACTATTATCAAAAATCATATGTCATATTATACATCTATCTATAATAATAATATTATTATCTGCTAATTTGAGTAGTTACTACAAAGGCCATGGTGAAGCTAACCGCTTTCATCGCTATAATGTGTTAATCAATACACATTATGTGTTTACGAAACAAATTACCGCATTTATGATAATAATGGGCTATTGGTACTACACAGCGAATATTTACGAAGTACAAAGTTAATTGTCCCTAAACAATTAACTACTTAATTCGCATAATATTTTAGGTTATTTTGGGTTAATAAAAAATGCAAATATATTTGTTTCGTAACATATAAATAAGAATTAAATGGATATGAAGACATTCGTTTTGAATATCAGTTTGTCGATTTCGTAATTGAAATGAAATGGTGTTCTAAGATGATGTTCTGAATCTACAGCAATATGTACATATCTATAGGTATATTGAAATCTTCACAAATTGAAATTCCTACAAAATGCATAGATTAGTGAATATCTAGTGTCTAGTGAGACTACTGCTAGACAGGTGATTGTGTCAAAATCGTTGTTTGTGGACACATACTCGCAACTTAATACTTAAATACATATATAAATAATTATATGTTTTTATAACTTGTTTTGATCGCCTATCGTCTTCTAGAGGGATCATAGTTTTTTATACTTATTGACACTTATTAGAGTGGACAGGTCTAGAGATTAGAAAAGCAAAATGTTAGACGGATACAAAAACTTATTCTAAAATTAACTGTCAAACCGGTTTCTTTAATTATGTGGCTGTTAGTTACGTATTAAATGATATCAAAATAATGTGCCTCCATTACAATATTTAAAATATCTGCTACCTAAGAAAGTTTTTAAGCTAATAATATGTATTGTACTATTTCTATCTAAATTATGTAAGAAAGATGAATGATTCGTAACTTTAAAGATTTTATTTTTAACTTTTACAACAAACTGGCACGAATCTTAACAAACACATCGAAAACAAACAACCATATTAGCGTAAATACTTTTTCCACTCAGCTACTTACTCAAAACTGTAGGACCCAAATCCATTATTGTTGTAGACGAACTTTTTAATTTGCGCTCCAAGGCAACTGGCCAATACTGTGACAAATACCATAGAGACGATAGGCAGGACGTGGAGATGAGCACCTTTTACCTGCGCAACAAAATACCATAATGTCAAGGGCAGCGGGTCAAGAGAACTACGGTCCTCATTATAATAATACCACAGATAATACTAGCTGCATAGTGCCGCCGGCGATCATTCATAATGATGAACAAGTGCCAAAGTGATTTTCTTTTTAATATCACGTGTTTGTGTATTAGTCAACTTGATACAGGTGTAGAAATTTGCGTTTTTGTTTGGTAATTGATACATTAAGTAGGAGAGTTAATCGTGCCGATATAAATAAGGTTAGGCAGTTCGGTTAATCCTGTCAAAAGGAATTAGGTACTTAAGTATAGAGTAAATGATATTGATAGATATAAACTGTGTCCCCTTTTTATTTATTTATACTGAAAACAAGCTTTAAACATTAGCTATAAAATGACATAACAGTTTTGAAAATCGTTTCCTCAGTCTTAGGTTAAAAGCTAATCACGTAGAAATATTTTTTTCGACGCAAAACTGAACAAAAATATCAAAATTCTACCAAATGTAACGACTATAATAGGTTTGACCATGAAATGGTTATAATTATGATTGAAGACTCGCTAAACTCTTAAACGTGTAATGCCCACGGATTAAAAGTTAATAAAATATAATCTACGTCCATTTGTAACAAAGTAAAACCGACATTCACAACTACTGAAATAAAAGAGTGAAATGTGGCGATAGCATTATAGTAATATTTCCGGGTAAAGCCCATCATATACGAAGCAACGCCACTTCCGTCCGAGTCAATTATAAGCTATGAGCTTTGTGACATTACGCGCTTGGAAACCAAAATCGTCAGATACGGGGACTTGAATTGCCTCGGCGTAAATGAGTAGGTACTAACTCAGCTCTAAATAGACAGATCGCATTTTAACTGCAATTTTACCGCAAATTGCAGTTCGAATGCAGTTTGAAGGTAGTTGACATAACTACAATAGAACTGCAAACCAACCGTTTGTCTGAAACCTAATTGCAACAGAGATTCGTTCTTGGGGAGGCACGGATTGTTTGATCTGTATGCAAACCAACCATGCACTTCTATTGTAGTGGTGTAAACTGCATCTGAACTGCCACTTATGTATGGATTGCAGTTGAAATGCGGTTGTCTAGAGCCAAACATAATTCACCTTTTACAAAAATAATTCGCTTAGCTACCAGTTAGTGGGTATTCGCAAAAGAATGAGCTTTAATACTGACCAATGACAATGAACTGATTTAAAAGTGCTTCGTACTCATCCGACCGCAATCGCCGGTAATTGTTACATGCGTTTGCGGTTAGATTAACGATGATTATATTACATTTGCAAAGCCAATTTCATGAAATAAGCCCTGGCAATGTGATTTTTGTAAGGGTTTAAAATTATTTTTATAATTACACGCGCTGAATTTTGTTATTTGCATAACGCGCTTTTTATATTATGCTTCTTATGAATTAAAAGTTGTGCTATTAGTAAATCATTATTTTGTATAAATAGCCGTAAAATCGTCATCACTAATCTGGCACATCATTAATTGTAAATTTTAGTATTATAATAAATAAAAAAGTCACTCCATTAAAGGAAAATGAAGGCACCATAATCAAATTAGGCATTGATTTACCATTGGAAAACGAGTAGCAATAGAAATTAGTTTCTTAATTTTTCCACTTCTAATTTCCACACATGCTTTGCGTCAATTGGAGCAATTTATTTACATATATTATGAGCAATATTTAATTATTTTGGCTATTAAATTTACTTTATTACATTTACGCCTTATCGATAAGAAAGTGACAGATTTAGGTGAGATTATATTAGTATTACAACAATAAACAACTTACGCGGCCTTTACGACTTTACGTTGTTATTATTTATTAGCGCCTTGTGAAATGACAAGTACAACCAGTTTTCTCGTACTTGTGAAAGTAATTAGAAAATTAAATATTATAGCAATTGACGTCATATGTAATGTTAGATTAGAGGCTATTAAGTTAATCAAATTAGAAACGTGTTTTGTTAATAGTTATCACATATCGTAGTATCATAATTATTTCGTATATTGTCTGTAGGCGGTGTCAAATAGTGTTTCACTTATTTTGTATAGTGATTTTAATAGCAGATTGATATTTATTGCAGCAGGGACGAAGAAATATTTAAAACTTTTCATGATATAGCTAAACTTGGACGCTATAAAATAAAGGTACTGCTGACATCTTCGTTAGTGTGGGTCCATCAGTTTCTCAATCCCTTTAAGTAGGATTTATTGATGAAGATTCTCAAGTTTTCGAAACTCAAATATCAAAATGTCTATGGGTTTTATATTACGACCCATTACGTAATACGTTTTAACCTATTAACATATATGAAACTTGTTTTCTGCTTACCATATTGGGCGCGTTCTTCATCAGAGCGAATCTAAGTTGACTGTGACTTGGAGACAACTGCCCACACTTTATATCCAGTTCCTCAAGAATGTGATGTCTGGACTTCATTCCGTAGGACAATGCCACGTCAAGGACTTAAGGAGTCATTGACTCTAGCATTATTACGCAAACGTGGGAAGGATTCGCCGACTGACAATGTGTCAGCTACACCACTTAATTATTTACTCCTGTTTTATCGGATTGTATTGGAGTGGCAGCCAGCAATATTATTACATGTACTTAAGACTTCTATATTTAATAGAATAGTGAGACGGTTAAATTGGTCTGGAGAGTGGCTACTAAGCACTTTTTACATAACTAATGTGCAACCTTTTGATATTTCTGCATGCTAATGCTCTTAGCTGTACCTTCAGGCCCTACCCTTGTAGGTTATAAAAATGCGAGGGATTAAATTAGTATTCTGCCACTCACGAGTAGAAAGGATAACTAAATAAAATGATCATTGCTTTAGCACTAAGTTTAGAAAATAAATCCTTCCATCATGTATAATTATACCTTGCAGCATAATTGACGGAAGTCTTTTCTCCTTACCGTACCGTTTGAGATTCCTTTTGACAGGTTGCTGTGTCCACGTTGTGATTGTGTATCAGTGTAACAATAAAAAAAACACGCAAAATGAGAGACAATAAACTTAATACAAGACCTTGAACTTTACAAAATATTTAATGTATTAATAACATAAATCATAGGATATTTTTTAATTGGTAACATGGTAATCAATACATTAAAATAGAGTGTTAATATTTTTATTACAGATGCTATTTCGGTAAATATAATTATTAAGGTATAAGTATTAAAGGAGCCGATCAACTAAAGATTTTAACTACCCATAAAAAGTTTCAAAGAAAATAGTGAATAAATAACTGGGACTATAAAGTGCCTTTCAACAGTTAAATATTTAAAATTGACTATAGTTAACTGTTTCTTGCTGCGGATAACTGAGTAATCCTGGAGCAATAAAATGTAAACTACTGTAGTTATAACGTTTTATTTTTGATCTCACGCGGTTTAAGAAGAGTTATTCATATAAATGTTCCTTGCCATTCAGGTCTTTAATGATCAGCTTTAAATGCAACTGTACATAGATTTTTATAAGTCTACAATTTATTTGATTTAAACTGTCCTGCAGGGTGGTTGACTTAACGAAGATTCTTATTTATCGTCTTAAAACGATAAATATATGAAACGTGTTTAAACAGACGCCTGTCATATTTAAGATATTGCTCCCGTGTACGAATAAGAACTAATTTCTCAGGAAGTCAATACTAGAAAAAAAATCTTGTACAATATTATCACCAGGCTGAACAAACCCTCAAAGTCGCACAGAGCATGCATGAGCGATTCCGCTTTATCTGGGTTATGCAATAGAAATGGCCCGGGGTGATTTTAGTTCAACATATCCGCACGCCGTGCAACCGGCGTGGGTTCAGTGACTAATAAGTTCAGTGTCATCCAGGATGTACAAAATAAAACCGGGAAGTGCGAGTCGGACTCGCGCACGAAGGGTTCCGTGCTATCATTTATAATAGAAAATTACGTTTGTTGTATGGGGGCATTAATATGTTTTTTATTTTTAGTATTTGTTGTTGAAATACAGCCTGGAGACAGACAGACAGCGGAGCTTAGTAATAGGGCTCCGTTTCACCCTTTGGGTACGGTACGTACCTAAACCATTACTTTCTCGGAAAAAATGTTGTCTCAGAGGATTTTAGAATATGGCCGAGTTTTGTTAAAAAAATTGATTTTATTTATTCATAACATAACTTTGTTTTTAGATGACCTCAGTTTACGGAACTGAAGATACGCGCGTTACAATTTTAACTAAAAAACTAAACCTCGATAATTTGATTGCTCGTTGGTTCAGATAAATAAATGGAACGAATTTTAAATAGGTTCCTGAATAGAAAAAAAAGATGTTCTGCTTGATTTACATACCTGCCTAATTGGTTTAGTTTATAATAATATTATCTCGCGACTTATTTTTACCATGACGTAGGTACTAAATAATTATTAGTTTACTTTTCAGATTCTGCTGTAGTCAACTTTTACATAGACTTATTTCTGTAGATCCATATCCTGGTAAAACCTGATTTTTTCATTAATATTTCAGTTTAATTTTCAGAAAGCAACACTTTTTTACATTTATTTATTGTTGTATTTTGTTTTTGTAAATAACGTAGGTATACAAATAAATGAAAGCATACGACAGTATTTTTTATTTATTGAAGCTGTTTCACCAGCAGTATCTGACCCGTATTTTACTTTTATCAGCGTCTGAGTAGGAGTAAGAACCCTTGACCACCATATTCGTCGTCTTCTCCGACATTGAACACATATCCAGTTTCTCCACGAGTTATGCCATTGGAAGCCACAGCTGCAATCATGCTCAAAGTTACAAAAGCATGAATAATGTTCCACGCGTGTATTGGTAGATATGTTAATTTTAATTGCTCAGTTTTAAACAAATAATAAACTATGCCAGTTTCTTAACTTGCATGACAATAGCTGAAAGATTTAAACGCAGTATGACAATCGTTTTGTAAAATGCTGAATCATGTTCAACTGAATTCTTGCCCAACGTTTATAAATATTTTGCACCAATACTGGTACTTGGTTCTGTAATCCTGATTGAGAACCACAAATCTGACCGTATTTTGTATTTTTTAGGATGCGCTGAAGACTCGCCACTTGTGTTTAATAAAACTGGATAAAAGTAAGCGATGTCTACTTGCACTGACATAAGTAAAGTGAGTGAAGAGATTGATGTGATTTGATAGTTGCCGAAATTTTCAGATTGACACAATCGGTCTTGGTATTTTGTATGTTACACGGGAAATGCCGTTCTCTGTACAAATTTAATAGGACTCTCGATAGTTCAGAATCTATCTCACTAATCAGTTCTCTATCTGAAGGAAACTTATGCAAATCAGATTTTTTATTTAATTGAAACCGTATGTTTTAGGTACAACATAATGTGGTTGAAAATGCTTTTTAAATAATGAAACTAGTTCAATAGCAGTTATTTTTGTTTCAAAAGCAGCTTCTACTCTAAATATTAATAATGCATTTTTTTAACTGTTATTGATAGACAGTTCTATAACTTAGTAGTAAAACTATTTTAGTAATATGCAGATGTATTTTTAATTCAAATTAGTTTATGATCTTGACCTTATAAAACTCATAAATCATAATAGGCTATTTTTCCATTAAAATTTATTATAAATACGATGTTCCTTCGCATTAATTATTGGATCGTCGGAATTTTTGTTTCTTCTGCCTTTTTTTTCGTGGGAAATCATCAAATGTCCCCGTCCGCTGTGGGTGCAGCGGGAGGGAGTGTCAGACTTTTCCTTACTAAAACCTACTTTGTTCCTTCTGGAGCCCTTTGGGTGCCGGGGTCGCGGTAACTCTCACGAACATCCCGCAGCCCCGGCAGTTGTTTTTTTGCCTCCGAATGAGTTCATAAGCTCTGTCAGAATGCGCTTAAACTAAGACCATAGCTATATAAAACCTCGAATGTAATATTATAAGTGAACTGTTTAAGCAATTTTTATAAAATTTGATGCGCGGATAGTTTGAACTAATTGATGTAGGACTTTGACTACGTTATAATTGCAGTAAAAAACTGGGCAACATTGAGGCGAGTATTGGCAAATACCAAAATGTCGGCTACTTTTAAACTATGATTAGAAATATGATACTAACTAACAAAAACTTACTTTCGAAATTATCGTAACCAAGAAAAATTTGGAATACAGAAAAAACAGATTATCTTATTCTTCAATAAATTATCTTCGTTTTTTTTTTAACTTATTGATCTAAATTAACATTAGGTAGGTACATAATTTTAGTTCTAAGTTAACAAATTTGATATGGTTTCCTTTTATCTAACACTTGCGATCTTTATTTTCCCAGCAAAGTTGCTACTACGTGTGGTTGGAAGTTTCGATCACGATTCTGATGACAAACAAGAAAAAAACTCAAATTAGAAAAATATTAAAAATTACTCAAATTTAAATTTAATGTTCAAAATGCATAATTTCTGTTGCAGCTACGTTTACTTCAACCGTTTTACTGGCACAGTAAGCAAAGAAAAAAACAATAATGCGATATTAATATTTATTGGATAAAGTTCTTATTTTCCTAGGAGAGATGCCACAACATTTGCAGATAGACTTGGGGGCGCCGGTGCAGGGAAAGGCTGAAAGTTTTAAAGGCAACCTGTTGATAAATGTTCTTAAAACCTTATTTCATTAAAAAGATAAACTTAACTACGATATAATACTTACAAAGATTTACAGTCTCGTTTTAAAAGTCGAAAAAGAGCTTTTAGATTTCGCGGCTTAATTTTTTCAAATGATTTTCTAGTAATTTCAAAAACTGTTAAATGAGGACAACACAGACAGTTCCTAAGAAGCCAGACATCTTTAATAAAAAGCTTTCATTCTCAATAAATATAACCAAGTTTTATTAATTTGTTTTTACTTTTACATCAAATCTTATACACCTAAGCAACACCAGATAAATAACAAAAAGCTCAAAATGTGTGATTATAATATTCACAATATTATTCGTTTACTTTTATCACAACAAAGTTAATTTATTATCCTAGTAATGAAGCAACAACTCCTGCTGGAAGACCTGTCTGAAAACGAAACAATTATTCAAATATTTTAACACCTATTCTCTAAAAATATTTCAGCATATTAAGTTAAAAAAAAAACCAATGAAGGGTACGCATTTCGCTAGTAACCACGACTATCTCTTGTAAATGGTAAAAAATATACTAAAGAGTCATTTGAAAGAAACAAAAGCAGTTGTCAATGTTGAGAATATACCGGTATCACAAGCGTGGCCTGCGTGGCTCTTGCACTGTACAATTTGTACATCTCGACCTCGTTGAAATATTGAAGAGGTTTTAAGGTATTTGAAGCTAGACGGCCTCTAATAACATTGAACTCTATAAATAATCCAATGTTGGATATAAACATTGTTTCAATCAAGTAAATATATACAAGAACAGAATAGACAAAGTTGAGAACAAAATAGAAGGTGCTGGACATGAATGTGGGTGGATATAGGGGAAGAGGACGACCAAAAAACGATGGATGCATTGTGTGAAAGATGATAATAATATGGCTGCAAAGAGTGTGACTTGCGAAATGACGTCAGATAGGAACGTGCGGAAGAAAAGGACATGCTGCGGCGACCCCAAATAATAATAGAGATAAGGGCTGGGGAATGACGTGAGTAGACAAAAGTTCTTCAACTTAAGTAGTTACTTACCAGTGGTGTGTCAATCTTGTAACCATTTTCATCAGCGGAATAGAAGACGGCGACTTGTTTCCCGTCAGTGTCCGTGTACGTATATGATCCTGAGACTGCGATGTGCTCATTTTCCTGCCCGGCATTGACTAAGTTCCCGGTTTCTGTACGAGTTATGCCGTTGGATGTCTCGTAGCTGAAATTAACAATTATAAAATGAGAAATACATTAACATTAATTACTATAAGATTGAATTTAGAAAGAACATTTCATTTTACAGTATAAAAATAACATTGAATTATTCTTTGAATCTTTACTTGAAAAATTCATTGTTTGATTTTATTGTTAACAATGAAACTGTGTTTTGATTATGCAATTGTCGTACAATGTGATTGATTTTCCTATGCGGTGCATTCAAACAGAAAGAACCATCTTAAATTCTAAGCTTATTTTTCATTGTACCTGAATCTGTAACTCCCATCAGGATCAATAGTGCTGTCGTAAGAAAGGATGCGCGCTTGAGACTCATCGGGTAGCGCAAGACCAGCAGTCAGTGACACAACTGCGCACGCGACGACCACTATACGATACATGGTGAACCTTGAACCACAACACATCAGTTAAACCTCAAACTTCATAAAAATTAAAAGTTAACGCACAATATTGATATTTTTTTACCTGTTTAGTTTAACGCTCAAAGATTTTCAAATGCTGCGCCTTAGAAGCCGTCTTCTTTTATATACCGCTTCGAAACTAATTATAGCACGATTTGGTCTTGTAAATGTGTTTTTTATAAGTTCACTATACGCATTAGGGATGTTCTTCATTTTGGTTGTAATTCAAATAATATTGTTTGTGCTTTACCCGATATTATATTCCAAATAAAAATATATTGGTTTAGAACAGTTTTGACGCAAATTTAAGTAAGTTAGACATTGCTTTGTTTTAAAATAACCTTTAAAAATTACGTAACATCAAAAACAAAGATTTATCGATGTTTTTTTAGATCGCGAACATCACTAAATCATTAATATTTTTTATCGTTTAAGCTGCATTGAGATTGAATTTTTAAGGTCGGATTAAAAAAAACATTAAATTACTAAAGTGTGTGAATTGA
The DNA here is from genome assembly GCA_941860345.1 of Chrysodeixis includens. Taxonomy (NCBI): domain Eukaryota; kingdom Metazoa; phylum Arthropoda; class Insecta; order Lepidoptera; family Noctuidae; genus Chrysodeixis; species Chrysodeixis includens. The sequence continues at coordinate 7,171,283 of OW796098.1, read as the reverse complement.
ACTTCCACATCTTGCTTATCTATAACTTAATCGTTTCCAAACATAAATTCTATTAAATATTTTAAATTATTACTTTACAATGTAGCTGCAAGAGTGAGTCAGCTAACTATTTACCTAATTATGTACTTCAAGGCACTGCCTGCACGGATAGCAGAGTGGTATAGGTTACTAAAACAATGACCACTTTGCGTAAAGTGCTGTGGGTTCAATCCCCGCACAGAATCAACACATAACCTGTGTGAATGGAAGTGAATCGTCTCGCGACACAATTATTGAACTCAAGGCAATAATCATGAAATGACATGGATCTAAATTAGACCACGTGAAAAAAGCTGTGCAATCCTTTTATGTAAACAAATATAATATCACTAAAGTATGTAAAAAATTGCAAGGAAGGTACTGGATTTGAATGTGGATGGATATAGGGCAAGAGGACGACCAAAGAAATTCGACGGATGGATTGTGTGAAAGTTATATAGATAGGAACGTATGGAAGAAGACGACATGCTGCGCCGACCCCAAATAATAATTGGGATAAGGGCGAGAAATGATGATGTATGTAAAAAAAATTAAGAACGAAGATAAAAATGAATAGTAATTACTATAGACACAATAAGGCTTACAGCCACAAATAATTACGTAACAGTTTAGTAAAGTTCAGGTGTCGTTGTTTAACGGGATGTCCAACAATTGATTTATGATGTGTCACATAATGATGGTGCAAGCCACGTCACGTATTGTTCAGCCATACAGTCATAGTTATGTAAGTTGACAGATGAGACGGCGGACCAAAGGTAACTGGCCCATCGGCGTCGGTGAATGCGTCCCATGATTGGATTACATGCCAGTATTTCACACAGCTCGTTTTATAAAGGGTATCAATTATTGTGTACTGTGATTATGTTGTCTGCATCATTTGATCTAAGCTATTTCATGTGGCGTCGGGTATTAGGGTCATGTATTGGTACTGTAGCGTGGGTTACGAGATGTGTTGAAAATGTATGATTCGAATTCGATTCACTAATTAATTGCAAATGTTACTTATACCTTTTTGCGTGATTATTTTATAATAGAGCAGTTCTTTTATGTAGGTATTTGTTAACAAATGGGAAAACTTTCACATTTAAGGTGCAAATTACAGTTTTGTTATCCCTGTCTCGAGAGAGAGAGTCTGACGAACAAAATAAAAATAATGTCGTTTGATCTAGTGTACTACAACCCCATCTAATTTGGTGCAGCGCATAGTCCTACAAATCTCAAAAATGTGGCTGCGCATAGTCCTGTAAAATTAAAGTCAGAAAAATAAAAAAACATACAGCGAATAGTAACAAAACTTAAAAGAACGACATTTTGTGATATAGGCAAAATTAAATTATTTATATTCATTAGTTAAAAATAGTTTTAAGAGTGAGGTAAATCAATTGCTTAGTAAATTTATTTTTATCATAGTTATAGTAAAATATTAGCTTCAAATGCTCCTGCCGAAAATTGAAAGCTCCATCTACCGGTGTTCGTTCAGAACCGGTCGTAGTGCGGTCTCTGCTCATTGATTTTTATCTCTACATCACAACCATGACCCCGTTTTACGAGAACTTGTTACATACGAATTTCTTCAACGAAACATAGATGGCTCTGAATACAATGACTTTAAAACTTAGGCAGTGCTTGAAAAAGTAGTATTTAATTTAGAGAGCCAGAATTCTAAGCTCTGTACCCAGCGAATGTTTTGAACCAGTGAATGGGTAATTAATACTCAATACAATCCAATCTTTTTGTTTAAATATAAAACCAACAGAGTTTTAGCTGTTGTGATTTGTTTGAAGATCTCAAGATCTTTTCGAGAACAATATATACGCGCTAAAATTATATCTTTTGAATTGATTTTAGTTTATACTGCCATATCCAAAAATAAACAAAGGAATAACTTTATTTAAATTTAATTTAATTTGGTAATAAAGGAAATGTAACTTTTATAGTATACATTTTATTTATTCTCCTACTATCAATACGTGGCCCATTGCTATAGACGCCTTACATAACACAAAAACACACACGAAACAATAATAAAAAAAAAACCTACATTTAAAATAAAAAGACTCGATGCATAGTTGAATTCAAAACTTGTAACAAACAAACAATGTCTCTACTATAATATCGTATTTTGGGACTCACATTCTTATCCATTCGTAAGTCTGCAAATAGTAACTCTACCGTTATCTCAGGTCAATTATTTAATGAACAAGGTAAACACATAATAGATACCGATAAAGCTTTACGTGTCCATCATTTTATAAAATTACCTTGTCGTGCGCATCTAAGTAATGTTACCATTAAATAAATAACCGTGTAATTATGGATTTCAATGAGCACAAATAAGTTAACTTGTCTAAATTTGATGTTAATAAGGCCGGCCATTATTCAAACAATATTACTTACAAGATACAAGAAGATTGAGGGAGACGGCGCGATACTTGGCCTATAGTGGCATCTCGCTTTCGCACCTGCAAGTCATATTTTTCGTTTGAAAGAAGTGATTGTAAGCCCTAAGACTTTTAACCTTTAATATGTATTAAAATACAGCACTTTGTTAACTGAACACCTTTTGCTGCATTTAGATTTGTAAAATGCATTAACAATTTATGTTTACAATAGTTCTATTATTAATTAACTGTCTGATGCAACTTTAAATGGAAATATATATTTGTTTTGTAGAGCTTTATGTCAGTGTTGGTAGATGACTCTACGTAACATGATCCTACCCAGTGATAATAAATGTGGTTAACGTGAGTTGGAAACTGTATTTTTTTAATGTTTTTCTTCTATTGTAGATTATTGCGGTAGATAATTAACAGTAAGAAAAAAAACTATCTTCAAAAAAATAAATTAAATAGCATTATTATCTGAAGACCAAAAAAATATTAAGTATTATCCCGGGTCAGTACCAACTTAACTGAATGGAGTCGGTGTCAAACCCTGAAAAAAAAATCAATTTTCTAACTCTACACAGGGGAATGGATCTACAAGAAAAATTAGCGCCGCACCGATACTTTTTTTTTCTAGCTTGTAGTGTCGCACAGTCGGGCAAAACTGTCTCTCAAGTCCTATTGGTCAAATATCCACTACTGAATAATTGTGTATTTTGTAAAGTTTATTTTAAATGCGCACAATGAGGTGCCACTGGTAACAGATTGCTTTTTGTGAGCAAGGATAACTTCCTATGCAAAGCAAAAGCATTACAACATATTAATAATTTGAATCCCATATATTTACCGTCTGTCACAATGTAAAATAAACACGAATAATTCATTGGTCAACTGTAGGCCGGGATTACAGTGATATATTGTTTAGTGATTAATGTGACAGCAACAATATGACTGGTATAATACTTATGTAAGTTGCGGTCAAAGCTTTTGCTAGTCTTTGCAATGGAAGAGACTTTCTTGGTTATTAGATTGCAGTATGGCTAATTTGATAAGCTTAGTCTGCACGAATAGCCGGGTAGTATATAGTTTACAACCCAAAACTCATTGTGCGCGATGTCAAATACTGTTTTCAGTCTGGGTGTCTAGGTAAATTGCAAATGAAAACTATTTTGTAAGTACTGTCTTATGTATTTCAGTAATCTATGAGACAGAGATTTGAAATGGGACCAGCCTACTTAAGTAGGTAACTATAAAAGGTAGGATAAATGAGGAGGAATATAGATTCCAAAGAAGGCAATACAATTTTAAGTAGGTATGCTTTTCTTCAACAGTATGGTTATAGAACGTAATATTGAAAGGAAAGGTGTAAATCAGGTAACTAACAAGTGATAAATAGTCTAAGCAGATGACACAAACAGGATATGTAGCATTTACAATCTAAAATCTATAGTGAAGGTGTGAATCGTTACGTATCTAGAAGCCAGAAATGCTAAAATTTGATATGAACTGAAACCATTTGATAATAATATATGGATTATAATCCTATGCATATAGTGAGAGATGCAGCTTAATGGAATGCATTGGGTTCATCAAGTTGTTTAGCATACATGATAAGTGTGTGGGCCGACCTAATGACCCATGTAGCAAGCATACAAATGTATCAAGTTTGTAATTTAATAGATTATTTTCTTAAGTAGCCATTTAATTTTATTACGCCTATATATTTGTATTATGTATTCAGTTAAAGTGTAAAGTGTACGATGATCATTATTGCCCATGAATTATAATATTTTACATGTATCTAGGTATTTGACGCAGAATAGTAATTATCTTAAGCGTGATTGAAATAAATTGGTAATTATGTTATTTAATCCTAAAATATATCCTACACCTTTTTTATTATGATTATTACATAACCAAAAAGTTTATAATTTTATGTATAGCAACTCCTACATCTTTTTTTTTCTAAATTTAGGAAGCTCTACCATTTTTAGGGGGTAAAAAAAACAATGAAGTTACATAAAACTTTTTTTACTTATCGATGTTGGTTCTTATAAAAAATAAATCACAGTAGTAACAATCGTTATAGATACTTATCCTACGTGTACATCTTAACTATATGGTGATAGGTACAGTTGCGCGGTGAGTATCTCTCGATGGCGTTAGGTTTTGTTTAGCCGCGGAAGCCCTGGGGGAAGCCTTGCTGCTGGAAGCCTTGCTGCTGGTACTGGGGCTGCTGGGGCTGCTGGGGCCTGGAGTCGATGTAGGCGAGGGCGCGGAGGATGGCCTCGGGGGTGGGGGGAGGAGTGGGGAGGTGAGCACCCTCGGCACGGAAACCTGGAAACAAATGATTCGTTAGTCGTGACATTTGATGTTAGTGATCGATTCAGTCAAACAAATCAGCCTTAGGTGTTTTGACATTTTGACAATTGCGACCTTTCAATGAGAGCCTAATGAGGTCTTTTCAGATTGTCAAAGAGTGTATTAGTACACCTAAACATTGTCAGTTTTATTCTCACCTAGATGCTAACACTAGGCAGAATATTCAAATTTAATAGACTTGATATGAGAGCTACATCAGCTAGGTGTTGGCGTAAGATTATAAGCACATCATTATGTGTTTAGCATAGTTTCTCTTTGCATCATAGTTAACAGCCTATTAAATGTTCCAGTTTTGAACACTATGCGAAATCGAGATCATTTTAAATCTTATTGAGGTTAATGTAATAGATGAGATGGCCACCGATTATACTCCAATTATCTTTCGTATATCATCTCTTAATAGTTTTTATTTTTAAACTGTACATAGAAGTTTAAATTACTTTTATTTCAAAGGTAGAGGACGATAAATACTTCGAGTTTCGAAATCAGTATAGATGGTGACCTGCGTAATTATTCTGAGACAATAAAAAGTACCATATTGAGAATCTTGGCACCTTAAGATTCCAATTAATATCATAAACTGCAGATGTCTTAAAGTAAAATTAAATGTAAATAAAAGAACTTGCTGACATTTAATGTTTTGTGACAAGTTTTGTAAAATTAACATTTAACCATTTTCCCATAAAAAGCATACTGAGAAAATTCTTAAAGTTATTTGAAAGGCTTTTGAGACATTGAGTTTGTACACAGAACCTCCTTTTTATTTGTATACATACCGTTCTCGTCAGCGATGTAGGAGACGGAGATGGGGATGCCCTCGGGGGAGCTGTAAGCGAAGGAGCCCTGGGCGACCTGGGCTTCAGCGTCCTTCACACCGGCGTTCTTCAGGTAGCCCTGTTCCTGAGCGGCGATGCCATTGCCGGTCTCGTAGCTAGAAATAGAGGACAAATTAGAATCGATTCCAAAAACAAAAAGTTTATAGATGTATTTTTGGAGGAATATTAAAACTCTTTGCAACATGCATAGCTGGTCGGTCAGTATGGAATTGACAATCGAAAACCATTTAAGAAATTAAAAAATAATTTATGAAGAGTGGCATAAATCAATCCTAGAATCGCTTAGCCCAAAGCGTTGAAACATGAAAATATCAAATATAATGACGTGTTTCGGCAAAACGTTTTCAGGTCATGCCATCATAGCGCATTGTCAATCTTACTCTTGGGAATGTTGTGTTTGCTCTACAAGTTTATTGTGACAACATTCTGACATGTTTTGGCATGGCAATATGAATTTGCGAAAACTAGTATGTCTGACCTATATCATAAATCTAAGACTAGATAGGCAGTTGATAGATCCGTAATGAGCTGGAACATTCTTGCCTTTTTTTGTAAAACAAAAACCAGTTTGTTGACCAAAAGAAACTGTACTGTAAATCTCATCAATCAAAATTGATAGATGATCCCCTGACATATTGTGTTACTAATAAAGTCTTGCAAGAACATGCACAACATGCAGGTGAATCACAAATATCAATGTGCTCATGTACAACACCTGGGCCAATTTGTTGCGTAATCAGGGCTTGGCTGTGAACGCTTGCAAAGACGACTCCCACAAATTCTACGTTTAATTCACTTGACACTGAAGGAATGCCCGTTTATGATGTCATTCTTGCCTCCCTATTGCTTCACATTGACTGATATGGATCCATATGTTAATCACTTTACTGTCGATATTTTTGAGAGAGTGTTGAAATGGCAATGCCCGTTAACCTTTAGGATTCAACTTAATAAATTCATAATTATATAAACTTATTATTTAAATGGTCATTGATTTATCAATTTTATTTCGAGTAAACTAGATTTGAAGAAATACAGATATTGACCGCCATACCAAAGAATATTTTTTTCCCACGTATGTGCTTGACTTGGTAGTTCATGACTAATTTTGTGACTGCCATGAATCTTTATGTCAGATTAATACAACGTTTATTTGTAATTATTATTTGAAATCTGCAAGCACCATAAATCAAAAGTTTTGGGGTGATAAAGGGAAAGGTGAGGTTTTTTATGAAAAGGTTGTTGTATTCAGCCTAAACGCAGGCTTTGACTGCGTCACCGGGTTATGGAAAAGTGAGGAAAGTACCTGTATTGGTAGGAGCCATCAGGGTTAATCTCCTGGGTTTGCTTGAGGATGGGGATCTCCTGGCCTTGGTACTGCTGCTGCTGGTACTGGTTGAACTGGGGGGCGGCGAACGCCACGGCGACGAGAGCGGACAAAACAATGAACTGTTGGAAAAATAAAACAATGTTATCGTACGTTTTTTGTCTTGTTTAACGCATTGCCCTGGCGGTAACTGTTGTCGAGATATGCAACTAATTACGTTGATAAAATAGCTGAATAACAATTTGACACTTAGTACGTAGTGTGATATTATTTTGTTTACGAGTCTAAATCTAGAAGAATAGTTTAGTTAGTTTTACGTATAAATCGGCGGCAAAAAGATAGAAATTTTTAAATGCCTTTGCTCTCTGGGATTTAAAATTCCCGTAAAAATACCTCGGCGCTTACAAAATGCAGAAGATTGGACGTTACAACAGTTAAGTTTATTTACATTTTTATGTTCGAATATAAGAAACACTAGTTTTGATGAGTTTTGTAATAAACGGTCTAACAGGGTGAGAGTTTACCGTTTTCGTCAGAATAGTTTATGTTGCCTTGACGAGTTAGGCTGCGGAGAATTTAAATAAGTAATTAATAATGATAGATGACCATTTTAATCGTCATAAACAATATTTTATAGATTTCATATTACACTCCGCGTCACATATTTTCTTTAAGAAATAGATATTTATGCAACTGTTTAGCCAAAGGACTAATATTAAAATGATTTTTATTGTTAAAAAACCGACATAAAAATGTATGCGAATTTTTGAGTAATTTTATGTAAAATTGTACTGATTAGATATTTACTTTAAATCGTTTTATAATTTTTTAGGTTTAGGGAAAGTTTTTATGGCTTTTTTAAAGAAAAGGCAAACATTGCAAAGGATTAAAGGGTACAACCGAGTATTTTTTAGTTTACCAACTATGAGAATAAAACTGTATTTCCGACAGTTTTCAATTATGTTCCTTTGATTGGCATTTAAAGGACTTCTTTGTCAAAATTATATTTCGCTATTATTTGTTTGGGTGAAATAAAATTATTAACATTTATTGTTTTACGCTTTGAATATAAATAAAAGAGAATAAAATGAAAATATATTTAAAATTAAGTTCAGTAATTGTAGTTTTGTACCTAATTTCAGAAAAACCCCGATAAAAATGACCCATAAAATATTACTCTTAGGTCACTTACCGATTTCATTTTGGTGGTTTTATAGAATGTGGGTTGATGTGCAGGTGATGATCTGCGGTGGATGTGTGTGGCTGGAATGATTATTGAGATCGACCGCCGCTGCTTTTATACGGACCGGCTCCGCGCCTCGTGAAATTGGAGTACGCGGGCGCAACGCAGGCTTCTACGGACACTTCAAAGCGCGTAGCCGCCCGCCCTCACATGCGTTGACCGCTCTATCCTATTCAACGCACACATTATTGGATTATTAATGATCTGTTAATTTTATTATTGTACCCCTTTTATTACAAGACTTGTGATGAAAGGGGTAATTGACAGTTTCCGTATTTTAATTCAAATCATTGTTTTGTTCAAACTTTTAGATCTTAGAGATATTTTTTTGACAACCATGGTATCATATTTTTAGATAGGTCAAGAATAACTACTTAATTAATACTTTGCTACTGGTTTATGTTAAATTAATCAGCGGTATGTAGGTGTTAATTCATCATTGACATTTAACGTAGCAAGTCAAAAATTCAATTCAAATCATTAAAATTAGCACATCTGTGAATGTTTTAACTAATTTAATTTTCTACTGAATTAGCATGCTTAAACTGGAAACGGCTACTTAGTTTTATTATAGTGTGTTTGGGATATGATAGTAATAAAAGTAATGGTTATTTTGCTTACCATAGTATCAACTTCATAATGAATGTAGGAATAAATAGATGCAAAGTAATCATTTAAGAGTTATCAAAATCCAATCTACTTTTATCTTTAACATACTATTACTTACTTTTGCTTTGTAGACTTTTTTGGACACTGAGTTTGCATACACCATTTTATTCAGAACTAGTTTTATCTAACAAGGACTGGCACTCAAAAATGTGAAGTAAAAAAACCTTTTTGCTGGCGTACCATGAGATGATAGATAGTCTTCAAACCCGACAGACATGTTTTAGGAAACCATTGTCTAGCTGTGATATATCTTCGCGATTGTCAGTTATTTATTTTGTATTCTTTGCCTCGCTTGTACAGGAGCGTCTACTGCTAGTAATAAAATGCTAAAGTAATGTTTGGTAAGGTGTGTAGAAATATAACTTAATGAGAAATCTTAATTGTTCGTTTGCTAGTAAAATACTATTAGTTAATAGTTTAGAATAAGAAAAGTTTGTAGGCATAGGAGTGGTAGTTGCAGGCGTAGGATTGTTGTTAGGTCATTGTTGGCAGATTCATATTCGAAAAAATCTCAAGACTTGTATCACTCTACATAAGAGAGAGACGTTTTTTTAAACCTGCCGTTTATGCCCGCCAGAATCCTTACAAAATACAACATTGTAAACTTGTTTAAATTAAGGATTACAACAAAAATTACAACCTGTAGACTCTATAATACTTTAGCAACGTTTACCCTTTTATATAAAAGCCTTAGTTAGCTACTTAGGAAGATAATTGTCCCGACTCTTAAAGGTTCCTAATAAGTATTGAATACTTTACACAACATCACTTCAATTGTCATGTAATTTTAGTATACTGAACACAAAACCACGTAAATATCAAATTAATTGAAAGTCTTAATTGGTTATTGAAATGATAAACCCAAAACTAATATGTCATTTGTTTTTATAGCGTAGTGATCAAATCTATAAGGATAGTCCCTCACCAATTGTTTCGGTCAACTGTCGAAGGAAAAAACCTCATTATTTTGAATATAGGCGTGTTGGTACCTTGGATGGTGTCCACTTAATCTTACAATACGTGTGGTCCGACACGCACATGACATATATTTTTTATCTGTGTAAAGAAGATTTTGAGACATGTTTATGAGTCTGCGCGGTTGTGTTCGAGTTCATATTTTGACCGTGAGCTACTAATGAGGCAGGAGGTTCGTAAGAGCTATAAATATTCGTTTCGATAAAGTCTCGAACTAGTCCATCTGTAACATAGAATGCAGCATGAGGCTAAGGTGTGCGTTTACTAAAATATTGTACCTGACTTAATTTCTAATTTAATTACAGTTTCAAACGCCTTTAAGTATTATTTATTTAAAGGATCTTCTAATTTTGTCAGCACACAAGTATCATAGATGTTTGTCCTGCACCCAGCCAAAAAATTATGTACGTAGGTACCTGATAATTACTAACCTGGCTACAATTTTCAATCTTTTAAAAAAACTTAACGCATCGTCGCAACTCATACCTTAACGTCCATAACCCATGGTTGTATACGAAGTCAGCCGACTATGCCCAAGAAAATAAATATAAAAATCAATGTTAAAATCTAACCGCCCAATATACTCGTAAATGAAAGTAAAAAACCTGAATAGCGATTCCTGTATATTTTTTTAAATATGCATAGCTATAAAATGATTTGCTATCGACACAAGCTTTGATCACGTACCTATGATACTTTGTGTGAAATAAATTACTACTTATATCATAACATTACATGGTTATAATAACATCACCTTTTGCAACACGATCATAGTTTGTAGTACCGATTTTTTGGATCAAGCTTATAAAATTACTATAATTATTTGTAATCTGCTAAAACTTTAGTTGCTTCAGGAAGACATCAATTAGAAGTATTGAACATTGAATAATACGCTTATTCCAACTTCGTTTCCATTATCCACTTACGTACAGTTTGTTTTCTAGTTATACATTCATATCTATAATAAAGTAATGCAATTTGAATACTAAATTTTAGCTACGGGTGCTTTCTATCATTTATATAATTGGCACAAATAGCCCTATAGCTGACCTAAAAATCTTATTCGTGTAAGCTCTTATACTGACCCTTAAAACAGACGCTATCGAAAACTTGTTTTTACATCCAAAATCTCTAAACTAATTGTAATAATGGTTAACATTACGATATTACATGCCACCGTGTGCTTGGGTCTTAGATACATCAAATTATATTGCTACCACACGCATCCTACAATCAATAACCCCGTAATTGACATTTGTTTTGTTTCTACTAAGATTTTTTTATTGAATTATTCTGACATCTAATTAAAGATGCTTCGACGACGAGTTATCTTCACAAAATCTCGATTGTGCTCAAATATTAACACTTGAACGTAAGCTCATCAATCACTTAAAGCTAGGTGTCACAAGTGGAACAAATTGCTTGCGTACAGCAATTATAATAATGTTCTTAGAATTCGTCGTTGTAACTGAAATATGTCGTGGTAGCCCAAAGGTTCACGAACCGGATCTGCAAGGTCGGTTCGAATCAAGTACCAATGTCAATTTATTAACGGCATGTGTACTTTCTTGCTTATTTTCTAATAATTGTATTATTGGACTAAAATTTTGTGGTTGAACTCCGAATAAATTTTAATGTAACATGTAATTTTAACAAATGTTACTATTTTTTTTTTAAATCTACCGTAGCTTTGTTATAAAAGTCATTTCATTCAATAAACACCATTATAATAACATACTATTACACAGTTGGAGCATGTAAAGCACTTCATTAATTAATCACTACAGTACTAAAATTAAATAACATCTTATTTCTTAAAACAGATTATGACTACTTTAAATACAAGCTGTCAGCAAAGAATCTGGTTTTCGTATATTTTATTACTGAGTGATGATAGTTGTCCAATTAAAGTGATAATTGTAATGTATGAATTACTCACTTAATGGACTGTACTAAAATTACAATAATTCGAACGAGTTTTTTTGCGAATGTCACGTTAAACCTGTATTGTATTTTTGGACCGCGATGAGTGTGAACTATTGGGTAATTGAGTAATGGCGCCCAACGGGAACCAGCCTTATAGAGCATTTTCGTCACCGTAGCTGAGATTTTGCCGAGTAAATTACACTGCAAAAAATATTGTGACAAATTCATTGTGTTGAAAGTAAAATTACAGAAGGGCAAAATAATATTACAACGTTACACATGCTTTTCTAAGACAATATTTCATTGTCATAGTGGTTACTTCATACGTATTCGAAACACCAATTTCTCTCAGGGTGAATATAAAAGGTCATGTAATAACATTACATAAAACAAAAGCAACATTAATAAACCAGGTATGAAGATAGCCGTAATTACCAAGTAATAAGTTACTAGCACATTAAAACTGTCAAGTAACAGACGCCTAAGTAATATATTAGTTTCGCCAAACTTACGTGGGAAGGCAAGCACTTAGTATTGTATATTTTTGTACATTGATTATCATGGAGATATACTTCTTGTTCACACCTGTTTGTAAAGGAACTTTTTTTATAAACGTGTTCTTTATTTTACATTATTGTTGTAATTATACTGAAGTAGATAAAGCTAGTTGAGTTTCGGAACCAAACGGGCTTTAGAACTTTTGGCAAAATACGTAATATAGGTAAATAGAATTATCTTAAAAAAAATAACACGTTAAAAAAAAGTAAAATGTATAATTATATCAATAGCAAAGACGTGCGAAAATCTGCTCAATCGCAATGTCTTTGAAATATAGGTCCTGTCAATGTAAAGCATTACAGCTGATTTGCGGTTTTCTACTCGTCAACAGGTAATTTTGGTTACTAACAGAGATCTTCATTGTTCCGCATCGTCTAACGTAAGTACATTAAGTAATTCACATGTTTTCAAATTGAATTTGCGGTCAGATTGTTAGGTTTTACGAGACGTTATTTCCTTATAATAATGACCTTCAAAACAAAGTTTAATGTCTGTTTTTAGGAACTAGGTCATTGGGTCAACTAGGAATTCGTAGTATTCGTAAAAGATGTCGTTTGCAATTTTTATAATGCTGAAATCCACCATTCCTTTGTACTTTTAGACGGTATTTAACCAGATAATTTCACATGATTTAATCTTTTGTAAATTTTAGCTATTCATATTTTTATCACGAAGATTTAAGAAAGAAGGCGTCTTTCGCGTTAAAATTTTTAAAAGTAATTTAATTTATATCTATTAGATACGTAATCGTGTAATTTTTACCCTTGACATTGACGCCGTTGTTTGTAATTTTTGTGGTTATTTCAACATAGAAAATTTAACATGAACTTCAAAGTCTAACCAATATGAATTAATAAACGAAAGGTACCTACTTAGATATGGTATTCAGCTGCATCCGGTGAGATTGAAAGCCGATTCTAATAATTTGGGTAAAGGTCAAGTTGATGGATAATAAATAAAACTTATATCTAAAAGAGGCGTAACCCATTATAAATGGTTTCAGAACACGCATATCAATAACAGATATAGAAGTATATGATGAAAGTATACAATATGTGTGAAAGTATAAATAGTTGATCTTTATAGGTAACATTTAAAATTTTGCAAATTGGTACTATGTTATAGATTTATATTATAATAAAAATCCGATACGTGTAGGTATAACAATAAAACTATTAAGTGAATACCGTGAATGTAGATTTAACGCAGCAGAACATGTGTGAAGCATCAAATGCGTTATTATGGTGAACGCTCATTGATCCGAGCCAAACATCGATGCAATGATTTTAAGAGTTGGGTTCTTGACTGACTTGGGTATTAAAGTATAAAATTAGATAGTCCGTCAGATGGATTTCCAAAAAATATTGAACACGTTGTACTTTTTATCGCGTAAATTAAAATGGCAGAGATGGCGTGAAGACTTGGATTCATTTAAACCGAGCTGGTCACTCGTGGCTCTTGAGAGAGACAAGTGGAATAAGAGCAGGGAGTGGGACATTTTAGGCTAGTAGTAAATAATAATAATGAATAAAAATTGGAGACTGGTACTGTGAGTTGAAAATTCCTTTAACGTCACGTCAAAATGCACTTCTTTATGGCAATTGTCGTCCCTGCTTACCCCCATTTCCATATGATTCACCGTTTTTACTCGTTATATACTATTGTATCGTATACTATAGTATGTTGTATACTATAGTACTTATTGCTATTTTTTATAAGAAAAAATACGTACATCAATGTTTTTTGAAAATCTATTTTAATTAGTTTTGTTTTGTCAAATACTCAGTTCTGCACCGACTACCCACTTTATCACACTGAATCCTAAAATTAGTTTCGTTCGATGCGTTCGGATAAGTGTGCATTCACCTTTATTCGTAAACTTTAGGCTGAAGGCCTCGCGTTTAGTTCATAAGGCTTATTGCTATACTTATTCTTCGCACAATAGAAATCTGTTACAATATTATTTTGCGTTATTGCTTATTTAGTTTGAACATAAAATATTAAAAATAATTAATATTCATTGCTGTTATTAGACTTGAGTTTTACAACTCTTTGTACAATACATTCTTTAAAAAACAAATATTTTCACGAGTATAAATACACTAGCACAAGTATATCTTTTACTTAAAAGGAGGTCTCTACGTAAGATAAACAATTAAGATAAAACAAACAAAAAAAAATTTTTCTGCAATAAACCTTTTTTAAAGAGTAAATTCAGATCATTATCTCTTGTTAGTTATTTACGTGAAGTAAGTTCAGATGTTATGGTGGAGTAAAATACTAACATAATATATACAAACACATACATACACAGATCAACCTTAAAAATATAATAGTTTCAGCCCGGAATCTGCTGCTGCTGGCTATACCCTCCACTTTTTTCTGTATCCCTCTACGCGTCCCTCATCCGACTGCCTCCAGCAAACCAAAATCTTCACTATACCCAAGAAAATGTTACCAGACCTAATACGAATTATAGAGTAAATAAACATAGCTAATAAGATTTTTGCGCTTAATTAAGGAGAATAAATTTCCACACCAATTTGGGCATAACAGTCTGATCTTCTCAGCGTAAATTGTGTGTAGTAGGGTAATGGCACATTATAATGCTCTTTTAGGATAGGTCATCGGCAACTTCAGAGCTCTCGCAATATTAATATGCCTAAGAGTGGGTATTGTTAAATACGAAGAATCTATTATTGGATACTTAAAAGTAATTGATAAATAAATATAACCGTAGTTATATTATTAGCCATTATTTTGTTATCTGTATTCGTAAACTTATACCTGACCCAAAATCTTTGAGCATTTTTTAAAAGTAAAAAATGTTTTTATTGTTTTTCTACAGCACTGAGGGGCAATGTCAGTATCAGAATTGTCTTTATCCTGCTTTTAGATTAAAAAACAGCATAATATAGACATAGCTCGCGCTTCAAGTGCTGCATAGCAGTTCCTCAAGCAGAAAGCTACAGTTTCTTTAAAGTAACCGTTATTACTACATTGTAATGTGTAATGAGATAATAAACACTTAGATCTTGCATTTAATGTACCAATGTTCAGCTCCGGGTTCAATATGCATGGGTAACCTTTATGTTCATGTTTAAATTACCGTTAACGTGCGTAAAATTTAACAAGAATTATGGAATAGGTCCAAGTGTTTCTAACACCTGTCTTGCACAATTGGTATTTTTTTAATCTTAAATCTCAAATGCTGTTAATGCAATTATAAAAGACTAGTCGAGTTCAATACTTACCTGAAACTCTTTAGAATCATTTTGTAAGTTTTATTTATTAGCTAAAACTTATAATTATGATTTTGTTTAGTTATGACTAAATCTAAACTGTTCCAGTTCATTACTCTCCGCGCTTTCAGTTTCGCTCTATTTTGTTAAAGATGTCCACTTTACCCCTCCATATTGCTTAAGATTTTACGCAGCATGTCTTTTAAAGAAACATACTGTAGTAGCTTTCATATTTCAGAAAGATTGCCATAATAAAAGTCATCGGAGTTAATCAAAAATCTTAATTAAAAGACTGATTGAGTAAGAAACTATAGAATCTCAACCTAGATAAAGTTAGCAATAAAAATAAATTAAGAATTCTTATCGTGATAGTCAGAACTTTAAAACTAGCTAAAAGGATCGGCTTTAATATTTTAAACCACCTCTGATTTCAATCAAATATACATTAATTTAACAGGATGTCTTAAAAACAATGTTTTAAAATTTATAAATGTCTAAGAAGGTCGTAAATGTGAAATATTTAAACTATACATAGTTTGGACAGTTGATTATGTAAACACATGTATTATGTCAATGTTTCGTATAATTTCGATACAGGTCTTGATATAACACCTTAGCACTACATAATTAATCAACATATTTACATCACATCTTTAAGGGGTTTGACGTATAATTTTTTATTTATATCTTCGTTCTACTATTGGACTATACACCGTGATTTTTAGGTCGTTTTAAAAAAGTCGTCCACACAATGTATCCGTCATAAAATACCTCTAGGCGCGAATATAATTTTTTTATCATTAATTAAAATAATATGCATGAAAAAAATAAATAATACATTGGAAATATGAAACATCCTGTTAAAAATGTTTACGTATCAAACTGTTGAAGATACATGCTACATACTTACTGCGAACATTATGATTGCAATAGTAAGACAGCTGTTTTACGCTAAGGTGAATGACCTGTGATAAGACGCCGCCGCGCCGCCCGCGCGGCCCCTTTGGCACAAGGTTCGGACCGCGCTCACTACAGAGTGTTCGTAAAACTGCCTTGTGTCATAATAATGAATAATATTTTTATTCATTCAAATCTTAAAAAAAACATATTTTTTTATTATAAACGTTTACTAGTCATTGGATACATGAACTGGGCTGCTTTTTTAAAACGACCTAAAAGTCACGGTGTATTCTAATAAAATATACTCGTAGATGCAAATTTAACTCTCTCAGTGTTTCTGCTTCATTGTTTTAACGCTTTTGGTACTAAATCAGTTTTGATTAAAAAAGGTGTTAAAAAGAATAATTCAAAGAAATTGACCACCGTAACTACCAACTCTTAGAGCCACTACCAAAAATATTCACAGTTCAATATAAAAATGATAATAAAATTGACGCCAATAGTTTCAGATTTAAAGTAAATAGTTCCTACCAGTATTCTTGATCCGTGATCGATCTTTATCACTCAAAATACCGCGAGGTTCCGCATTGTTCCCCTGTCCTTCACATAAGCTTTGATAAATTGATCCGTCTGCAATTGTTTCTTTTACTCCACGTTATTTATTTTGGTCATGGCCTTTATATTGTTTTTTTGATTCAAGTGTATACGTGACTTTAAATGACATTACAAATATTTGTATTGCCTCTCGTTATTTTTAATGTAGAGACTATAAAATAACAATGAATCGCAGGAGTGAATACAATAACAATGTGAATTCGCTACATTTGTAGATTTAACGAATGCCTAATGGATAGTAATTATTTTTGCCGTCATGCGTGTCTAATTCCGTCAATAAAATAAATATAAATATGAATACTAATTAGTTTAAAACCTTACAATCAAATCAAGTTTTGATCAATTGCAAAGTGTAATTGCAACAATTAGAATTTGCAGTTTATCGAGACTTGTTTTGGGTCGAATATACAAATTACCTTAATTTACGTCGTTTGAGCATCTACATTCATGCAAGCTTAATCTTTTGTCGGTTTAAAATTAATATGTTAGGAGTATTTGAGTTAAAAATACTTTAGACTTTAGACATTCTATAAATAAATGACCCGATCTCATACAGCCTTGAGGGTATTATAGAGTTACATTACAAAAAATATGGAAAAGCTTCTAATCTTCAACCGGCTCCCTCAAAGACAACATACATACATTCCATTGTGTCTTTTATGAATTACCTCTATTTCCCTGTTCTGTACTTTGTTTCCACTGCGCTACCACTGCTTCGGTATGAAATAGCTTACAACAGTTTGAATATTTCGTTCAAAGTTCAGGTAATACGCGCGCAATAAAACAATACGATCTTTGAATT
Organism: Chrysodeixis includens; assembly: GCA_941860345.1. Lineage (NCBI taxonomy): Eukaryota > Metazoa > Arthropoda > Insecta > Lepidoptera > Noctuidae > Chrysodeixis > Chrysodeixis includens. The sequence goes on along the minus strand of OW796098.1, from coordinate 7,153,385 downwards.
TTACTGTCTGACATGTTCATTTTAAAAGTCAGTGCCTATTCTAAAGATTTAAGCCGATATTTTGAAAGGACATCATTTATCGTTTAAAAATTATGATGGATTGTGAAAACATGACAAGGCTAAGAGAGCAATAAATACAGAGATTCGAAAATAAGAAGACATATTACGTGGAATAAAATATAAAACTGAGAAACGTAATAAATGGAGATGGTCGCTATAACGAATAGCATTATTTTAATCAGACTTTTTGTAACTCATTTGCCTTTTGAATCTATGCAGGCATCGAATAACTTCTTTGGGACATCAAACGGCTTCGTTAAAATTACAATAAAACCTTTTAAGACTACAGGATATGGAAGTGAAATTCCTTTTTTAGTTAAAGGTTATTTTAGTGTTACGCGGTAAATTAGCAATGTAGTCATTGAGAAATGTCAAAAGAGTTTTAACATTTATAAAAATGTCCTACCTAATTCTGTTAAAACCGAGAAGTGATACAAATTCAACTTTAGTGTCATTTATTTCACAGTTTTAAGGTGACATTAGAATAAGATTTACTACTAAAATGTGATTTCCAACGCTGAGATCATTTGATGTCAAATAAATATATGCAAATGAATACGTAAGTCTACGCGTAATTTCTTTTAAGAAATGGCGATGTATTAATAGCAGACAGGTTGGTGACGAGGCCGATCAGATGTTAACTGGTGCCTACCATCATCTTTTACAGTAAAACTGTTGCGGTTGTGAAAGTGAGACGCCGCTCTATGCTGTTTCGTGTGCCGTCTCGCTTCTTCAGCTGCTACAACCTTATTTTAACACGTGGTACGCTTGATTGGCGAGACCATCCGTCATTGTACCATCATTGATTATGTGGATTACAGCCAAATTAATTTCTACATTTGTTCATTGCCTCATTGGTCTTATGATAGAGCGGGTGATTTACGTTAAATTAAGTGTTTGTTTAGTAACCAATATAGCTAAATGAGGATAAGGTAAATGAAATTGATATTTCATAATCTATTTGTAATTCAAAGTTTAATACCCTCTAATTTACCATCGTTATATGTGAACTTGGCCATACTTTGATGTATATTTTTTGTAGTAGGGCGGATAATGTGTAACGGAAACATTTAATAGTTAATAAAAGTAAAATAGGTTATGTTTACAACTATACCTACCTTGTTCAATTTTTGCGTAAGAATATTTGTTTACACGGCTCACGATTAAGGTATGATTATTTAGTATTTAACATTTCGTTTCGTCATTTATTTTTCACATAAAAATGTCACAGAACTACCGAATCAATATCTACAAATTAATGGTATGTTTCGTCAAGTTGTTACTGGAATTTTCCCTTTTTCTTGTCATTCTGGTATAAGGGGATATAAAACTTGCTATCGGTCACATAACGTGGCCATTTGTTAAGAAATTCAATAGAAACAAGGTTAACAAGATAGGCAGCATGTGTCAATAAGATTGATTCTAACTTTTTATGATGAAACAAGGTGTCACACCCAAACTCATCATTCTTCGGAAGCCTGATATTCATATTTTGCTCGATAAATTAGAACATGTGTTTCTGTTCAACCTTAACCTTTTGACAGTTACTTTTGTGAATAATGGCAGGCTGGAGCTTATTCTAATGAAAACAGCTATTTGTAATACATTTATCAGCGCTGTTTAACAGTATTATGACAGTTTGACCGAATTCGAATTTCCTTGAATCGTCTTTAAACTTTTGAACTGACCAATTGCAATAAAAGTTTCATATTTCCTGGTATTGTTGGAGTCAAAGAGGGGTTACTTTTCTCTCTTTTCTAAATAATAGACTAAACTATGACTAGGTTAAGGTTATCGAACAATTTGTTACAATGAGGAAATAAAGATGGCAAAGCAGAAATATAACGGAGCAATGGAAACCAAAACGGTGATACATTCAATAGCTTTATTGAAATTTATTACATTGCGTTTATTATGATACAAAATGACTTTTATTTGCTAATTTATATCTACTTATTGTATTACAAACAAAGGTATTTATAGTCTAAATTAATGTATCAAACAGGTCATCAGTGACGGTTTCTCATATAATTAGAATGGTATTGTTCGGGGCAATTAACAAGTGTCTTCACAGTCTTAATTGGCTTTTCCTCAACGTTATAATGCAAAAGCTTGAACTGGCTCATTACGTCTTTCTAATTAATAGTATTGTCGCTTGAATTATTCACAAATGAAACACCTACTAACCTTTAAGCTAAGCGAAAAGATCTCAATATGTCACCGTTCACTAATTAGTGAATGATTTAGAATTTCTATAATCTATAAATATTTAATTTCTATATTTACACAATGATTATGGTTATGTGCAAAATTACTCATTTTAGAGTATTAGTCGTGGTTTCGTATACAATTATGTTACTTATTAATCTTTAGAATCGTGGTCTTGCTTTGAAAGGTGCTGCTTGGTACTGAGGCTTGATGTTTGAAGATGCTCCTTCGTTGCTAGGAGGGAGGGTCTTCAAGTAGTCAAGTGCTTTCTGTATAGCCTCTGGGATAGGCGGCGGCGTCGGCAAATGGTCTCCCTGGAAACAAAAAACATTACACGATGTAGCATCAACAAATATTAGCACGAAATCTACTAACTCCTAGACGAGGCATGAGAGCAAGAGTTAATCGAAAAATAATTCGATAATTGTCAAAATAGTTTTGACTTGAGAAATAATTCAACAGTGATTTGTTAAGAATTCACTGCAGACACACAACTGACCAGAGCATTTAGCGAATTTAGTAAAGTTCAGTTATTTTCTGTAAATCGATCAATAATTGTACAAAATTGTTATTACAACAGTCACTATGAAAAGTGCACACAGTACTATTACATTTTTTGTATAAAACTAACACTCTTTAAAACTTACATAATTTTACTACGACAATAATCTAATTATGACATTGGTAATTCGATATTAAACCTACGTCAAACAGGTTATTAACATTGACATAATTAAATCAATTTCATTCATTGACTATCACGTTTTGAACATACATTATTCACGGACCTGTTTTAGTGTAACATTTGAATTACTTTCAACACCAAATCCATAAATAACTGTTAAGAAAGTTCATACTATTATAAAACAACACACAAGTAATGTATTTGGGTTCAGGCTATGTTATGAAATGCTATAATAAAGCCTATAATAAATCCATTACTAATCTGATCACTTATCAATTAATTACTTATGTTTGTTGAATGGAACTGGTTCATTGCGTACGATAATCATACATAACTTTGGGCAATTGCCATTCATACTATGTTTGCTTTGCACCATTTCAGCTAACAGGTATTCAACGTTATATAATCGTTACGAGTAGTATGTCAATTAGGGTTACCACGCGGCGATACCAGACCGCTAATGAGTCACATTATTGGACCGGTAAAGGAGACAGAGTTCTCAATATTCAATGTCGACACTAGAAGCCTTCCCATTTCCTAAGACGGGTCACGGGTCGACGTTTGATATTTTACAGCGACATTTGCACACACGTTGGCTAACTAAGACCCACATCTACGCCACAACAGCGCACCGCAGACATCTTCCTAAAGTTTTACGCAATGATGATTCAGGCTCGAGCCGAGACGTTTTACGAGTATTTACAATACCTACATGCGGACCACTCCTTGCTTTATCTCGGTATTAACTTAAGTTAATGCAGATTTTTACCTACATTTAGTTGTGATGGGACCGGCTCCGATGATCTATGTGCTTTAAGGTTTTTCTGCGGCACTAAGGTTCATTCGGACTAAGTTACTACAATCTACAAGGACGACTAGCTAATAAAATAACAACAGGATACACCTAATAGGCACACGAAGTTTAACAAAATCTCGGCAGATGTTTCATCATCATGCGAGTATTACAACGAGGACCTTAATCGTTAGATTGACATTTTAATACATATAATCAATCTACACATTACAGAAACAAAGATGTATCACGTATCTGGAGGTATCGGTGGGCGTTTCTTACATAACGCGAAATGGACAATTACTATCTCCTTACGAAAGCGATATGTTTTAGGATTCAATGACTTATAGTGAGCAAAAGTTGCTGAGATCTGGTTTGTGGGTCAATGCTGATTTCGTCGGTATTGTCTAGATTTGGATGTCTTTCGATTGAGACAAAGACCTGTCTAGATCGTGTAATTAATTTTATATCGAAATCTATTTCAGAGAAACGATGAACAATAAATTGAGATATTTTACCAAGACTAGAGCTTTCTACTATTCTTTTAGGCATAAAACATTGCTTTTAAAACTCGTCCTGACTCAGGTCAGTTAACTTCTGTAAACCACAGAGTTACTAAACGTATTGTGGTTCTCAACAAAGTGTCAAGGCTTCTATTTATTGGCAACACCCATAAACGTAATTGAAATTAACAGGTGCTAAGAGGTAACTTTATTTTATGGTTTATTGCGCAACTGATGAAACGACGCTTCACTCTCGTCGTCACCTTATATGGATAAGTAAGTGTTCGCATTTGTTCAACTGATAAAAGCTTTGTAACGGTTAACGACTAACTTTAAATAGGAAAACCCATTATCCCAAATGGGTTATTTAAGGTCTTGGAAAAAATCAATCAACAATTTATAAAACTTAAATATTAAGATTTGCCACAAAAATGTGTTCCAAGAATAAAATTGCGTAAGTTTAAATACCAATGAACTCTAAAGGCTGCACTTCTAGCATTGTGTAAGTAGGAGCCCAATAGAATACGCACAGCGATATCTCGCTTACAAAATGGCAACAATTCTACTTGAAGAACACAGTAAGCGCTTTCTCGAAATCCCTACCAAGCTATCAGATTGTAAAGGAGGAAAACTTAATTGCCTACTATTCTTGGAAGTGCAATATAAAGTGTTTTAGTCACCTGAGGCTGGAATCCGTTCTCGTCGGCGATGTACGTGAGTGCGATGAGCGTGCCGTCGGGAGCTTTGTAACTGAACTTGCCTTCCGCCGTCTGTATCTCTTTGCCTTCGCCTTGGCCGAAGTTTTTCACGTAGCCGGACTCTTCAGCGTTAATTTCGTTACCCGTTTCGTATCTGAAAAAAGGAAACGTTTTCTTAGGACTTCACAGAACGAAGAATAGTAGATTTTGTTTAAGTTGGCACTGTGGAATTTTATATTTACTCTTAGAATGAGTAGAATTCTTTTAAAGACATATTCATTCATAATTTGATCACAAACAATTTAATTGATACTTCAAAATAAGTTCACATTCGGAACTTGCTCGTAATAAAATACGCAAAATATTTGCATGAGTAACCAAAAATAATAACATCATCATCTTGCACAGACATTGAAAAATATTTTGCCTTGCAGTACCTAAAGGAGCGATCTTTATCTCTTAAGATTCCATATTTTATTCAGAAGTTGACGCGACGACGTACATTATTTTATGGAACCTGTATGAACTTTACCGACATCTGTTTACCTTATAATCTTACTGGAAATCGGTGACAATGCGCAAGATACAAAATAACCGTTAAACCGTTGTTCTTACTGTCTCACAAGATTCTTAAAGTTAAGATTCGTTTTGAAGATTTTTAAAGAAATTATGGTATGCAGTGACTATTTGAGTCACACCAGGCACACATATAAAAAAGATAAAAAGCATTGAATGTATCTCAATATTTCTCAAGATATTTCTGTCCGTACAGACCAGAAATATTTGGGCACAGGCCCATCAATTAGTCAAATTTCGCCATGGCATTTTCTAACAATATTTCATCATATAATATAACAATAGTTGTAAAAATACCAATATTGGTCTTCTACCAGAATGTATTATTTTTGGACTACTACAACTATAATGAATACTACACTACAATGTTTCGAATCATTAAATAGAGATTATTTTCGAACTACTTTCCCAGATAGGCTTGCAACATAACCACTGACATTCAAGACATCATAGTTAATTTATGAGTATCAAAATTACCACAAATAACAACGCAACTAATAATAACTCTATTGACTAGAAAACCTAAGAAAGTTCGTTACGTAACAAATTAATGACGATTCTACAGATTAAATGTAGAATTATGAGTACTATTCTGATACAGAACCAGAATATTAAATCTTTACATAAAGCTTGACATTTTATACTGATGTGATAACAAACACGTTTAGTTTGACACCAAACATGATGCTATGATCCATAACATTGTTCCTATTTGAATCGTCTTACATGTAGAGCAATGAAAACGAAACACTCAAATACAAAATATTAACACAATATCCAGAACTAACACTAAATACAAAATACTTAGCATAATATCCAGAATTCACTGTCATTAAACCACTGAAATAGCAATCTGACGACAAAAAAATACTGTTTTTCGATAATATCAAAGTCTTCATTGAAAGTTTAGAAATTTAATTAATGCTTCTTTAAAACGTTACGTATAATTTTGTAATGAATGCCATGAACTTATCTTACAGCCATTTGTATGATCCGTCAACGTTGGGCCCTTCAGATTCATAGCGAATGATGGGAATAGGCGCCGTCGACTGCGCCTCTACTGTCGTGTACGCTACTGCTGCAAGGAGTACGAAGATTAAGGAGATCTGCAATTTAAGAGAAAAGATTAATTACTGGCAACCAATGAAATACATATAGTTTTAAGAAAAGAACGGTCTTATACACCGTGACTTTTAGGTCGTTTTAAAAAAGCAGCCCAGTTCATGTATCCAATGACTAGTAAACGATTATAATAAAAAAAATATGTTTTTTTAAGATTTGAATGAATAAAAATATTATTCATTATTATGACACAAGGCAGTCTTACGAACACTCTGCGATTGGCTTGCGATATTTTGTCTCGTTAAAAATGGAGATGGAGAGATCTGCTCGACTCGTTCGCTGGGTAGGTGGTATCTTCAACAGTTTGATACGTAAACATTTTTAACAGGATGGTTCATATTTCCAATGTATTATTAATTTTTTTCATGCATATTATTTTAATTAATGATAAAAAAAATTATATTCGCGCCTAGAGGTATTTTATGACGGATACATTGTGTGGACGACTTTTTTAAAACGACCTAAAAATCACGGTGTATAAAAAAATGTAATTTCAGAAATCGAAAGACTACCTTTCCCGGGTCATTCGAATTTTAAATTAAATATTATTGAAAAGTATGTTTTAGAATGTTGTATTCAACATTTGTTTTAACACAAAAAATAATTATTTGAGAGTAACACTGACTCACAATATAAATTTGTTTGTTTAAAGCATGTGCAACCGAAGGCAAGCGAAAACTTAAAGTTAAGTTAAACAAAGGCGCGACTAACAAAGGATTGCTTTGTTTGATGTCGTGAAGAATAAACACTTCACAGTTACAACTTATTAAATTATTAATTTAAGTTATTATTTCTTTTATTGTAAGAAAAAAATCAACGTCGCAAAACTACTTGCAGTAACGCCTGGCGGTAACAAATAGCTTTTTTTAAGCGACATGATAATATACAAATGTAAACCGCAGGCGTTTTAGTTGTAGGTAAGTACTCGGATTCGCAATGATATTTTATGGAATTAAAATAACTCAAATGTTTCATTAATGTCACACAATAATTTATATATTTATTAATTTACATTGTCTAAAAATGGGTGAACAGTGTATTTGCTCTATTACCATTTTGAAATAAGATCACTTGAAACAACTTTTAATTTATTTAAGTACAAACCCGCAACTTAATAGTATTCGGGAAATGTAACAAATTATTTATTAAAAAGGAATACAAATAACTAGAAATAACTCCTTCAAAATGGGTTGTAATTATTCTTTTGACTAAGTAATCCATATATTATAATACTCAAGAAGTCTAATAAAAACGATATACCATTGTGTAATGTATCGATATCATCCCAACATTCTCACGAATATGCAAATAAATCCCTACAATATATCGTATGCCGGAAGATACGTAGGGAGTTGAAAGTGCTTTCTTCGTGAACAATGAAATAAGTTTATAGAAATCGTGTGTTGAAACCGCTAACCACACTCACTGATTTATGTGCACCGTCAGTTTTATATCGTGCACATGCATTGGCGTTACGTCACTAAGCTTCCCCCGTCTTTACAAGCCTTATCCGTAAAGATAGGGAACCTTTAATAAACTTAATCTTTATTGAATATTAAGTTTATTTTATGGACCTTATCCTAATAAAATGGCTGCGTAAGCAAAACGGAAAATGATCTGATAACATGCTCATAAAATTATTGTAGAGCCTGCCCGGTTGTAACTTTACATGTCGAAGTGGCAAATCATATACTTTATGCATCCCTATACTTTCATAATTATGTTGAGAATCTTCTCAGTCTCAGTAATCTCGGTGTCAAGACAAAATTTCTGTAGAACGTCACTTGTTAAAGCCATATCGATTGAACTCCCAATGAATGAGCTTGCGCGGTCATTGCAATTTCAATATGCACTATAGTTGCCGTCTTACCGAATGTCGGCAACGTACACGACTGAGCTGTGCAATACTATATTGAAAGGGACATTACAAAGATGATATATTAATATCTTTACTACCAAGATGAATGTACTAATCACTGCCGACATTTCCTTGTATTGCAAGGGTAGGTACACAACCATTCAAATTCTCTATGGCATATTTCATGATCGTTAAAATTTTATTGAAGTGCATTATTTTAGTTGTATAATGCGTTTATGCACAAGGACCTTAATAAACACAGAAAAGGTTAAACTGTACAACAATGTATTAAAAATTAATTTGTTTTTAATGTGTGTTATTGTCTGTTTGTGTAAATTGTTGTAATGTCAAATAGGTCGTTAATAGTATTGCTAATGAGCTTCTAGCAAATTGAGGCCTTGGCGATCTCGATATAGCCTTAGTTTTTACAGTACACGCTTAATCAATCAATCACAATAACATCTTGCTGACTAATGTATTACACCTATTGACCTAATTACCGTAAGAACAAATACTGTATTGTGACTTGTTTTTGTGATTTGCAAAAGAAGTTATCTGATCTCTGATTACTCTGGATAACTATTTTTGATATTAGTTATTCTGTAAATGTATCTAAACCTAAGGAGACAATTCCGAGACATACAGTTCAAAATTAGAGGCGTTATGTCTGTTCCTGCATATACTTCAAGTTTCGAGTAGAGTATCTCAAAATATGTAAACAAAGTGTGCTTAGCGCAGTGTAAGTACATACGGTACAAGGTATACTCCAAGCACATATTGCACGTGTTAACCTGCCTTACCGGGCAATGCATGCGCCTCATGCGTCAGTTACAAAAGTCTTTTGTTTGAAAACGACTACATTATGTTTTACGATTGATATTGTGCAAACTTTACACATAAAGGAAGTAGTACTCGTCTCGAAAACGTGAGGTAGGTTGAGTAGAAATTGTTGGTTTGAGGAAAGTAAGGATTCCGTGATTCGACAACAATCTTTAAGCTGCATTGTGAACTCCCGTTTATGAAACACGTGTTGACTTCTGACCCGCGATAAGGTAACGGTAATAAATTTGCATACTTAGGTACTCAAATACTGAGTTGTTAAAAGTTATCTGTGGAAAGAAAGCTTCTGAGTTTTCTTACTCTTTGCATAATTATTGTGCAACCCACAGTTTCCAATTATAGCCCACTTGTGTCAGCTAGATATATCGTCGATAAAATTCAATACACCAGTTTTCAATTTCATTTTTGCACAAAACATTTTAACATAATGTACGTAATAGCAAATAATGTTTAACAGAAATAACTTGCGCTTTACAAACTAAACGGTTCGTAAGTATTGGCAACCTTTGGGCATATTGGCGCTTAGTTTAATCTACGGCCTATTGTTGTATGACCCACTGTTTACGACTTTGACATTTTTGGAAGTTACATTACCTACTTGTTTAAAATATTACTATTAGCGTTTTACAAGTCTGACATATTAATTTTTAATATGTTAGTGGCGCCTTATTATATGACGATTTCATGTTTAAATACTTGCAACAACTACGACGCTAAGATATTATTTATATTCGACGTAAAATTGCAAAAGGAGCACTAATCGTTATTTATGTTAGAACAAATTTATGAACATGTACACGGTAGTTTTAGATAAAGTTTATGATTTCCCGAATATATAAAACTTTTTCACATAAGAAAAGTTACGAACAATTAGCTTTATGCTCAATTCAATTTATTTACCTCTTTTAGTGACTAGAAGCATAATTATATTACACGGGTGATTCTATTAATTTTATATGAAAACCACTAAGAAGTGAACTCTTATGAAATACGTTAGCAGATATAATTTTGTTTGCTTCGTTTTAAATCGATTCCGGGGCATTTAGTGTAACTATAATATGAGATGAACCCAGCGCTGTTACAGCGGTGCTAGTTACTCTTTGACACCAAGACTCAAGCCAAATTACTTTCATCAATAAGCTCAATAAAATTTTAAAGTGCTAATAAAATATTTTACATTTTAGAGTAATATTTATGGTCAGAATAACAAAAGTTAGAGACTACGATAAGTGGTAAGCTTTTATGCCACTAATTAAGCTTTAAAATTTAAAAGAGCTGCATTTGATGATATTTAGAATTAATTGTTTTTCTTTTTCGCAATTTAATTGTAAATGAACATAACAATAACGTTTTACTTGATGTCAAATTGTAGTTCGTCCTAATCAGACTGAACATACGACAATAAGCTATAAATTACAAGTAGATTGATTGACTTATTACCTATTATGTTTCTTTAATGAGTTAAAACTTAGATTCAGCAGAAACCGCTTAGACTAAAATTAGGAGATTATCGACAAGAATGTATTATTCAAAACTGTAAACTTATTCTTTTTCAGTTGGTATCGCTTCTTTAGTTAGAACTTTATCGCGTATATGCCAGTGATAAAGACATATAAAAACTTAACTTTAATAGAAAAAGTAGATATAAAAGTAACTTGTTTTTTTATAGTGTTTTTTTTTTGTAGATATAAAACTTGCAGCGATTAAAAAATAGTTAAAACAAATATTTTTCCTCACCATTGTGTTAGGATGGAGGGCAGGGTTCACAAAGGGGACTGGATGCAATCACAGGCACAAATGTGTGCTCGTTGACACTGCATGGGGTTTATATACCGCCGTGTTTACCTATGAACTTCGTGCGACCCGACGCCGGCGCAGGCGCATCCCGGCGACGATACAGCGATGCATCTCAGTGACGAGCCACGCTCACTTACAAACGTGTACGCATGCTAAACAATCAGATACTAATCGAATAATCAAATTATCTATTGAGATTGTTATTACATTATTTTATTTAATTACATTTGGTAATTTTGGCAATTATGGTGCTAATTTGGATACCGTAAAACAAAAGCTAGAGCTGAAATTTTTGAGATGAATTATACAATTTTGAATACTATGGTAGTCACTAATAACGGAACACCGGTTACCAGCAAATCATAGTTTATTTAACGTTTCGATTCTAAATAAAGACCTTCGCGAAGCAAATAGTCTCACAAATATTATATTTCACACATCCTTTGCGATGATTCTTGCGTATGTTATACGTAAATTCCACAAAACATTCTTATTTCCCGTATCAACTTAAGAGACTACACCCCGAGGTATTTCAAGTTAAGGATTGAGATAACAAAGTTAATTAATTTAATACATAATAAGTGAATAATGATGAAAGGGCAGAAAAACTGCAACAGTAAAACGTTGATAACATGCATGTACAATCTGATAACTTCCTTCCTTTCGTTTCTACGGTACGATGGTATGGAACAACAATGTACCCAAGTTTCACATTTTACAATCGCTGTCAACCGTTGACAACATTACTATTCTTACCTACACGTAATTCGGATATGTCATTTGAAGGCCTGCATAAGGTGCATAGGTAGGTGCATTGTAAATTGTAGAGTCAGTTTGACTAGAAACACTGTTTGCTGAGTATGAACCAAAGTTTGAGGGCTGAAACCTAATTTAAAAGACTCTACAAAAACGAAGTGGTGCCTCACTTCGTTTTTGTAGTCTTTTTTTCCAAAAATCTGAATATTTGTACGAAAAGACTTGCCTTTTTAAGCGCAGGAATCGTTATGGACCTTTACCGAATACTTTTTTGTTGCAGGAAGTGGGTAGTGTCAGAGTCTTACTGACTAAACCTGAACCGCCGTGTAACGTCTCCCGCATTTAGTTGGTGCGTGGCCATGGAGCAATATATTGGCCAACCGTGAAAAAGATTTTTTGCAGGCTAGAAGCTGATACTTAAAGTGTTGTTATTTGTACGATCAACTTATCTCTATTGTGATTCAAAGTCCATGCTGATCAAAATTTATCCAAAGTTTTGGACACGTCAGCTGATTCTTTTCTTTCCGGCTTCAGTTACCTACCTACTTCTAAGCTAGGTTTTGGCTTTGAGTATTTTTGATTAAGCCTATTATTTTTGTGAAGCTTCTATATTTCTCTTATAAAACATTTATTTTTCCGTAGATATCTTTTCGATCAGAAAGCAGACTTTTATTTTTACGACGCCGATTCATTGTGTTACCTACTTAAAGTTTCGAAAGTATTAAGTAGTACCTAAAACTTCAGACTTTCACAGGTTGGTAAACCTACGCCAGGGAGCAATATTTTACATTTATCACATACACTATACAATTTCAGAGATTTGTAAAATGTTTCGACATGTACACTTTTTTGTATATATGAGTTTATCTGTCCGCAATATACCTATGTATGTAAGTTATAATTGTCATGCCTACAGAAAAACTGTGCAAATAGTTTTATATTTCTAACAATGATTTTCTTTAACCGTTCTTTGGAAATAAATAAAAAATAATAATAAATCTTTTACCGAAGAACTAAAACATAATGAGGATTAAAAGCCAAAGGAATCTTAAACTATTCCAATATTATAAACCTGAAGAGTTTCTTTGTCTGCATGTTTGCTAAAAACGCGCTAGAATCTTACTAATACAAATCGAACTTCCTACTACTCTTATTAGAAAGACTATGAAACGTCACACTTCATCCAATAAACGTGGTAAGAACGTGGGTGTATTCGTAAAGCTCAGCTGGTAAATACTGAAAGCGAAGTTTCTTGACTGGGCTGTTGATCTAGTGGTCCTGACTGCTATGCCGTAAGTTGTGGGTTCGATTCTCATCCAGGACAAGTGCTTGTGTGATAACTACGGTCATTTGTTCTGTGACTGGTTGTAATTTCTCTATATATAATGTGTATGTAGTTAGATATAGGTACATATATAAATACTTATGTTTATCAGTTGTTTGATACTTAATTCGTTACTCGACGGCATTGTGTGAATGTTGAAGAATATTTATTTATTCTTGTATTCTTTTCTGATCTGTCAATAACCAGTTACTTAATGAGGACCTTAGCCGCTGACGAAAAGTTTCTAACATTTCTGCAAGTGTTTATGATATCATATTCTTATGCAATTTAAATAATTGTATAAGTATATGATATTGACATTTATTTCTATCCAGCTGTTGTCCTCGACTTTCCGATCGTGAAAACATTACCTTCTGCCACAGTCGATTAGCAAGTAGCCAATGTGTTAGTTGACTCTATAACAAATTTCATCAAAATTAATCAGCATGTTGAGAGTGAAAGAGTAATAAACATCAGTGCGTCCACCCATCCATCCATCAATAAAAGAAAATTAAATCATAACTTGAAATTTTCATAAAAAAAATGATTAAATCAGTGTTAACCTTAGTATTATATTTGGAGTCCTTTGCTTATAATATATTGTACTTGATCATACTACTAGTCATCCCACCATCTCTACCGTGTGTCACAAGTGACGTAATGTCTATTTTATTATTATTATTAAAAGCTTTTATTTAACTTGCAATGTATGGATATTTGTGTGTTCGGGTGAAATCTTTGAACTCAATTTTGAAGTAGATATATTCAACCGTTTGTGCTGAAATTTTGTGGACGCATTTTGTTTGGATGACAATATATGATAAGATATGTGACGTCATTCTAAATTCAATATGGCGGATCATACAAGATGTCAGAACAGTTATATTTAATCCACTTATACAATATGGGTATCAAATGAAAGGGCTTGTTAAGAGTGACTAGAAAAAAGAATATGACGTCATTCTGAATCTAATATGGCGGACCATGCAGGATGGCGGAATTGTTACCTTTAGTCTACTTCTACAATATGGGTATCAAATGAAAGGGCTTGTTAAGAGTGACTAGAAAAAGAATATGACGTCATTCTGAATCCAATATGGCGGACCACGCAGGATGGCGGAATAGTTACCTTTAGTCTACTTCTACAATATGGGTATCAAATGAAAGGGCTTGTTAAGAGTGACTAGAAAAAGAATATGACGTCATTCTGAATCCAATATGGCGGACCATGCAGGATGGCGGAATAGTTACCTTTAGTCTACTTCTACAATATGGGTATCGAATGAGAGGGCATTTTGAGAGTAATAATAACTTGAACAGACTGAGGAACCTAGCCAGCGATAACTAAAAAGTAAAAAATAAAAACTTTTAAGTAAAAAAAACTTTTTAAGAAAAAGCTTTTATTTAAACGCTCTAAAAAGAAGAAAATAAAATATTCCTTTTGGATTATACTAACAACTCCTCATTATACACAATTTATATATAATAATAAAAGCTTGTCGCGAGGTTTACATACCTATCAACATTCCTTTATATCATAATAATTTGTGGTAAATCGAGCGACAAGCTTTTATTATTATATATAAATTGTGTATAATGAGGAGTTGTTAGTATAATCCAAAAGGAATATTTTATTTTCTTCTTTTTAGAGCGTTTAAATAAAAGCTTTTTCTTAAAAAGTTTTTTTACTTAAAAGTTTTTTATTCATTTTATAAAAGTGTCATTAACTTCTACAATTTGTACCAAATAAAATCCGGAAAAGAATACTCTATAATTATAGAATATTTACCAGTTCAGATAACGTAAGACGTGTCCAATATCTGTGTAACTCAGTCTCTAAAATGATTTTAAGAACGGATGTTATTCAAAATTATCTCTGTAAGTAAGTAAAATTGAGATGTAGCTATAAATAATAAGACGTCGTCCTATCAGTAGGTGACAAATTGAATAATTCATGTGAAATGATTTATCAGCTCGCGTAAAGGCGAGGGAATTAATTGGCTTAAGTACTTAGATTGGTTGATTATAATTATACGGCCGCAGCATTTACAGTCAGTAAAACTTTCCTATAAATTAAGTGAATTAAATAGCTAGTATTAAAATTAAGAACGAGTTATAAAATAGCTAGTAATAAAGATTTTTTTATCACATTTTAATAATTTTGCTTATCAAATATCGTAGTAGTAATATAGATAAATGAAAACTGTATGACACCTATAGTGTAAGTAAGATGTCCCATATCTATCATTACTTTCATACAATCTACTTCTAAATCATCAAATTATGTTTTCTGTAAACTTGTTGATAATTATACGAAAATTTAAAGAGCAGCGTAATTAAGCTCATATAGGCAAAATTAATTTCTTACTAAAATTTATGAATAATTAGTTGTAATACTTGGATAATTACTGTTATGCATTAAACTGGTTTGGCAATTAAAGTAGATGCCCAAGGTATAACGTAAATCTAACAGAATAAGCTTAACGAACATTAAACTTAAAGGTGACTTGACTAAAAGGTTTTAAATACTGCTTATTGACGTGGATACGGGTGGCCAGCCCCTAGACAAGTGACATTACACGCGATGACATCGACACGCGTTAACGATAGTAAATAGTTTAAATATATGAGACAAGTCTAAAGCATATCTATGAAGGATCAATAGTGAAGAATGCCAATAGAATCTCTTCATTATCACTACTTGTTATAAAACAAAGTCCTCCGCCGTGTCTGTCTGTCTGTCCGCGATAAACTCAAAAATTACTGCACTAATTTTAATGCTATTTTCACCAATGCGTAGAGTGGTTCCCGAGAAAAGTTTTAGTATAAAATTTGTTAAGTTTTTGTATATACTATAGATTGAAATATAACGATAGTTGTTGGGAATGGATGGAATGGATGATTGCAATGGAAAGTTATTATAATTGCGTTCGTTATAAAAAAAATGGGTAATGGGCCAGAAGAGGGTAATATTTTTATGGCTGTAACCAATACTCACGCGGACAAAGTCGCGGGCAAAAGCTAGTTTATTTTAAAATACACATATAGATGCGACTCTGCTGGTTATTAAAATACACATTTCCAGCTCTGCATCAGAAGATAAAAGACATTCTAAGGGATGAGACTTATTGAAAACTGATTATTTTGTGAAAATTTCTCTTATCAATTGAGAATAATGAGATTTAAACATTACCTAATATTCTTGAATTTGTTATTGTTGTATTAAGAGTATCTACAGCTTCAATCTTGAAAAGAACTTATTGTCAACACATATCGATTTTGACGTCATTTAGGTTATAGGTAGGCAATGTATTAAAGACCTACGCCTATCTGACATTAATTTTACTTTTATTCTACCGGTTAAATTGGATTTACAGTTAAGTGATAAAGTAACCTTTTTGCAATGTAGCAAAACCTCTTAAACATCCATGTGTGGACTAATCAAAAGTACCTGCATCGTATAATTAAATCTAAGACATTAGAATTTGTGTTTGTAATACCTGTCAGCGATAAGCAACTTGCATTTCGCTATATTTTCTTCGTAACGAAGTGTAATATCATTAATATAATCTGCCGTGAATAAAGATGATACTACATGGGTTTAATTAAGTGTTTGCGCAAGATCTATCACTGATCAAGTTTCTTAGGCGCTGGTGTTTACGCTAGAATTGCACAAAGTCGTCATCATATGCTTACTCCAGTGTTGGCGTCTTAGACGTTCTGATGTCCGATAAACACCGTCGGATCTGTTGTGAAATAAGTACATAATTCTCGTCGACACGCACTGACCCCCGCGAAGCCAGTTCCACATGTGGCATTTGATGAAACCAATAAAATAAACTAATCAACTTTAAACTCCTGAATTTATTGCACGTCATGTTAAGTAATTATTCATTTAAAACAGTTTATGATTTATTTTGGGTTAATACCAGGAGTAGGTCATCAATTTTAAGACTAAGTGTGTAATAAAATCAGCATGTTTGTTTAGTTTACGAAACGATGAACGCTGCTCAAGTTTAAAACGTATATCTAGGCATCTTCATAACTATTTTCCGTCCACAAAACTTTTGCTCGTGAGTTCTAGCAGGCTTTAAACATTATAACTGATTATATTTTACGGTTATCACTTCCAGTATCGAATCATAAACGATATTTACACAAACGGTATTTACACAATTTGTGGTTAACTCTACGGAATAAAAGGAATAAACATATTCATGCCTTTATAATATACTTATTTCAATAATCGAACTCCTTTAGTACACTTATCGTATTTACATTGCCATAAATCGAGGTACGGTGGGGGCAGGTCGAAGAAGATCACTAGTCACGTGCACCAATTAATTATATTATCATTATTCCTGTAAGACAAAAAGTTGTCTACGCAAAGGTCCTATACAGATCAAATTTAATCAAGAAGGCTTAGATAAAAAGCAAATTACAGAAATAATATTTAAGTAAATACACAATGGGAGCCTGAACCAACACCACGGGGACTGGATCAAAGCGACGCAAGGTAGGGAAACGTGGAAGGACTTGGGGGAGACATTTGCCTAGCTGAGGAGCACTATATAGGCTAGGAAAAAAAATATTTAACTTAAGTTAGAAACAAAATCCTCAACTCATAATTACGCTTCAAAACTATCACATTCACATAATTACACCTAATTAATAAAAAAAACTGACGGAAACTAATAACAACATGGTAATGCTTGTATATTGTTGTATATTGTTGATCCTTGTTATTACTAAACTCTTTAAAACGTTAAACGAACCGTGAGTGTAAGTCTAAGTAGATACAATGAAAGTATCACTACACCTGATGTAGTAAAAACTGGTTCAGCTTCTCCACTCGAGTGACAGCTAAATAGCAAGCACTGGCGCGTGTCCAGACAAGTATTATGTAACCTATTAAACTTTGTATCCTGCAATTGTATAATAAATTATTTTGCCTTACTTTCTATCTGAAAAAACAAAAGTCATTGCTCTCTGCTCAGTGCCTTTTATCACTTGAATAACAGCTGTAACTAGTATTAATATTTTACATGTTCGTTACACCACTAATCGTATTTTAGTAAGTACGTATTCGTAACAAGTTGTAATGCGTTTCGTTTTTGTTTCTAATACTAGAACTGCATTCTTCGTTGGTTTTTATTTCAGTTTTTATCAGCTAGCTGTTGAGTTACGTACAAGTAACATAGTATTGAATATTGCTATAAAGAACTTATCCAATATTTTTTCAGTAATATAAAATTTGACGTATGCACCGATTCCTAGGTTTTGATTTTGAGTTTTTTAGGAATATAACTTGGAGTAGAGCTCATGCGCAAGTTCCGTTTTACTTTTTATTATAATGAATCTTTTGGTGAAACTTGATTGAGGTAATTGTAGAAAATAATAAGCTTCAGTATATTTTACAACATTTTATTCAAAAATCAAACATACAAAGATAAGTTATTACGATGGTAAGTTATTTACAAAAGTATAAAAATATAATTGAACACGTTTTTGTTGGTGAAGTATCACATAGAAAAAATAGAAGATAAAAAAAAATATTTTGTCGAAACTGTTTTGCTTATGAACAACGATTTGTAGTCTACAGGGTTTGTCTGAGAAACCAGGTAATCTCTTTTAAAATCCTTTTATTCAGTCTGGTTCAATACCAAAATATCTTTTGTGGTACTTAGAATAATTATAACGTTGACAGACATTTTGAGTATTATTTTAAATTGTAAAATAACAATTCGATATTTCTTTAACTTAAAACTAATGCCTATAGCCACATCATGTGAATACTGTATACGGCGATGAACACATATTCAACCACGGTTCACGTTTGTCTTAGTAGGTATTAGAACTCGTTTATATTGTGATTGAATAATCGGGCTGTTGTATGACATGATGTGTGATAGGCGTTATCTAGTCTTAGAATATATGGCATTTGGAGGCCCTGCCATCAGAACGTTCACGGTACTAACACAAGTCACTTGCACACACTTATTGCTGGTAGTAGGCACCTTTGTAGTCTAACGCTGCTCTGTCTTCCTGCTGTCTGGCGGCACCCTCAGGGTTGTTCTTGGCTTCCAGAGCGTCACGTTCCTGGAAACAAAATGAATTGATATTAATGCAAACGTTTATTATCGTGGTTAAAATAAAATCATGAAATGAAGAGATTACGTGACTCATTATGTCTCATCTGTCTGTCACTCATTGTCTGGGTTCACTTTATTATCGACCCACATAGAACCAGGGTGTACATTGGCACTCAAAAAAATACTAAAATTGGAAGATATTTTGCTTAATGTTCCTCAGTAAAATTGTGTTTCCATCATTGGTTACAAATAGCCAGCCCTGTTCGCCTGATAAAGCAGTTTCGTATTACTTAATACGTAATTTAGCGTCGCTAGTGGTGTAATGGAACTCGTAACTACAGTAAAGATTATTATTAGCCGGCTGCGTAACAATTTCACTTGCGTGGGAGACCTCCCATGCGAGGTTGAATCATCCAGAAGCCTTAACAACCTTTTGTAATTGACCATGTAAGTACCTGTCGACTGACAGATTTTAAACCTGTTCAACAGTTGCTGAAGATACGAAGTATGTTACATTTTAAGTGTGTCAATACATCCTTATGTAATTTTAATGAGCAGTGAAAACTACTTAATAATCCTTTCCGTTATTTTAGTTCTAGTATCAGCAGGAGTAGTAAATAGAAAGATTATCAAACAAGAACAAAAAAGAACCACTTATGATAGGGAATAACCTTCAAACTTCGTGCGTAAAAAAGAAAATAATTTCAACACTTAAAAACAATATAAAAGCACTTTACTTCGCCTGAATAAAGAAGGTCAATTACACAATGCCGATGTTTGGTAATGTCTTATGACGAATTTCTTTCGCATCACGATTCTCCGAAAATAATATAATCATCCGATCTTTTTATTTTCGAAGTTTCTTGAATTTACAATTAACGATGATCAATTCGATATAACCTTGTAAAGTGGTTACCGGATTAAAACTGGATCGATTTTATTGCCCTTTTGTAAAATGATTTCGAACGGATTTTGCCAGAAACTTACCGCGTTAGCTTTGATTCCAGCGTAGATGAGGTCAAGACCTTTCTGGATTTCGGGGGAGACGGGAGGTGGGGTGGGGATGTGGTCGCCCTTGACCCTGAATCCGAACTCGTCGGCGGTGTACTCTACAGTGATGACCTGGCCGTCGGGGGCGGTGTAGGAGTAGGAACCTTGTTGGACTAGAGCGTTCTGGTCCTCGCCGACCGCCCTCAGGAAACCTTCCTCGGAAGCGTGGATGTTGTTGCCGGTCTCATAACTGGAATAGAAGAGAAATAAACATTAATATCTGACAAAAACTGACGATGGATGAAGTAGAAAAAAAAGGATAGTGTTAAGAGAATGTTTTCAATTGTTAATTTAGCTTCACACAACAATAGGCTATATTAAAATTTGAAATGTTTGTACTGAAAATATTTTGTGTTTCCCGCTTGTTTTTGTACTCTACAGGTGTTTGCAGTTAAATAAAATGTTGAAACTGCTAATGAAGTAGGTATATCAACTAATTAATCAAAAGATGAAGAGTTACGTAAAGGACAAAGTGGTACCTACTTAACTAAACCTAATGAATATGTTAAAACCTTATAATTTATTCAAGTTTACTTAACTCTTCAAATATGAATAGTTATGTTAAAATTAACATCATCAAATCTCATTCAAGGCCGGTCGTAAACTTTGAAGTAGAAAACTATAACACCTTGAAAGGCAAGAATAAAATATCCCAAAAACGAATTCAAGTAATCTTTGCCAGCCTTAACAAGGGCCTGAAGTTATTGCTAAATTTATGGTCAACATTGACACAGACGAGTAAAACTGGTTTGCTATGACCGTTGAACTTTTGCTTCTTAACTTCAGTGTGTGTGGTAATTACACTTTAAATAGGTCCTGCTTAGGTGTGTACTTACGCTGTCTTGTAGCTGCCGTCGGTGCCCTGTTCCTTGTCGAAACGGATGATGGGGATGAAAGTGGTGGTTTCCAGAGAGACCTTGGGCCTGAAGTCGTCGATGGCCTTGGCCTGTCTGTACTCCTGCTGGGGAGGTGGCTGTCTGAACTCGGGCGCCTGTTGTTGGTAGTTGTTGTAGTTCTGTTCCGCGGGCTGCTGGTCGTCCGCTTCTGCCTCAGGCTTCAGCGACAGCCTTCGCTGAGGCAGAGCTGCCGCGAGGGATAGCACAGCACAAATCACGACCTGAAACCACATAACCAAACCATAAATGAATGCAAATTAAATTAAAGGGACATTTTAACAACGGAATGATGTCACAGAAGAGCTTAATCATATTCGAAGTGTCGTAAGATAAGATGGAACGGATACAATAGGCAGCATCTTGTGAAACCGGCTCATTCGACACGCAGGTTGGGCGAAAGTGGGCCCCGACATAATATGTATTGGCACTTACATGTCGACGAGCATGGCATTGTTTTCATTCAGATCCTATCTTTTAGTTCTGCTTCGTTAACAAAGAACATCTGTTATTGAACCTTATGTAATGACTTATTTATGACAAAAGTTAGCCAAAGTTAAGTAGTTTGACCAACTTATGTGACTCTTTCGAAGTTGTCAAATATTTCACAGTACAAAATATGCTAATTTGTGTTATTATTTCTTATGTAAAGTTTAGTAACATCTACAAAATTAGCATAAACACAAATTGAAGATTCGTAACTACTTGCACGATTATAATCTTCATGTAACTGATTACGATTCACCAATTACAAGTTATTACATTTTACTTAACAACCGCGTCTTGCAAGAATACTCATCATAAATAATTTTGTGTAGATTACTTGCTTGATTAAGATGATATTTTTTACTTCATTGAATCACAAAAGACATCATTCACGATTTAGTCATTGCGCGCAGTTTTCGGTTTATTCGCGGTCATTGCAAAATATTTGTGTACATTTTTATTATTTGCGAAGATTGATCAATACAACATTTTATTTTTGACACGAATCAAAGTTTAATTTTAACGCTGTCACGAGCAACTTACGCATGTCTTTAAAAAAACTATGACCCAAAAATATACCTATCTATTATATAAGATTCAAACTAGATCATTCGACTAACAGAAAGTCTATTACAACGAGATTGTAACTGTCAATTGTAAAGTAATAATTTCTTGTTTCTATACTATATGCTAATGAGTCTTTCTTTGTACAAATCTGGTTTGAATCGTAAATACGTTTGCCTGATTGCGTGATGTTACATTAACGCAGATGAAAAACAAAAGCGATTACGATCGAAACGTTATAATTTTCAACTAAGTTTGTTACGCTTTTAATTATTTAGGATTTATATATTCAAAATGACAAGTTATGATACAAATAGAAACAAGTGACTATATTTTGAATGACTTTGAATAACTTTTAAAACGATGACCTAGTTTGGTAAAATTGGTATAACAGTGATTATTGTACACATTTGTTACGATTCACACTTAAACGCTGCTAATTGTTCGATAAGCGCACAATACAAATGTCGAATTGCAATGACTTTAATCGTAATTGCTTAATTCTTATAGAAACATCTATGTGTACGATATATCGTAAGAGTACCTATGTTGCAAGATAAATAAAACTTCATCTAAAGGTCTTCGCTGTTGTTCTCGTTGCACTCGCGATTACCGATAAATAGTATAATTAAACGTAGGAATTTAAGATGAAGACATTTAAATACCAAAGTTCAGTCGTCGACATATCTGCCGACCCTATTCTGTGCCGCCTCTCACAACACTCGATTGCAGGCAATCCTTCATGGAAACATGGAAATTAATGTAACATTCAAATCGTTATAATAAGCACAATCTTCTATGATTACTGAGAGGAAAGATTGAGAAAGGGGCTTAATTGATTTATTTTAGGGATAGAATTTATTTTTAAAATAAAAACAATTGACTTTAAAAGAAATGGAGCAAAGGAGAATGAATTAATGGTTGTACTTACCAGCAGTTTCATTTTGTTTATGTGTGATGTGACGTGCAGCAGCGAAGTGGCACGTGGAGTGTCGTGAACTATGTCAGAGTGGTAATTGTGCGCTCACTTTTATACCGCACCCCTGCCACTTATCCGAACTCGGAGCCATCTCACTTTCATAGCCGACTTGCCGCTGCAATACGGTGCAGCCACGATCGAAGCCGACCACGATGAGACGTCGCGATTTTCGATTTCAATTTCGATATCAAAAAACATGACATTGTTCATCTGCTCCATTTAACTGATGTCTGTTATTCTAGATTAGATATTTATCAGCAATAGCTTTCCAATTATTTAACTATTGTGTTCCTACTGAGTAGTCCTAATACATAATTCATATTAAATCAAACCTGTAATACGAAATGCGTACTAGCAACGATATTCGTGGAATATTATTGTATTAAATCGATAAACAATAGAGTTTATTACTTGCAGCTATTATTATTGAAAAAGCTAACACTGTAACATCAGGAGTTGTGACATAAATACTTTGATATTTGGGTGCAAGTTGTTATAGGTTTTACATTTTTTACTTTAAATTTCGTTCTTTTATCTGATCGGATTTTCAATCTTTTCTACAATATAATTTGTTCTGAGCAAGTCAATTGTTAGTCTCTAGATTTTTCTAAAAGTAAGCTGTTATGCCGTCATACAGGATATGAACAAAAGAATTGGTATTCACCAGTTGCGTGGCTAGATACTCTTATGTAATGATGGTATTTCTACTTTTAAGAGAAGACTTGTCCTTGAGATAAGAGCCGAAACAAAATGCCGTTTTTAAAACACAATATACTCGTATCATGGGTTACTAGGGAGATGCTGCGATTTAGGTACTAAGTAATTTGTTCATTGTCATAATAAAGACGCCTCAGTACCAGAAAATATTTATCCTTCCTGATTACATTTCTAAAAATTGTGATTCTAACACGAGTTTATCTTTACACAATAGTGCATCCACACCTACGCGATGATGAGACACCTGCATTCAGATAAAATTATGCGAGATTTCTATCAACCACTCCAAGATTCTCATTTGCTTATTTTCGAAACCCGCTTCCTGGTGACATTTGTTAACACATGTCCTAGATGCATACATACCTTCAAGTTAGAATAAAAGACAACATTTTTGTGAATCCATGGAGTCACTTTCGTGCTCAGCTTTTGTGAATAGCATTCTTTTCATCTCACCGGTGTTATCTTTAAAGACATGGTGTAAGGGGCATCGTTTATGTTGCCAGTAGTCGGTGTTACATAAATTGTAGGCGTTGTTTTCGCTTGTCAGTGTAGCAACACGTTACTATCAGTTATCAAGGCAACTTACGCAATAGTCGCAAGAGGGAGTATGCGTGAACGAAGGCACGCCTGCGATGCGCTTCATTTCCGATCATTTTTGCGCTTAATGCACATGAATTAATCATCCAACATATGATAAAACACATTCCACATCGATTAGTTTTTACAACTACACTTAGTAACACTCAATATGTCGAGCGAGGTAATATAAATGCTTTATGATTTGAATTTATGAAGGCTGTTGCTAATTCATCTCCTAAATTGAGCACTTTTATGTTTATTGAAACTTTAAAACTAGGTTGAACGTAAACTTGTTAAAAAGTCATTTGATTTATTCATTTCATTTCTGTTAATTGGAATTTAATAGCAGATATCCCATAAGCTTTGACGAAAGCTTTTGATAGCTTTCTCAATTAGGTTTACAAATCTCTAACTTTGTATGTGATCTCGTAACACAATCGTTATCGTCTATTCATAGTTTGTATTCTGTCATATTGTATCAATTGTACGTTTCGGTCGGTCTCGAGATGTGTTGATTACGTAAGGTGCGGCTGCGCTTTTGAGGTTACTGACACTACTGCGTGCCGCATGGAGCGCCCAATTCTAAATGTTTTGCACTCATTAGTCATTGCCACCGCTTACGTGCATTACTATTAGACGAAACTAGGCGTGCGTGCGGTCCTTCTCTTATTTGATCACTTTAACCTTGGATCTTTAAGTTCTGTGATGTGTTCTAATAACCACTTGCTTAATAACTGCGTTAATGGGAGAAAGATGAGAACATTTGATGAATTATGCGTAATATTTAACGCAACTTGAGTATGAGTATTGGTATGATAATGAAGTGAAGAGCACCCACATGAAGGGTATGCGATCGAATAGATTTTAATCGACGTAGGCGAAACAAAAGAGGTATGCAAGGACAATGTAATGATGTGCCATTCTCTACCTACCCTATACGCAGGCGAGGTTGAGAAGATTGGATGCAGGTCGGGTACCTAGCACCTCAAGATGATAACAATATTGAAATTTGACATTCAATTGATATTCGACATTTTGAATGAAGCAGTTGTTTCATACTTTCGTAACATTTTATTTAAAAAAATGTTTTAACTACCATAATTATTTTGAACGACCGTCTTTAATGATTACATTTTGGTCTTGTGCTCACTTCATTTTACATATGCGTGTTGATTTAATATGAATACTGTAAACAGAAATAACGCCAGCATTATCTAAGTTTTTTACATCAACCATATAATTTACATTACATCATTGGATAACGACATAACATAGAATTTCTTTTTGTTTGTTACATTTTCTGTGTCAAGGTGTTTTGTCTGTGTTGCTTCACACTATAGGCATCTTATTTGAACCTATAGTCTGTCTAGGTATAAAACACAATAGCTATTCATCCGACTGTTGCAAGGAAGTCTGTTAATTATGTATTCATCAACGTCAGCGCAAGCGTAATACATGTCTTCGCCTTGCTTACTTGACAGTGACACCAAGTCAATGCTAAAGAAAATTTACAATTCAAGCTTCTCGCACCGTTTGAACTTACCATAAATTTTATTCAAATGCATAATTCATAATTATTATATTAATTATATAATTTGCCATTAATGTTGCGGTTTCCTTCACACGAAATGAGTAGGTATAGAGATAACATCACTTTTTACGATAACGATTACTCACATGTAGATATGTAAACCAACAAAAATTGTAGTTTAATTAAATGTCAGTAGGTTCATGAGATGGACTTACAACTTGCTTTATAAGATAATGGCACTATGGTAGGTACCGGGGCTACGCTAGAACCAACCTACATACACGTAAAAACAAAAAGGAGAAAAATCTATAGCTTCATAAATAGCACAGACACGAATAGTTTTCATTGAAAATGCATTCTTGTGTGAGATTAAATTCTAACAGTCGTGTCTTAACTATATTTCTTGCTAGCTGGCAAGAGTTCTACTGGTACTCTTAAAACAAGATATATATAATATGATTTATTGCCACATATTTAGCATTACGTAACAGTCATCACATAATATATTATGCTAATAAGAACATTGAAATTAAATGCTTGATTGACTCTGTAGCCTGTACCTATCAAATAATTTGGTAGACTTTCTCTGATAGCAAAAAGTAAAAAAAACATTGATTAATCTTATATCTACAAAATTCTTGTGTGTCGTGGTTTTATGTAGATGGATTTGTATGCACGAGGTGCAGGTTCAATCCCTAGCGTAGGCAATTAACAAACTTACTTTTTCAAATTCTGAATTGATTTAAACCAAAAGTTTAAATAAATTCAGAATTTTCAATTCACAATTCATTTTTTAAGGTTTATATAATATTTCAAGCATTCTGAGGGTAGGTAGGTTTTTATATACCCGAGTATAACGCTAATGGCCTTCATAATAAGCCTGAAATTTGCAACATAATTAACATTTTTTATCAGAATCTACGTCTGTTTTATAGACTACAGGCCAAAGGTTAGAGCTTACGACACAACCTCAATTAGAACGATAGACGGGCAGAGGAATGTATATATTTAATACAGTTATTGCAAATTGTAATAATAGAAGCTAGACAGTATAATAGTTGTAAAATGCTATAGTATGATAGGTATGGCGAGTTTCCATTCATGTTGCCGTCGCAAGCTATGTACCATTAAGTTAAGTATCTTGAAAGTTATACAAACTTGCTCCGAACAGTTTAAAGTGTAGACCATTTTACTGACTTTCTTCATAATTTTAAGGGAAAAGTTATAAACGATAAGCATTGCATATTATTGCGTAACATTTTTGATCTTACTAAGCTAAAAAAATGTATTATTTAGAAATCATTCCGCTCACACATCATATAGACGGCTATAAAACATTAGGGAGAAAAGAGGCATCGGATAGACTCTTTCGTCTCGCCAAAGAGCCCAGGGAGCGATATGCAGAACTGATGACCAACCTCCAGTAGTGGAGAGGCGCCAGAAGACACAGCAGATGACAATTTAATACATTGATTTTAACGTTAAGTTGGCGAATAAATCTACGCTCAAATTAAATACCTTATCGCAATCTAGACAATCGGTTAAGATGCTTTCAAGACTTGTCTTGTACTTCGCTCATTCAAGAGCGACCTTGCAGTCTTAGCCTCACAAATGGTTCGCTTGTTATCCTGTGTTATTAGAAAGTTGATGAAGTGCAACGTGTTGTTTACGAACTCCTTTACAAGTGTACAATACGTACATACGAGTACATGTGTACTACATATAGTCAATGTTGTACTTAACCTTTTAAAATTGTAGCTTTATCTCCTTGATTACTAACTTGACTATTAACCAATAAGGATTGGTTCTTACTAATTATTATTGACTATAGGGCTTACTACAACCTATTAAAGTATAATTCTACATGTGTCGAAGCAAGATAAAGCATCACACTACATAGAGCGGCGTCTCTTTTCCTCACCTCATACATTCTTCCTTCAAGAGGCAAGCCTCTGGTTTTTGCGCAGTGACGCTAAATTAGAGCTTGTCCTTTAAATAAACTTAATGATAGCCAATCGACTCGAAGCATTAATTTTTGATTATCATGTGTGATGCTCATCAGATTATATTATAATTATTATCTGTATTTTATGACGTGTGCAGTAATTATAAAATGAGAGCACATGCAAGGATTCTCGGTTCGTCTCCTCCATCATAATACTCGTATATTATAAGATGCAATTCACTTAGATTCTGTTCAGTTTACCTTAATTCATATAACGATTAAATAAAGACAAGTATTTATTGAAAAGCCCATAGATTTATTGTTTAGAAACCACGGTGACCATTTATGGTCCCAATCAATTAAACAAATTAATTGAATTTATCTTCATTTAAAAACTCCCATTTTGATACCAATACAAACAAGGTCAATTTCATAATCCTACAACATCACCGTAATTGGGTATAATGCGATCAATTAAATAATTTAGAATGAGATTCTGTCTGGTTGGCCTTAAAATGGTAAAAAACAAGTGGCATGCGAGCTTGTTGCCTACTTACCAAAAACGTTGGTCTGGCAGTGCACCAAAACTTGTATCGTTTAGATACTAATGCTTCATACATTCAATTACAAGCTCGAGCAATTTGTTCTACTACATTAATAAGTATTGATATCTTAATTTATAAATACGACTTACATTTTGATTAATTAGTTAGTCAAAATCATTTTATAAATTGTAAGTGTGTCTATTTTAATAAACCACTGAAGAATGATAGCGGTTTATCTTTTTGATATTCAAGAAAGGAATTTAAAATACATCAAGCATCACGTGCATCCAATATAGATGATACTATAATAACCTTTAACTTTGAATGGAAATAGCTCGCAAAATCAGATCAGTAGGACCTAATACTCGAGATAAACGTCACTGGTTTCACAACAAAAGTGAGAGGAGGGCTTCTCCATGCGTCGAACACTTGAACTGATCTTGACATTTAATCGAACTGATATTTCAATTTGCATCGCACAGTACGACATGCAAGGTGTATTAGACTTACCGGAGTACTTTCTTTTTTGTTTTATGATCACGATTATATAAATGTGCATCGGTTACGTCGCGGGAGCTTTGATATTCCATAACATTTGTTTCGTTACAATTTAATTGTGATTTGTTACGTGAGATACAAATTCATGACGCGTGGTATAACTCCGAGCAACATACATTCGACATAAATTGATGCGAGGTCGTTCCAAATATGCTAAATACTTCACTATTTGCCCATATGTATCGAATAGATTTATCGAATCTCATAACAGATGTACTGAAGAACGACTTATAGCATAAAATCGCCTTTATGCTGTATCGTTTTTTATCATTGTCAAACGAAAAGAAGAGACATATAGAGAACGAGATACGGTTTTATGGCCGTTGAGAATAAAGCCCTACTCATTCATAATACTGAAAAATAATCTCTTATAAAACATTTTTTATCTTCTGGTACAGTGCCAGCTTCTCACGTGCGGGTCAATGCCCGCATAAACTATTGAATCGTGTAACTTAGATTCTACGCAGCATAATGGCTATTGTCCATTTAAACGTGTACCTACTTATAAACCTCATTTTTTCTATAAGAAGTTATTTCAGACTTCATTTTACTGCAAGTAAAGATACTCTAAAAATAACGACTGAAAGTTATGTAAGTAAATAAAGTAGGTAAGTTGATGTTTAAGCGCCTGACGACAGAATAATAGTGTATGTTAGTTTTGGGCAAACATAATGTGTTCAAATTATAAATGTGTAGGCGTTACGACGAAGAACAATAAGAAATAGAATTAGTATTTAGACATATTAAAGTGCTCACATTGCGTTCATAAAACGATTACGACCACCTTGTATGGCATGATACAATTACACATAAGTAAATAAAGATTTGAATTTAGTTTTTTTTTTAATAATACGAACATTACAGTACTCTTTTAATGTGACTACACACTAAAAGAAAAAAAAAGTGTTTGAATATTTAAAGGAAAAGTTGCAGAGTTAAATATTCTACGAGCATTTAGACTCATTTGCATATTTGTTTTGTCACGGCCTGTAACTTTCTTACGTGCAAAAACTACTTTACATAATAAAAAACAGATGTAGTTAGGTAATAATAGAAATAATTTACAGGCATTATTATTTTTTCAGTTTATCATGTTGAAATGTTATTATTGCGCTATACAACCAAATATATAGAAGTTGAAAAAGTAAAGAATGAATTGAAAACAACTTACATTTATTTTTTAAACATACATCAGACTCATATCACACATTGTTAACTTATTAGATAAATTGCATTAATTACTCCTATGTAAGTATCGTTTGTCTAAATAACAATTAATCCGTCTTAACGGTTGCATAAACTCATGAATCTTTTATTACTATAATATGTGGCACAAAATTCAAGTAATTAAAAACTTTTCTAGACTTGCTTTTCAGATTTGTCGTTAGATTCTTCCGCATTTATACTCGATATATCATCCTTCTTCACAGATTTGTCAGAGTCTTCGGAAGGTTTTAGACTTTTCGTTTCTTCAACTTTTTTATCTGAACCCTCAGATTCTTTTGGGATAGTTTCATTCTTTTTTGTCTGGTCTTTATCTAATTCAGATTTTTTGGTGTCATTTTCTTTGACAGCTTGAATTTCATTCTCGACCTTATCGCTATCAGATTTAGGTTTATGATTTTTTACATCCGCATCCTTGGGTTTATCTGACTTCACATCTGATTTGCTGTCTGTTCCATTTACATTTTTGTCATCGTCAGCTGTATTGTCTTTTTCACCATTTTTTTCTGCTTTTGACGGATTTTTGTTTAGATCATCAGATTTTTTACTATTGGTTGTTCCATTGTCTGGCTTTTTCTGTGATTCATCTCGTAATAATTGTGCTAATTCAACGGCCTTTCCTGCCTCTTTTGCAGCTTTTTGAGCTTCTACTACTGCATCACCAGCAATTTGAACCGCCTCTAACGCTTCTCTAGCTGCGTCTTCGGCTAATTTTGCATGCTTAACAGCATCCGCTGCAGGTGTTTTAGATTCGGTTTTTCGTTGTTCTGTTATACGTTTTACAATATCCCTAGCTGTTTTAAGAGCATCTTTGGCGGGTTGAACTGCTTCTTTAGCGGATTTCAATGCATGACTGGCGTCGCTTTTAGCTTGTTCAGTTAATTTTTCAGCTTGTTTAATAGGATTAGCAGCTTCTTTTTGTAACTCAAGTGTAGAATTTTTGTTTTCTTTGGAAATCGGTATAGTGCCATTTTTCTGGGTTGTTTTATCTTCTGTTTTAACCGGTTTACTGTCATTTTTATCAGATCCTTCGTCATTTTTAGTTAAACTATCATTTGTGTTTGATTTTTTATTATCAGCTCTTGGGATTGCTAATAATGTTTTTTTCTCGTCTTTAGCCTTATTTAAGTTATCTTTATTGTCTATCGTTTTATCTTCTACTACCGGTTTACTGACATTTTTATTAGAACTTTTGTTGTCTTGAGCCGCACTGTCATTTTTATTTATATTTGGAATGTTACTTGGTATTTCTATGTCGTTTTTGGCGTTTTTAGTCGCGTTATTTTTATTGTCCGTTGTGTTATCTTCCACTACCGGTTTACTAACATTTTTACTTGAACCTTCATTACCTTTAGACACACTATCATTTCTATTTAAACTCTGGTTATCACTACTTGGTATTTCTTTTTGTATTTCTTTGTCGCTTTTAGCGTTTTTGGTTAAGTTATCTTTCCCATCTACCATTTTACCTTCTACTACCGGTTTACTAACATTTTTATTTAAATCTTCATTACCTTTAGATACACTACCATTTCTATTTAAATTCTGATTGCCACTACTTGGTATTATTTTTTGTGTTTCTTTGTCGTTTTTAGTGTTTTTGGTTAAGTTATCTTTCTCGTCTACGCTTTTATTTTCTACTACCGGCTTACTGACATTTTTATTAGAACCCTCATTATCTTTAGCCTTATTGCCATTCTCGTTTAAAGTCTGATTTACACCACTTGTTGTTTCTTTAGGTTTATCTTTCTCAGTTTTTGCATCGTTGGTTCGATTTTCTTTATTTTCGCTTGGTGTAGCCGGTTTAGTATCATTTGTATTAGGTACACTAACGTCGTTACTTATGCTATCATTTTTTGTTTGTGATTTTTTATCGTGATCTTCAATTCCTGTTTTATTTGTTGGAGTCAAACTTGAGCTGTTGTTAGATAAAATAATTTGTTGTTGTTCTTTATTCGGATTGCTAATCGTAGTATTTTTACTTTCATTTGCAGGTTTCATTGCATTTGTAGAATTGTCATTCACTTTTGCTGGAATTTCAGTGGTATTGGTAGGAATTTTGGTTTCTTTCGCCGACTCTTCTGTGTATTTTAAAGGGACGTTATTTTGAACTGTTCTATTACCATTTTCCAATTTCGTTGTATTATCATTGAGTTTTTCAGCAGATTTATCTGCAGGCTTAACTTCACCTTTTTCTTTTTCTGCTTTGTTACCAGGCTTTTGTGGGATTTTACTTTCATTTGTAGATGTTTGATCATTATCATTAATTTTTACGTCTTTAACAGGTTCAGGATTTTTTTTCTTTTCCTTTTTATCATTGTCATCGGGTTTAATAGAATTATCGTTAGCGGGAGCCGAATTACTTTCAGCTGATTCATCGCCACTTTCAAGAGGTTCCTCCTCTTTTTCAATTAGTTTCTCGGATTTGTTATCGGGCTCTACGTCATGTGAAGTTTTGTCCGCGGCAGGTTTCTTATCTTTTGCCTTCTCACCATTTATAGTTTCACTGACGGGTGTCGTTAGTTCTTTTACGTCTGGGTTATTTATTTGGTCTGGTTTCTTATTATCAGGAACCTTTTCTGTATCTTTTGTATCCCCAGAATGATTTTTCTCTTTGCTAGGTAGAGTTTTATCTAAATTATTAATATGGCTATCTTTTTCAGCCGCTTTAACATTTTCCTTTACAGCCTCTTCCTTTTTAGTGTCATTGTTTTCAGATGATGAAGTATTCTTTTCAATCTCAGCAAGTTTTTCATTCTTATTAGAGGGTTTGTCATTTGGTGATTTCTCTAAATTTTTTTGACCCGCTATAACTTCGTTATCATTCGTTTGATTTTCATCTTTGCTTTTGTTTACTGTTTCTTTAGGCTCACTTTTAGATTTTTCTGCCAGTTTTTTTATTTGCGGAATATTACTTTTGGTCTCATCAATTTTATTTGGCTCTGTAGACTTATGTTTATCAGAGTTTCTATTGTTACTACTATCATTATCTGAACCTATACGTTGATCAATTTCAGGTATCTTT
Source organism: Chrysodeixis includens (assembly GCA_941860345.1). NCBI lineage: Eukaryota > Metazoa > Arthropoda > Insecta > Lepidoptera > Noctuidae > Chrysodeixis > Chrysodeixis includens. Next base: position 7,119,977 of record OW796098.1, on the reverse strand, counting down.
TTTGCGTATTCTTCATTATCTGGGGTGATCGATTCGACTGATTCAGAGTTTTCCAATGAATCAGGCCTAGTTTTTTTTTCATTTGACTTAGGTTTTCGTAAAGATTTCGCATTGATAGGACTAGTTGGATGTTGCCCAATATTGATACCTTCTCCAAAAGGCCTGAATCCATTCTCATCTGCAATGTAACTGAAAAAAAAGAATTGGTAATAAATATTTTTATTGCTATTATTCACATACATTAGGAAATTACAGTATCAAGAACTAGAATAAAAATTATTCGAGTGTATTTAGTTAGGTACAAAATGACATTTGCAAAAGGTCAGAAGTATATTGTCATCTCTGACATCTGTGAAGTGTGAAACTATTTTCATTCTTAACACCGTGCAGGAAATTAAACCCCTCGGGTCTAGTTAATATTTTAATTAGATTAGGTACACATTAGTTGTATGTTAAAATAAAATTTTCAACAACAATAATAAAACAAGAGTTCCCTCTCTAATATACTTGTTTTTTACTAGCCCAGAAAGAAATTAAACGCTAAATTCTTGTTAACACATATAATGCATTGAAAACTTATGTTAAAAGTGTCATCCAAGTGGCGAGAACACTGCTATCAATCTTATCGGTTTACTAAATTTAATCTCTCACTATTGATTGGTTACTTAATAGTTTAGATTTCTTACCTCACACTGACAACAGTTCCGTCGGGTGCTGTGTAAGAATATGATCCTCGTTGTACATGGATTTCACTACTGTCATCGTCTTCACCGCCTTCATTGCTGCAGTCACTGTGCTTGGTTTTGCCATCCACTATCTTGTCGAACGACGTTTCTTCGCGATGGATTCCGTTACCGGTTTCATAACTGAAAATATTTTGGTTATACAGTCAATGTAGCTTTCTTTCATCAAATGTGTTGGAACTATAGTCATAGGCTGTGTAGTTTTTTCTCAAACTACGATGACTAAGTTTTACAATCGTGATAACAAAAACCAAATAATTAATCAAGTCACAAAAATTATATCTAATTACCTAAATTTATATGTTCCGTTCTGGTCAAGCTCCTCAGATTGGGAAACAATGCGTATCACTTTAGGTTGATGTCTTTCCGATGGAAGTTTATCTGTGGATGGTGCGGAAAAGACGCATGTTGCTACACAACAGAAAGAAATAAATTTTAATAACATATCTTTACTGAACACTCCCAAGAGATGAGTGATACTCCAGATTTTCAGACCACTTATATGTAATACTGATTTATTTACATTATCCTCCCCACGCCTTTCAGTAGAGCGAACCTCACGAGACGCTAAATGCTTCAACCTTAACGGTTGACTGATATGTTCTTCGGAAAATTGCACAATAACCTAGGTGTCAACCATCGGGCATGATCGACGACAATTGGGCACAGGTAATCTACTGAACGATGAACTATAAACTGTGAACTAACGATGACAATAAGTTACCATGAACTCCTTTTCCTACGAATGAGTGTTTCTAACGTGATGGGTCTCATAATAGTAAGAAACATCCAATAATTTAAAACAGTGCTATGAACTGTTATGGGTACTGTCTTAAAGTATAACAAACTTTTAGAAAAGTTCATTCAAATTCATATTTTTTTTGCTTGTAAATGTTTACTTTTGTAGTATAATGCTTATGCGTAGAGATGATTGTTGAGTGTGTAATTATAAAACCAAAAAAAAAACATTATTCTTGTCAAACCAGTGAATAGATTACGATGAATAACATCATGACCTAATCTATTGACTCATCTTCATTTGCTATTTTAATCGCGTCTGAGGAGGATCATATTTGTTGGTATACGTTTTTAAACAAAATGTTATTTTCGTTATCTATAGTACCGGTGGTTTTGTTATTAGTTCAAAGTGTTATTAGTGTTGACCAACATAGAGGTAAACGTGTTCCTCGGCGAAATACTGAAGTGATAAGGTCCATTGGTTCAAACCATCCACCATTAATCGAGAATAATGAAAACGTTTTGGCGATCGACAGGGAAAAAAATAAAAAAGTCTCCGGTGGTTTAAAGATGAACCAACCCCAGTTATCTAGTGAAATCGATCTTTTCCATATTATGGCAATGAACGACTACGAATCAGACATAATATTGCCACAAAAAGCGCGGTCTGTAAACGGTAAGAAAACGATTACTTCCACTAATCAAAAGGATAATGATAACTTCAAAAACATTAGAAAAGCACTTACCAGCTCTGAAATAGATACAGCACCTAAATCACATCGCAGGAGGTCACAAGTTAGAAGAGTTAAAGTTGCCAAAAATGAACTAATTAACATTATAAACAAAACTCAGAGTGCTATCAATGAAACAGAAAGTGTAATTAAAGAAGATGACAAGAAAGTGGCACAGGCAGTAATTCAAGTTCGTGCAAGAACCAATAATCAGCCAAGTATAAATAGAAGAAAAGGGTTACGTGATCCCGTTGTTCCTATAGTTGAATCAGAAAATTATGTTTTCTCACATACAGGAGACTTTCATTACAGGTACCTATTATAATATTATATGCTATCCATTTTTTTTTTGACATTTACATGTTTGTTGTATAATGTACTAAAGTAGTGATGTTCAATGTTTTACAGCTACGAAGGCGGTGACGGTACCAAAGCCGCAGAGCGAGGTGAATTGAAAACTTCCAATGGAGGTGCCGGTAATGCTGTCGAAGGAAGTTATTCCTACATCGTGAGTAGTAATCTGTCTTCTAGCTACGTATTGTCTGGTGGATTTAAAGATTATCAGGATTTGAGGAAATACCGCCTTATTTCAGCTAGTTCAGAGAACGTGTTAGGAGAGTTTTCTTCGGATTGCATTCTCTTTTTTTGAGTCTATCAAGTTCTAGTACTAAGATATGGATATTCGCCCAAATACTGTTGTTAGTCCATCACAACTTTCAATACGTCAAGCATTTCTTTAATCATCGTGTCATAACATCTTTGGTAAATTGTTAAATGTATTTCTGAAATATTCCAGGGTAAGGATGGCAACGACTACAGCCTGACGTACACAGCTGATGAAAACGGGTACAGGCCTATAGGTGCTCATTTGCCGACACCCCCTCCGATCCCGCCCGCGATCAAACGCGCCCTGGAGTACCTCGCCACCAAAACTACGCCGGAACCAAACACAGAGAGGATTCACTTACTAAAACAAGGCTATTTCATCTAAAGACAATCATTGTTTATCGATAGAAAAATAGGATTTAAGGCAACTGTATTTTAATTGGTTTGTAAATATAATAAACCGTATGTTATTTATAAGAAACGCGACAGAGATTCTTATAAAGTTGTTTATGTGATTTTTTTATTTTACTATCCCCTTTGAATCCCAAAATAATAAACTAAAGAGGATAATCATGTGTGTATAAATATTCTCTTATGTTGCATTCCCACAGAACTGGATATCGAAAATGCTAATAAAACTAAAACATAACTCATGTTTCGAGAATGATCCAGTTATGTCTCTGAGACGGGTAAAAGGATAAAAGATAAAGTTTGTTCGCTTGTACGTAAATTCACTGGTTGACATTCACCGTCGTAGTTATTTTATTTTAGTTCCGTGAGCAGATCTAGACCAAAACGTGATTCTGGAAACTAAAAATAACGTGCCTGACCACTGCAAAAAATCATGATGCAAAGAATAAACATAAAAAGCTTGAGAGAATCAAGAAGCACTGTCCCAAAATTTGTACGACAAAAGTTGGTCGTACGTTCAAATTAATCTTAAATTGACATTTATAGCCTATCCAGTAAGTTCATGTTCTATGTATAGACGCGACGCATTGTTCTATGTTCTCATCATTGACCTTGAGATGTACGCTCACTTTAGCTAACAGGTTATTGAAGGAATGTTGTATACCAAGTACAGTTCAAACCACTTTTGCTTTCTATTGAAACTTATGTTTTCACTACCGTTTTCAAGAACATTGTTTATGGAAGCGTGTTTACGATTTGGCACCGTATACGTTCAGAAATTGAGTTCAAATTCTTGTGTTTCTGTTTTCTTTCGTATTCTAAACACTATTGCTTTCATAAGACGGTGCTACCTGCAAATGTTAACAGCAGTCATTAAAACCAGTTGCTTCACTGAGCTTTTTGAAAAAAACTTTTCTGCTAGCAGGCATCAAATTGAATATTTATGTCTTTAAGGACTACTTGAAAATATTTTAATTTACTTGTTTGCTCGGTACTTCAGTTTGTCGTAAAACGTTTATTCTGTTTAAAATCTTTTATAAATAATGGGTAATGCTTTAAAATGAATTGTTTACAAAAAGTATGACACGCAGTATTTACGATTTGCCAAGGATCTTAAGAACTTCCTTATTCGCCATTTTCTGGATCCTTTCTGAATTTATTTGTATACATATTATCTCAGAATGGAGATCAATCTGTGTAAGGCTAGCCAAACGAACCGATTCCGTTGGTCCTTAAAAACATCCCTCGCTTCGCTTCACTGGTGGAAACGTGACCTCAAAAATCACTAAACGTTAATTCTACTTCAATATTAAATAATAATTTAGTCATCGACCCCAATTATGGTAAATGACATCAACATTATTTAACACATACATGACAGATTGTTTTAAAAATGACATGCTAAACACAATTCTTGTTACAGGCCTGTTGTTTTATCTCAACTTAAGGAATTGAAACCTTGATATTTCTAGTTCCATGTGCGTGATAAAAAACCTAGAAGGATGTAGCTTATACACCTATATTTTGTGCAGAACTAGTTACTGCTTCAACTGTTGACCAAGTCATTATGATATTATCGTAGTTTATTTCAAGATAGGTAAGCAAGTTTTATCAGATGGGGATCCAAATAGAATTGGGAAAGGTCATCAATAGTTGACAATTAGTTGCTATTATTAGAAAAAAATACAAATTACATTTTGCAATGCATCTTTGGCACTGATTTTGCTTTTATTTAAATAAATATACAAACATTTTACATTGTTCAATCATTTCTATCACAGTTCAGTCATTGTACATTCTTTTTTATATATTTTTCATTGCTTACTATATTATATTGGTTTAATGTAAGTACTAGCTGTTTCGTAAACAGAATTTATATTTATACTCATTATGGTCTTGATATTTAATTGACATTTTTAATAGTTTCCTTATCTAAAAAAGACTAGTAGTGCAGGATGCATAACGAGATCTCCTTTACTATAAAGATGTACCTATATTATGAGAACAAGTATTCGAGTAAAAACTTTTTGGAGCAGATACTTTATCTTGATTATTTGGAGTATAATTAAATTCTGTTTGCGGAACAGCATGGAGTATTCGTGGGGTAACAGGTACGTTGGATGTTCAGGTGATCAGGTCGTCAGGCAGTTGTCAAGCGCTTAGTTTCTGGAGGGGGGCGGAGGGGGGAGGGTCGCGAGGTAGTCCAGAGCCTTCTGGATTGCCGGCGGGATCGGGGGAGGAGTCGGCAGATGTGCGCCCTGAAACATAAATATCGAACAATGAATATTAAGGCTGGGTGCAGAAGGTATTTACATGTATATTTTTATCTTATAATCTTTAATTACTGCGTTAGGTACTTTCAGTATCTTTACATAAAAATACTTTTTTGAAGTGGCTGAAAACAGATCTCAGTAGCGTGCACTTAGAGGGGCCCATGTCCAGCAGTGGACTGCGATAGGCTGATGATGATGATGACTTTTGTGAAATTTGGGAGAAAAAGTAAGTTGCGTTATAGTCCAATATTTACACGTTTAGATGGATGGTAATTTAGTGATTGCTTGCAAAAAAACTAAATATGGAAGCTCATGTCATTCACCGAAATCCTCGTCACTTTGCACGTACTATTCTATCTAATTAGCTGGCCAGATTTCTAACTCAATTTTCAAATTGTAAATCTCCAAGATGTCTTGGTAAATATTTGATAATAAAAGCATTAATTCAATATTTTATAATAGGCAAAATATTATCTAAATGACATCACCCGTATGACACGTTTTCATAGGCTATTTTAAAACGATGACCAAATTATACAAAAAAACAAAGGTTAGAGTGAATCCGAAACCATTCTTATGAATAACTTTAAACTTTACAATATTAAGAAAAACCCCTACAAATACAGGCCAAATAGACCTACTCTAAAATTCGGATAAATTGCATTTTTAGACGTGTGAAGTATTTTGTTAAGTATTTAGGACTTTTTACTGTACGTACATTAAAAATTAAAAAGTACAAAAATGTGTTCATTAGTAATTAAGTTACGATGTTGTGTCTTATATTAAGCTTAGAAACATCTTTAACTGTATGCCGACTGAACAAAATAACCCAATTGAAATGTGTAACCACGGACTTGCGTCGTGGACGTATACAGGATACTATTATTCAAAATCGAGTATGAAATAAAACTTTTCCTTCATAATTTTCATAACAGAATTGCTGACAACCAACATTCAGAAATCATGCGCAGCACATGAATAAGAACAATAATGTTTATTTTTCTAACGATAAAGTAGAATGTGTACTTGGTAATGAGTTAAGAATAATAGTTTACCTCTGGTTTGAAACCATTGTCATCATCGGCGATATAGTTGAGGTTGATGACAGTGCCGTCTGGCGCCGTGTAGCTGAACCCGCCCTGCGCTACGATGACGTCACTCGCTTCAGGACTGCTCGCCTTCTTTATTGAGCCAGTCTCCTCAGCTTTGATGCCGTTCTCAGTCTCGTAGCTAGATTAAAAAAGTACAAATCGATTATAACTAAACTCATAACTTTATTAAAATCAAAATAAATTTACAAGAGTATCTGAAAGATCTAAACCCTGATGAAAAACAATTTGGACACGTAGAAAAAATTAAACAAATAACAAAATGTTAAAAATGTTTAAAGGGGTTTGCAGTTTAGTAGCACAATTTGATCTTAAATTAAATAATGGTTAAATTCTAACAGTTGAAACAAGTAACTTAGTTTTTTCTGGATCAGTTTAAGAATTAACTTAACTCTCTTTTAGTTCGTTTAATGACTTAAACGCAGGAGGGTATAATTTAACAAAGAAACAATAAATCCAACAAAAAAATGACAAAAGAATAACTACTTTAGGCCAAGGTTTTACTCTGATCGTACATATTAAGTTTAAAACCTTACACAAAACATAGAACTTTGTACACGTTTTTAATTTGAAGATGAGTATGTAAAGAATTTTTATTGCAGTTATAATTGAAGGTCACTGTATAGGTACATATTATCTTTATACGTGTTGAATTTAAAAGTTGAGTTTCTTTGTTTTTAACCGACTTCAAAAAGGAGGAGGTTTCTTAACCGTATATGCTTTTTTAAGATATTATTTATATTGGAACGGCCTTATTAATTTACACGTTAACTATACTCATAATACTTAATTATAAAACAAAATAAGAGTACACAAAGTTTGGAGTCATCATAACACAGGTTCTATATTTAGTTGTAGTTTTATTTGATGAATGTTTGTCACAATTTATTATGAGTTCTTGACCTTTATTTGTGTCTGACCTATAGGCGGTCAAATCAATAACTAAGCTGCTAATGTAATATACCTTTGGCTTTGACGTAATTATGTAATACGAAGTTCGTGAATCGTCACTATTATGTATTACATAGATGTATTTTTCAATGACAAAGTTGAATTTAATTACGATAATAATTATAAAATTAATGTAGAGCAGTGTCATTGGTTCTAATTTATACACAAGATCAATTTCCGTTTATTGATTAATTTAATAAGATTCTTTAATAAGAATTTAAAGTTTTCATTACTATTAGAAATATTTTACAAATCTGTAAAGCTTAGTTTCCTATTTTAAATATAATAAAAATCCTTTTATATCATTTTTTATTCTATAAATAACTTAAAGCACTACAACGGTTTTGGCACAAAAGGCCTTACACTGCCTATAGGCACACGATTTTTTGCATAACATATTATATTCACGTTACAGATTAACACCTAAAAATTGGGTATTGTTGTACCAATGTCAAATATTTGCTTCCTAACACTAAACGTAAATAGGGTCTTCTTGATATTTATATTTGCTCATTCAATTGTTATCATTAGTTTAATTCTGAGCATCGGTCTTTCCAGTATCACAAACAACACGACACGACACTTATTTACTCTTTCTGGTGAAAAAAAACTCACTCTTATTGTGACATTATTTTTATGTTATTAATCTTAAGAATAGAATGTATGAAATTTCAATTATATTTGTTCCTAATAAGCCTTACAAATTCTCTTAGATTTTATCTAATTTCTTCTGATCATCGAAATATTTTTTTTTCGATTGATAGTTTTTTTTTTTAAGAAAACCGAGTTAATATTGTTGTAGTCAAGGTAGTATGTTAGTACCTGTATCGGTAGGATCCATCTGGTTGCTGATCGAAATCTTGTGCGATGATTGCTATAACTTTGTCGCCAGGCTGTTGTGGCGCTGAGAACGCTACAGCCACCACTCCCAACAGTACTAACACCCTCTGAAATATAAGAATACGCATTGATTTATTTACTGTAATTCACACATAAAAGAAAAACAAAACGGTATCCCTTCAGTCCGTCAATGTTCAAGCAAAACTATAAATTCAATGCCTGCTAAGTTTGAAAAGCAAAATTTTATGTTTAAGATCAGCTCTAAGCAAATTGGCAGGCGCTACTGCATTCTCGCCAACTTCTCGGCAATATTTTGTAACAAATAATCTATAATTCACTGCAAACACATGTTGTAAAATGTCAATAATCAAAAGATGCAACGAGATAATTTAAGTTATATGTCGGCCTAGAGGCACAAGGACTTCAACGCATAAGACCTTATTAGTCTGTAGACTGTAGTCGGTTGTCGTACTAAGATTTATAGCTCAACCGCAAATTGTACCAATTAAAGAAGATATCGGTATAATTCGGCAAGATGAATATTATTTTAATTAAATAATTTATTGCATGAGCTATTACCCACCCGGGCTTGTATTTAGCGGTAATACTGATAAGATCTAAAAATATGCAAATGTTAGTAATTAAAAAAATGTGTGATGTGTACAATTTATAATAGATGCATATTTTATGATAGATCAGGTTATCACATTCATGCAGTAAATGTAATTTCTAATATTATTAAATAAAATATTAAATGTAATTCCTATTATTATTTACAGTTAACTAAATAACCTTCATTTGCAATAGCCATCAACTGCTAAGTTTTTTCAGGTCAAAAGTACAAGCAATAAACATGTAAGTAATGTAAATCCATTTAATTGTATTCATAGAGGAATGAATACAATTAACTTAGAAGCGCAGTCAGTGGATGTCACTGGCACACAGCCTTCATGATCTAATCACGCAAATGACACACGCAGGTGTCAGTAGTAATAATGTTTTGATATTAAATAACATTTAAGATGTAAGTATTACTATTACAAGTATAGAACACCTCTTATAGTACATGAGTACATGGCGGCTTTTGCACTGTCTGGGAAACTCGTACAGGCCATCCGTACAAGCTCTCGAATCTTCCACTGTTATTTCCGACTTAAGGAATTGAATCCTTGTATCGCGGGGGGTTTCACAGACATTCAATTCATATGCACAAAGACACCCAAACAAAATTAACCCAGTATTTGGCGTGGTGACCACTCAATAATTCGTTTAGTCAAAAAGCTTTAACAGAGACATAACATGCCCGGATACGACTTACTTCGGGTTGTACCCATATAGCCATATCATAATTTCAGAGCACTGCGGGCATTACCCGTATGATTCCAATGTATACGGTCGGTCCTTACACCTGCCGATTGCTGCGAAACTAGCCTCAAAGGTCAAACAAAGATCTTAAATCAATTGAGATGTCAATACATGGATATTGAGTTTGATAAATTGGAACCAATTAACTCCGTATTTTAAATAGGTTAACCTCTTGACCGAAGTCAAAACAGAACAGTGTATTATGTAAAAGTTCATCAACGTTTAATTATATTTATGTTAATTGGTACCGTTTTAAGTTTGAGCCGACATCGTTCTATGATTAATTTTGTAAGAGCAGTGTGTTTAATTACCTCTACATTAATTAGACCGGTTGTGATAAGGATTTATTAATATTTGGAAGCTTTGATTCCAATTAAAACGTGTCAGCAGGTCGATTAGATATTTGATGAGGAATCCAAAAATATTAATTTTATCTACATCAAAGGTTAATAAATAAAATCTTATTTTGTTGGAGCGCAAAGTGACATCTAGAAATAACACTTTTTTTCTAACGATACTGATATTTTCTCCTCATTTCTATTGTTTGAAAACCCATCTTTCATAATGATCAACTAGTTACTACAAATAACGTTTCAAATGCTTCTTTTGCAAATAGGGACATAACAAATTATAAATACAAGTAGCTAATAAATAAGGCTTCTATTCTCATATCTATCGACTGCACTGATAGCCGAGTTGTATATTCCACTGCGCCATTTACCATCATGCGCGACGTGTCGCGGGTTTGATCCCCGCGTGGGATAAGAATTTGTGCGTACCCAAAATGCTTGTTCTGAATCTGGCTGTCTCTGTACATACGAACTGAATGTCTGTGAAACCCCCGTGATACAATGATTTTTTTTGTGTGGGAGACGGTGTTTTTTTTAAGATATTAGACATGTAAGACGATCTCTTTGAATTAATTTTCGGCAGCCAAAGACATACGTCACAGTTACTTAACCGTTGCGTGTGGATTACTGGCTGGCTAGTGTTACGAAGGTTGATACGCTTCACGCACCATTACCATCGCCTTGTTAGTAACCGATATACTATCGTCACATGAGACCCAGCCATTTGGTGCTGACATAATATATTTTATTGTTTCAATCCGGAACTTGGCAATAAAACTTAGCATTTGTTACGAATGCAAATTATTCTAAAATGTAATGATTAATTAAAGTAACCTTTTTAGATTTAGCTTCTTCAGGACAAAGTAGAGCATTGTTTTCTTTTTCATTGTTTCACGTCTATGATTGGTCTCCAAATGGGCGGTCAAATAAGTCTGTTCATGATAGGTTGATATGATATTGATTGATGTACCTACGGTGTGCCTCGACTTTTGTGTTGATTAACCTTCCAGCATCAAAACCTTAGTGAAACGCAAAAATACCTGCAATAAGCGAATTCTCAAAACACTAGTCTTTAATGGAGAGGAAGAGCCAGCTTCGAAATTTCTTATCAGAAGGAATTAAGTTAGATTCGATTCTATTAATCAATTAAATTAAGGCTAAAAGAAACTTGTACAGTTCAGTGCTTTTTGTTAAGATAACATAGAAAAGTAGGTACCTGATAGATTTAAATAATTAATATTAAATATCTATCAAAACAGTATCTTAAATTATTGTTCACGTTATTTAATAAAAGCGGCAAAACACAGGCCGGCCACACGCACGCTACGCACTACAAAAGATTTCCATGTCACCGTTTGTCACCCACAAGCTATTCTTAGCGCTGCCTAAATACCTGTAGGTATGGATGCTGGCAGTATGCAGATTTCGGCATTGCTATTACACAAGTGTATTGAGCTGTGGGAACATGTCATAGAATTCGAATGTTGCCTCGAAAACACAATGTACTGCGTGCAAAAACAAAAGGTGTGCACCTAATTAACTGCTCGCACGCCTCCAAAGAAAACCAGGGACGGATTAGAGAGTTTTTTCAGTATATTTTTTGGTTAGCTTGTTTGTACTTAAGATTTAAATAAAAAAAAAACTAGTACGTAAAGTTAAGTAATAAACATAACGGAAACGATTTTGTTTTATTGCGTAGGTATGTTTTTTGAAATGATGTTTCTAGAAATAGAAATAATCAATTCAAAAGTTAATTATTTTGTTGCAACTGGCTAACTTACCTACTACAAAAAGCAGTTTCAAAAGTCAATGAACTTTCATTTTAAACTTATCTTTAAATTAAAACATCCTCTTTTATTATTAGAAAAATCTTGACAGCAATATTAATTTAAATTAACGTCTGAGAAAAATCTGATGACAACTCAGCCGTGCAAATAAAGATATTTATTTTAAAATATAGCGTGACCCGAACAAATGACCTTGTCCGGACGTAATCTATGTAAGTAATTAAATTTAAATACCACCATTAATAAATTTAATAATACTGATTATTCGTAAAACAATCCGTTAGGTTCTTCTTTGTGCTGTATTAACTAATACTAGTTTATGATAACCTTAATTTTCGTTTTTGACAAATATTTTTATTCATTTATTAATTTTCAATGTATATTTTCACATGGGTATTTATGTTGTTATAGGGTAGCTATTGCAGATTAGATATAATTCGAATCCCCGACGTCGATAGATTTAGTGCTATGCTATCTTTTCCTCTAAAATTAAGTAAAACTCATTCATTTATTTGCAATTCGGAATTTTCATCCTCATTTTACTTATACAGCAATTTAAGGGGCTTCTAAAGACATTTTCAACCAAACAATTGACCGCAAAACCAGTTATATTAATAAATTTAGCATACAAAGATGGGACTTGTCATAGTGCAGTAAACAGCACAGTTGTCGGCAAAGGTTATGTATTGTGGGTGCAATCAATGCACGGCGCATTGCATAAGTAGTCAGTGAACCTATGCCCTATGCACCCACTTTGGTCACGTCCTTACCGAGATAAAGGCTAAAAGATGTCTTGATACTAATTAAGCAGTCAAACAAGATTTTAACAGGAATAATTTGCCTAATTACCTGAGTTTAGCAAGCAATCCTATGTATCTGGCGGTTTGCAGTCCGAATTATGCTAATCATTTAGATATTTAGTATCTGACTGTGTCATCGAGCTTTTGGTAAGAAATACTGGAATTATTAAGGTTTTTAGGTAAAGCCAAAGTTCGTAAGATCTCGAATCCTCTTCGGTCTTATGACATGTTAAGGCTTTAATCAGCACCGCTTAAAATATGCCTTTCTATATTTACTATTTTAATGAATTTGTTCGTTGCTCTAAGCACTATCTTGCTTAGAGTAGTAGACTAGCCAAATTTTAACTTTATTGTTAGGTACAGCTTTCACTAGTTAGTGAAGGAGTCATGGTACGTTATGTTTCCATAAATCTCTAATTTAAGTACCTATTGATAGCCCAATACATGTTCAGCGGTTCGAAATGTCTGCGTAGGCGATTGACTATCAAAGTTTATAGATTGCTCGTAACTTCTAATTTTCCTTTTTGCATATATTCCTTTTGAGTTTTTACTCATAAGATTTTAATCTTATACATCTTTCATACATTTCTTGTCCTAGTGCAAGAAACCTACATAATTTTTTTACTATTTTAACGTTATCTCTAACCTTTACCGTAACAGTCAGATAAGTACTCATTGGATGACAACATAAGATAAAAACAATAGTCAAAAATAAGGAAATAAATACATGAGAAGACTACGCTAAATTGAACGAAAAACAATCAAGATTAATGGGCATATTATTAATAAATAATCGTATTTGTGTCACCGTGGAGAAATAATGATTTGTTGAAATTATTATAATATTCTGATTAAGATTAAAAAAACGAGTATTTGCCAAGGCGAAGATGCCCTTCTTCGTTAAATGTTAAGATGCAACATCCTACACAGCAGGGGTCAGGAGTTCACATCCCAGCATGGGTTATTATTGAGAGAATAATTTACGTCCGTTTACGGATAGGCTAAATTGAATCTAGCACTTAACGGCTTCATAAAAAGCTGGATTTGCATAGATTTATGGATATTGGTGAGAAAAGCCTAAAGAAACCTATGACCTATGGGTTCATAAAATTGAGAAAATACCATATTAGGTATAGCTAAAGAGTCATTGCATTTCGTTTAAGTGATTAACATATTACTAAGTGCAAAAAAGTTAAACGTTCAAAGTGGATAATTTAAAATACTTCAGCAAATGTCAAAGTAGAATTCAAGATGTAGTGACGTAGCACAAAACCATCGTAAAAATTAACCCCTTTTCTAAAACCTAGAAACTTATTTGATGCATCCCTCAACTAGGAAAAACTAAAATTCAGAGCTAAAATTAACCATCCACGTTGTAATTAAAGGTTATTTTTTTTTTACTGAAAATAGCACTATTAATATGAATACTAAGGACTCTAAGAAAGAACTCTTGGACCAAAAGGACTATGACCAAACTTTGTTGAAGAATAAACACAAATGCTCTGAAGACTTCAGTAAAAAGTCAAGATAAATACTAGCTATAAATAAACTCACCATTTTCATATCGTAGGTAACACTTGATTCAGGATAAGCAACTGTGATAATATCCCATGTGTTGGTAGGCGGCGTGTGCGCCCGATTGTACTTACTCGTCTAATCACCTGTCCCTTTTATAGAGACGCAGATTTGTCTAGCCAGTGCACGCGGCCGGGGGAGCCTGCACCGGCTGCACACTACAGGGCTGTACTTAGACCTTACAATTTTATACATAAATCGACTAAGAATTAACAAAATACTCCAACTAGTCTTAAAATCTTGAAGCAACTTTTATGGCTTGATGAGTATGATCCTGTTTCCTGCAAATATGTTTTCCATTTAGGTCATGGACTTTATCTGACACAAGCATTGTTGTATTGTGCGCATTGATCATAGAGAGATTATACTAAAAAAAAAAAAAACTAGTTTCAGTAGCGATCGTTGTCCCTGTAAATCGCAATAGCCTTTTTAAGATTTAGAAGATGTTACTTCATATAATTTGAGTTTGTAACTTATGGTTTTAGATGTAGGTCATCATTTATCATGGGTTCGGGTGCTATTACAAGATAAGGATTACAACTTTGCGTAGCACGACTACTCTACATTTAACTATTTTTCTTTACATATTTCTAGATTCAGTTAAAAGTGCTTAATGAAGCTATTTCTAATACCATACTGCAACGCACGATCTGCTTAGTGTGAAAGTAGCAATAGCCAAATACACACCCTTTTCACATTTGCCCTTTAAACACCAACGAAAGACAAACGTCTCCAGTGGAAGTCTCTTTAAAGCGTTATTAGGGAGAAGAGAAAAAATTAAGGTATTTCTACACTGAACTGTTACCAAATTTAGTCACGGGAATTAATTGCTATTTCTAATAGCAGGAAGGCTAACTATCTCAGTGTAACTGTTATATAGGTTGTTTTTAAATCTACCCAAACTGTCATTACTTTAGTGTATTTCTATGAAGAAATATGAATGAACAAAGTTGTGGTCAAGTCATTTTAATTTATGCGTTGTCGGAAAATGAAAGACAAAACAATACAATTAAAATATTGTTAAAAATAGCAAATCGATCGTATCTTATAATGGAGTCGTAATTAATATATTAACACATTCTTAATTGCCGTTAAAAGCTAATTTTAATTACTTAATAATATGCATTATTATAAAAAGCAGTGATTATGCATTCATTTATTATAACAGGTTATTAAAAATATTAAATAATAGTGTTTGATGCCTCCCGCTGAGTCGCCTGATCAGCATAGCTACGTTGTTTGCTCAATTTTGGAAACGTAACATTTTTATTTGTATTTTGTGTCATTATAAATTTGAGTTTTACGGTTTGCTAGGCTTTATTGTTTAAATAAGCTATAAATTCTACGACGACATTGATTTTATTGTGTATAAAGTTCAACGAAGAGTATATCAATATTTAATCGGTAATTTACAAAGGGCTCGACTTAATTTTATAGATATGTTGGTGCTATAAAACAATAAATTCTACGCTAATAAATTTTACAACGTGTACTTAACTGACAATAAAATTGATAAAATCTGAATTGAATTCATTAATTAAATTTATCTGATCCCCTAACTGCTTTCCGTAAAGATGACTAATTTAATATTTCGTGCATAGGTAAAAAAATCTAGATAACTATGACGATGTTTTTTGCCCGCCTTTCAGAAAATGAGGGAAATCTCCGTATAGCGAAATTTCTTACTCTTAATTGTTGTCAAAGCTTTACACCTTCAGGTAAAACAGGCAGATGATAATTATCAGCAACTAAAACTGATCGACATTAGTATATAATTAGACTGATGTATTAAGTAGGTGCTGAAATATAACCATACGTTATAAAATTATGACGTGTGTCACCCACAGTCCGTCCCCTTGTAACATTATCTCGTTCACGTACAATAGAATAACTATCATGGGCCTCGTAAAACGACGGCCAACCCGACACTTAAATGGTACGCACGCTTTATGTCAAATGCATTGCAAATTGCGCGAAGATGCCACTGCGCTTGGCATTTTACAATTTTATTCAAACTTGGAACTTATTAACTACTTTGACACACCAACACACATACATACGTTAACTAAATAATATGCAAAGAGAAGACATTTGATCGCTAGCCGCAAATATTTACGCATGCATTGCGAGTTAGTAGTACTAGTTTGGCTAGCTAAATATCGCCAGCGAATTCTTCTACAATTTATTTTCAGTCATAAATTATATTTATTGGCTAATCAAAAACTAAGAAAGGCATTTAAGTTGCATGAGTTAAGTAGGTATTTTGAATCAATATTACGTATCAATATTTCAATATTATTATAACAATTTATATTTAATTAATATTTTATCTAATATCACACAAGATTCGTTAGTTTGCTTCGTATATACGACGATAATATAATAATATAGATTATGAAACACATAATATTCTGATACATGTCTATTTCCGTGTCACATTATTAGGTTCAACTTTCATGGGTTTTTTATAGCCATTTTACGGCTTTGTTATAGTGACTAATGCTAATTTAAGATGCTTAAACAGGTCGTATACTTATCAGAATTTGGGAGGGGCTTGTGGCAAAGTGTATGTCATACGATTTAACCTATGATAAAGGTTAAACAGCGCTCGCCGCGGTTGGACCATGGATGGGTAACTTTTTGTACACGTGCCGAGCCCCGTCTCATGCTCAGAAAAACTTGTTAAGTCACCTGAATCTGATATATAAATGAAGGAAAGGTTAGGCGGAGAAAATTTTATTTAGAATACCTATAAGTTTGTTAATACAAAAAGTAATCAATGGTGATGGACAATACGATATTTCTTTAACTATAAAAGACTTGCAGTAAGTAGGTAACCTTTCTACAGTACTTTTCTGCCACTTGTTAAAGAATTAGTATAGAAAGGTTCAGTATGTTAGCACCTCTAAAGTACAAATCGTGTTCATTCATTTTGTAGTAACAAGCTTATTAAGTGATTTCAAGTGAAATCCAGATAGTTGATGTCAGCGTCGTTAAGGCTGTAAGAGATTGTAAAATTCAGTTTAAATTGATACTTCGTCTTAATAATAACGCCCTTTTTGATGTATCTTTGATCACCAGTCACTTTAATCTAAACCTAATATGAGAAGTAGAGTTGCTCTCCAACTCTATCTCTTACTATGCCATTACTAACCAATAAGTTTGTTTTGGCAAATTTCTTGTTTGACCATTCGTCGCTAAATTAACAAGCGTGGGCGACTTTAACTCCTTTTATGGTTAGTTTTAGACACCTACAAAGTTTCTAATATATTTTCGTAAACAAATAAAATTCGTATAAACATCATCAATCATTATCTACTAAACAATTTCGAGGTTAACGCCATTATGTTCTATTAGGCTTTTTCAATGTAGACATATTTAAAATTCCTTCCGAACTATCGATTACTATAACAACGTTGAAAATAGTTGGAATAATAAACAAGAAGCTCTTTGCGCCTGTCAGGTATAATATGATTCTACGTATTATATATTTCAAATTGCCCCTGACATGAAATAGATCGCGGTATTTATTACCTATGAACCATGATACTGTATCTGTAATAAACATAAATACATGCATGAACTACTCAAGGGGTTACACTAAACATTTTTTATAGAAGTAGGTCTAAGTATTTTTTTAGAATGAGTATTGGAAGTGGATAGTACGAGTAAATACAATCTTAAACTTTCCTTAAAGCAATAGTAGTATGATTATGGTGGTTAAGAAATGAGATTTTGATTTTGAATTGAAAAATAGGAAAATTTACGAAACAGAAGGTGTTGACTCATTGTTTTGTCATATTATGTTTGATGCGGGCGGTAGGAGCTACTGTCCAACAGTAACTATTCTATGGCCCGCATGGGTTGATGTTGGTGTTGAGCTCAAGATAAACATCCACATCGCTTGAAATTAGTCTTGCATCACCGATAGCCATCCTTAAGTTAAACCATTACCATCTTATATTATCACTATTAATATATCTCATGAAGGTTATTATGCTAGAAAGGTGGGGTTATGTTTTTGTTACTTTATCTTGAATATCAAATAAGTACAGGACTTAAAAGGCGGCAATAGCAAAACAAGTAAGCGGCGAGGGGTCGGGAGTTCAAATCCTATCCAGCTGAACTATTGTGGCATGCCCACTCTGGCTGTTGCTACAGCGGGAACCAATATCTATATAAAGATGTTCCTACACTACGTGCTATTGTTAAACAGAGACACGAAATAAAAATCAAAAGCAGCTTAGTACCTTCTTACTGTCAAACCCTTTGATTAACTTATCAACATAATCATCTTAATAACCAGACAATTCAACACCATGTGTCTGATACTTATGTGAATAAAGTAGCATAACACTGCTAATTATAATCCAACATACTAATGTCTTAATGATAAAACTCCGATTAAGACTTGTGAATTAAATTAACAGGTCATCGGACCAAATTAAAACAATAAAACTATTATAGTATTGTTTTCGTGCACAAAAGCCAATTATAGTAAGCGTGTATGCGAATTCCGGTGGAGGTTAATCTCATTACTTAAGTAGATGGGCGATTAGAAGAATCATTTGTGTGGGACAGTTTCACACACCTTATGTTTCGGCGGTGGCGCGGTGGCAGTGTCGCACGCTCCCACCAGCGAACAGGCTATTAAAAGTATCCGAGTTTCGAAACGAACAGTATAACATGCAAAGAATTGCACTCAGGTAGGTATATAACCAAAATCATGAACCTTGGATTCCGATGTTGATATTAAATCAAATTTTCATTTATTTAACAGTGGCCTTTGACGTCAAATTAATTTTATTTTATAAAGTTTAATTCTAATTTTAAACATAAGACAAACTTTTTTGCTTGTAATTTTGCAATGACTGTAGAAATATTCATTAAAAAAAAGCATTTCAACTCCTGCAAACTCTTTCCTTTAAGTTTGTACCTACATTACAACCTTAGAGTTGGTTTAATGCTCTAAGATTACAACTAATAAAATCGATGCTGCTCTAAAATTCTACGTCAAAAAATACTCAATAGGAAAGAGAAAATGTTTAAATGAAACTAGCAATTACAGCTCGTTATTTTTGGGAAAAAAGAGAGCTACATTGGAACCCGATAGATTCCAACAAAAACCGTAACAATGGTATATTTGTAATAAATTCTTGTTTCTTTGACAGTTTGTAAGTAAGAATGTTGCTAACACGATCGCTGCTTTAATCAATATTGTCGTAATTGGAACACTATTATTACAATGAAACTTAAAACAAATCACTCGCTGGTGTTGTAAAAAGGTTTGACAGCTCATGTGTTACTACTACTTAATAGAAATATGCAGTTAACTTTAGTATTTACTGTTTGCATCTTAAAATTAATGGATTTGATGTCATCGCATTAAAATGCACTAAACTTATGAAATTTACTAAGACTCTACATTGTAGCGTTTTTGTTTTCTATTATTAACCACAAATCTATCGGAGTCTGAGTCATTCATACGAGAAACATTACTTACTCAAACAATATTAGCAAATGTATAATATTAAACCATAAATTGCAATCACAACACTACCAGCACGACTCTCTGCGCCTACTCTTATTCAATCAAACCATCATTAAGTACAAGGGTGACATCAAAGAGACATTCGATTAACATACGGCAAAAAATACCTACTTATTAAATGAACTCTGTATACTATGGTCGCCACTCGCCATTCACCGCGACAGGATTTCTTGAGCACTTTTTGAATTACAACCAATAAATTCAATACGCTTAATGCTTCATACGCTTAATCCCCAATTCCTTAATGTAATATGTTATTCAAATCATGTCGTTATATTCCAAGTTTTAGAGAACCTGTCCTAAGCGGATGCTTCGTCTGTAGGTAACAAACCACGGCCAGTTTATGACATTTCTGAAGTAACTTTTTACAAATGATGTCACTTGGTGGAAATGTTTATCTAAGCCAGTTTGAAGAATTCGAGCTCCGCCTTAATTAGTAATGTCTACAGCCTGCGGAAATCTTGAAATGTCCACTATGACTTTGCTAAAGAATTATAAAATTATAAATATATTTTTACAGTTTTAGTTATAGTTTCTTAAAATATTCATCAAAATCCAGATAAAATTTTGTGCGTGCAACTTGACCGTTTAAAATAAATATTTATATAAAATGTGACAGTGCATAATCTTTATCTGACATTTTGTTCTCTTGAGAAATAGCGGTTTCAAATTATGTTTAATATCTCGTTGATAAGCTCATAAATCTGCAGTCTAAGTGGATATAATACAACAAAAAAGTAGTTTAAATGTAATAAATACCATAAAACATTTTTTTAACGTTCCTATAAGTTTCCTCACTTTGCGAAAACTATAAGGCAATGACTCATAGGCAATCTTTTAAAATTTCTCAAAATTTTATAGGCTCAACGCAACGAAATTTAATAGTAGACTGACATTTTGATACAACTAACTAACGATTACTGCAGCAATATATATGTAATATTTAATGGCATTAACTGTATAACCTACATCGAGCTTCAGAGGACATTAGGTACGTATATTGAGTATATTCGCATAAAACACGACCTCTAAGATATTGTAATTGAAGATTATTTTACGATCACTACGTAATTTATGAAGTTAGCCCTACAGCATTGGGCCATAAATACCGTCATTACCGAAATGAAAACACCTTCCTCCGCCGTCTCTTCGAGAGTTCCGAGGATTATACTCTCGGCGACTTTATGGCATGTAGGTATTATTAGTGATTCGTGTTTGGCGTTTTAAGTAAATCAAATGAAGTGTGGTGCAAGTGAACTTTGAACTACGGTTCTGTCTACAAACCCATTTGTTTAATGCTAGTGGTGTGGCGCCGAGCCCGCCGAGCCCGCGAGGATGCAACTGCGACGTGTCGTCTGAGCGGGTTCCACGGTTATTATTACTCGTTTTCCAGCTGGATTGAACTGCATGCCCTAGACTAACATTTCAAATAAATTATAGCGTTTCATAATGTCATGTAAGTATAACATGCGATGCTCTTTTGTTTCGGATAGGTCGGTTTTGGTCAGTTCGAGAAGTGCTAATCAGTGTCGACCCAGAAAGAAGATTGACACATTCACGCTAATTTAAACCGTGTACATACGCACAATGTACCACAGTACCTAGCTATACAACTACATGTTTTGGTCACGGTATGAGCTAGAAACCTTAATTCGCTAATCTCAAACCAAGGAATTTCGTTACTAATTTTATTTGCGAATTTAAGCTTCTGTTTAATTACTGTTATTTTATATGGTGAAATATTAATACAATATTTTATGACCTTCGTTAGGTGTGAATTGAGGTTTATGAAAAAAAAAATCATTGGCTTATGTTTTACGATATTTTTATGGCTGATCTTGACACGTTAGTTTGAGCATCTCCAACTCGGATTACTTTTTTTCTCATCCGAATTATTGTAGCTACAAATTGAATATAGTTTGAAATGTGAACAAGTTTTATAATGAAAAATTCCATTACCTATCTATTCTTAAGGTCTAGTAACTGAGCCATACATTTATATTTTTATTTGTATTTTGGGTTAAAAACACAGAATATGTAGAAAATAAATGCAAATTATATGTATTAAAAAGCTGTAAAAAAATGGTATTCTACTCTATGTTTTTTTATCAAAATGTGTAAAATGTCCAATAAAATATAACAAGACAAACAAATAATTTGTATGCTTCGTTTTTATTAACTACCAATCAATGTCGATACCTACAATACCTACAGGTCAATTTCAATATGTCAGATACAACTTTATTGCTACAAGACAGATCTCTAATACCATTCAATCAGAATATTATTAATGTCTGTACGTAAGCTTACAAAGAAACAAGAAACAAATATGTCCAGTAGTAATAAATTAATCAATAATATCGTTCAACCGAACAAATTACTTTAAAAAAAAGCATAATTAAATGTGTAGCAAAACGAGATTCAAAATTAGACATCAAAGATCTTCTATAAATCTTAAATCGATCTATTATTATTTCGTTAAGTTATCCTCATAGTATTTATACACTTTATTTTAATTGTTAGAGCTATTTCTGTTCCCCTATAAAATGATTTTGAGACAATTATGTATTAATATTTATTAGGTATTCGCATTTTATTTATGTTGTAGTTTCCAAATATTTATATTTTCAAACTCGTGTTTAAAACGACAAGAAAGAATTTTATTCCATTGTGACGATGAAGTTTTTTTTTTTATTATTTATTTATAACCTAAACTATTTCGTTTGACTACCGATGTAATTAACTATCAATGTGGTTAATGAATTGCAGGTACTTTATAAGTACGACATTCGCTGTTATGAAGGATATTCCTTCCATTGGCAATTCGGAAAATATATTTTATGAATCTTGTGCTATGTATTTTTTTTGCAACGCATCTACTTTATAGCACGAGCTTCCTCTAGGTCAATTTAGTCAGGACATTACCACGCCACCGATAAATGATGAATTCAAAGAGATAAAACGATCTACATTTTAACGTTTACGAATGCCAAAAAAGTTCTAAATTACATGAATTAATGCTTGGTGTCCTCGATTAAGTAATAAATGCCAAATATGAAAACATTGACATTAGGTGAAATATTGAAATCGGAACGATCCTATTTACAATTTTCGGCCATTTATCGTAGAATTGCTGAATTGCTTGAATATAAAACAATCTGTTTCATCAGTGTTGTGCATGTAATTTCTTTGCCTACCTGATGTAAGTTAAACGAACTGTACCCGGATTTGGTTATATCCTTGTTAAGAATCCCTAATGCTATAAATATCCGAATAAACGTAAGAATGTTAATGTTCTGTAGGTAGGCAATATTGGCGCCACACTCATCGCATAAAAAGGGAATCCAAATTATTGCCGATATCGATCGTAATTACAAATGAATGCTTATGACTATAAAGCTTTTATGAGACTATCAAAATTTAACTTAATGAAAGATTATCGCTGCAATTCAGGTATTAAATTATAATGTAATATTGTATGCAATATTTTAGTATAGCCTGTTTTAGTCAGAGATAGTCTTTGCGTAACCGCCCAAATTTTTAAGACCAGCGCCTTAGCACGTAATTTATCTCTCTTTAGTGGTAAAGAAATATTGCTTGTACCTAATAAAAAACGCTATACTTTTGAACCAACTCTTAAACACCATGATCGTTACAATGCCTGCCTGTAGGTTTGATTTTAAAGTTAAAGGGAAAGAACCGTGGGCGAGTTAAAAGACGATTTAGCCATGTTTGGAAGAATATTATATTCCTCGATTTGTTATAAAATCCGTTACCATTTACAGACTGAACTTGTTTCATATAACTGTGCAATTCTCCGTCAATGACGTGACGTGAAGACGTATGCATTGAAATGTGCTTAGAGTTTGATAAATTTTACCTACCTTCTTTCATCTTGAATAATTATTTGTTGGTCCACAAAAAGTGGATATATATATAGGTATTATAGACTAGAATAGATATACATTTCCACGTGCTGAAGATCAAGTAGCGCCGCCATGAATTTAAATGCGTCCATTTACTACTTTGACGAAACTTATCGCAATTTACTAAGAAACGCATTAAAGCATTACTAATAGGCTCATTTCAATAGATGATGGGAGTAATAAATACATTTAGCCTGAGTTGCTTCTCGACCTAGGACTGGCATTAAAGACAGATGTCGTCCAGTACAATGTCATTACGAATGTCTAACAGAAGGAGATCAATAGGCCATCCGAACTGACCTTTAAATGATCGAACGTTTTATGCAATACATGGAGGGATATTTAGAGTAAATTTTTAATATAGTGCCATTTGTATGATGATACAGTTACGAAAGTTTCGAAATACATGTAAGGCTTTGATGCCACGCCCTGAGTCCACGTGTGAGGTGAACAGGCGTGGAGAAGGTTTTATTGGCGGTCCGATAATCTCATAAATAATAGGCGTAATCTATTTAGCCCTGAACTTTACGTTTAAAACTAGTAACGTTACAGATGATCGTTGCCAAATTATCTCACTTTGCGCAAAAGTCTCTATAATAAGTTTAAAGATCAGTATAATTGTTTATTCATCGGCCTTTCTAGAAAAAAACTGTCTATAAAAAATATTCTAAAAACAATTATGATCATAAAAATACTAGAAAAACTAACACATCTTAATTAAATAAATCTGAAATATTTAGTTTTTTCTTGTTGATGGATTTTTTTTTAATAAATATACATATTATGTAAAAAACGATTGATTATTAAGGCGACGAAATTGGATACTTATAATAAAGAGATCCTTATTAACACGTGAATGACTATCATAGAAACGAGACTAGATAGGAAAATGCGTCACGTATGATAATATGATAGGATTTCATTCATCACTTTGCATATCTATTGTAATTGTGTATATAAATTAAAATCGATACTTTATTTTAAGACAACTAGTTTCTGTTTTATGTAATACCTATTTATTCAGCAGCAAATGAATTTACTTGCGAGGTACTAAAAATCTTATCACATAGTAAAGCGAATAGCGTGAAATCTTTTGCTTAGTTAGGTTATTTGTTTAAAATTATTAAAATACCTGATGATAGTCTTTTAATTTGTACAACAAAGTGCGATTTATGGTTTTTAAATTAAATATAAGCGGTAATGCAAGAAGTTTCAAAACATCTTTGCATTTTACATAATAATGTGCAAACTATTTTATTCCGAGAAGAGCTTTAAGCTTGATGTTTAGTTTTGAATTGTCTTAGCTTCTGAGTAAACATTACTATATATTCTTGCAGTTATAATGGTAAAAACAAAGGGCAAAACGGCAGAGCGAGCACTGGGCGAAGGTAGGTCAGACGAGTAAATATTAATCTAGAGACTGAACTATAAAACTATTATGTTACCATAATAACTAGTAATGTGGGTTTGTACGTGAACAAATAATTTTAGTACAAAAATATAAAGTACTGAAAACTGCACACACATTCGCGTCCGGGTTGAATTAATTTATTATATTATTATCCCATAAGTTTTATAAACAGTCAAGTCAAATCAAAAGATTCAGACAGAGACATCCAGACAAGCATATCTAGAAACACCTACGATACAAAATAACTTAATCATTATACCAAAACATCAATCCGAATAAGGCATCGCTATTAATGATGTATTAACAGAATAGCAACCTTATAATTAACACTAACAAGCAAAAAACCTGACGTTTGATTGAATACTCTATAGCATCTTAAATGAAATAAAGAAATCGTTATGCCATCTTTGCACTGTAAAGGGATACTGCCGTACGTATTCACGAATGTCACTTAGTTGTAACTAAGTGTCACCCTAAAGTGTTATCCTATCTCAGGTCTTTTTACTATTTAGTAGAATAAAGAGACAAAAAGACATTTAATTTTGGGGACTGATCAAAATTGGGATACTTTTTCACCTTTCATAGGGAAGTCTTGGAGATTTTCCATCGAATCACAACCAAATCATTATTTCTCATCGTCAATCCTATAAACAATTCAATGACTCAAAATGAGGTTATAACACAAAAAGGACTAGTAAAACAGCAGACAACAGCTTGTATTGTTATAAAATATTGGTACGTCATGCGAAATGCTAAGGTCGGGACCGAACGGACGCATAACATCACGATAGAGCCATACTGAGGTGAAGATCGCACCTGGCGCATCACATGCCAAACCTTTGTCTAACAAACGGTTATTATATAATGATTTAAGGTTAAGTGTCTAAACATGTTACTGTAAATGCCAACTGACCAATAAATATTCTTGCTTGCTTGCTTTATTTATCTTAAGTGTCCATAAAGTTTTACCTATTTGAATTTTGATTGACAGTGTTCCAATTTACGCTGGTCAACGTAATCATGGACCATAATTTATAAGTATCTTTCATCTGTGGATCTTCCATACTATTTCTGTTTATATAAGTTCTACGACAACACAAAAGAGATCTGCTATTGATTTCAAGGGTCTCGAGTGTCAAATTGATGATATTGAATACATTATTATGTCACCTTTGATGAAAATTATCATAAGTCAGGGAAATAAACCCAGTTTAGCTAAACTGATCAATAAAGAAGGGCATTTAACATTGATTTTTAAATCGGATTAATTTTAAAATTTAGTCCAATTTATGTAAAACCCATTAGATTTTATTTGCGGAAGCGAACTAGTTTCTAATTTGGTCATTTGTATGATTTAAAAGCGTGTGACACCATAACTTTTAGATACAGGATTATTTAATGAATTAGAAGAATGCGTAGGCATAACGTACATTAAAATAATTCCGTGTTCTTAACGGAATGATAACACGAGAAAAAATGCTCTGTATTTAATGTTTTTGTTTTATTTAACTAATTTGTAGTGATTATATACAGAAGAAAGCTTTATATTAAGACTCGTCTTATTTTTGATGCGCATACTACATCATATTTTTTATGAAATTAAAAGATTTTTTTACAAAATTAAACTTTCAAAATCATTAATCATTAAAAAACTATCAATTTCATCAATATTTAAATTCACGCTGTCACTTTGATATGCGGAATGTAAATCACATAATAAAGTCAACGATACGCGGTGACTCAATAAAAATAAGAGCGGTGTTTAAAAAAAGCTCTGTTTAAAGAATCCTCTGAGGTCGCAACAGAAATAAATCTTCTAAAACCTGTTATCGGAGTCAAAGCTATTTCGTAATGGTTAGATGGATGGTCGCCGCAATCGTGTGGGCTCACCTGCCTTCTGAGGTAAACTGATGTTACGTCTATAAAAATCAAGGACGCTACTCCAGAGAGACAATGCGATCGATTTCTCATCGATTTATAGCCTCATTAGCAGCCAAATCACCGCGTGTTAGCCATAACCGTCGCGTATTCAAATAAGGGCGTCTAGGTGACATTTAATGGAATCTCTTTTTAAGCAACCAAATATTTCTTTAAATAGTTTGCAGTCAAAAGGGGAAGACCTTTGCCCTGCTCAATATAGATGACATAAAAATGCAAATATTACTTTTTGTAAGAAAAATATAATTTTATCTAAATATACAGTAGGAGTAAAAATAGTGCACCGTTTAATATGAACAGCTGATATTATTTATATCCACTTATTCTCACACGTCATAAACCGACATTTAATGCGTGAACATCAAATTCAAGCTCATTCAATCAATCAATAATTGAATTACTAATGTTTTTTAGTGATTCGTATTAAAATAAATTACCAATAAATATTTGAGGCAGTACAATTTTGCGTTTCCACCAGAGATGTCAAAGTATGCTTATCAAAGGATGGATTTATAAGAACAACTAGAATGTCTTCATTTACTTAAATTTAGGATTCTGAAAATCGCATATTACTTTAATCCGAGCTCGTTGAGCCGGCCAGATGTAACATCGGATGCCCTTTAAAACTACGTAACATTTAACTTGTGTTTACATTATAACCTGTAATTATCCAGTTCCTAGCACTTCAACAACCACTCCGGACTTACAACACACGATGTTACAGGATTTCCCAAGACAAAAACATTAAAATCCAATATCTATCAATTTTATATCGAAATGACGATAGTAGCCTAACTGACATTGAATATGACGAATAACTTTAGCAATAAATAATCCAAAATGATATCTATTTAATGCTAATTTCGGAATAATCGATTTCAAAGTTCACGCCAGTAACTCCTATATAAATTTAAAATATCAAAGGTAAAATATGATGGTCTTAATTATCATAGATATTATATTAGTTTCCTCACTCCAGATTTCATTAATTCTTTATTACCTTTAATTTTGCACATTATTTAATTACTGCTCTTATAGATGTAAATATCAAACATCGTATTTAAAAAAAAATACTTTTATGGAATTATTAATCCTTCCTTAAATAGGGAAGAGGCCTGTGACTTTGGTAGGTTGATATTACTATTATTATATACTTTTACAAAAACGTATGGAACTTTTGTAAATTATAACAGCACGTGGTAGGCATAGTATTTTTAAAACACGCCTTTAATTTTTTTATGATCATGTTAAATATGTATGAGGCCTATAAAAATATTTACTTACTAGTTCCGCAACTCCGCCCAAATTACCGCCCATCTTATGTAGTTGGAAAATTCTGTTTCCAAGTTTAGGATTGGTTAGCTTTCGAGATATCAATATAGAGTTGTAAATTACTTTTTAAGTACTTTTTCATATCGCAACCGAATAGCATATATCTTCTCAATTGATGTTGATAATAAGGTATAAGGTGGAAAGCTCAAATAAAAGTTATCTTTAAAATATATATCACATTTATTATATTTTCAAATACTACTAAGTTGTACTATTTCATTACTAGTATAGGCATTCACCTATATTGTAATTGCGTAAGTCTCGGCGTTCGATGAACTTCTTACTTCTTCTGCCCGTTTCTGGCGATGTACTCGAGAGCGCGGGCGATCTGGGCGGGTACGGGAGGGGGGGTGGGGATGGCGTTACCCTGTAACAAAAAATATATCGTAAATATTTGATTTGGAAAACATAATTTTATAATGTGTTGAAAATAGTTAAGGTTGTAGGTACTCACGGAAGGCTGGTATCCGTTCTCGTCAGCGACGTAGCTGATGACGACGGGGGTACCGTCAGGGGCGGTCCAGGAGAAGGATCCCTGGGCGACGTCTGGGACTACTGGGGGGTTGCCACCGAAGTTGCGGGGGGTACCTTGGGCCTGAGCGGCGATACCGTTGTCAGTCTCGAAGCTGAAATATTCATTATTAATTTATAAAATTTATAGCATATTGGCGTTGGCAATTAATGAACCAATAGTTGTGAGTGCAATTGTACTTACAAGTAAGAGTAGCTGCCGTCGGGGTTGACGTCGTTTCCGTACTTCAGGGTCTGAGCGTTCCTGGCATCAGCAACAGCCCTGACGACGGGGACGATGGGGGCTACGGGGGACACGGCGACGGGGATGGGGGCGGGGGTGGGGTTGTACACTACGGGCTGGTATCTGAAGGGCTTGGGGGTCGAGTACTGGTTGTAACGGAAGGGCTGGTACTGTTGGTACTGTCCCTGCCTGAATTGGGCGCTCGCGGCAGCCACACACGCCAAGATCACCACCTGAATTACCAAAAAGCTTTTATCACCACTGAATATTTCACTTTTTATATTATCACCACAATTTTTATTTTTTAATATTTATTTATTGATTTTCCAATATTTCCAATATTTGATTTACTTACTGCGAATTTCATTTTTGATATTGTTAGGATTGTCTAGCTACGTTGAACTAGTTTGTGTGTGCGGATAATAAATCCGCGCAGGCTTATATATCTCTCTAGGAACCACCCACTTAAGACGCCAAACTGCAATAACATTTAAATAATTTGACGTGAGACGAGATACCGTTTTTTTTTATAAATAACACTTGGGCTATCCATCCTCGTTGCCATAAAGATTTTAATGTCATCTTCAAGTATTAGGAATCATAAAGGATCTTGAACGAGTGTAGTGGAATCGATATCATTTTAATTAGATTTGGTTCACAAAATTTCCGTTACAACTAGTTATTTCCTTATTAAGTTTAGAGGTTTTTTAATATTTATTTCTCATTATTTTTGTTTCAGTTTAAGTCGGCTTATGAATTTATTTTTCGGGTTAAAATTACGCTGATTGAGATGGGTGAAATTTAAAGTGGATCAATACTTACGGATTTATTATTTAATGTATTTTTAATTGAATTGTATGAAGTTAAGTGAAATTAATATTAACCTAAGGTGCTGTGCAAGCTTCAATTTATATCGGACCTTGTATTTTTTTCTTTCGCTTTATGTAAGTAAATATTGGTGTTTGTTGTCTTATAATTATGGTGTCAATAGTTGAATTCTGTAAAATACAATGTAGGTACTGACAGTAGAAACGCATTGTGTTTAGAAGTGCTGAAATTTTATCGAGGTTAAGAACTATTTAGAGGAAACTGAAAAGTGCATTATTTTTATCAGCTAAAATTAAGAGATATATTCTATAGAATTTAGAAGTATACGTACATTTAATATATGTATTTCGTTTCTTTTTCATTTTGAAGAAGCAGAATGAAGAATTGATTTAAAAATTTGAGGACAAAAATTAAAGCTATAGTTAGGAACAATTAAAAAAATGTTATTAGCTCACACTTTATTCCATCTCTCGACGTAATAACAATTCAGCAATTTTATTTCACTTAATACGCTAAAATCACATCAGAAAAGGCAATGAGTATTTATGTAAACATGGGACTTTGGGACTGAAACCAAGCAATTGTTTCCAAATAAGGTAAATGCCCATTACTGGATACAAGTATTGGTATTAGCTCTTACATTGCTTATTTAGTAAACCATTTGTACTACTGGTACAGCATTAATCGATCCCTCCGTTTTTCGGGATAAAAAACTTGAATTCTATTTTGTTGATTTTAGAATGACTTCAACCTACGACAAAGGATATACGTTTTGAAGATGAAAATTTGAAAAGGTTGGCTAAAATACAATAGTCCTTTCCTTGCCTTTGTAGTAATCAGGAACCCTAACACATGCACAGTTGGCCTCGGTCTTTGGAGACCTCTTCCAGAAGGCTCTCGTTGTATATTTTCTAATCCTTTAACTATTTTCTTACCAAGATTTTTTTAGGGTAAAAAGAACTTTATTTAACTATGTTTATGTGCTTTTTCTACATTATTGAAGCAGCAGTTTGGAATATTATGGTTTGTGTACCAAAGCACTTAGGATGTCGTGTAGGTTGGGCAATTCTGATAAAAGCGGTATTCATAAACTTATGTGTTTAAAGTGTCCATTAAAACATTAAATCTTCGGCATGTCGAGTAGATACATAACACGAACAATTTCTGCTCTTGATTGTTAGATAATTCAATACTGAAATTTCAACCAACAATTGATTGAACTTTTTTGTATTAGGTATGTTAAATTTTACGTGAAATTATTTTCATTACTAAATGGGAATTTAAATAAAAAATTGAAGTAAATTCGCTCTTGCCATATATCAGCAAATTATCAGAAAGTATATTTTAAATGATATGTGTGTAGATAAACTCAAGAAATAAGCAATTATATGTAAATTATAAACATTGCAATGAAGACAACATTTCATGTGAAGTAAATTATTATGCACCTTACTTAAATTGTTAATTAATTATTTACTGTATTGCGGAAATATCGAAATCAATTAACTTTTAAATTATATTTTGGTCATAAATCAAGAGCTTAGTCAATTTTTCAATATTTATGTGTATTTTAAGTAAATAATTTTGTAATTAAACATAATTATTTCGATCATGAGGTGCAATGATAATTCGTTTCGTTTGATTGGTAACGCAACTATGTTTTAAAGCATCAAACAAAAGTATGAAATCAAACTAACTACTTCAAAAATTCATTCCATCATGATTTATTTTACTTATTACTTAATGATTATAAAAGGAAAAAATGGAACAAGTTCCCCTGGTTTTAAAGAGTATGCTGAAGGCCTCTACTAAATACTAAAAAATTACATTAAACAAATTTTGACGACACGATGTTAACACGAGTATCTGGGATTAAAAGGTTATATATAGGTACAGTATTTCTTTATCGACAGCCGGGAGCATCCACAAAGGGCATTGACACTAAGAGGAAATAATGACGGTATTACGTGCATTCGTAAGTTGTCAACCAGATAATTCTTAAGCTTCACACAGTTTTAGAATATTCTATTTATACACGCGTAACACTATCATAAATATACAGCTCTTGAAAATAATCACCATGAAGAGTTACACGCGAACATAAAATTTACTAATAGGCATATTAATAAGTAATTTGATTTAGCGATTCGCAAATTATCAGACTCATTGGTATCGCCATCAATCATTAAACAATTATAAACCTTACTTTTTATCGGTACCTAACTGGATGACCTAACATTTCAATAATGAAATAATAATTGGTACCTATCGCCTCAGGCTAAATTTGCGATGAGGCCATCTTACATTTTTGCGCGCCCCAAACTCTGTTACGCGGTGATTTATGTCATTCTATCAAAACGAACGCATGTATACAAATGTAGAAAAGCCAAATTGAATATACATGAGAATATAAAATCGATCTATATTCAGTAACTTTTGTAATGTTAATCGAATTCACAAATTACACACGCTTGTCACATTTGTTTACGAAATAGGTTTCGGATTATTTACTTTATTTGTGTAAAATTATGTATAAACGTCATTGTAATGCTTGTGCTACCAAGGAGACCGATAGCCGCATGCTGTTAAATGACTGTCCGGTCATAATTTGTTGGTGTGTCTGAATTAAATCGCCATGACCGGGACTCTACCGACCTCCCACAGCAAAAGATCGACCTATCAACTGTATTCACACAACTTATCATAATCGTAACTTTTTGTGGATGTTATTGATTAGAAATAACATTTGGAAATATCAAAATTTTCAAAGGGCAGCTAAGACATCTGGTATTTTATTAAGATGTCAATGGGCAGCGATGATCATTGACCTGCATTCATCTATCAGCGTAACTAAATAAAAGCTTTCGTCATATATTCCGGCATTCATTTATAAAAATGCCTAATAAATAAACTTTCAAAACAGTTCCCAGCTTCCTCTTCGTACTAAGTACTACTCTACTAAAGTATAAGCTGAAAACGATCAAGTTCTTTTTGCAATCGCTCAATTATTCATTTTACTTTAAATATTTTCCGTAAAATAAATATTTTATTAAGATTATTTTTAGCTACTGTGTCTATAATATGTTTTTATACGTAGCCATAATATACAAATATTCTATTAACATTTTAGCTTTTATCACAAGCTTTTTTTAGTATTTTACATGTTATTATATTGATGCCTCTACATTTAGATGGTAATGTCCTTAATTAATTTGTAAACTAGAATTTCGGATATAAATAGGTATATTTATTATTTTATTGTACTATCTAGACCCGTCTTTTCTTAAATACTAGTTATACCGTTACAAAGATTTTATATTAACCTTTCTTAACCTCTCTTAATGATATCTCTTAAAAAATCTTGTAATCTCTTAGACGAAAAACGGTACATAAATGATCGTACTAATATATAAAAAAAATCGTTGATTCTATTTACAAGAGACATCTTCTTTTCGTGTTGGTGGCACTTTCTTTCAAATCCTAGTATTTTGCCAAATCCATTGCACCATCATCGGCAAGAGGTTTAAACCCTCTCAAGTGCACAGGGCTTAATATTATTGCAGTTGTGAAAAAGATACGCCGCCTTACACGAATCTAGTGCGATGACTTCCAAAACTGCAATAATATTTACTTTACAACGTGGCTGTAAGCTCAAGTATGTGGACACTTTGAAGACTCCAGCAAGTGTGACATAGGATTGGTATATATGTTATGGACCAAGTGATAAATTGGGCAGTATACATAGTGCCCGGGCACTATGAATAATGCCCAGCATCATCGGGCTAAGTGATTAATTACTATACTTAACTTCATTATTATCATATCGCTCGGTCATTATTATATTGCTAAATGATAGTTGGGCAATTTGATACTAATGCTATATTTAAGTTGTATCAAGCGCTAAATAAACCATGGCTGCAATTGGGGACACCGTAAGAGTTCGAGTTCCGATGTTGATTGCGGTCGTAATGATGGAAGAAATAAAAAAAAATCTAACCTAACCTAACCTAAATTAGGTGAGGTTAGGTTTTTTTTTTTATTTGTCAAAATCTATATTTATTGAGGTGAAAATATCATCTTATGTTATTTTAATTGTTAAAATAATCTTTATGATATGTACGCTTAAGGCAAATTAAAATACTCTGAAACGAATATCTACTTGTTTTATTACTTTATCTAATTCTTCGAAAATATTATATACATATAATAGCTAAACAGTATCTATAATATCCAGATTGATCACTTTGGCTGTAACATTTGTAACATTTGTATTACTTTGCCCAAAAGGTGATAGGCCATATGTATAGTGCCCGGTCAATTTGATTATTTGAATAATTATTATCAAAGTGCACTCTCATATTGGGCATTTTTCATAGTGCCCGGGCATTATGTATACTGCCCAATTTATCAGTTGGTCCATAACATATATACTATAACATATAGATATCCATATATATAACATCCATATAGATAACATATGCATATCCATAACATATAGAACATCTAGATATCAAACATGACTTTTTTTTTTGAGAGAATGGACAAACAAACAAATCCATCCAAATACGATTTAGATACCTACAAAATCTGTCTGCAAACATGTCTTAGAGCCAGTAGTAGATCATAATAAAAATCTAGACTTTATAACCGCAATATCTCATTAAAATATCTTCCACTCGACGTAGCGGTGATGAATCGGACAGGCGAGAAATATTTTACAAGCTTTTTCTGTATTTAACTCTGAGATGCAATTAAATAATAAATTATACAGGTGCTCGTTTTAATATAATGCAATAAAAATGTTAATATAACAAAATACATAAGAGAAAATTTAAAATAGAAGTTTTTTTGTCTGGATGTCGAGATATATATTTTTATACTTTACTTTTTCATTTCTCTGATGTTGGATGAACGTATCCTTATTGTTACGTGCTAAAAATATATATTTACAATAGAATATAATAAACTTTTAAATTTTTAAAACCATCTAAGGTTTTACTTCATCCATAACACTTTTCTTATCCCGAGGATAGTTTCAAACCAATCCACAAGTAAAATTTAGGACGATTTACTAATATTGTAAAAACAAAAAAGTTTTTAACAGCAAAACTAAATTTGAATAAATAATTATGTATCTAATAGGCGTGAATAGGATACTTTTGATAAAATTATTAATTTAAAGCGATTTTAAAAATATTGACAACTATTTATATTCAGAAATGTCGAACATCATCAGTTCGGTATCTGTCGATACGATGTTTATTATAATTCGATCCAAATTAGTTTGCCCATATTTATGAACATTATTATAAATTATTAAATTGTTATGGTATCCGAAGGTTGCTTATTTGTTCAATTTTGGCCTCTAAATTGATTAGAGAACATGATGCAGACTATTTTAGATCATTATCACTTTACTATATATGTAGCGAATTGAATTAATTTCTATTATTATTTTAGACGCTCTTTGTAAGAACATTATTATTATTAAAATCATGAAATAAAGACTAAATTAAATTGGTCAAGAGAAACCACAACATTTTTTAAATAGTTATTTTATTATTTCTTTTGATAAATAGACATAATAGTTCCAACAGTTTGTCGGAAATAAATATAGAAGGATAGGAAGTATTTATTTACAGCAGTTCAGATGAACTAAATTGTCTAGGTATTAACTAATGTCGTTGGGTGATTTACTTCTTCTGGGGGATCCTGGCGAGGTACTCCAGAGCGCGGGCGATCTGGGCGGGGACAGGGGGAGGGGTGGGGATGGCGTCACCCTGGAAAAAACAGAATAATTAGTAAATGTTATCATCGTTATCATCATCGTACACTTATAAGACAACAGTAATTTTATTAGTCCAGTCCGGCAGTATTTCAGAACATTTTTACAATGTTGACAGCAACTTGTTTTTTAGCAAAAAGTCGTCAAAACATTTATGATTTTATAATCTTCTTGTCATCAACTTGTTCTTAGACTTGGTACTCAAATGTAGTAATCAATTTTGCTTCTTCATTTTTTTATGTTAATTGCGGAAGCTCTGTCATTTGATTGGATATTTTGTTCACATTGCATCCGTTTTGAGTTGAACAATTAATTATTTCTGATGTTCTTTTAATTACAACCAAATCAGGATTTCTTATTAATTTCAGACTATTGAAGTATTTTATGTTGTTACTTACGGAGGGTTGGTATCCGTTCTCGTCAGCGATGTAGCTGATGGCGATGTTCTGGCCATCGGGAGCAACCCAGGAGAAGGATCCTTGGGCGACGACGGGGACGATGGGGGGGTTGCCTCCGAAGTCACGGGGGGTACCCTGAGCCTGGGCAGCGATGCCGTTGTCGGTCTCCACACTGGAAAAGGAAGATGTTTGTGATATTATTCTGCTTTTCAGAGAGCAACAGTGGCAGAAGAGTATTTCTGGCCAAATTTACCACAAAACTAATTGAGTCAAGAATGAGATTTGAAGCTGATGAACGACCACTAAGCAAGGTTTTTTGTTTAATCATGTCATTTGACAGTATGACCCTTAAGGATAATATTAAAATGTCGTTTATAGGGCCATTATCTGTTTAAAAATAAAGTAGTAATACTTACGCGTAGCTGTAGCTGCCGTCGGGTCCTACATCGCTGTCGTAGCGGATGATGTTAGCGGCCTGGTCATTGTTGGCGACACGGTTCACTACCACAGCCTGGGGACGGGGCGCGGGGGCAACGGGACGGGGCACTTGTCTGTAGGGGGCGAAGCCACCGAACTGGGCGGAGGCAACAGCCAGGATGGCGGCAAAAGCAATCTGAGAAAACAAGGAAATAGTTAGAACAAAAGATCCAAAACAAAATAAGGTTCAATTACTTTTTGAACACTGAAAACTTACGGCGAATTTCATTTTGATTGGATTGGTGGTTGTAGATTGTTAGAAGACTAGATCGGTTTGGTAACTGATGTCTATTGATGAGATATTTTTTACTTTTATACTATTCACGCGAGCGCATTTACGCAAGACGGCATTGATATTGTCATTATGTTTGCATATGTATATTAATTACTAGAAGATGCAACATTTTGCTGTCAACGAAAGCAACAATCTAAGGCGATAGAATCACAAATATATTTTAATGACTGTAGTAATAAAAGATCCGCTGGATTCAGAGAAACAGTAAAAGCTCAGTTAATCCCATTTATCTTAAAGATCTAAACAAAAAACTGTATTTTAGTTTACATTTTATGATAAAAATAGTTTGGTGTCAGTTTGATACTTAAAATAATAAATGACTCTTAAAAAAGCTTTTAAAAGATTGAGTAGAAAAAATTTGCACAGCTCTGTCACTTAACTTTCTGTGCATTATATTTATGTTATGCTTATTGCAAAAACTTAGAGATAGTTTAAAAAAAAATATTAAGTGTTGAACAGCGTTTTCATATCATTTTTTTTTTGTAATGCTAAGGGCATTGACCAGAAACCCATCTCAAAACTATTTATAAAATTAAATTGCTATAAATTTCTCAGTAAAATAATCTGCGACTCAATCAATCAATATGTTAGCATTGTCATTGTCCTGACCATAGTCGAATCTTTTTCTCAGATGCCAGTAATTAATCATCATATTTTGTAGGAACTAAACTCGTCAATAAAAAAACTGACAACTTAGTATTTTGAACTTTGGCTAAACGAGACAAATACATTAATCTCAATATACAAGGTGGACAAGTAATCAAAAATAGCTATTGATTTTCATATTAATATGATTTATAAGTTCATCTAAATTACTAACTCAAGAACTCCTTGTCTTCATCACGGGTGCCTAAAAATATACATTCATTTATATTATACGTAGGCACCATAGCAGTACCTTATTTTTTTTATAATTGTATTGCTACTGTATTGTACTATAATAAGTAGAATAATTAAATATGAAGGTAAATTAGGTCCATTATTTCTTAATAAAGTTATTAATAAATGACCTGCAATTATATTAGCTGTTAAACGAACAGCTAAGGTTCCTGGTCGAATAATATTTCTAATTGTTTCAATTAATACTATAAATGGCATTAAAATACCAGGAGTTCCTTGAGGAATTATATGAATAAATATATGTTGTGAATTATTAATTCATCCATATAATATAAAATTTAATCATAATGGAAGTTGTATTGTAGTCCAGAAAATTTTGTCAAATTGGATCAAGATTTTCGGAATGAAATAGCAAGATCCGTAGTATAGCTTTTATGTGTTTTGCTTACTTCAATTTACAGAATTTTTACTACAGTTACGCATTAATGATCGATCATTGCAGTTGCTCATGCAATTTTAGGTAATTAAAAAACATGGAATTTTGTCTGTTTTGCAGTTATTTGCGGTAGCGAAATAACATGCTTTCAAGTGGGTGTATACTTAAGCTTCACATTGTACCTTAAAATACAAACAAGGCAATGTACAAATAAACCTTTGTAGAGTATAAATTACAAAATCGTTTACTGTAAAGATGTTACTCTGGTGTGTTTAGAAACAGTCGTCCCGTGGCTGCGTAGGTGAAATATCTTATCTGACCTTTAAGCATCGTGCGGTTAAGAAACAAAAAAGGCTTTTACAATTCAATTTTGATTGATTCTAAAATTAGAAACATTTTAATTATATACCTCATAATTCATGTATTCTACGACAATGATATATTTCTCGGCTTCAACAATATCTGTACACGTGCCGTTTACTATTACGTCATATTATGTCTGGTTCCAGTTTGTCTGAATGTAAAAAGAAGTCTACAAATGGCATATCTATGAATCAGAGACTAAGAATCCTAGATTAATAAATTTTGAAACTTAATTAGGTGCAGCTCTTGGAAACCTTTTTGTGATGACTAACGAAACTAAACAATTTTGAGATACCTAGTTCATGGATTGTGTTTTATAAAGATTTCCTACCTACAAAGTTACTTTAACAAATACTTAATCTAATATATACGTACGTAAAATGAATTTTGTACGTAATAGACTAAATTTATGTCTCGTATGAGGATTCGAATAAATACATTTATGCACTGATTAGGAGGATGATATGGCTCTACCTACGCACCCGTAAAAGTACAGTATGCTTGCACACAAGGCCAGTTATTGGGCCAAATAAAAATACAGGATGCTATAAAAATATTGTATTTCAAATTTCGTATTTTACATCGATAACTTAAATTGTTCTAATTTGGTTTAGGGAGCTTTGGGCAGATGCGCCCCGCTCGCTCTGAAACCGTTTTCGTCGGCGATGTAGTCCACCCTGTA
The DNA here is from genome assembly GCA_941860345.1 of Chrysodeixis includens. NCBI lineage: Eukaryota > Metazoa > Arthropoda > Insecta > Lepidoptera > Noctuidae > Chrysodeixis > Chrysodeixis includens. Next base: position 7,080,682 of record OW796098.1, on the reverse strand, counting down.
TTTAAGACCATCGTCGCCAATGTATTCGTAGAAGCCTTGGACCCTGGTACCACCTCCAACACCGTTTACTGAGGAATCAACGACTCCGGATTCTTCAGCAGCAATTCCATTGTTAGTTTCGTAAGCATAACGGTAGTTGTTTTCGTCGAAGGTTCTGTCGTCGCGAAGGATGCTGGCGGCGCCATCAGCAATGGACTTGTGGTAGACGGCGACTGGAGCCCTCGTGCTAGCGACGAACGGTTTGGGCGTAGAGTACACGAAGGGAGCGAAGGTTGACACGACGGGAACTACCGGAGTGCGGTAAGTGACAGCGGTGGAGGGCAGAGCGGTAACTTGCTCCACACTGAAACAAAAAAAAAACACAAGGTCAAAAAACAACTACCGTATGTAAAATTATTCAAAGATAAATAAAATTATTTGATATATTGTATCAAAATGGGACGAATCCATAAAAAAAATTGAGATTTTGCTCGACCAATCATAAATTGGGTTAATCTAACATAAAAATGATTTATTAATGGAAAATCCCACGCCTTAGTTTTACATTCTTAACTAGTGATGTCCTTGAGCTATAATCGGTAATGTGGACTGCCGAGTTAGGTGTGACTGGAAGCGACGCGGATGTAATCACATCTGCCATTCATCACGATAACATCATTTAACATAAACTGTTCCAACTGGAAGCCTAAAGCTTTAAATCTCTTAATTTATAGCTCCAGGATCAAGTTTGCTTCCAGGAAGTGATGTTGTGGTTTTTTAAGATTATGTAGCAACGATAATACTAATGCAAAAAAAAACACAAATTTCTGTTAGAGTTAAAAATATATAGTCGTGTAGTAGATATTTAATAAAGAAACAAATCAAAGTAACAATTATAAGTGCCGGTAACGTAGAAGCTACTACTAAGGCTTTAACTCCCCACAGAACATTAAAACACGAAATTATCGTAAACATATCATTGAATTACTACGCTATTAAAAATATTATTATACCAATGCAACGGGCTAGTCACAGTACGAGTATTTGGAAAAACCTATATTTAAGTTGTTACACGAGCATTCGAAAGCAAACTATTTAGAAGTCCAATTTTGCTCTACATTTATTTTCTCCAGCTTTTATGGCCGACCACGAAGACAAACCAAAAAGACGAATATAAAAGGGAATCTTACCCGTCGCCGTATTTCACCAAAGGCGTCAATAGGTCCCTGCTCAACGCCTGATAGTAAGGTTGGTACGGGTTGTAGTTGTAGTATTTGCCATGCCTCTGCAAAAGGCTCTGGTATTTACCATTGCCGTACAATTCGGGGTGGTATTGCCCGTCATCTTCAGCTTGGCAGAAGCAGACAGCGGCCAGGGCCAGGGCTACGAACTGAAAACAAACAAATGAAGTTAATTGGTGAAATATTAAAAGGTATTTTTAAAGTCTTAAGTATGTCTACAAGATATAGAAGCGCCTAGAGATAAGTTAACGTTTAATAGAGAACGAGTGAGTGATTTTATTTTATCAGGCGAAATATGCAACGGAAATAAAATAGAAAGTGATAGAATTTTAGTTAATATATATGCAATTTCACAATATTAATGCATCAAAAAACTAAACCATTGTTATTGAAATAGAAAAGTTATCTAGTAATAATAGAAGTGCCTAGTAAAAAAATCATTGTCGATAGAAAATGAATTGCTATAAAAAACTTTAAAGTACAATTCACTAGGTAATGGACATTTGGTAAATATCAACTTTTTAAACTTGTGCGAGATTTTCTCTTTTTCACTGTCCCTCGATTAATGATGGTAAAAAAGCATTGATAAATGCTGCTCTCAAAATTGTTGTAGCAATCATTCAGAGTAAATGAAGTACAATATGAAAACTTAAAAAGTGAAAATACTTGTAAATCAATTAGTAAGCAGGTCCTTGACTTGTTTAAGTATTATTTATTTCTTTTTATTAATAATCTTAAATAGTAAACCTATTTATTACTCACAGTGATCGTTTTCATGTTTCCTTCAGCTAACACACAATGGAATAAAGTCTAACCGTCAAACAGTTCTTTATATACGATCGTCAAAATCGAAAATGGAGTATTTATTGAACAATAGCTTGGTTTGAATTGCAAAAATGTTAATTTTAGTGGTGAAGGCGTCATTTAAGGCGGCTTATTTGGGCCGCCTTGTGATATATGTAAGAAACTGACCGCGCCCAAAACTAGCATACTTAGATCACGCGAAGAGCAAAACACCCACCGTATACACTTAGCAAGGAACTTGGAAACAATAGCACAATTATATCACTATGTACCAAATATCACTTAGTATAAAACAAAGTCGCTGTCTGTCTGTCTGTCTGTTCGCTTAAATCTTTAATACTACGCCAGGGATTTTAAAGCGGCTTTTTTAATACTAGATAGGGTGATTCAAGGGAAAGGTTTATATTATAATACATCAGTATTTTACCCATGCGAAGCTGGGGCAGGTCGCTAGTATTAATATATACCGAATAAGTACGATGAGGTGCAACTGGGGAAAAGCCTTTGTCCCAGAATATCGAGATTATAATAATATGGTTGATTTTAGTATCTAGGTGCTTGCGCTACCTGCTAAGGTACCTTTTTACTCGTACACACACACACTCGTACAACTTACTATTACTTTGGAAATCAATTCGACGTTCGAGATACAAAGTAAGACATGAAAAGTTTGTTACAAGCAGCATGAGTAAGGTAGTCAAAGCCTGCGCAGTTAACTGCATAGATCTGTTTTAAAAAAAATCTAAGGCTCAAATTTTCTACTTGCATCTGTGTCAACAAGTCTATTTTTTATTTCAAACAACATGCAAACTTAACCAAAAGTCATCCAATAGTACCTAAATTTAAAGTAAAAATACAATCTATATCCAAAAGTAGAACCTACTCTTAAAATCATTTTACATTAAACAGCATTGTCATTACTAATTCAGTATAGCATCATCCACGCAAAGAAAATATCATTTGTTCTACCTAATTCCTATCCATATTATTGGGCAAATGTTAATATAATTTAGACTAGGAGGTAGAATGATGTAGTTGTGGATTAGAAACACCGCTTTACGCCAAATAACGCACTTTTCTGCTAAAACAGCTGCGAAACTCTTCATCTCGGAGGGCACCGTATTAAAACTCTAATATAGATCAAGTATCTGTTAAATGGAGCAACAAAAATGTCGAATCCCATAAAAATGTTTAAGAAACTCTATAAATATTTAATAGCGCATTTTAATAAAGCAACATGTTTGTTTTTCATCTTTACCTTAAGCCGCGGTTATGGTGATACCCATATCTAAGCAGTCGGAGCCATTAAGGTGAACAAAAAAGAGCATTTATCATAGATGCGCCTATAACTTCGCGTGGGCATTATAAATCCAACGAATTATATTTTGATTTGTATAAATAGCTACAAATTGTTAAAAAGTGCCACAGTCTCGAATTAAATGACTTCAGGATTCGTGATTCGGATTTCGTGTCGTATGTTTGTGAAAACCACGAAAATCTCTTGACTTGAATTTTTGCAATTGTCTTGCTGCTGTAAAGTAGCTCTGATGGAGCGTTTCTTTCCGGATTTTGAGGAATACAGATTCTTTATACTATACCATTGTAAAAGGCCATTATATTGATTATATCCTCATAGAACCTTGAGGTGATAAGCACTATTCAACTCAAAGAGGTTTGTTTACTGCGTAGTACTAAACAAATTGCGTTTGGTTTCGGAGTTTCAGAGCCTGGCATTGCACCGTTTTTAATAATAAAATGTTGACCGTTTATCAGCAATAAAAAGTAAAAAAAAAAACTATGATTACTATCTTTATTTGTACTTTAAGAGAATATAAAATATAAAAAAATACAATAATAAAGATATAACAATCAACATAAAAGCGTTATAAGTGCTAAACATCATTAAACAACAGTATAAATGTCGTCAAGCTATCAAAACAATGCACTAAATTAATCTAAATTTTTAATAAAAGCAAACGTTTACTTGGAATTCCGCTTCGCTCTGCTAAATTTTTATTACAATTATCCCCTTAACTTAATACTTTAAGTAGGTACCTAATTCGGTATCCAGATAAGTTAAATGTGACTTTTATTATTTTTTAAGTTAATGTCTTTAAATCAAATCGTAGACATTTTTTTCTTGCGATGTATGGATTAAATGCTCTAGATTCAGTAGATTCATGCCCACTCGGCAAAAAAAATCCTTAAGGTTTATGAGTTGGTACTTATAAGCACCAGGTCACAGAACTCCCGTCCAGTAAGGACTAAAACCAAAAACATAGGAAAAAAATTGTGCGATAATTTGGAAGAAGTACTTACAGTCAGCTTGTATTAAGTCAAAACGGACAAGAGATATATTAAACGAAAATCAACCTTATGCACTTTGAAACAAAGACGAGGTTGATTTCATAAGTGCTACTATTGGTATGAGGTCAACAGACCCAATGCTTCTAAATCGATTTAAAAACAAAACATACTTTAGCAGAATTACTCATTAGATGGAAGGTTCTAAGTGGGTGACGTGTCTCTAATGCCTTGCTCCATTGTTCATTTTCAATAAAAGAAATACTTTAAAAACAACTGCTAACCACAAAGGGGGTCGTAATTTTTAAAAAGGTCGGGTAAACATTTTCTTAGGAAATATGATTCACTTTTAAAAAAAAAACAGGATTAAGCTTTTGAACTTTAAGCAAGCAAGCCGTAAAATAAATTCTTTGTAAACGAGTTTAGAACAAAATGTTACAGATACATCTGATTAAGATATGTGATCTTTATGAATAGAATTATAAGAGGCGGGGTCATATGGACAGGGTCAAATACATTAAATACATAGATTTGTTGGCTTTGATGACACAATTACTTCCGGTGATCGGCTCGAGAATCGAAGCGATGAACACTTCATCAATAAATTCGGACATTCATGGGCTATCTTAATATCGCGTCTTAATTGAATCCCTTCAGTTTTAATTAAACAAAACTCGTTCCAACACGGATGTGGACAACGTCAAACCTTTTAACCATTTTTTTTAATTACATATTTATTTAGGTATTCAATAGAGGCCAAGCTTTATTTCATAGTACCTAATATAATTCATAGTTCTTTTATATCTTGCTCTCTATCTGTTTAAGACTCATTTTAAATAAATAAATATTCCTCAACATTCATTTTGACAGCGATGAAAAATAATTTGCTTTTCGCCACTAAAAACATAATATTACGTAAATTATGTTTGTTCCGACCGTTAGGTCTAATTGCAGTAATAAGTTATTGTTATACAATAAGCACAAAGTAGACTAAAAGACGAAGTTACAAAAAAAAATATTTAATAAGACTTTCGTCTTTGTGCTCATTAGGCCAAATGTTACGCTAATAGAATAAAAAAATATAACAAGTCATTTAAATACGATCAAAGTTATTTTGAAGCCGGTATCATTATAATATTAATTACTTTCGGTATACGTACATTATTATATGGGATTTGTGTCATTAATTATTTCTATAGATTAAAGTTATAAAAATGAGTTCAAAAATAATTTTAGTAGTCTAAAAACATAATGTCGAATTTGAAAAATTAAAAACAGAGGGACCAATAAAATACACACACTCTTTCATAATACTTTTATTATACAAAAATATAAATTACATTATTGCCAGATCGTTAAATATAAATATCACGGTTAAAAAATATACATTAATATAATCTATTCTGACGTATCTACAACTCTTACGAATACTTCGTACTCCAATTTAAGCTTATGCGTTAAGGAGTTTTCAATTGTGTTTAGAACCTTCGTGCCTCTGAAACTGTAGTAAGACCCGAACTTCTCGCCGTGAGGGAGCTTCACTGTTGGAGGATACCTGGAAAGATGAAAAAGTAAGTATATAACAAACTGGATGTTCATTTTAGGAAGACATTGAAGTACGCTAACAATAAATCAGCATATTTTGTAAAAGGGTGATACCTCGTGTGTTTGTTTTAAGTACACCTTGTATAGGTTTTAGGGTACAAAATATATTTTTAAAACCATTTTTTCAGTGATAATTTATCACTGAAAAATCGCTGCAAATTTTAGTGCTGTATTTTAATAGTAATGAGAACAATAATGTTAGATCCCACATAAGTAAGATACATAAAACTTTTTTTCAATGTTCGTCGTTATAGTTTAATGGATAATATTGGATATATATTTTATTTTTTATGCCGCAAACAAAACTTGACCAAAATTCAGTTAAAATGATAGGTTCGCGTAACGTCACTTTTTTGTATAAATTTGGAGAATGCCCTTTGTCGTAAACTTTGAAGCAGTTTATCTTTGACATTTTGTATTGTTCAGATAAACGCAAAAATACGTGTCTTATATTTTTTAATTATCTATCCGATGGACTAATTAGATTTTTTTATTTTCTTCGTAACTTATCATCATCCCTATTGTGTGATTCCCGTAACAATCTTAAGTAGATTACGTAATTATTCTTGACCCCGGATCATATCACACAAGCTATAACAACATGGATTTAAATAGCTTTAACTTTCTTATCTAAACTTTTATTTCAATTCAAGTATTAACCAATAAATTAACCTTTAATTGACCTTCTCATCATGTCATTAAGATTTACGGTCTACATAAAAAGTTTTACGATCTATGAAAATTCGGCCGAGTTACTCGATATCGTATTGTCACTTCCAAATATCCGGGTTTTGTTGTAAAACTCATAAATGTTACAGATATGTTAATGATTTGAATGATATTTAAATATGTTAGTAAAAGTTTTATGGGCCAATAAAACTGTTTTAAAAGTACTTGAGTGGGATATATGACTCTATCGATTTACTTACACTTTATCTTTGTAGTTGAGGTTGGTCAGTACATTATGTTTAAATAATTGAAATGAAATTTTACATTTTACTTACAAATATATTTAGAACTAGATTATATTCAAAGTTCAAACCTAAAAGGTTTAGGAGTCATGACATTTTGTGAAGCAATGATCTTCACAGTTTATTAAGTATTCAATAAGTAGTTAGGCCTAGCATTACTAAGTAGGTAATATTGTCTACTCACTGCGTCACAAACTCCGTTTGGTTATTAGGCTCCAAGTATTTGCATTTGACAGCTATCTCCTTATCAGCAAACACCTTCCTATAATGGTTCGTCGTTCCATCAAATTCATCACCAAAGTTGACAGTATCCTGCGACACATACTTGTCTACCAACGCCTTTATCACTTTGTGAACATAGGGGTATCTGTGAGCATAAGTTTTGGATCCGATGTAGTCGATTTTGTTTGGAGTTCGCTGGCCATGGCCGGGTGGTCCGTTGGGGCCTGGGGAGCCAGGAGGGCCATAGCCCCCGTTACCCCCATAACCCCCGTTTCCTCCATTTCCTCCATTCCCACCGTTGGGTCCAGTCTGATGAATATATCTGTAATCTCCATCGTCTTCGGGATATAGACCTTGCTGGTATATGTACGTGTACTTTCCCTCATCACCTGGAATATATTTGCCTTCGTCTAGCGGTCTGTAATATTTTCCATCATCATAAACTCTGTATTTTTCGGGGCTGTACTTCCCATCATCGTATGGTGAGCAGTGTACTAATGCGTATAATGATAGCGCGAATACCTGGAAATTATAAATATTTATTTTCTTAAACATTGATTAAAACATAATTTTAATGTTAATTCTTTAAAATCCATGTTTGTTTTTAGTGTCATTTTTATTGCTTTGACTTAAACTCCAATAAACTCTGAATATCTAAAAAGTTAAAAGATTGTTGAAATAAAAACACCACTAATTCGTAAATAATAAGAATTAATGTTCAAATATTTATAAGGGCATATTAAAGGTCGTTTTGGTACATAAAAGAAGACCTAAACCTAATTGAAGGGCTCGTAGGATCATAAAATCAAAATGCGTTTTATGTTCAACATTCCAAGCCCATATTGTCACCGTGAACCTACACAATGACCAAAAATCACAAATGTTTGTAACTTACTCCTATTTTAAATACCATTCAAACAAAACAGTTGGTATTATTCTGCAAAAAACCTTCTCGTATATTAATTCAACTGCATAAATAAATAGTAAACAGGTACTTACGAATTTGAAAGCATTCCCCATGATTAGAAAAAATCACCAACAAAAATATTCACAGTTCGTCCAGCTCGCCTGCTTACTCCTCAAATTATGTTATTGATCTGAAACTAGATCAGAAACGTGTCATAGGTTAGCACCTTGCAGGAAAGAGATTTATATTGTCTTAACCATTTAATTCTTCATTGACATTTAATTAACATTTAGATGTATAATAAATTTTGTATAAACGTACCAAAAGTGGAACAGAATCCTTAAATCGAGGTGTGACGAGGTCAGATAAAAATTTGCATAGATTATAGATTTATAATAGTTCCGATGCGGCTTGGATGAGCTATATTAATCATTCACTTTTGCACTTTAATGTTACGTTTTTTTATTAAATACATTTAGTCTCTAACTGAGCAATACCCGTGCAGTTTCGAGACGACCGACTTGCAAGAGAGTCGTAATTCTCTTATGGAATGTTTGAAGATCCACTTCACACATCGATTTGCATAAAACAAAAATGATTAAAATGCAACAATATGGAGCCCTGCGCGTTCCTAACACCTTATTCACCATTTATCTGGATTATTTCCTTATTTGATTACAAATCATCAAATCTTTTAGTGAATCCGTAGTTGCTTACATAGTTTCTTAGAAACCAAGTAGGTAGAAATTCTTCGATGACATTAAATTGCATACAACTTTGTAACTTTATAATAACACCATCATTAAACACCTTTAAATATTTTATTACAAGTTATGTGACGCGCTTATTTGTATTACGAATTATTGAAGTAAGTTATATCTATTTTATTAATCATAAATATTGTCCTAACAAGCTGGAAATACTTTTGCAGTAGGACTTACATGGTAGATACTAGATAACACATTCGAATATTTATCACTGAAAAACCTCAAAAAAAAACGTCTCGTTGTATGTCCTTGTGTGAGCAATAACCTTACAAGAACGGAAATTATTACTTCTAGCGAATATTTAACCAAAATTTAGTTTTAAATTACACTCAAGAAAAAATTCGTTGTGCACTCAGATTCGAAAGGCCGTACATTGAGTTAATATCAATACCGTCGTGATATATATTGAGATCTCCAAATAAAAATAGAGAGTTATCGTCATGCTTTCGAAGATTATTACAGATTTAATAAAACTGTCTTGGTTAAATGATGACGACAGGATTCTGCAAATGGTAAGAAGAGATACGGTACGTGGTGACATCTCCTTTCTTTACTTGGGTCAAGGGCCTCATGCTGAGAGCACTCACCTTCGACATAGTATCGAAATACATTTTATTTTCTTTATATCGATGCACGTATAACGGGACAAGTTCACCTTTGCTTTATATAAGAAACACAACCTTTTGTCTTTGTTTGAAATCATATTAACTAATTACTAACACTAATTCTTATTCCTACTTTAATTCTTATAGTTTCTACTAATTTCTTTGGATTTAATATCTTATTTAGAAATGTTGATCCAAGATGATAAAGTATACGTTTTCGCAGGAAATTAAAGGTGTTTCAATTTTTACATTAACACAGTGGAGACTTCCTAGTTTTAAATAGTTGAAAATTAGTAAAACCTAACGTTAGGAAGTAATAAAATACAAGGATTTGAAACCTTCAAAGTTTCCTTAATTTAATTAACTCTATGGGTAAGACTACGCGTCGATGAATTGACCAAATATCCTTGCAATTTGTTGAATGTTTTTGGATTTAAATGTTCTAAAATTGCCCCTGACACGGTTACCCGCAAGTGGGCGTACATACCCTATTTAGCTATTTAGCTGAACATTATTTACCTTATGTTATTATCTTTTAATCTCTTAAAGGCTTACGTAAAGCCTTGTTTTCAAGATGAGTAAAATGCATTATAAGGAGCAATCCACTAGAAACATCATATAATTTTAGTATGTTGAAAATATGAGACAACTTTAAGTAGCTTTGAGCTTAATATGTTTTGCGAAGTGTAAAAGACAGAGCAGAGCAGCGTAAAACAAAGGAGGTCTTTGTCCAGCTGTGGGTTATTTAGGGCTGATAATGACGATGTTGAAGTGTACCATATGCATCAAACAACATTATTTATTAAGTAACCAACAATTGTATACTTAAAGTTTTAGCTTCACTGCTTCTGCACTTTACATGTCTATCACGGCTTTTTGGCTTTATTCTTTCTAAACATTGGCAAATGAAATTATTCAAAATACATCTAAATGCTCAAGTCAGAAGCCTAACATTTAAATAATACTAATAGATTAATATACATAACATGTCTTACTTATGTTACATCAGAATGATAATGAGAGTCATCACTGGCTTCGCATGGTTGGACAACAAGATTATCGTTAATGTTATACTTACTTACCTTGCCCCATAAGGATTTGCTTACTAATTGTATGATAACTTATATTTCTTTATTATACGCAGTGTCTTCTGCTTAACCTTTCTAAGCTATGTTAGGGTTGGCTGCAAATCTTTACATTCCTAGTTAAAAACCGTATACCTATTGCTTAGAGCGACCTATCTATTAACTACAATACAATTCAATCAGTAATTCAGCCTATGGTAAGGTTAAGATATATCTAAGCAGTGCAATAGTGCCCTAATTCACTTTGGTGGTTTCACCAAGTTCGGCTTAGGTCAACAACCCCAAAGCGAACAACTACAAACTGTTGATTATCATGTCAAATATATTATTAATGGGCAACTAAGAAATCTTATCTGATCTGTAATTTCGTGATGTGAATGACCGCACGACCCAGCAATGCAGTAGCAAAAAAAATTAATGAAGTTATAAACCAACAACCGTTATTAATCAAATAAACAGTTTTATATTGATTCTATAAATACTTTTTTTATAATTGTGCAATACCTAGGCATTATATTTTGAGCATCGTGAGTCATTTTGGGGAGATTCAACATTCTGCAGGACATTGGCATTACCAAAAAAGGAGCAAGAATGCTGAAATCACTGTGCCCTGTTAACGGTTTGGTAATATTGAAAGCAATGCGTCATCCCATCTTGTATCTCACCTAAGAGAAATTCACAATATTTTTAACAACAAAATTTTACATGTTGTTTACCTACCTACATAGAAAACTTCTCACAAAATTTAAAGGACTACAGATACCACAATACATGAACTTCTTGTGTAAAAATAGAACCTCCTGCTTGTTATGCTGTTGTTTTTACCTTAGTGATCGACACCAGTCAGTATAGGTATCAGTAAGTGTAATAAATGTGCTATTTTAGTATGAGGATGCAACATTAATGAGATGGCGTCATCAAATTACAAGGTATGTGGATAATGAACCTAATATTGCAGAAGTACTCGCTCTATATGTTAATCGAAAGGTTGCTTCGATGACTGGGCGTCCTAAAGCCCTTGACTAACTCTACTGTAACAACCTGTTATTTCGTTATTCCTATACATAAACAGAAAAAAAATCATCCTCTCCGAAAAATCTTTCACAGCTTCTTTTGGGTTCAGAAACAGAATGACAAAAACGGAACACGAATAGAGTTGCCATTTCTATCCATCCATCCATATGTCACTATATTCCGAAACTATTGACACTTGACAGTTTTTGTTGGTTTATTATACGTACAATTGAATTAAATACGTTGGTATTATTGTACTAGAATAGAAACCCTACACTTATTGCCTTTCCGTTCATTTGTACAAGCTTGTTCGGTGTCAATGAGATGAGACCTTTATTAACCCAGCATCAATATACAGTCGCGCCCAAAAGTGACGCGCTTTGAAATACTGTGAATATATGATTATTAGCCCAGCATGCAGCCTTTATACGAACTTTGTCATAACTGTCCGACTTATAATATGTCGCTACTGTACAATTTGGTTTTGTTTCATATAAATTTGTTTAATGGATACGTTTTTTCTTGTATTTGTATGCTCTGTTATTGTTATTTAAAATACAAACTGATTAATAATGAATGAGTATTTGTTGTCACAGTCCTCTTGTAAGACTTGTTCATAATTATTATAGAGTTTACTTTTTCGCAGTATTTTAAAAATGTTTCACGAATTTTAACTTAAATTTACCCAAGTTAAAGAAAAAGTTTCCATCCATATTGACATCAGAAAAAAGTCATCCAAAATCATGCACAAAAAAGGCTCCCACGTTGAGTTATTAGTAGGTAATAATTTAATATACTGTACTAATTAACTCAGAATTAATTACAGCTTTGTATCTTCAAACAATTAATCGCTTCCAACCTGTATATGGTTTTGACATTTTATTTAAATGTCTCAACTAACTTTGAGAACTCATTTGCGTTGTTCCGCTTACATAATAAAACAATAGTACCTCTATTTGGCACTCATAAGTTCACTGATGTACTTACATATAAGTCATATATAAATTCCTTAAGCACCTGCATAGTAGGGTGTAAAAATACACCCTACTATGCCGGATGGATGGTGGTATCTTTAGAGTGACAGAAACTGCATTAAAACCTATAAAATGTACATTAAATTGTTTCTAATACAATCCTTTACCGTTTTAAATTTCTTTCTTTTATTGATGATCTTTACGTACGCCGCTAATTACCCCGCGTATCGAAAGGACTAAATCTTCGTAAAATAAAATATTTAACAGGTAATAATTAAGCTCAACCGAATATTAATTTCTACAAAAATCAATATTCAAACCTTTTGACCTCGCTATGTGTTAACGTCATTAGCTATCTTAAATTAATGTAAATTATGGTAATTTACTGAACTCGTAAACTTCTAAAGGCTTTAACAAGATTAATTATACAACAGGCGGTAAAATTAAAGCGACTTATTATTAAGTAGCATCTTTATTGATCTAATTTAGGACAGGTACAGAGATATTTAGTGCATTATGTACATATTGGTTTCGTTCCACAAATCGTGGATGAGTAAGTTTGACTAGATTTACTTGGGGATGTGAGCGCCGGAGGGAACGAAACCGTTCTCGTCAGCGGTGTAGTCAACTCTGTAGGTGACACCGTCGGGGCCTACGTACTCGTAGAATCCCTTAGCCCTAATGCCGTCTTCCTCGGGGCTGATCTGCTCGAGCTTGCCGGCCTCCTCGGCGAGGATCTTGTTTTCGGTCTCGTAGAGGTAGTGGTAGCCGTCGGGGAGGACATCGCCTTCTTGGCGGATGATACCGTATTTGTATTCATAACCAGATCCAGCGGTGGAAACTTTTCCGTACGCGCCAGCGTTAGGGTTAGCGGTGACTCCAGAGCCTACGCGGCTGCCGGAGAAAGAAGCAGCTGAGGCACCGCTGCCGCTAGCAGAACCGCTGCCGCTAGCAGAACCGCTGCCGCTGCCAGATCCGGAAGACTTCTCAGGAGTGTAGAAGCCGCCAGCTGAACCACGGTCTCCGCGGTCTCCGCTGCAAGGATAATAAGATCAATATCGCCACCGTAAAGCTAAACCAGAATCGTCTGCAATTAATTAATATTAAACAGATTTAAATCAGCACCCGGATACGCTTTAGGTTTCTTGTTTGCTAATTCAGAAAGGTAGACTACAAAATTCGAGCTATTGCCGATTAAGAAAAACGTACGAATCACACCTATTACGTTTTATATATACTTGTTAACCACAAGTTTTTATAGCTTGCTGCTTGAAAAAATCCTGAAAATACATAAGTACTTAGTACTTACTTGTAGTTGCCGCTGTTGTCAGGCTTGTAACGGCCAGCATCGTCATCACCGGTGTAAGCGCCGCCGGGGCCGCCAGCGTCGCTAGATCCGGAGTACTTGCCGCCGGGGCCGCCAGGGCCGCCGGCGTCGCTGGACCCGGAGTAGAACCCACCAGCACCGCCGCGGTCGCCACGGTCACCGCTGATCATGATAAAAGTTCACATTTATCCCCATAAAATGCAACTAAACCGTACTGTTTTTTAACATCGATTGCTTGATAATTAAGATTTATTTTTCGAACAAGTATTACAACAGGATACAAATTTAAGTCTTTTTATCTATCTAGTTAAAACAGATACTTGTAAGATTTTTATCGTAACCAAACCACTTAACACAATGTGTTGTGATCGGTTCGTCTGCACCTCAATTATTATTCAAATATACCAATCATAGTGACTGTTACGTAACCTACGGACGTTGTGATGTTGCACTTACTTGTAAGCACCAGAGTTGTCGGGCACGTATCTGCCAGAGCTGTCCTGGCTGGGGTCGTAGCGACCCTCGGCGTCGCTTCCTGAGACTTCGTAGCGGGACACGGCACCGTTGTAGTAACGGTTAGGGTTGTACACTGAAGCGAACGCGGTGACAGGGCGACGAGTCGTGGAGAACGTGAAGGGTGTGAAAGCCCTATGTGATAGAAGTAAAATTAAATATACAGTCACCTTTTTAAAGTAGCTGTTTGGTCCTGTCTAAAGTTTAAAGAAGTTTTTCTTAAAGACCTTGAGTGCAAGTGATAGCATGCTAAAATCGAGTGAGTACCTAATCAATTAAATAAAAGAATTGCAATAACCAATAAACAAAAATAGTTAATGAATTAATGATTTTAAGTATTTTTATTCAGGAAAATGATTCCTATTACTTTTTCCAAATTCCGGAATTTATAAAAAAGCATAAATTTATATAATTATTGTTTAATTACCTCAGAGGTTCGGCCGCAAGGGCCACTCCCACCGTCAAACATATCGCCTAAAACAAAAACAATAACATTATCACCAGTTCCAGAAATCAAAATGTTAACGTAAATGTTAATTATAATCATATGTCACAGCCTCGACACTAACTTCATCATAAAATATATTAAATAGTTTTTAATTCACGTGTACTTTATTAGCACTTAATATTAAGCCATTTGTATGATAAGTAGTAAGTCAAGTTGTGCACAGATTCAATATTGTACATATTTCACTTCACTCCTGACTTACCAAAAAGACGCGCATTTCCGTTGTTATCAAGCGAACTTAACTACTTGAATGTGCTCTTCTATAGATCAATGCCTATTTATACCTTTTTTATCTAATTTAGTAATGTTCTTCTGTCCAGTTCGTCTCATTTATAATGTGTCGTTCGACGCTAATTCATTAAAGCAGCGTTTCTCAATCTTGTACTATCCTCATTGATTAATTCACTTAGCTGCGATGGTATACGATAGCAATCTAAAAAAATAGGCGGCGGTTGTTTGTAAACATTAAACTTTTAATTTTGTGGTTAACTTTTGGATACGCGGTCGACGCAATGGTTGTCTGTGATTTATATGGATTTTCTAGGAATAATAAAATATTTCACACTATTTTTAATTAATAAAATGTATAAAACCATGCTATAAAATTGTAATATTCTTGGGTAATTCCTGTACGGATTGGCATGGCTTTAAATCATTGTGGACTGGTCTTTTTTATACGAATTGTCTATCTTTTTACATGAAATATCATTTACAGTTACAGTACATTCATCTCAATTATCAGAAATGGGTAGAACTTTTGAAATCGATGCTAAAAATCAATTAAATACCTTTTTCTACTACTTATTTCATTCAACTCAGTAGTTTAGTAGTCTTCTGTCACATATATTATAATGTTTCTGTTGGTTTTTTTTTATACTAAATAGTCTAACTCATATTTTGAAATGTACCTACTCTATACGACTCTCTACTCTTTTCCCATATTTTTCCGTGAAAAACTACGATACTTCTGGTTGCTTTGGGTTGTTTTTAAGATCGGGTTTGTTTTTATCGTTCCGTACCCAAACAGTAAAACGGAACCCTATTACTAAGCCTCCGCTGTGTGTCTCCAGGCTGTATGTCATAAACCGTGATAGCTGGAAAGCTGGAATTTTCACAAATGATGTATTTCCGTTGCCGCTATAACAACAAATACTAAAAATAAATTTGTACTCGATCTTAATAAACAGGTACCTATAAAATTAGTATACCTACAATAAACGAGCGAGTCCGACTCGCAATTAGACAGTTTTTTTTTTCGTTCCTCTCTATTGATGAGTTGCATACTAGGAGGGCCAAATTCGCTTGTTATAAGGAACCATAAAGCAAAAGAAATAAAAAATCAGACACCAGCAAGCGTGGATTTCAAATATTTTTTACATGACGATTTATATTGTCATGGGCGTGGCGAGTAATTCAGAAGCGTATTTTAACATTTTAAGCTGACATCACCTTACAAAATTTATGGCACGTACAATAAAATTTCATCAAGACATTTTTCAATTGATGTTCTAAATCGATGGCGAAATAAATAAAATTAACGTTATTAATTTTCGAAAACAGTAGGTATTTTCAAAAGTTAATTGTAAGCAAAATTGTACTTCACTATTTTAATGCACATAGAATATAGTCCGGTCAAATAAGACCAAAACATGAGAGTGAAGTTACATAAATTCACAATAAGCTGAAAATCAAAGGTCCAAATTATGACATTTTTGCGATTGTTTGTGATTTTCAGCAAAATTGTAAGTTTTGTCATAAAAATACTTTGGACCAAAATTGTAGATTCCAATATTATCTATAAAAGTGTTTCAATACTTTATTCCTACAAGTCTCTGTTTTGCGATGCAAAAGAGACAAACAGAAAATGCTTTCTCTTTCCAGCTTCTTGATGCATTACTTCAAAGCTAGAAACACCGCGCGGTGTTCGATTCTGAAGTCTGAACAGTACCACAAAGTTTACAGATCATCCTTAATTATTTTACTATTGAAATATTGTTTATACCTTCATACAAGCAAAATAACAGATATGCCTGTTAGAATTATTTCTCATCTTTAAAAACTTCTGTTAACCATAATCTAGATCACCATTGTTAACCTGAACAGTTTTTTTGCTGTTGCTAAAAGCGCTAATTGCAGGACTCTTTGCTCAATTAGAAAAAAGTGTAGAATAATATTGATATTTACAGAGGAAGACTGGGAAACCGCGAGACCAAGAACTCTCTAAAAGTCTTATATAGCAACTACAAATGTTATGCAAAAATCGTCTATTTCTTTTTGGGTAACAAGAGTTAGTCCTGTTAGGCTGAGGCTAATCGAGCGTAATTTTGTATGTAGTGAGTCGCAGAATATCGGTTAGAGAAATTCTACTTTCCATAACATTTGTTGGATTATCAGACAACCGCATTTTATTCAGTCACTATCAAATTGTTTTAACGGATGTTTGTATCGTGAGATGGAACCGTTGAAAATTTTGTGTATTGACGAAGCATATTTAGAAAACAAAGAAGAAAATAATGGCAGAAAAAGATGCTGGGTAAATCCACTCTAGTGAAAGACCGATGCTTTGACAGTTTCACACTTTATATGAACGTTTATGTGCAAATCAGATATATTTGAAAAGTACTATCATTGAATTATTACAACTCGTAAATCCTTTCATTATTTAATCTATTCAGTCGTCGTAGTCGACTCAATTCGCTCCGAATATTGCGTGTGAGTCGGCAGACAACTCATTTGCCGTGTGAATCAAATAGGTAGGACTTTTTTATGAAACCGAATGTAGCAGATTCTCTGCGACCGAAATTCTGCGACTCACGACAGTCACGACTCACAAAATTACGCTCGTTTGGCTTCACCCTTTGTATTTGGATGTGTAAAAATATAAAATTGAAAATAAAGGATTTTTTTTAAAGAACAAACAATAAAATAAATGTTAATAATTACATTTAAATTGGTAAAGCGCAACGAAACTTTAATATTTTTCCTTTTGTTTTACAAATATTGTTCTCTTTCCATAAGAAAGCATCCAATTAGCCTGAAACTTACATAAATTTTACAATTATAATAACTTACGCTGATTATAATAATAGCCATTTTCTAAAAGGATTACAGGTTTTCTATTAAAAAGTTAACAAGTAACTATTTAAATCTATTATTGACATACACAAAGTTACTGCCAAATACGTTCAAAATTATTTACAAAATAGTTTGAGAATCTTATATTTTGTATACTAATTAATTTATGTTCATAATGATCCAAATTTACAGTATCGGAATATACAGATGAACATACACAGATTCTACTAAAAGATAAAATAACGGCGGTCAAGGCCAATTATTATTTCTTTATCCGCATTTAAAAACTGATCCAAGTTTAACAAAAAAATCATTTTCCTTAAAGATATCAACGAAAAATTAAGAGATTTGTTTTGGATTTTGATTCTTTGTATTATTATGCAGCAATATAAATAAAGCCTATTATGAAATGATTGATGGGTCGTAAACGGTAGTCGGCTGGCTATAATACCCGTGGGTCGTGGTAATAGCCGTTTGATAAAGTTTATTGGTCATTATACTAAAATTATTTCTTAGAAAAAAATGCCTACTATACTGTTTCATTGCTTATTAATATAAGAAAAATATTTATTAAAGATTTTTGAATCAGAACATTTATTTTAATTTACGTCGATATTAAAAAAGTCCTCCATTTTTATTATGTGTTTCTAAGTCAGACCAATCTCTAACACCAAATATGCTATCTTTATCTGCTTTAATTTATGAAGTAAGAGGAATAATTTTAAGTTTTAAAACTATTTTATGTCTATTTTGTGGTCAAGGCAAGGCAACTTTTCTAATAACTATAAAATATCTAAAGGCCCGTCTAAAAAATCGGTGAAATAAGATCCGGTTGGGATCATTTATGTGGATAGGAGCGAGTCACACGCTCTGAAAGGTTCACTATTGTTGCTTTTATTTTAAGATTGCCTTTTACCTTACCGTATCTTACTTGAGTTACAGTTTATATTTTTGAAGCCATTCTACTGTCGTCCGCTAGAAGAATTTGCCTGAAAAGTGTTGATCTTATGACTTTTACAGTCCAACAATAAATTAATCTTCTTTGAAATAACGTTCTGTGCCTTTTAATAACCAAAGCATTTAGCTGATTGCTAGATGTTCGATTTTATCAAATTCTGAGTAGCGTAATTATCGGAATATCCGATGATTATACGAAAAACTAGAACATTACTTTCGAGATATTTAATTTCGAGTTTGTCACCATTATGTATTATATTTTTTATTTTGCTACTTTCTACTGAAGTACCATGCGACCTATTAACACAAGAGGATACCAAAAGGTTTAGCTTTAATATTTTCAAAAAGAACCCTAATAAGTATACTCTAAATTATTATTGATGCCAACAGTGTTGTTTATTGACAACGTCGTCAGTTGTTGCGTAACTTGCTAATGAGCCATTAATATATTCCAATAGACTGAAGGAATAATGTTACCTACCTGTACCGCATTTTCATATTGTATACCTAATGTCAAATTATGTCATAGGTTATTCTTTTGCTCTTTGTTTTTATGACCTTGCATTATAGATAGGAAATAGATTTTTAAAATATACTGACAATAAAATTTTGTTGTATATTTAAAAGGGTAGAGCTGAAAGGACGTTTGTGTTTGCTCCATCTATTGACATATTATTAAAATAAATATTTATAAAAAATTACAAAAAAAAATCATCAAAATAAAATTTTACTCATAAAATAGGCACCTAAGAGAAGAAATTGGTGGCGGTAATGTCTTAAAAATAATTAATCGTTTGTTTTGGAATTAAATTGTATCAAAAAACCTGAAATGACTATTTAAAGCAGAAAATCCGGTTTTCATCAAATTATTTAAATTTTAAACGAATTAATGGAAAACTCGTTTAATGTTTTCGTTTTGCCAAATCACTAACAAATGCTACTGAACGTTTGTCATATTTTGCGTAAATTTTGAGTCCTGCGTATTATTCTACTGATTTTCTTTTATTTTTTTTTATAAATAAATCAACGTATTTATTAGCTTAATTTCATATAGTTTTAAACGTAACTACATTTTAATATTTTGAACAAAGCATCACAAGGGTTACATTGTATCATTTATTCGTTTTCGATACTCAAAGTCCGTGTCACATTATTTATTATTATTATGCACATATTATGTCTGATTAGCTCTCGTCCTTTGCATGGTTATTGCAAAGTGCGAGAACATTTAATTTTCTAAGATCGATGCATAATTGCACATCTTCATTATGGCTATATTATGGATTGAACATAAACTATCTTTGTAATGCATGCAACCTACATTAGTAGCATGCAAATTTTCAGTTAAAAACATATTAAAACGTTGTTTTTATTGCGTATAACAGCAGACATCCTCGGAATGAAGTATCATAATTGGAAGCATAAGGCAGGCATTGGATTTCATGCTTCATTTAACATTGAGTGTATCCATATTCTAGATGGTTGAATTCATAATAATAGTAAATCATTTATGCATCAATTTTTAAAAACTCCTCATTAAAATAAAATCTTGACATTTAAAATGTAACAGGAATAAAGATTACGTTCGAACTGTATGCATTATGGAAGAGATCAAATGGTTTCCGTCAGGACGGTTAGAAATAAAAATAAAATTCATAGTCGCCAGACACATAATAAAGTTTAGAATTGGTGTAGTCTAGCTCTTTGACAAGTTAAAGTTTAAGGTAAGCATGTTTGGCTCAAACGTTCGCTTACTGGTTTGAAATGTTTCTCAAAAATCCGAAATATCCGTATGCTTCAGGCTATTTGTTATTTTTCGTCTGAAGCTTTAAATTTTTCGAATTTATTTGATTATTAGGGTGATCCTCTCGAGAAAGACATAGACTTAACAGCAATATCAAACGGTTTTACGTCTCATACTTGACTATAACTTAACTTTTACTCTACTTATATTCTGAAATCGTAACTTTAAGTAAAAGTAAGTAGCTTAGACATTTATGCCTACGTTAAATCGCTTATCACTTACTTTATAAACTCTTCGCTCAACAGCATAGCCATTGCCCACAAGAAAGATGATAATAGAATTTCATAAGACATAAATAGCTGCGTTATCTTTTAAATTACGATAATATACAAGAAACTTACAGATAAGGCACTAATACAAGTTCTAATAAAGATATATTGGAGGTTAATCAGTATCTACTTACCTCGACAGTATCCTTAGATGCAACGACTTCTTAAACTACTTTAACACCTTTGACTCTACCTTCGTATCTAGGTATACATATATATAATGAGTACTAAATAGATACCAGTGTGTACTTATACTTGCCTTACATAACGCAATCTCTGTTTACATGCTAATTGGATGATACTTCAATTATTCGCTCGAAATACGATACGTCAAAGTAACATTTTTAAACCAGCAATAACCTATATATTTTTAAATTTTATCATTTTAATAAAGTAGTGCGCCTAATCGGTAAGTTTTATTGAATAATAACTTACAAGGTCTTTTTCTAGCCTGTGGTGTCCCACTGCTGGGCAAAGGCATAGGTTATCGAAATTATTTTGCATGATATTTGAAACAAAACGCCTGCAAGAAACAGATAAGTCATGGTAGATAAACTTAAGAGCATTATTTTTCCGCCAGATATTGCTCATAATATTTTGATAGGCGGATGATCTTTATCTAGGTATTGCAGGTAACTGTCACCCTTGTAACTCATTTCAATATTTCCAGTTTCCTAGTTAAACTTCTTATATTACGCTTTAATATATTAAGTATTTGTAAATACTACAATAATTAATTATCTGGCAAACATATTTCATTAATCTCTCCTTATTATACCGGACTGCATGGCGTGAAGTAGCATCCATTCTTTTTAAGTATAAAGTGTCAATTAAATACATTACTCGTTTTTAAATAAATCATTTCAAGTAGGTATTAACATGTAATAATAAAACAAAACTTCGGACTTACGTAAACCTAACGCCTTTTACAAAACAAGCCTAACGTAGTTAAGTCAATTGCTGCGACTTTAGCTCCAGGCTGTATCTAAAGTCTTTACGACAAAATAAATATAATAATCTATTTTTTTTTTATAATCAAAACACCCGCCAAAGAATGGTAATTACTATAAACATAGATTTTTGTATGCATACCGAAAACTTGTTTAATACTCTATTGTCTCTACAAAATTGCATTTAAACAAGTGTGTAGAGACAAACTCTTAATCCTAAATCAATGAACCCTTTATTTTCTGTTAGACAGTACCACCAAAAAGATTGTAATTATCAGTGCTATTTGTAAAAGTATTTTCTGTGCATAAAATCATCATTAATATTAGTTTTAGTTTTAAAAACACTCATATTTAGGTTTAAAAATAAATTAGCAAAGATTATATTAGGACAAGATCATTATTTATAAATAATCTATAACTTATTCATATTTAACAACTAATTTATACTAATGGGTACGTCCTGTCTTATTTGTTGTTTTTTTAGCATTTTTAAGCAAACACTATAAATTCTAAATAAATGCGCTTTTTGTCAAGTTTGTTTTACAAGGATTTTAATAGAAAAAAGCTCACAACCTTAAAACCCAAATGTAGTAACCTAAAGGATGTAGAGCAAAGTGCATTTTAACTGAAATACTTCACAAGAGCCTATACAGCCTTTTAAAGCACTTCTATTGTAGTATGTAGTGAAAAAAACAAATCACTACCGCATTTTAAAATACGGTGCTTTCAAATTAAGAAGAGATTGGGTTAATAATTTTGATCGTAGTCATTCAGTTTAAGATGCTCAGTAATAACCTGATACTGAATGAATACTCATTGGTACCTTTGACTTACAATACAACTTCCAATGACAGCACTGTCACAATCTACATGAATTTAGAACTCTACAAATTAGGTATATCGTTTCGATATGAGAAATTCTTCGTAAGCGTTCCTGAAGCAGATACCACCACAAAAAAATGTGAGTGAACTTAGCAGATCAATGTCCAGCAGATCAAAAGAAAAAGAGAGTTCTATTCGCATGCAGCTGAGTTCTATAGTTCCTGATAGTTTTTAGAAATAGTTCTGCTGTTTTTACCCCATAAATTTAAATTAATGAAATGCTCTGCTAACTTCCCGTAGCAGATCAATTTGCAGCAGATCAAAAAAAAAGTGTGTTCCTTTCGCATGCAGGTAAGTTCAATAGTTCCTGATAGTTTTCAAAAATAGTTCTAACGTTTTTGTCCCAAAAAATGACAATATAAAAAATGGTCTGCTAACTTCCCGTAGCAGATCGAAAACTCGAAAGTATCATTTTCATTGCCTTATAATATATTCCCACAGCCTAGAACTCTTTTGTTTTAGACAGAACTATAGCAGAGCTGCAATGCACAATTCGATTCAAGTCCAGAACTCAGGTCCTAGTGCCAGCAGAGCATGTGCGAAAACTTGAAAACTCGAAAAATATCATTTTTATCATTTGTAAAACTGCTCACAGGCTAGAACTCTTAAGTTTTAGACAGAACTATAGCAGAACTGCAACGCACAATTCGATTCGAGTCCAGGACTCACGTCCCAGTGCAGCAATGCCAGCAGAGCATGTAAGAATGTTTCATGTGAGAATGAGAAAAAAAAAAGGTTAGGTTAGCTTAGGTTTTGAGTAAGGTTAGGTTAGGTTTGGTTTTTAGTAAGGTTAGGTTTGGTTTTTAGTTAGGTTAGGTTAGGTTTGGTTTTTAGTTAGGTTAGGTTAGGTTTTGAGTTAGGTTAGGTTAGGTTTGGTTTTCAGTTAGGTTAGGTTAGGTTTGGTTTTCAGTTAGGTTAGGTTAGGTTTTTAGTTAGGTTAGCTTAGGTTTTGAGTAAGGTTAGGTTAGGTTTGGTTTTTAGTTAGGTTAGGTTAGGTTTGGTTTTTAGTTAGGTTAGGTTTGGTTTTTAGTTAGGTTAGGTTAGGTTTGATTTTAAGTTAGGTTAGGTTAGGTTTTGAGTTAGGTTGCCGGAGAGGGTCTGGAAGTAAGGGTTCAGCTAATTTCCCAGGCCCTCTCCAAAAAGGCGAAGCGGGCGTGACGCTGGGGGTTTTTAGTGGGTATACCGGGAGCCTGCTAGCTCTCGGGGAGTCCCACATACCCCTCCGATTTAGAGGGGATGCGTAACGCATTTTCCCCCAGCGAAACAAAAAAAAAAAAAAAAGGTTTTGAGTTAGGTTAGGTTTGGTTTTCAGTTAGGTTAGGTTAGGTTTGGTTTTTAGTTAGGTTAGGTTAGGTTAGGTTTTTAGTTAGGTTAGGTTAGGTTTGGTTTTCAGTTAGGTTAGGTTAGGTTTTTAGTTAGGTTAGGTTTGGTTTTTAGTTAGGTTAGGTTAGGTTTGGTTTTTAATTAGCCTAACTAGAACTCTTAAGTTTTAGACAGAACTATAGCAGAACTGCAACGCACAATTCGATTCGAGTCCAGGACTCACGTCCCAGTGCAGCAATGCCAGCAGAGCATGTAAGAATGTTTCATGTGAGAATGAGAAAAAAAAAAGGTTAGGTTAGCTTAGGTTTTAAGTAAGGTTAGGTTAGGTTTGGTTTTTAGTAAGGTTAGGTTTGGTTTTTAGTTAGGTTAGGTTAGGTTTGGTTTTTTTGTTAGGTTAGGTTTGGTTTTTAGTTAGGTTAGGTTAGGTTTGATTTTAAGTTAGGTTAGGTTAGGTTTTGAGTTAGGTTAGGTTAGGTTTGGTTTTCAGTTAGGTTAGGTTAGGTTTGGTTTTTAGTTAGGTTAGGTTAGGTAAGGTTTTTAGTTAGGTTAGGTTAGGTTAGGTTTGGTTTTCAGTTAGGTTAGGTTAAGTTTTTAGTTAGGTTAGGTTTGGTTTTTAGTTAGGTTAGGTTAGGTTTGGTTTTTAATTAGCCTAACCTAACCTAACTAAAAACCTAACCTAACCTAACTAAAAACCTAACCTAACCTAACTAAAAACCTAACCTAACCTAACTTAAAACCAAACCTAACCTAACCTAACTAAAAACCAAACCTAACTAAAAAGCAAACATAACCTAACCTAACTTAACTAAAAACCTAACCTAACCTAACCTAACTAAAAACCAAACCTAACCTAACAAAAAACCAAACCTAACCTAACCTAACTAAAAACCAAACCTAACCTAACCTAACTAAAAACCTAACCTAACCTAACCTAACTAAAAACCTAACCTAACCTAACTAAAAACCTAACCTAACCTAACTTAAAACCAAACCTAACCTAATCTAACTAAAAACCTAACCTAACTAAAAACCAAACCTAACCAAACCTAACCTAACCTAACCTAACCTAACTAAAAACCAAACCAAACCTAACCTAACCTAACTGAAAACCAAACCTAACCTAATCTAACTAAAAACCTAACCTAACCTAACCTAACTAAAAACCTGACCTAACCTAACCTAACTAAAAACCAAACCTAACCCAACCTAACTGAAAACCAAACCTAACCTAACCTAACTAAAAACCAAACCTTACCTAACCTAACTGAAAACCTAACCTAACCTAACCCAACTAAAAACCAAACCTAACCTAACTAAAAACCAAACCTAACCTAACCTAACTAGAAACCAAACCTAACCTAACCTAACTAAAAACCAAACCTAACCTAACCTAACTAAAAACCTAACCTAACCTAACTAAAAACCTAACCTAACCTAACTAAAAACCTAACCTAACCTAACTGAAAACCAAACCTAACCTAACTAAAAACCAAACCTAACCTAACCTAACTAGAAACCAAACCTAACCTAACCTAACTAGAAACCAAACCTAACCTAACCCAACTAAAAGCCAAACCTAACCTAACTTAAAACCAAACCTAACCTAACCTAACTAAAAACCAAACCTAACCTAACCTAACTAAAAACCAAACCTAACCTAACTAAAAACCTAACCTAACCTAACTGAAAACCAAACCTAACCTAACCTAACTAAAAACCAAACCTAACCTAACCTAACTAAAAACCAAACCTTACCTAACCTTACTAAAAACCAAACCTAACCTAACCTAACTAAAAACCTAACCTAACTAAAAACCAAACCTAACCTAACCTAACTAAAAACCAAACCAAACCTAACCTAACCTAACTAAAAACCTAACCTAACCTAACCTAACTGAAAACCAAACCTAACCTAACCTAACTCAAAACCTAACCTAATCTAACTAAAAACCTAACCTAACTAAAAACCTAACCTAATTAAAAACCTAACCTAACTAAAAACCAAACCTTACCTAACCTAACTGAAAACCAAACCTAACCTAACCTAACTTACAACCTAACCTAACCTAACTAAAAACCAAACCTAACCTAACCTAACTAAAAACCAAACCTAACTTAACCTTACTCAAAACCTAAGTTAACCTAACCTTTTTTTCGGCCAGCGGGTTGCTCTTTCGCAAAATATGTTGGAGACTGACGTGTAAAGGGCGTTGGCCCCCTCGCCTGATACTGGGACCACACCCATAGCACCGAATGTGGCCCCCATCGTGGGTCCTCTACTACGGACGGTGGCACCCCCGTGCCACCGCAGTTTTGAAACATTCTTACATGTTCTGCTGGCACTGGGACGTGAGTCCTGGACTCGAATCGAATTGTGCATTGCAGTTCTGCTATAGTTCTGTCTAAAACAAAAGAGTTCTAGCCTGTGAGCAGTTTTACAAATGATAAAAATGATATTTTTCGAGTTTTCGCACATGCTCTGATGGCACTGGGACGTGAGTTCTGGACTCGAATAGAATTGTGCATTGCAATTCTGCTATAGTTCTGTCTAAAACCAAAGAGTTCTAGGCTGTGGGAATATGTTATAAGACAAGGGTTTCGAGTTTTCGATCTGCTGCGGGAAGTTAGCAGACCATTTTTTAAATTGTCATTTTTTAGGACAAAAACGTCAGAACTATTTTTGAAAACTATCAGGAACTATTGAACTTACCTGCATGCGAATAGAACTCTCTTTTTTTTATCTGCTGGACATTGATCGGCTAAGTTCACCCACATCACAAAAAAATAGTCCCTAATCATTTTCGCTCGGCAACTATTTCAAAAGATTCCACTATATTAAAAATTCAACCTCAAGTTAAGTTGATTGATGATACGCATAAAATAGTGTGATCACTATTATAATGAATTAAGTATAATGATTAATACCAATAAATTAACTGCCGTGATCTTAACTAATGTTAATAGTGATCTTTTGTCTCCTTAATAGCACAAGAGGTCAGAAGACCAGGATTAATTAATTAATATTCTCTCGGGTGAATAGTCTAATTAAATAATGGAAAAAATAAACTAAGATCGTTCACCTTTCACAGATTCATGTTTAATAAAATATTTGTGACGTTTTGAAAGTCACACTTCTATTGATTAAAATTAACTTTTTTTTGTCGACTTCGGTGACAACTTCTGAGTAATAAACAATTTAAAGTTGTTGGACCATTAAATCATAAAACAATAAAATTTAAGCTAGAGACATTCCTAATTCTAAACATGAGCAAAATCTAATTGGTCCAGTTAGGATCGCCGCACACAGGCCGACAGACACAACTAGCAAACGCCGCGGCCCCGCCGCACACGGTTGAAACCGGTGACCGCCACGCCGGTAGTCTCGTTGCTGATCGCTTTTCCATATAAAATGTATACAAACCACAGAAAAATGCGGAGTTTTGTGGTTGTAGCCGCTGGCCCATGTACATGTGAAATATTCTACACGACCTACCTGTACTAATACAACCACGAAATCCAAAAATAACGGTTAAGTATGAAATACTAAATTCTTGGTAAAGACTTAAGTTTCTTTTTACTTGTCTAAATTAAAGATGCACGCAGACTTGGCCAACCGCACGCGCCATAAACATAATTTTTTTCTCAAGTATTTTGCTATACGTACTACAATGCGGATTAAGTCTGCATTTGCTTTTAAACAGCGAATACATCTCCGATAGCTTAGCATTTATGATAGGCATTCAAAATTACCGACATGCTACAAATCAAATGTCTCCCTCAGAGCTGCTGTTACAAATTCTGGAACAAATATTTACAAAGCGGGACTTTTTGTTATACAGACTCACGACCTTACCTATAATTGGCAGCACAGAATAGATACTCCAAAACTATCTGTCAGCCGCATGGTCAAAAACGCCATGAGACGGTAAATACATTTTCATCATCATGTTCCGGTTTTCGGGCACCTGGTTATTATTCACTTGACGAGGGGCCGGACTTCCAATAATCCCACGTTACTATCTAGTTCTAATGGAAGTTCGGTTCGACTTGAGAGCTCCTACTCGCATCAGGTTGACCCGTCGCCATTTTAATTTACGCAAGGTTTCTCTTTCTTTTGGAACGTTTGAAAAACCAATACAAGCAGTAGGAAATAGTAATTAATAAGTTAGTAAATATTTACCCAAAGATAGAACAAACCATCAGCAAACCAACCCAAATCCAAAGAAGTAATGAGAGCACAAATCATACATTTAAATGGAGAGACGTTTCATTAATGATTTATAAGTCCACGTTTGATTATTTTCTAATTAGGTAAATAAGTTGAAAATGTAGTGTAATTTGTAGAGACTGAAGAGAATTAGGTAATTAATAAACCACCTGGTTAAACCCTTCTAAAAACTGGAGAAGGTTAATAAAAATAAACTATTGTGGGATCCTAAGCGTGGGAAATACTTTTTGAAATTTCGCTACGATTCTCATGTATTTAATTCTTAGCTAGTTTTTAAAATTCTAAAAATACGTTTGTGTTATATTTATAAAAAAAAAAAACAGTAAATATGGCACAGTTCTTTTATTCATGTAAAAATAATCTGCTGCAATTAAAATTAACACCCATATTCAGTCCACAAGATCTCCAGTAAGACTTGAATTCCTCAGGTTAGATGTTAGTTTCTTAGAATTTCTGGACGGTGTTGGCGGACTTGGCGGCGATGTAGGCGAGGGAGCGGGCGATGGCTTCGGGGATGGCGGGGCCGACGGGGAGGACGTCACTCTGTGGAAGATACAGTAAATTGTATGAGTATGAGTGATGAAAGAGTGTATTAGTAAAGCAGAAAATATAAAATGGATTCAGAAGCTTTTCCTGAAGACAATCCTAAAGTATAGCTTTTGATAATGGTCTGAGCCGAAATAAATTTGAGTATCTGCATTGCATTCATGCGTTGAAGTAAGAATTCATAATTTATTATAATCAAAACTAAATCATAAGGTATTTCGACTATGAATCATCGAATTCATAATCTTAGTTAACTAGGGGAAAATATGATCTTTTTTTTAATTTCTGGTATTTTATCGTCATATTATGTTGATACTCGTAACATGATTTCCTTCTAGTAAACATATTCATGTTAATTCTAAGGGGTATCATGTTGCCTACTATTCACATAAAATGTGTTTATTACTTCATCATGTATTGCCTTCTTTTAAACATAAAATTGCCATAATATTTGAGGTTTTCTTTACCTGGGGCTGGTAACCGTTCTCGTCAGCGACGTAGTTGACAGTCACAGTCTTGCCCTGAGGGTCGACGTAGCTGTAGGTACCCTGGGAGACCTAGACAAAACAAGGACATTCATTTAAAATAATATTACATTCAAAGTCACTGACAAAGTTGTTGTTGTTACTGACAAAATTAATGTTGAATAATGAACATGTTGGTGAGATTCTAATAAGGTTTGAATATGAACTTACCAAGAAAACATCTTCTCCGACCTTCTTCAAAGCACCAGAAGCCTGGCCGGTGATGCGGTTGGCGGTCTCGTAACTGAGTTACAAAAAAATAATTTGAATATCACAAGAATGCAAACAGATTTGTAAACCGCAGTGAGAAACTGTTATGTTACTGAAGTAAAACTAATAAATGCGATTATACTATAAACATACAATTTGCAGCAATTACTCAGGTATAAAACTAACAATATAGAAGACAGAAAAATAAGCAAGAATGTTAAATAAACACTTACGCGTAGTTGTAGCCTTCAGCACCAACTTCAGAGTCGGCGCGGAGGATGGCGGCTTCGGATTCCTTGGCAGCGTAGGGCACAGCCTTGGCGACAGCCACGGCGGGCTGGTAGACGACCTCGGCGGCGACCTTGGGGGCGGCTACCACGGCGGTGGCGACCTGTTGCGCTGGCTGGTACACGAAGGCAGCAGCCTGCTGAGCTGGCTGGTACACCGCAGCGCTGGCACGGTTGAAGCCGCTGAAGGGCTTGTAGGCGCCGAAGGAGGCAGCGCTAGCAGCGCATACGCACAGAGCAAGAACCTGCAAATTATATACTTATTAACAATTACTAAGTCAAGAAGTGCTAAGTTGAGAATACTAGTAATTTACTAAAATGTAATTTAAGGTATTGCTAATATAAACTTGTAATTATTGTAATCAAATTAAATGAAATTACTGATATTATAATAGAATATCTCACCAAGAATTTCATCTTTACTGAGATCTGTGTCTGTACGAATGTCAGAAACAAACAGGTACCATCCCATAAAAATTTTGTGCTTTTATATTGAATAGGAGTTTAGAAAAAACAACGATCAACATAGTAAGGGTATTGACACGCGATAGTGACCTTGAATAAAAACTTATTAATTTCACGACAACCAGATAAAATTCGGAAGACTGGATCTATTATCTTCTAGTTTATCGCACCACGGAGACAATATTAATTTATGAATTAAACGTTCCGTATATGGGTACATATTAGACAAGTTCAGATTTAAGTGGAAAATTCATATTGGCAGTTAATTTGAAAGATTTGTATTTTAAAACATCGTTATATTTAAATTTGTGGTTGTTATCTTAAAAAGTGCTTTTCAAGCTTAAAAAAGTCTATGCTCGAATGACAAAATTGACAAAAAAATGCTAATATAGAAGTTTAAATTGTAACCCAGCAGTAGAAATTTGAATGCGATAAACTAATTAAAACCTATTACCTAGTACCCACACCAACACATATTTAGTTGACATAATATTATTCTACAAAAAACTAACTTGTAATTAAGAAATTTTTGGCAAAGGTGCAATGTAGCAAGACCTTTATGCTACACTTTTATAAATCATGGGACTGATTTATTTAGGACCCAACACATTCTACAGCATTACCTATAGCCATTGTGGGAAAGAGACACCGCACTGCATTGTGCGTCTGTAGAACATCGACTCTCTCCCTCAGGTGTAACTTACTCTTACTTAAAGAGATAGTAGTAGTTTTGTGATAAAAACCCCAAAAACGTTATTTTCATTGTTAGCAAATTTGTAATGTCTTACTAATTGTGTTTAAGCAACTCTAATCATTTCTGATTCATAATTAAAAGTCATTAACTGTGTGAACTTCCGTAGCCTTGAAAACGGTCAGATTTTAACAACTTTGATACATTTTTCTTTTTATTTGCTGTTCTTCTTTTTAGATTTTATTCTTAGATTTTATAATACCTACTGTCATCGCCTGCCAGCATTCTATTTTAATACTAAATGGTAGCGGAAAACTGCATGAAAAGCGAATTTCACCAATTATTTAGTGGTGAATAGAATTGAACAAAACAAATAATCCTAATTCCTCATTAATCTTAACTCTCCATAAGAATATCGATTTGGTTTTATTTTTAAAATATAATTATTATGCTAATCCTTGCCCGCGGCAACACGTGGACATTAGTAAACCACAAGTTGGAACCCTGCAATCGACGGAGCAAAGTTTATTCCTGACTAGTTATAAAAGTGATTTATATTAAGGTGATAAATTATGACAAACCAGCAAGTCAAGCTTTAATTAAAAAGCATTATTATTTCTTTGCTTTATTTTTCTGTGTTTTAGCCGCTGCAGTGTAAAAATGCGCTCAAGTTCAAAACTTATTCCATGGCATTTGACATCAAACTGTAAAACAAATATAATGGGAACAATCGTTTTGTTTGACAACAATCAATTATGTTTATAGTAAAAGTTTATAGCAATTACTGCACGGATAGCCGGGTGGTATAGGTCACCACGCCAATTACCACTGTTCGCGACGTTTTGCGGGTTCGATCCCCGCGTAGGACAGGAATTTGTGCGTTCTACAAATGCTTGTTCTGAGTCTGGGTGTCTCTGTGCATGTGAATTGAATGTCTGTGAAACAGCCGCGATACTAAGATTACGTTTTTTTAGAGCGGGAGTCGTTTTAAAAAAAAATGTTTGATCAGAGTTCTCCACTAGCGCATACGTAACGCCGACGAAGCCAGCGCAGCAGAATGAAAGTAGGTAGAAAATCTTAACTCTACAGAAGGACAAGAAAAACTTATTATAACAAAAATAGAAGTCATCAATGAATCTGAAAAAATCCGAATATTTTACGGCTTATTAGGCACTTAAACAAAAAAAAAAGGTCGCTTCTTGCGACCAGGTGCAACTACAGCTAGACTTTTTAATACTTCCCTCTTTTAAAGCTCACACAATGATTTGGTTTTCGTTATTTTCTGACCTTCATGGCTGTGACTTAGCCACGAATCTCTTAAAAAAAGGTTAGAAAATTTTTCAGTTCATATATTTCCATTTTCATCGAGAAGGTTTAGGTAATGTCGAGTGATCGACATTTAGGACAAAGATTGAATCACCAGAGTCCTGGGCACGTTTCCCGCCATTGACGAAGATGACGACATACTCTTTTACAGTTTGTAAATATATTATTTTATAGTTAAATAACCTAAGTTTTAAATAAAGATATTTTTGTTTAGTACAGTTCACACATTCTAATAATTCAGAATTGTATTAAAACATTACATTACATTTGTTTTCAACATCTACAAAAGTAAAGATCAAATTCCAATTCACATTATTATATTCACATTTACAAAATCTCTGATTTGTATCGCCATAAAAAGTAAAGTTGAGACAAACAACTACACACTCGTTTGACATAACAAAGTATACATACATTAACATTAAAATGATGCTAAGACATTAATCTTAAATTCCAAACATGCTTATGTAATACCTAAATTAAATAAAACAAAAGCACACAAAAATATCCAAGTATTTATAGGTGCAGAATAAATGTTACCATCTCATGTAGTGTGACTAATTTTATGCAAAATCAAGGAACTCTTCTTAATTTACAGTACATGAGAAAATTTTACTTATAAGTATATTTTTTTAAGGGTTTTGATTCAACTGTTAAATAAGGATACGTAGGCATAATATTTCGTGGATCCCATAATATAATAACCAATGCATTATTAAATAATTAATTTCCTGTGTCTAGTAGTAATAGTAGCAGTTTGATAAGATTGCATTTAATTGTACTACGTATTTAGCATAAAATTCCCATCAAAGCCAAATTAATGAGGATCAAATCACAAGAATGTGTATAAAATTTTATCATCTCGGACCAATTAATAAAACGAAATAATAAAAAATAAACTATTTCCCGCTCATTGGACTATTTCTACGTAGGCTTTAACACCCACTCGTAGACATCTAAATGAACTATAAATTAAATATATCCTAGTTAACCTTGATAATCTGGAAACGTGACATCCAACTGACGCACCCGGCACCACGGTCTGAGGGCCTCTACAAAACTAGTTTCCATCATGTAAATGTCAACGACTATTATTACCACGCTGTGTCGGGTCACCACGGTCAGACCGAACCATCTGCAACTCACAAATCAAGCTATTCTTTTATTATACACATAATATTATGTAAATTTGTTGACATATTGATAAATATCTCGTCAATTAACACCTGTGTTTATGAGGTATTTTCCTATTTTTAATTTAATTAAATTAAACCAGCGCGGTTTGTGGGGTCAAACGATGTACTCGAAAAAATTGCTATCTACCCAATAAAAACGACCATAATTTTCGCAGGAATGTGTCACAGAAAATATTAAAGGTTAAAAATATCAAAACGGACTTACGAGTAAAAAACAACACAGAGTCATCCTCATAGCTAGTTAAGGAATGTGTTATTCTTTATCAGACTAATCAGAAAAAAAACAAAAGCATAAGTAAATCAAGATCTACTTTTAACCGATTTTAAAGAACGTGTTTATGGCAGGCTTCGCTATACTGCTTCAGTAAATCAGTCAAAGCCTAGGTTCAAGCTAATATCATAGTTTAAACAAAAGGTAGCTGTAACATTAAGAAAAGCTCTAAAAACCTTTTTTGGTTACATTACGATACAAATCATCTCCTCGGAGGAAGAAATAAGTAGAGTCAGACTCCTTTTCTTTTGTAAACCATTGGAAATCCTCATGGAATCTCCACCGTCAAGGGGATAAAGGGGAGGGAGGGGGCGTTCTCATCTTCTTGTGCAGTGTCAGACTCCTACTGAATAAACTTGAACCGCCGCCCGTGCAACGTCAACTGCGATTAATCGATGCGTAGCAATGTGTACCTCTACTTAGAATTATTTTGTTATACATTACTTATAGGTTTACTACTGCAAATAATAATGTTTTTTTTGTCATATTACTATGTCCTTTTCAAGAGTAAGAGCAAATTAAACCTCCCGACAAATAATAACTGACTGACTCAAAGCGGTTAACCACAGCTCATTGATAAAACCGTAAAACCACACAACAAATAAAAAACGTTTTCTCACGCTAAAAAAATAAAACAAGTAGTAAATACAATCCATCCTACTACACTACGCGTCATTATTTCTGGTCGAGATAAAAAAATGTTTAAATTTATTAAATGTTTTAAGAAATATTTATAAAATTTAAACAGTAATTTTTTGTAACAGAATATGGCACCAAGTTACCTATGTCCTTTGTAAATTTATTTTTATCATTTAGTATCATTTAATAACCCTCGATTGTATAACAGGTCAATAAGACCGACTGTTCTTAAGGTTCACGTCTTGTTAATTATTTCATTTTTTCAACTCTAATAGAGGAATAGAAAGGCCTGTGTCTTGAGGAATAGAATCTTACCAGAATTCGCTTTTACATTTTTGTACAAACTACGTACCTACCAAAATCTCTTAAAGTAAGACTACTGACTTCGTAGAAGCGAGATAGAACTCTACATAACGTAGAACGGTGTTTCTCTTCCGCGTGGAAAACTTTCTTACAAAAATGAAAAAACTGCTGTGACCGAAAATCGATCTGAAATCAAAATATGTCCGCCCTAGAAAAACCACTGGCATCGGATTTTAAATAGTTCTTACGTCACTACGCTCAGATCAGACTAATAATCCTTGAAGAATTTAAATATATCTATAATAAAAGTCATTAGTCTAACACAGTATTTCCATATTTTATGATATTTTTAGTATTTTCTAAAACACAAGTGTTATTGACTTCAGCAATAAAAAGTCTATAAAGTTAATTAACTGCGGCCACTTGCAATAAAAAATTGGTTCATAAACGACACGTCGATACTGAATGGAATCTTCAAAGATGAGAATATAATAATATGTATTAATAAGGTGCAGTTGCTTTGTGCATCCGCTTACTAATTGCGCTTTCGCCGAATCCTTCAGTTATTTATGAAGGGACTTCTAAGAACTTCCACCGTGCTTACATCACTGCGAACACGATTACGACACTTCAAGGAAACACAACGGAAATGCAAGAATGCAACATTACATAAACGTTTTCTACCTTGACCTAGAAGATTGCAGACACTTAGTTATCGTGATAAATAGCCGGTGGGCGGTTACACAACATAACCTTTTACATTTCTTGGTGGACGACACGACGTTATCGCGGTATGAGTAACATCGTTCAAAGAATCATGTCAGTGTGTTAGACAACAATACCAATTGTTACTATGACAAGAAGCTGACAGACGAATCATCTAAAAATAGTGTCGACTTACGCAAGTCTGCTTGAAGCAGTCGATTCTGATTATAAGGCTGGCATACTGCCCCTTAAGCGTATTGTAATAATCATAATTAAACTCACGCATCGATACTTTAGGACAGTCATCATATGATTTCAACTGCCCCGGGCAGTAATGAGCCATCTAACTAGTTTATTTATGGTCAATTATGGTTTTCAAATAATAGACGTTACATTTTAGGGGCGTTACCAATAGTATTCAACATGTAATTTAAGCATGTTGCGTTCATTGATAATACAGTATTGGCGCCTTTCATTAAGCAAAGTTTTATATCAAATATTATCATCATCATACACTCAAGGCTTGCGCACAACTGCCAAACCAATAGTTTGCTATATTCAACACTTTAAAACCTATTAAAGAATTTCAAATACTGTTCATCAAATAAACTGTTTAGAATATAATGAAAATTAAAGTTAAATAAGTTCATTATTGCAAATAATTACATGTACCTACTTATTTATTTTCTCTTCAGAAGATTATTTTGTACAGCGCCATCTTTTTTTCTTAAGACGAATTAGCAAAATGTAATCTGAACCAAACACATGGACTGGCAAAGTCGAGATCAGAGTTAATTATATTCTAATCAATTCAACCACCAATCTAAAAAGTTCTCTTGTTTATCAACAGATGGAGTTCTCGAGCGATGAAACAAGTTGATAAGGAGCCTCCAATAAGGGTACAGCGAAGCTTCGAGCGAATGATCCGTGGATTGGTGACCACCGCATAGATACCGTAATCTTCTTACAATGTGTATAGTCTTTGTTCTTGATTTAAGCACCCAAGGGCTTTTCATCACCTCTAAAAGTGATATTATTGTAGTTATGGAAGAGAGACTCCGCTCTATGCCATATAGTGCGTCGTCGCGCTGCAACGCACAACTGCAATAATTATAATATTACTTTAAGAGATGGTGGTTGGCCTCCTGATTTGATAATACGAGTCTGATTCATCCCTTGGGACGCAAATATTTCGAATTAGTTAAATATACAAGTATAGGAATTGTGATGATGATGGCAAAATAACAATCGTAGCACTTACACACATAGCTTACGTGTAAAAACTAGAGTCGAAGGCTTTCTTTCTTTAAACGAATAAATTAGTTAGGGTCATATCCTTGAGTAAACAATACATAATTATTTAAGTAATTTTGGATTACACAAGCTGTTAAATATCGCCGTGATCTCAATTGGAAATTAGAAATACAAATATTTTTGACCTTATTGCAAAGTTTAGAACATTTATTTGTTAACGAAGTACCAAACTTTTAGTCTTA
Organism: Chrysodeixis includens; assembly: GCA_941860345.1. NCBI lineage: Eukaryota > Metazoa > Arthropoda > Insecta > Lepidoptera > Noctuidae > Chrysodeixis > Chrysodeixis includens. The sequence continues at coordinate 7,043,709 of OW796098.1, read as the reverse complement.
TTTTAACGCCCCAGTACAGGACCTACTTACTTTTTTAAGATCCCTTTTTTAGAGTAAGTATGTATATTCTGTACATAAGCCCTATGAGGAAGGTTTAGATTAAGGTTGTAAACAGATGTTTTACAAAGTATAATCCGCGTTAGGGTTGCACAACAACATTACAAAACGATGCTGCTTTTAAAATTCAATTAAAGGTTTATTGATATAACGTAATATTTACTGCCAGGGTTATTGCCGTAAGGTGCAGGAGGTCATCATAATTTAATTCTTCCATTTATTTCGTCATTTTAATTGATTTAATTTTAATGAAGAATCCTTATTAAATTATCATTTTTTACTGTTAAAATTTATTGTGCATGTAGCCCATGCTGTTTAAATTATTATAGAAATGTAGAACTTGATTGACCTTAGTCATTAGGTAAAAAGTAGTGATTACGGTACCTTTAGAAAAATCAATCATGCGTAACATTGTGAAATTGAAAATTGAATTTCGTATAAAAACATATGTCTTGTATGTATGTAATTTGTAATTTAGGATGACATTATAACCATTGTTAACTTTAAGTATTCATTATTAAAAGTTCAAGTAACTAAAGGTAAGATATAACAGTATTTAGTATGTAGTAAAGTACTTATAACAAACGTAAGTGCTGTTTATTTGATACAAAATGTCGAAGTATTGAAGTATAAAGATGTTAAGGACGCTTATAACTCATACATTCTTCATTCATTAGTTAGCAGTTCCAATTTTATTGACGTACCAATCCATCAAGTACCTAGTTTATTAATGCATGGGACAGTAATCTTTTAAGGAACATTTAAACAGCTTAGTAATACCACAGGTAATACTGCATATTACTAATTCAGAAATACTGCAATACTTTTAATAAAATAATTGCAGTATTATTTATTTTGTAAAAGTATGCTGTTAAACCTCCTTTTCACTATTGTATAGTTTTCCATTATTTTAGACTTGACTATAATCGGAAATAGGTTATCTCTTAATGTGTTGGGTAATGTTGCTGGGTGGTGAATGGTATCGAAATAAAAGTAAAAGTTAAGATTTAAATTGCTTGTATTTACATAGTAAATATATGTACAAAATAGAAAGGTACAAAATACAAATAGGCGTTCAAGTAACCCTCCATAAAACAATAGACTGTCGCTATTATTCTATTAAGGGATACTTAATAATTTTACTACATTGAATAGTGCTTAACCTACAACTGAAACATGAATTTAGTTTTCAGGTTGGGGAGAGGCGGTGGCCAGGTAGGCGAGCGCGCGCTGGATGGCTTCAGGCACTGGGGGAGGGGTGGGCAGGAGCGCGCCGGACGGCTGGTAGCCGTTCTCGTTGGCGATGTAGGTCAGCGCGACTTGGCTGCCGTCGTCAGCGGGGTACTGGAACTGGCCCTCCACCTGCAGAGCAGGCTCCTCGGCACCGACGTCCTTCAGGGCACCCTTCTGGCTAGCGGAGATACCGTTGCCGGTTTCGTAGGAGTATGAGTAGGAGCCATCAGGGTTGATCTCACTCTCTTGGCTCACGATGGGGATGACGTCAGCCGGGGCCTGGGGAGCGGCGGCAGCGACTGCCAACAAACCGAGGAAGACCTGGAACAAATAAAGCGGGGTTACAACTATCACTTGGCTTGAAGGGCTCTTGAAACTTTCTTAAAATCCCAATCGTAATTAATTCACACTTCACTACTTGCACCAGGCACTTTTTTTTGTATGTATTAAACTTATCAAATCACTGTCGACACTTACAATGGTTTTCATGTTTGTGTTTGTTTGTTTGTCGGTGAAGGCACTAGACAATGTTGATCTAACAGTGTTATCGGTATATATACAGGCGGGGCACTATGCCGCCTACCACCTCTGGATGGTATTGCACCATTTGGCACGTCAGAATAAATTCGACAAAATATGTGCGTGCTTAAAGATGTAGTCAATGCGCTTGCGTGATATTTGCAGCATCATGTTTTAATCGTTCTTGGGTTAATACTTTACTTTTGCCTCGACGGGACCGTCAGAAGGTGATTTAATAAATTATTTTTTAATTGGTATAATCAACAAATTATAGGATCCGATTCCAAACGTCATGGGCAAGTGATTGCGTACATTATTGCATGTAGAAACGTGTACCTTCTCTGCGAATTAATTTACACATAGTTAGTACAAAGAAGTGAATATTTTTGGCAACTTTCTTTTAGCATACATCTTACGCAGATGTTAAGTACCTAGATACCTAGGTAACCTCCTAATACAATTCATTATTTGTAACTTGCTACTTTAGAATGTACATACAATTTCGTACTTGTTATAAAGAACTGAACTAATTATTTAAATTATAGCATTTTCTTTAAGCTTAGGACTAGCCAACTGACCAAGTAATTATAAGAGAATGTTGATTTCTCATCAAATAACTTTCGATATCACTAAAGAAAAATGTTAGGAAGGCTTTCATATTAATTTATCAAAAGATTATGTCTAAAGACGGCATGACATCGGCTATTTTTGTACGATTAGGTAAACTCCATAACATGTTTGTACAACGATAATTTTATGCAATAATTCCAATAAAAAGATGTTAAAAAACTTTAAAACACAATGGTTTACCAGTTTTACGAAACCGGTAACACAAGGTCGTTTCATTATGAGACAGTACGTATAAATAACTAATCAGATATGTTTCTATGGTTCATTGCAGAGATGACCAAATACGTTGATAATTTTATTACGGAAAATAATGTTGTACATTTCATAAGCTTGCACAATGTAGCAATTCATTATAAATAAGCATTATTGTGTAGGTATAATTTTAACTGAATAATTCTATATGTAATTGAATGTGTACAGATTAGGCAGGCATTTCTTTTACGATACTTGTCCAACCATATTTTAGAGCATATTTCATGAGGAATTCTACCGAGGCAAGAAATAAAAATAGTCAGACATTCTTAAACTTAGACAAATGAATATTATAATACTAATTTTAACTAATCAGACAAGTTACAAAAACAGATCATGATAATTTTTAGCATTAATTAAAATGATTTGCAGATTGAATCCTATTTTATTAAAGTTTATATCGCTCATTAAGTATTGAATTAGGAAATAACAAAACCGATAGCAGAAAAAGCCATAATAAGGTATTTATTTAAATTTTGAAAATTTTTGATACCCTTGTAAGAATTATATTTAAGGTTGTATTGTTTGAAAGCAAAATGTAGCATTCGCGTTTAGCCTTTTCTCTCGCTGTCCATGTCGCTACCTGATGCAAAAAGACGTATGTTATCTCCTAAGAGATTTAACCTATTTGGAAAACTTTCTGACGATGTTAAGACGTGTTTCAATGAAATCGATTCTTTATTTTAGCAGATTTGGAAAAAACATAAGTACTGTGTGTTATTGTGACTGACTTAACATAGTGTCACTTATTTCCTTGCTAGAAAGAAAAACATTAATTAATTAATTTATAAAAGCAAAAATAGTTGGATAACTATGACAAATAATATCACAATTCAATTATTTTCGGTTCATATGATGGTTGTTAGCTTTTATAGTTCGTAAAAGCCAATTACAAACAATTTTGGAAGCCATAACCACACTTATAGCGGCTATCAAATCATACGTTATTTGTATCCATCACTTATGTCTTATTTTATTTTTTATTTACACAAAGGCTTAGCGATCAAATAGAGGTTACTGTTGAGATCCGATAATTATAACAGGTATCATTAAAAATTTGTTACACCAATTAAAACTACCAAACGAAGACGGATCTGTTCCTTAGCAATAAAAACATAAAGCCTACTGTTTTTCTTGTGTATCTAATCGCGTTCAAAACCTTATTCACCTCGCGATGTGACCTTTTGACACATTAGTAGCGCACCGTTGCTCATCACTACATAATTTAAATATTTCCTTTCCCTTGTTCGAGGTTTTTAGGTATGTACTTCTTTGTGTTTTATAGAATTGTATTGAGAAACAAAATTACTATAATAGTCACTTTGTTATGATTATTGTCAACATTCGCAGACTGTTAGTTTTAAATAGAACCATATTAGTTAATTAATTATATTATTTGATGATCTTGTTGACATTCAATTGATTTTAAATATTGGAGGATGCTAATTTAAGCTGCCATCTTAATAATTGGAAACATAACATGCAAAACCTACACAATTCTGTCACTTCTTTCTTTTTTACTTAAATACTTATTTTTATTTGTATTTGTAATATAAAAAGTATTTATTTTCTGCAACGCCGGACAAATACGATATATCATTCGGTCAATTTTAGTCCTCTGAGTAACACATCTATTATATCCCAATAATACTGAGTTTGTAAATGTTTGTAATACTAGAAATTGCAGACAGATTTAATTTTCATAATTTGTTGTTACTGTAGTCTGAATATGGCCTTGCCGGACACATCCGAACTTGGCCAACACACCAACGTGTATATTCATTCTAATATATTTAACATATTAAACAACAATTCGTGACTGACATATCATCTCATGGTACTCGCTCACTGTATTGCCAAACAAGAATATTGTCAGAAACTTGTAGATGCAGTATAAGGATCATCAAAGATAATAATTTGACATTGCTAAGGTATTTACGGTCGCTATTCTTTGCTAAGTTTCGTACAATATTAATATCGAAAATAATCTATTTAGCATTTTTGGAACATCAAGTTTGTAATAAATAGTGCCTCGTATCGCCCACCCTTCACCGCTTTCTGAGCTTTAGCTATGGAGAAAAACGGCACAACAAACTCCACAACACAGCACTCTTATGGACGCATGGATTACAATAAAATAATAAATCAAGTTGGGAGCGTGCCAGATAATGCAACAGTCCAGTACAATCTACCATTATTAATCTCACGTTTCATTTTCATTTTAATTATTCATCTCAGCAAAATGTGGCTCACACCTCTTTCAAAAGTTTAAATGCTCTCGTTTACAAATCTTGTTTGTCCGAGTTATCTTTTTCAGGTCGCAAACCGATCGAATTTTCTTTAATATAGTTAATGCGTTGGAAGAGAAAGCTTTTGCCGAAATTACGATATTTCTTATACATCCTACGCCTGAGCAGTGATTTATCAATCTAGCAGTCACATTGACTGGCCTATCTGTACGTATTGCCATGAGCTACTGTTTCCTAGAAACCAAAAGGTCAAAGTTTGCGACATTTGATGGGTCTATCAATCTTAATTTCGCTGATTTAAGGAAGTAGGTGGCAAAAGCAAGAGGCCTATGTGACGATTGATAGAGAGCTGTTCGTACAGTCGAAGAATTAGTTATACCTAAAGCTTTATTTTGCTTACAACATTAGGCCCGAGACTAGACAGTCAAAGAGGAAAAGGTACTCAGTGTACCTTAGTGAACAGATTTCGTATTATTTATGTCGCATATGTTTGGCACTAGTACTTGCTAATAATGTCGTGGTGGCCTTGCGGTTCTCTGTATGGATTTGTAAGCTCGAGATGCAGGTTCGATCCCCAGCGCAAGCAAGTACCAATATGACTTATGCTAATTTATATGTACTTTCTTAATTATTTAAGGACACTATTGGCAAACGATAAAGGAAAACATCGTAAGGGAAACGTTCCAAACATTGGAATCTGAAATCGCCAATACGCTGTGAGCTAGCGTGGTGATCAATGCTCAAACTTTCCCTATATGAGAAGAGGCCTGTGCTTAGCTGTGGGACGTACCTATACATATGTATAGGTAGGTTTATTATTATTATTTGTTAATAAACAAAATACTGGCCTGATAAGAAATTTTGCAGAATCAGCAGAGTGAACAGTTTAGAAATATGCCCTGCACTGTATTGATTATTATGGGTGCATGTTGAGCAAAAACATGATGTTCAATATAAAATATACGTATATAATCATGACGAAAGTCCAATTAATACTTGTATTTAATGTTGTCCATGCAATCTCGTTTATCTGGATTTAATTTTATAGCATTTGTATACCATTCATGTCTATGCAATAATTATTTGTAAATATCACATATTTTCTATTTAACTACAAATAATATGTAAGCCTTTCTAATTACTTCAGTTTCTTCCTCTATTACAATAACCTTATTAATTTTAGTCTGCTTTGTATACAACTCTTGTTAATTGGGTGCATCTTATGTCATAAACCGTGGACTGATTGAAACACAGGTGATTAATGTGATTACACCAATTAGCCGTCTGTAAAAATGTCAGGAATAATCAGTGACACTGCCGCGATTCATTACCTATGCAATTATGCATATACTAGATAATTAAAATAAAACTGAATATGATTTCTTTTGATTCAGCAAAAGATAACAAAATTAATTACACAATCTTACATTCTATATCGAATATTGTTGCAATTGTATTGATTTTGGAAATACTTTATTAATTTTAAATAAAATATGAGCTTTGTTTTTTTTGGTTCTTGGATGTTTTCAGAGCTTTAGGTATTTATGAAGGTAATGAAAAAAGTATTATAACGGAAAGATTACATATCGATTGCCTATTATAAATATTGAGAGCCAGCTATCACAATAGGTATCCGACCATGTTAACATGACCGTTATATGGCGATAAATAAAAGAGAAATCTAATGACAGTGTTAGATTAGCTTTATTTTCGGTACAAAAATTATAAATTACACATCACTATCAATAGTGACTATGAGTATTGTTCATCAGCCAATATGAAATCTATTGCTGGGGTTGGCTAGGGGCGGCGGTGGCGAGGAAGTCGAGCGCCTTCTGGATGGCCTCGGGCACGGGGGGAGGGGTGGGCAGGAGGGCGCCCTGAGGGTGGAAGCCGTTCTCGTCGGCGGTGTATGTGATCTGGATCTGTTCACCGTTGTCGCCGGGGTACGAGTACTCCCCAGTCACCACCAGAGCGTCGACGTCTCCGACCTTCTTCAGCTCTCCCTTGGCATCAGCAGAAATGCCGTTGCCGGTCTCGTAGGCAAACTGGTACGAACCGTCGCCGTTGATCTGGCTGTCATCCTTCACGATGGGGATGGGCTCGGCAGCGGGTTGGCCTTGGGGGGCGGCGAGCGCCACGGCGACCAGCATGCAAGCCAACACCTGTCACAATACAATTACATTATTATATTTCACAAAACACGTGGAAAATGCACATGAATGTTTAGACTTAATTTGTTGCTTTAATTAAACATTTATTTAAATAATTTGTGAATCAAAACCAATCAAATTAATTTTATAGTTGTGTCTACACAAACGTTTTGTATCTATATTTACATATCCTCAATATACCACAACACAATATTAATTCATTCACTGAACTTGTAACGATAAGACACTTTAGAGTTCGTATTAATCAAAGCACTTACAATAGATTTCATGTTTGTAATGTTTGGTGATGATGGAACAAGCAGTAGTAACTGTTGTCGACTGATGCTTTCAGTGCTGAAAAATTGAGTTTTTATAGTTGTCAAAATTGACCACCTCCCTGCATCCTAGTTTCACAATTCATTGTGATGTCGCAAATTCTATGAAATAAGTAAACATTGGGTGCATTACCTCGCCTCGTGTATGTCAACTTGGTGGTACGACGTAATGATTGTCAACAAAGTTAACGGGTTTCCATTTGTTCAGTATCGGCCTTAGTAGCCAGACCAGTGTTTGCTCAAAAGATTCATATTCCTACAATGTGTCACTTACCACGGCCGAATCTATCACAGTTGCGGCTTATAATCATACCAGTAGATACATCTTTACACGACGTTCTTATCCATACTTAAAATTCTGTAGAAAAAAAAAAACAAAGTTACTTAATTCGAGATACTCTAATGTTATACTATACTAGCTTGAATTAGGCAATAAACTAGTATTATTATATTATTATGCTATCATGCTCGACCCGTCTATTTTCGAGGTGAAGTTCACGACGCGAGTGCGTGACAGCGGAATTTCTTCAATGACACGTGGAGAGCCATATTTTGTTCGCTTACTACCTCGCAGAAGTAAACGATGAAGTAAAACCCATATTAATGGCTATATTATTATGATGACGCATCTAAGTCAAGTTATTAGCATCGTAAGTTCATATATCCTCTGTAATCTGTACGTAAGCCACTTCAAAACTGGTTGAAGCCATACTTAAGTTAAATATAAATAATACCTTATCGATTCCATTGTTGACCTTAGACCTTCTAGGTTAAGTAAGTTCCTAATTGATAGCTTATTTGAGGTTTGAACGTCTAGTTCGAGATAATAAAATGAATTAGGCAAAAAAAAAACTAGAATCAATACGATTGAAATAGATACGATCTATAAACATTAATCATGTTTTTAGCATCCAATGACTTTATAGCATTGAAACGTTTGTATTTATCGTTATATGAAGCACTAGTTTTTGCCCGCAGCTTTTGCATCCGCGCGAATGTTGGTTATAGCTGCATAAAAATTACCCTCGACTGACGCAATCGATTAAAAAGTGGCCTGTGTTACATCGACTAGGTATCGTCTTCATCCATACCAATTATCAAAATTGATGAAGCCGTTTGAGCTTCAAAGAGCAACAAATCCCATCCATCTATACTTTTAAAGTTTAACGTTTATAATATTAGTAGGACTTTATCGTAATAACATGAAAAGTAAGACAATTCAGATTCACTGTGGAACAAAATAATATCAATTCTTTTATTTGTTTGAAAAATTAGATCGATCTCATTACTCGAGTATTCGTAGTAAGAAATAAGGTTAAAACGGTTTTTTTTTGTTTCGTTCAAGAACTGTGCTAAAGACCACACGTTTTCCTCAAAAACCTAAGTCGTACATTCCACTTACACACATTTGATCAATTTGCAAATGCTAAACATTTTCTCCTTTCAATTTTCAATTGTCGAGTACACATCAATTGTCAAACAGATAATTTTATTTTAGTCTAGCCTTAGCAATAGAAAAAAATTACGATAAGCCCTAAGTTTCACTTTTATATAGCTTAAGTACCTTTGTATCATATGTAAGCATTAACTTACGAGACAAACTTTCTAAAGATTACAATTATCAGACAAAAACTGTATCATAAATCATAAGACACCGTATCAATGGCTGCCTTCTATATTATGAAACTAATTCCATGGTAGTCGTTATGAATAGGTATACGGACAATAAACGATTACAAACGTACCTCATAAGTCAATCATATTGTATAAACTTTATTGAATAGAATGTCTTCAGGCTAATTCTGTTATTGCCGCTCTCTCCCATTAGGTAGAAGAGGCCTACGGGTGTCTACATATGGTAACGGAGCTTTTGCACACGACTTTGTAACATACAGTGTTCAACTTTGTTCCTGTGTATCATAATTATTGTGCATGTCATTTAAAGGTAATTACTGAGAGTAGGTAGTATACAGAGTGTTGATTTCTCATTTTTGTTTTTCGTGCTTCAGAAATTTGTAGGTCCCGACTGTGATACCTCGATGTGATTCCGAGATACAGGTTTAACTTAGTTCCGCTGCAGATGCTCCCAAATTGTATTATTCTGTTGTTAGGTTATTAGATTTAAGCAGAAAATTAATTACTCTTGGTGTCTATAAACTGTTTTTTTATGATCTTAGATAGTCGTTAAGTGAGTAAACAATTCTGAAGGCTAATCTTGCTGCGGGTAAATGTTTTACCCACTAAAATCGATTGTGGAGGACAGCATTCAATCTGTTAGAGTAAAGGCAGGTCTTCAACAGAGCTTGGATAAAGGCTACACTGAAGACGACCATAATTCCTAAGATGGTAAGTTTAGCATTCAATCAAACAACATCTATGTAATGTGGGTGGAACCAACAAAGCTATCATTACATAAAGTAATATCCAAAACCGCAAAATTTCTCTTCAAGTGCTAAAATTTCTGACGTTTCCATCCGGCTCTGCAAATCCCAAAATTATTCGCATTTGCTAATTTTGCACACTTCGTTTAAACATTATGATGAATAATGTATTACTATAACGATGAACATAATTTTGGCATCACGTGACATAAAGCAATTCTATTAACATGCGGTTGTTTATAATAGCAAACATATGTATTATTACGAGATATGAAAATGAATAACCTGAACAAAAATAATAATCATTAAGGTCTCTCAAAAACTCTGTTGATGCATCCTTACTTTTATTTTTTATTGATCCATTTATTTCAGGCATCAACACCCATATAAATATATACAATACTATACTAAAACGTCCAAACCTATCTTGCTGGCAGTTTCTACACGCTTACCGGGAGGAGAGACAAGCCGCCCGTGCAAGATCGGTGGGTCTCTCCTCCGGAGGCGCGGTGACTGTAAAAGCGCGAATCCCGTAACCCTGGCCATAGGCAGATGAGGACCTCTAGTGGTTTCGCTGACGAGGACGAGGACTCTACTATTTTTTATTAACGAGGACTTTGACGAGGGACAGTGTGTGAGGATTTCCACTGGGATACAAAAAAAGAGGATAAAAGATTACTTCATAGTCTTTCAGTCTAAACTCCCACGTTAGTTGCCAAATCTCATAACGTATTCCGACCTTTTTGGTTAAAACAGCCAGTCGGAACTGGTAAAGTGTTATTGCCTATACTATGCCTACTTTATTTGATGTCTACGATAACCGCAGACCGCAACAATTTGTATTCTCTTTTAGACCAGTAGTAAGCACGTGCTTACGGCATGATCAAGTTTAGCATAACTAAAATACGTGGATTCTTAAATGTTTAAAATAAATATTTAAACATAGCACTGAACAGACAGAAAACCAGTCGAATGTCTCTTATTTATATGCTTATAGTTTTTTTTTTTTATAAAAATAGTAAAGTTCACTTCTAACTTTAGAACAGATAATATAGAATCGATATAGCAGTTTCATAAAATATGAAAACGAGCTTTCAACGGAGAAAAAACCTTTTATGTTAATGTGTCACAAGGTACTGGTAGTCTCTATAATTGGGTATGAAGCATATATTATTATAATGATGGTGTTTCGGGGATTCTCGGAGTTTTTCTGCTTGTTTGGAGCATGGCGATGCGCCGGCCGAGCGACCTTGACACGAGTGTGGCGGGGAAAGTGAACCGACCGGTTGTTGAGCAAGGGGTCGCGCTAAACGAACTTCAGTCGCTTAGGATCCGACACACATGCAGTCCACAATACAATCCGTACTTAAACAACATTACTTTACCTCAAATAGAAAATTAATCGTTAATTATTAATAATCTAAATCAACGTTTACGATACAAAAATAAATCACCGTGATGAAATAATGTGATAATTATCAAAACACTTGTTAACCAATTAATAATATTTAAATAAGAATAAATCATTCCTAATTTACATATACTTAAGCAATATAAAAGTATACATCGATTCGTTGTTTGATTAAAACATAAGCCTGTCTCAATATTACAAAATAATTGTGGAGAACCTCGTGCACAATTAAAATCTTAGTGTCGTGGGACAAACATTTCAAAAGTGAGGACTCAATTCGTACATATTTTTCGTCGATTTAAATAAAACTTTCACACTACATTATAAGTAACAAAATTGAATGTATGTTATTTACTTAGCTTAAATGTTATGTTCGAATATTGAGCATGTATTTATTATAATTTATATCAATGAAGGGTGTAATTACTAGTGACAGACCACAAACCATGTAATCACTACAATTATACGTTTAACCTTGTGAATGTAAGTCCAATGTTTAATCTTCTAATTGAGCAATAAAATTACTGGATCAAAATAAACGGTTTATAATTGAAGGCAATCTATTTTTCATTCATTTAGTTTAGGCAATAGATGTTTGTTCTACTTGTAAGCATAAATAAGGTGTTTAAGATGGCTAATGCCTATAAAAAAACGATTTCATTCAATATTCGATTTATGATTATTTTAGCGCGTAATGTGTTTTTTTTTTCTAAACCCATAACTTTTTTAACAAATTTGAGTATCAAGTTTTAAAAACGTATCCAGTTCTTATCAGGTTTTAAGATGTAAACCAGTTCCAATAGAAATTCCAATAAAACGAGAGGCACTTAACATGAAACCACAATATATTATGCAAAAATTATAAAAATATAACTAGCCTAACAACTTATTACTTAACGAATAGGTATTTTATGTAATATCTTTTTTTGTATTTTTTCTTCAAGTTTTTTAACAGGAATGCTCTACTACTTATGACTGTGGATTTAGACAAAGTTACATCACATTAGAATAGAAAAAAAAAACAAAATCTTCAAATTTATAGAAATGACAATTCTTTTCGACAAGTGACGTGACTTCGACTTGTTAGTTCTATACATTTCAAGGATTCAAAAGCATTAGCGTTCATAGAAATGTAACTTGTCTTCGTGGTCTAGATTCAATTGTTTTAAAAGATGTAAATGTCTAGGTTCTGATGTATTCTCTATTTTCCTGGGTTGGTGGGCGTAGAGTGGCGAGGTGGTCGAGAGAGGCCTGGATCTCGCGGGGAATGGGCGGCGATGTGGGAATGTGGGCTCCTTGAGGCTGGAAGCCATTCTCATCGGCCAAGTACTGCAACTGAATCACCTGAAACAAGAGCCAAGGGATTTGATGTTTTAATATTGTTGGCCGAATATTGCTAGAATATTAACTATTTTTTTCCAATACGCCTTGAATTAGGTTCCTGTTTTTTAGATTATAATGTATCAGCCTTTTTTTAATATCGTAAATAACTCATATTTTATAATACATACAATGCTTTGTAGGTATATAATGTGTCTGATACGGAATTAAATTATAAAGTTCACTTTAATGCCTTGACCGAAATAGAAAATTAATTAGTCAAACCCTAAAAGACAAAATACCTTTAAATTAATTTCAGACATGTTAAAGTAATAAAAATGTAATATTTAATAATAAAACTGTGTAATATTTGACCGTAATCCTGCAACAATGTGTGATTGTTAGAAACACAATTTGTATTTCTTTAAATATGATGTCGTCACCACTAAGTTTGATTTATCGTGTACTTGTCTAAACACGACAGTTTCTCAACGGACAGCCGTTTGCTTGATTAATTTGTCGTTGTTTGGTGTACAAGACCTTTATGTTATTTGCTCAGCCGCATCGTATGTGTCCGGACTTGCAGCCTTTAGTTACAAGGAGAATATGATTAACATAAGGCTTGTAGTTCCGGAATTTTCTGAACCGAACTGATTATAATAGTAAACAGTATAAAAATTTGCCTGACTGCAGCAGAAGGTGGGTTATCCAAATAAGAGTTCTACGAAATATCTTAGATTAATAGAATTAAACAAAGTAGTAAACAAATTGTAAATATCTTGGGACAAAATCCACAAACGGCCATCTGATCCCAAGCTAAGCAAGCTTGTGTTATTAGTAGTGTTACACAAAGGTTGTTGTAAGAGAAGTTTCCAAGAATATCCAATAATGGAATAATTTATGACCGAGTCGCGCCGGTTGTTTTCTTAATACAGTTTAAAATTGATTAAAGAAAATCTATACAAAACTTTCATAGCTTGGGAGGAAATATTATATCCCTGGAATGGATTTTATTGCTTAAAGGACCTAAATTGTAGAGCAAGTTCAAATCCAATAGGGTCATCATCTATGCTAGCAGTTTTTAGAATAATATGATAACGAAATGTCAAATATGAAGCGATCTTAATTTGTTGCACTACTCTACTACTGCTCGTGAAATACTAAATAATTATTGAAACATCAAACAGATCTACGAATATGACTCTCTAAAATTGTTCTCACGTTTAAAACTTATTCGCTAGGCACGATACTACTGCCATCTACAATATAGTAAGACAAACTAAATACTTTAAGTATGCTGTTACTGCGCACCAAGATTCGTTGCTCTACCGTACGTGGTAGGCGTATACGCGATTTTTAAAACCTTATTCAAGTAACTACGCGTCCTAAGCAATAGGTACAAAAACCAACTTAATCTTAAAACACAAATGACTTTTGCCACAAAATTGTCATAGTTCAACGAGATATCAAATGCTAAAGATCGTCGTATAAATTATACTTAAATGGTTCATTTACATTTTAAAGTAAGTCTTTAATTCTAATCTGTATTCTACGATGCGATCATTAAAATCGATTGTATTATTACGAATCTATTAGAAAAGCATATTTTCCTGATAGCTCAAATCCTAATTTTTATGACTTACTGATTCATAGAATCAGAAAATGAAATCATCATAACAACTTGGTGTTATTAAGGTTTCAAATCTCGAAGATTAAATCTTTTAAACTTAGACTCGTCATAGAATTACATTTATAGTCGTCGAATATAGTATTTTTTTGTGTTTTGCACATTTAGGGACCCCCCACACTAGCGTCTTTCGAGCGTCGTCGTCGTGCCAGCGTCCGCGCGGCGTCGACGCGACGTCGACGCCACGGCGACGCGACGTCGACGCGGCGTCAGTTCAACGTTTTTTGTTAACAACGGCGACGCGTTGCCAGCGCCGCGCACGCTCGGCGTTCACAAAAAACGTTGAAATGACGCCGCGTCGACGTCGCCTCGCCGCGGCGTCGACGTCGCGTCGACGCCGCGCGGACGCTGGCACGACGACGACGCTCGAAAGACGCTAGTGTGGGGGGTCCCTTAAGTGCTCAACGAACGTCATAATAAATTTTATTTATTTGCCGAGTCCAAGCAGATCATAGATATTTTTATCTGACTACGTTGAAGCAAGGACAGATATTTTTTATTTATAAACATAAACAACATTGTCGTCGTACCTAAATTATTAATGATTCAAACTTTGATTTGTCATGTTTTACTACCGGCTGGACTGTCTTAATTTTTTAATTTTGACTGATTAATTATACAATCAATTTTATTTCCTCAGATAAATATTCCTTAACATTCACACACCGTCGTCTTATCTCAAACTAAGCTATGCTTGTGTTTTGAGTACTAGACATTGCATAAACATACTTTAGTACTTCTAAATAGATATTATAGATAAATTGCGTGCTCATCACACAAACATTAGTCCTGGGTGGGGATCGAAGCTACGACCTCCGGTATAGCACAGAGTCACTAACCACTAGACCAACAGGCCAGTCATTGTAATGTGATTCGTTTAATCTAAATACAACTAGTAGTAGTACCTAATTGAATGAGCTTACCTGTCCATCAGGCGCGGTGTATTGGTACTGTCCCTGTGCTACCTGCGCCTCTTGCTCGGGAATACCCTGGTTCTTCACATAGCCCTGTTCCTCTGCCGAAATGCCGTTACCAGTTTCGTAACTGAAATATTAAAAAAAGTAAATGAAATTAGTCTCACAAACATAGCGCATACGTAAAACTATGAGCTTGGGCTAAATGTTTTGCGCCTGGAAGCTTTAAAAAATATTTCATATACAAAATTTTTCTAATTCAAAGGCAAATTCGGTCTGGGATAATGCAACGCCAAAAATCACTACATCGGTGTTACAAAAAGGATGTGTCTTAGACCTACTTCTCAAATAGGTCGGAACGAAAATCATCTCACTGAAGTATTAGTATTCTTTCTTCATAGTTCGTTCAAAGACATAAATATAACTCACCTCCATTTGTAAGACCCGTCAGGGTTGAGGATCTGTTCCTGCCTTATAATGGGGATGGGCTCTGTCGTGTACTGTGCTTGTTGCTGCGGCTGTTGCTGGTACAGTGTCTGCTGTTGGAAGGGCTGGAAGCTACTGACGTCAGCGTACGCTGCGCCCACCAGGACCGCTAAAACGAACTAGTGGAGAAAATAAATGTTAATTACAGAATGCTAGTATCTAAATTCTTTCCTGGTATGTACCGTTGTAGTCTTAGATAAATTTTGTTAAATGCTACTAAGCTAAATATGCTGTAGAGTACAGTTAATTTTGTCTTATGCACTTTTTTAGACCGTTATACGAGTAGATACACGAACTTAAAGTTGAGAACCATTTTAAAAACGACTATTTTGAATTGTAGAGTTTTATTGAGATAATATTTTACGAACACTACTGATAAATGTCTCAATGGGTAAGGGTTGACGAAAGACAGAAATTCTAAATCAATTTCAATTCACTCACACCGATTTTTTTTTAATAGACTAAACTAGTTTGTTAAATAAACTTCAATTTTTAAATATTAACTGAATCACTTACAACGCACTTCATGTTGCACCGGGTGAAATTGCAAGACAGTTGCTTGTAATACAAAAGCAATGTAATGATGTCGTGTGTACTCACCCCCCGGTATTTATACCGAAAAATTTTGTCGCAACACTCATCCAAGTGGATTCTGTGTATATTTTATGATCAAGTGTACAATGAAGGACAACGTCCCTTATTGAGCCGTGACACCGCGAGACACGATTCAATAAGAACTTAATACTCTTCACGATAAGGCTTAAATGCTGATCAGATAAGCAACGGTGAAATTGGAAATTATGTTTTGCATGAAATTTAAATTAATTAATTTAATTGGTACCTACTACTGTATAGTGTTTATATGTCGTTAAGAGTTTGGGCGCGGTAACCTAAAAAGGGTATTAGTAACTCAGAATTTAAAATTCATTAATTGGTATTCAGTGGTGTCTAAAAACTTTGGCGTATTCTCAAACTAGGCTTCAGTCCGGCTGTATCGTTTTTAGTGCAATGCGTTTAGCAATGTTTATTTAAACACAAAATATTCTTATCAAAAGTTATTATGGTAATCGTCAGACATTATACAAAGATAATGTTCTCGTAGAAAACGCATTTATAAACCTTATACTAGGGAAAAGGCGAAATACATTTTAACGAGCCACTGCTAGACAAAACATTTCAGCAGCAAAGGATCTCGAATATTCCCGCGGTACCCAACAAAGTTGAGAACAATTCAAAGAATAAAACACATTACATAAGCCGTCTCATAAAGTTAACCTTAACTCTTAGGCGCATCAGTGCGGCGGATCTCAGAAACCAGTCGCATCTTACTTGTGACATACTTCAACAAGATTTAAATGCAAAAAACCGGTCAAGTGCAACACGGCTTGCCGAATTACAGTTCTCTACCAAAATTAATTACATCATCATTTTATTAGCCTGTAATTGTCCGCTGCCGAACAAGGAGCGAATGGGTGGATTATGTAGACGGTAATTAGCCAAAAGTTATTGTTACCTTGCTCGGATATCTGCATGATTTTCCTCCCTGCTGAAGAATCCAAAATGATAACCGATAATAATGATTTCAGTAATTTTCATCACTATGATTTCAGTCATTTTAAAAGTATTCCTAAAAGTTTAAAGGATCCCTAAAAATGTACACTAAATTGCAAATGAAAGCTTTGTAGTACAAAACGTAGGTATACATTTCCTTTTACTTGTTGCCTTTAATCATTTGTCAGAAATCAGGATTTCTTAAAAATATTGTACGACAATTTATTTTTATAGATTCTCAGCAATATGTGTGTAAATTAACAGTATATCAAATGAAGTAAACACTTCCTGTACGATTCTGTACTATTTCAAAATGAATTTTAACCAAAATGTTAAAATTATGTTAATGAAGCCATTTCAATAAATCATCCAAAAATGTTTTATTGTATCTGTATGTAAGTTACTACACAAACGCCTATAATTATGGTAATGCATATTAAAATGACCGGTTTTCACGCTTTTTGCATGTCAAAAGTTCTAGCAGCTTATATTTCAATATTATCTTGTATTTTTTTTTAAAGGGGATCATTTCTTAGTTAAATGATTCTTCTAATGTCTTTCATGCTACAAAATGCATGTAATGAACAACTACAATAGGCCTAGAATAGTAAACGATTAGAAAACTTTAAGTGTACCAGAACGACATTCCCTTTTGACTAGTCAAACGTGACTTTGACTTATCAGTTCAATACATTTGAGTGGTTCATTAGCTCTAACTTCTAAAGAAATGCTACTTGCCTGCAGGCACAGGTATCTATGAAGTAGTTATTTTCAATAGAATATTGCTTTACTTACTTAAATACTTCTAGATACAAACGCACTATAGATGATCGTGCTCATCACACAAACATTTATCCTGGGTGGGGATCGAACCACGACCTTTAGTATAGCAGTCAGGGGCACTAACCAATAGACCAGTCGATCGATGATGACAACAGTAAAAGAAAGAAAAACTGCATTACTTAAGTAGGTACCAAGTTATTTAAACGTAACTACTGTTACGGCTTCAGTGATTCGAAGGTGCTTAAAATAATAAAAATCAGAATTGATCACTGCCCCACACCTCGCTACATTCATACCTCTTTTAAAGTTATGACAGGTAACATGAGTATAAAAATGCTTGAACATAAATGTAAACGAAAAGAAACGTGTAAGCGTTTTGGTGAAATTGTGTTACTTAGTGCCACCCAATAAGGCTGCTGCTGGTAGCTTATTTATGCACGTGAAACGATGTTCTAAGAGGAGTTATTGTATTTAATAATAAACTAAGGGCTACTGGTATTTAGTACTGTTAATTGATTCTCTCGAATAGCACAACCTTAAATTTTCTGGAAAACCCTGAGAAAAGAGATTTTCCGGAAAAATATGTTTTATCCGTAATGGTAAAAGTCCGAATTGGTTTAAAATCATCGTTTCTTTCGAGCTGTCCAGCCATGCAAGCCGCAATGGTGGGCAAGATGCCCACCCATTATACTTACACTGTAATCGTTAAGGCTGGTAGAAACGACTCTTTCTAATTGGCTGAAGTCAAGAATTCGATTATTTGTTTTACTTATAACTCGAAATATCGCTAACTTAATGATGGAAGTATTTTGATGTAAAAAAAAAAACAGGTCTACGAATATTGCAACCGTGAGTATGAAGTATGTAAATGTTTAATTATGATGTATGATGAGTATGAATGGTGAATGAGTACATAACTTTCCCCTAATAGGATCTAAGTACCTAATATTAGAGCTTCTGAATAATTACTAAAATAACACCATATTTTTATTTCTGCTTCTTTATACACACATAAAATAAATAAAGTAACAAGTGATCACAATTTCGATACCTCAATTATTTTAACGACGCGGCTCATACATTATTTATTTCTTATAAACTGTTATGGTTATTTATTCCTTTACGGGACTTTCAAGATATTTAGGTATGTAGATGTGCATGCAATCATATGTAAAAAAAAAACAAAAAGATACAAATTAACAGCAACTATATGCAAAGTGGTAATTCGGAAACACTTCACATCAATACAGTCATGTCGTAGTAACTCATTAAATTTTTACCAAAAAAAAATATGAAATATAACCATACCAAACATCTCTTAGTCACTAAAAGATTTCATTGTTAAACCTACGCGCAAAGGTATAGGAATAATAAATACACAATTATTTCCTATCACAAGCATTTATTATAATAATATACAGATATACTCATTTATACAAAATTTCCTTTCGATTCGGGTTTTCTACTTTCTTAATTTAAAAGGTTAATCCAGTTTAGCCTCATTCGCGTTTTGTCCAGCAATCGGGTATGGGTTATAATTATTGTAATAGGGATTGTATTTAGCGGGGTTGTTAGGGTATCTAGGGTCATAGGCCCTGTTGTTGTATTGCCCGTAAGGGTTAATTTTATTGCGGTTATAGTAAGGGTCGTATCGGTTGTAAGCAGGATCGAATATCTGTTTAGCTTTGTCGAAGATGGGGGCTGTGGCTCTCCCGTCAGCTGGGATGTGTACGCCTGATGGTCTGAAACCTGTGGAAGATACATTGTATTATACTTCAATAATGTGTACCATCGCTTAGTACATAGTGATAATAAATAAATAAAATCATATTTCCACAACATTCACACAATGTCATCTTGTCTTGTACACAATAGTAACTTGGGTTCTGAGTACTAGACAACTGATAAACATACTTATCTATTTTCAAATACATTCATATTATAAATAGACTACATCTAAACACAGAACTAATGATTGTGCTCATCACGTCATAACCACCTGTCCTGAGAGGGAATCGAACCCACAACCTCCGGTTTACCAGTCAGCTATAGAAGAAGTATTGAAATCCATGAGCATAGGAATAAAGTCTTATTAACAGTATTATACTTACCGTTTTCATCGGCTACGTAGCTGACTTGTATCGGTGTACCGTCGGGTGCAACGTAAGCATAACTTCCTTGGACTACCTAAAAACAAATTAAGATTGATATTATTTCAGACTAAAACATTATTAATTAAAAGATTCTGCCTTTAATATCTGCCCCTCTGGCCAAGTTACATGTATACAATCGTAAGCGTCAATAGAATACGCTTAAATCTATGGAAATAACGTTTTGATTCGATAAGCCACGTGACTTTGACCTGTCATATCTGAACATTCGAGTGTTTTCTATCAACGTTAACGATTGTCAAAAAGGCATTTTGCTAAAGACGCAATAACTGTAATGATAATCAAACTTAACTAATAATGATATAATTAATGTTAAATTTAATTATTATATTCGCTCCCCAATCATTCTTAACAAGCCAAGTACATACGTGATGGTGATTGTGATATCGAAATATATACCTGAGTCCCTTGTGGATTGCCGGTGTTGTCGATGTAGGCGTCTTTGAGGTATCCACTTTCTTGAGCCTGCTTACCATCAGCAGTAGAAAAACTTAAAAAAAACAAAAATAAAAAATTAAGTGCATATTTGTATGACAATGGTTACAGAATGTTTCAAAGGGATTAAGACACGAAAATATCTTAATCCCTTTGAAAGGTAGCTGTATAGTTTACTACATAAAATTATTAATAATGTCTTAGTTTATTGAACTTTCATTAATCGTCCATTTCTATATAAGAGAAGCATTGATGTCTTTTAGGTAATACCTAAAACTCATCGATGCTTCTCTTTTCAAAATGATACATCATATAATTAGTAAA
This sequence comes from Chrysodeixis includens, assembly GCA_941860345.1. Taxonomy (NCBI): domain Eukaryota; kingdom Metazoa; phylum Arthropoda; class Insecta; order Lepidoptera; family Noctuidae; genus Chrysodeixis; species Chrysodeixis includens. The sequence continues at coordinate 7,022,818 of OW796098.1, read as the reverse complement.
CCGAAAGTATTTTAATTACTGTTTTTTTACATACCTAAAAGCGTAAGTCCCATCTAAGCCATGCTCACTCGAGTACGATACAATTGGAACAGCTGGACCTCCCGCATAGTTGTAATATGGGTTATTTAATCCTGGAACTACAGGCCTGGTGCCCGGGGCAAAAGGAACCGCTCCCGGTACTATCGGCGTCGCCCCGGGCACGAAGGGGAACTTCGTCGGTATCACTGGTACCGGTGGGATCACAGGAGCCGCCGGTATGGGAAACGGGAATGCTGCCGACAGAGCACTGAACACCAACAATGAACTGATGAACCGCAACATTCTGAAAGATGAAAATGTAGTCACAATTTTGTCACAGTATACACCCAATTACTCGGAAGAATCAAAACTTAGTTCAGGTGCTTGCTGTGAATGAATGCCCTGTTATCGTTAGTTAAGACAAAGTAACAATATCATCTATTTACCTCAAGCCTTCAACAATAGCTCAAATCGGACTGCGCTCGTTGTACTCCAAGTGCTACTGTTAGCGTGGGATCTCAGTATTCCATTTATAAGGGGCAGGGTAGCTGAATGCTGATATTTTTTGTTGTGCCATCGCACAAACGTGAGTACTACACACGTCTCTTTAACTAACCAGCTGTTATTAGCCGCGTTATAGTTGCGAGTATTCACCAAAGCTCAACACGAACACGATGTTTGGAATCATTTGGTAATTTTAAGTCCAAATTATAGTAAATGTTAAGAGGTTCAGTTACCTTAAAACATCAACTTACCTAATTGCATTGCAGAATGCTTGGGTGGCCCGTCTGTAAGGCAGTGCCTGCTTCGTGCAGGAATTCCTTAAACGTAGAGTGTTCGATGACAAGTTAATGATTATTGTTAAAGAACTTTAGTTCAATGTAGTTTCGAGTTAACAATAGCTAGCATTTGTTATTGTTTTGCAAATAAATAATGCTCATTAATTATTTCATAATCATGTAGTCTAAAATAAAATAGGATAGGGAAAGTTTCATAAAAATAAAATAACATCACATTGCATTGGAAAAAGTCCATTACAACTTGTGTCTGAAACCAGAAAAAACTAAAGCTATGCATTTATAATATATTACCGTCAAAAAATATATTTAAAGTGCAGACTGCACCATCTAACAACTAAGTACATATAATAATACATTATTCATTCATTTTCTCTGTATATCAAAACTGAAGTTCTAGCAAATATTCATTCAAAGGTTTGCCTCATTACAATGCACACACAGCCCCCGTTGGTAAACTTGGTACTTCGTTTGCAATCATTATTCACTAAAGAAGGCCAAATACCCGGTTTCTATGATTTTTCCGAAAGATACTAATCTTGTCAATTAACTTACAACAACATTAACGAACTAATTACGTATACCGTAGTTTTTTGGGCACGTTATTGCGGATCTCTGAATTAACTTTGTATTCGGTATAATAAGTATTGTACGTTTTAATAGACGTACTTAAAGATTTAATTATGTATTTTTGGCATCTTTTTTGTATTCACTTTACTTAGATGTTTCTCTGTTTTATGCTCGTTGTGCATTTAAAACACGTGGCTGTAAATTATGTCTAACATTGTTGCCGGAAATATTAACTGGTCAACTATTAGGTTTTTGGTCGTACATAGAACGGTACTGCTAATAGATTCTACTGTGTCTATATCTTATTAACTAGAATGATAATAAGACGTATAGTTAATGACACTTGGTGGTGGTGATGATGACTGAATTGTGGTCAAGACTTGGACAGCGAAATCCCGGCGGCGGGCCGAGGATAGAATGGGCGATATAAAAAAGAGCAGGAATAGGATGGATGAAAAAGACAAGAGAGAGAGGAGACTTTTTCCAGCAGTGGGTTATTCAGAGCTGATGATGATGATGATGAAAGTCTCGGGCCAATACGAACAATTAAATACTTTTTTTTTATGCCAAACCTATATTGTACATGTTTCTAATACTATAAAGTTTTCTATAGTCGTTTGTACTTACAACACAATTTTGTAATGCAATATAAAACAAATACTCTAAATAATTTATTTCATAATAATGGTTGTATTACACTAAGGGAAGCATCTCTGGTAATTAAATTCGTGTTTACTTCTCACGAGCTGATTGCAGTTAATTAATTGTTATAACTATAGCTTATTGTATTGCTTGTTATGGAGGGGCTAAGCGTAGCCCGAACGGTTCGCCCGACAGCAAAGATATAAGAACGCTGGCCGCGGTTGATACTTAGATGTGAGGTAAGCGTCGGAGCGCAGTAAGCAGTTGTTACTGGTTGAAGTCATATTATAAGTTTATCTTTTCATATCATATTAATTCACAATTATTTATTTATTTATTTTATCAGTAAAATAAGTTTTCATATGAATATATTGAGACTGGAAGCCTACCCTTACGAGCTCGCAAAAATACTAAAGCTCATAATTGGAGAACTAAATAATTATTTTTTATGTTGTAATAATATATTGTATACTAGCTTTCCGCTCGCGGCTTCACCCACGTGTAATTTGGGATTGTAGCGTTTTTAATGATCTCGATAGGGCTTTCTTTCAGAGGCTATTTTTTTTTACAATTGGAATTATATTATGCAGCTTGTGTTACTCAGGGATGATGTATCTTTATAATGGTAAATATTTGAAACGATAAGTATCGATTACGTTATGCAACAAAAAGTAAAGCGAGACAAAAACATCGTCTAGAAGAATAAAAAGTATCAGTTGATCTAGGGGCTTGCTACTTCAAAAATCCCTTCTTAGTTCTCACTTATGTTACTAAAGGAAGCCATGTTCAAAATATCAGACCTAAGGAATAACATTTTTCATAGAAACGTTTTTACCCCTTTTCGCTCCCTGGGGGGTAGAATTTCCAAATATCTTTTTTTAATGCTTATTCCATCAGTAAAGGAAACTTTGTTCAAAATATGAGACTCCTAGACCGAGCGGTTATGACTGCGCGAAAGTCAATCAGTCACCCAATCGCGACCCCCTAAATCACGATTGAAGGGTAGTTTGGAAAAAATTATAATGCGAAACTTATTTACTTGACTATATACGTATTTGTGCAAAGTTTCAAGTTTATAAACCCAAGGAATAAGATTTTGCATAGAAACGTTATGACCCCTTTTTACCCCCTTAGGGGTTGAATTTCCAAAAATCCTTTCTTAGTGCACCCCTACATATCTCAAAGAACCTACATGCCAAATTTCAGCTTTCTACGACCAGTAGTTTCGGCTGTGCGTTGTCTGTCAGTCAGTCAGTCAGTCAGTCAGTAACGGAAGTTTTATATATATAGATAACTAGCTGTGCCCGCGACTTCGTTCGCGTGGTTGTCGAAACAAAACAACGTCGTTTCGATAAGAGTAAGCTATACAATACATATATGGACGAATTTTCAAAAATCCCTTAGTGCTATATGGTTATCAATGTTTCAAGTTTTTAATTATGGTAATTTGAGCTGAGCCAACTGAGCCTGAAGAAGGGTAATGTTACGCACACGTAACAAAACATTTGCGGGTGAATGTGAACGGGGCATACTCGTACGCGAGATTAATGATATTAATAACAGTCTATCAACACACTTTTACCATTGCAACTACCCTATAACATCGCAATTGGTACACAATTGTCTATCAAATCTTCAAAACCACGCGTAACACACAACAAAATTGCAGTCAACTGCTATAATAGTTAATAAAATATAGTAAGTAAATCATTTACCGTCCAAACTTTTTTTGTTTTTGTTTTGGTAGTTAGTTTTCTGTCATTTTAGTAAATATCCACAGCTACATCTAAATGGGATGAGACTGTCGTAGCTTAAAGAGTAAGTAGACACCGTGTAAAATTATTTTGAAAAACAATTTTGTGTTAAAAAAGCCAGGTACTTCATACAATACTTTTGTACTTTCAAAAACGTCGAAATGAAATTTGAGATTTGAATTTTTTTGAATTTAAAGTGAAAAAATACGAAGCTCGCAATTCCCCAACCCGGCTATTTTGATTGCTGTGTTGTAAGCCAAATAACATGTTAATACACATTAATGTAAAAACATAAAACCATAGCAACAGTATTTTGGTCGCTATGGTGACTCGTACACAGCTATGGTGACAGTAGAACCGTTACGAAAATTCGTGATTGATCACCCCCTGTATAGGATAGCACAATAATAAATAGTATTGATGTTAGCCCGACCTTCAGCAATAATATAATGGTGTCAAATCTTAACACCGCGATTCAGAAAACGACGAAATTTGCACAACGCTATCTATCGGATTTGAAATTTAACTATCAACATTAGTTCTATTTTTTGTCATAAGATGTCGTTGCAAGTACTACACTGAATTGCGTAACGTAATTATTTTACTTCTTGAATTCACTAAATTAATCATAGCTTTTGGTAGAGTGAACCGATTTCGATCAAACAAAGACTAAATTATACCTCAAGTTGCGTATATTTTTTGTGTATAAACATTGTCTGCATTGAGTTCGTAGATTTAGAGTCTGATGGGGGAGGGATTTTCACCTCCCCTCCCTCCCCCCCTGTATAGGTTTCCGGGATGAAAAGTAGATATGATCCTTCCTCGGAGTAGGTACTATAACCATACCAAGTTTCATCAAAATCCGTTCAGTAGTTTTTGCGTGATTCGCGTTCAAGATACAGACAGACAGACAGACAGACAGACAAAAAATTTTTTAATTGCATTTTATACTTCAGTATCGATAATAAAACGCCCCCCACTCATTTTTTTTTAAATATCGTCAATGTACAGAATTTGACCCCGACCATTTTTATTATAGTATAGATTAACCTGGCTGAGAGAGACTGGATGCGGGAGGTGGAGGATCGGCAAAAATGACGCATGTTAGGACATGCCTATTTCCAGCAGAGGACTGCAGTAGGCCAATTCATTGGATTGATTGATCCATTAAACAAACCAAAAGGTGGCAAACACATACATTGAACTGTAATTAAAATGTATCTACTTAAATTTTAATTACAGTTCAAAATAAGCATTTAAATAAAATTAGACCATAACAAATGGCGAACTGGCCAATTTCTATCTATAAAATATTTTGCATAACTCTTAATAAGTTATGATAATTTCTGCTTAAAACTGAGTAACCTTGAACTGCCGATGCCTATTTAATATGATTAATTTATTTATTATTAGTATTAAAACTCTTTATTTAAAGCACTGATTGATGGGCATTACCACATCCTTGGGGTCGGGTGACGACGTCGTTAATCCGGATTGGCTCATTGATAAATACATTTTTACGATTTTGTTGCTAACAAAAAGAAAGGTAACATTTGTGGAGTTATACAGACACTTTCAACTAACTCACGAGGTGGAGGTTCGATCCTCATCACAGGTAAGAACCAATGTAGCTTTTTTAAAGTTATATGTAGGTACTTTTCCTAATTATTCTGCAAAATGATCCAGGAAACTTGGGTTTCCCAATATTTGGAATGTGATATCGTCGATCTGCAATGACTTAGCGTGGTAATCAACGCTCAATATCTTCCCTACATGAGAAGAGGGCCTAGGTAGGACATTTATAGACCGATAAATGTAAAAATGTGCGTTTGCTTGATAACAGAAATTACCAAATATTTATTACAAACCCTTTTTGGTTCCTTTTTAGGACAGAGGATGAGAAAAATGGATAGTAAAATTAGTACTCAGTTTATTGATGAATATTATATTTTTTGTGCCAGAAAAAGTCATTGCTAATATATCATCGGAGTGTTTTACAATAATGTCAGAAAAATGTGTTTTCATTACTAACAAAACTCTTATATATGATAACAGCATAAAAGAAGCCTTTTTGACGATTCGTAATTAATAATTATTCTATTATTTAATGACTGTTAATAAAATTATATTTGTACAAGAGGGTTAAAAGTTTCCACCAGACTTTAGCATTTAACTATCATCCACTATTTTATTAACTTGAACAAACTAACATAAGTTAGTCACGGAATTGCTAAAACGTACTTATTACGAAAACAAAATTATATTAACAAAACTAAGGTTAGCTAACATCATTCAATATTTATTTTAGTCAATGGAAGAGACTTTGCTATAGCTGCGCGTTTAGACATATCAAATATTACAAGACAAGGTGCATACCAATGTGTATACGGCATAGATAATTATAAAAATATAATGCATTAAAATAAAACCTAATCATGACGGAGTATAAAACGAAGTCGCTGCCAGCATCTATCTGTCCCTACAACGTCACGTAGCTCAGGTCTTTGAAAATAAGCAAATTTTTTTTAAAACGAAAATATGTATCAGAATTGCATCCGTGCGAGGCAGGGCGGTCCGCTAGTTAAGTAAATGATAGAAACTAAAACAAACAACTTAAGAGCTCTACTACAGTGTAGGTACTGATGACTTTGAAAAGTTTTGTTTCGAATGTAAACCTATTTTGTAACATTATAAGACTTGCTCTATTAAGTTTTTTTGTTTATCTGGTACGTTTTTATTATAGTCAGAACAAGATTTTGCTTCAGCTAAATGATAAGGAGTCATAAAAGTAATATTAATCTAAAATAACTACACTTATTTACATACTTACCTTACAATTTTTCGATTTATGAGTAGGGTTATTGACCTCACGGAATATAGACAGGTAGTAGTCGATTAACTATTTTTAGACAAAAGCCTAAAACACAACGACATCGGATGTTATAATTTTTCTACACCTGTTTTACATCTTGACGTATTATCCCTTTATAAAATATTCAAAACAAACATATATTATGTGGTATAAAAACTAGTAAGTTCTTGTAAAAGTAAAATAAAATGAAAAAATCGGTCTTAACTATAATGACAGATAACTATCTGAACCCTAACCTCTGAAAAAACAAATCGCATCCTATGGAAGACTATTTTTTACCTTTAATAAAAAAGAAAACATACTATTTATAAAACTACTAAATAAATTAAGACAAACATAAATGGTGTTTTAGAATAGTTATCATCATATAATAGAGAGGTATACAATATTGTATTCTATGCATTGGCAAGTGTAGTCCATTAATTTATGTGACTATTAAGGTCATAACGCGATCTTCGCCCGGGCCTACCACGTGGTCTCCTGTGGTCTTGAGGTATCCATTGGGATATTATTTTTTCCCACCAAGAGAGGAATAGAAAAATAAGAGGGAGGCTTTTGCCCAGTTGTGGGACAAATTAGGCTTATAGTACATTGGTAATTACTATAACAAGTATTCAGTAGCTGTGTGCACATTTTTGCATACTTAATCATAACTTTACTCCTGAAACCTTTGGGTTCCGGAGTTCGTAATTTTGTCCCACTTGATGAAACCAGTGGGACATCTTTAATTGAATCATTACTACAAATCCGTCCTTAAAATCTGTACACCTCTGATTTGTTTTTGTTTAAAAGTTAATAGTATTTAAGAACTCTACTTGTTTTTTATTGAAGTGAAATATAATTAGATAATAATGTTACATCCCTTTTTACAAACAATCAAACCATATAAGCGTTGGTTCTTGGCTACGTCGGGTATATCTTAAGTATGCAGGTCACATATGCAAATTGATCTCTAATTTATGCTCCAAATAATAAACGTTGCTAATCTTGAACTTCTGACATCAACTTCGGAACGTGACCTTTTTGCTTCGAAGCTAATTAATTTGTAAATTATTCGCGTTTTTTCTTGTTTTGACTTGTTCTCGATGTGGTTCTATAAACGAGCAATATAGTAGCTTGCAAATATTTAAAATATTATGATTTTATTCGTCCATAGATCAGCTCAAAAAGCACCGTATAACCTTGACCGATACGTCTATTGAATAGATTCACGAGCCCTCATAGAGTTTTATTTTTATTAAACTAAAATGCATCATAATTTAAGATAAAAGTTATTTTGGCAACACCTACAAGGCCACCTCATGTCGCAAATGCGATATTTGTTTGACCTTTATCAAATATGAAAGCGCTCAACTCTTCACCTTAGTACTTGGGTACGATGCGCTAACTCACACTAATTTGACATTTTCTACTTTGTACTTGATAAATGATCTGTCATCACTTCAAAACTTAAGTAATCACAGCTGCTAAAGCGGTCCCTTATTATTCTTATTTTTTTGTACCAACTACTGATACTTATAACTTAAATCGAAGCAGTAATTTGCAAAAAGGGGTAGAAAAGTATTAAAATGTAAACAAAATTTGTGAAATTTAAACTAATTTATTTACAGTACGAATTACACTATTAGAACACAACAGCCTTATTTGACTAAGATGGCAGTAAGTAATTAAAAAGACAATGCATGCAGCTGAAGGTTGCCGCACGCTCCTGTGTCATGGTAATCGTTCTGGTATCCGTTATCAGAGTCATGATGAAGGAAAACTGATAAACAACCGATTAATTGTCATGTCGATGAATCAATCGATTATTAATCAATAAGTGGTCGGTGGTTAGCTTATCTCCTGGCGACGGGGGCGACGGGGATGGAAGCTCCCTGGGCGCGGTAACCGTCCTCGTCGGCTTCGTAGTTGATGGTCTCAACCTTGCCTTCGCTGTCGGTGTAGCTGTAAGAGCCACGGACGACGACGACGGTTTGGGGCTTGTTCTCAGCGTCAGTGACAGTCTTCAGCTCACCGGTCTCAGCACGGTTGATTCCCTTCTCGGTCTCGAAACTGTAGAAGAATAAAATATTGTTAAAGCCACGATATTTGACTGCAAGGCTGGCAAACCGGTATAAAGGAACCAACTATATCAAAGGTCAAAGTGCTTAGTAGTGTGAATTGATTAAAATATTGAAGATATACCTAGTCTAAAGGGATACCTCTTAGTATGGGATACAAGAATAATAATTTATTATCTGCCATGAAAGGACTTGACAGAGAACAAAAATGTTACCTACATAATAAATAAGGTTTAAAAATTGATTTGATGACATCAATACGACATGATTCACCATCACTTGGGTACCCCATAAGTCATTAAAGAAGTAAAAAAAATGGCTCAATTAATCTCAGTTTCCAAAAGTATAAAGTTGCTTAGCCTTACAGGAAGTTGTAGGCACCCTCGGGGCTCTGGTCGTAGCTGGAGCGGACGATCTTCTCAGGCTCGTCCACGGGGATGGCGGAGGCGACAGCCACGAGGGCGACGGCGACAAGGATGATCTGCACAACAAAAACACCATATTAGAAAAAGCCCTCACCTCAATGCTTGTTTTAGAACTCTTTTACTTGTTCAATATAAAGAACTGATTCTATAATCCACAAAACTTGTAATCAAAATAGAACGTACGAATTTCATGTTGATTGGATTTGATTGTTCGGTGGCTGATTAGCGACTGATGCCAAAACTGCAGCGAAGACGTCTTTTATACATTTCTCCGGTATAGCATCCTAATGTCAAACGTCGATGTCGCTAATCCGGATTTGGCTATTGATAGGCACAGCCATGTGCGAATATTTAAATTTAAATTGACACGCCTCAACTCGCATGATAAGAAAATGGAAATTAAAATTATTATTATATCAGATACCTATTATATTTATTTTATACGTGTAGTTAACAGCAAATATCGTCGGTAATAAGCCGTTTTTAAAAGCCCATTATAGTTAGCCCGTGGTATTTCAAACTAAATTTTTCGCTGATGAAAATTTGAGAACAAAATAAATAATAAAAATTGTAAAACTAAGAAATATACTTTCAATTATTTTTTTTTTTCAATTTTAATTGAGAAACAAAACTAACAATTTATATACTAGCATTTTGACACTGGACAATTAACTCAAGGGCAACGAATTCTTTAGTAATGAAACAGACAACAAGACACGTGTAATAAACTCCTTGATCGAAAGAAAATAGTAAATTTTTGCAAGTAGTAGTTTAATTGTTAACCTCTTAATTACTCGGGGTCCAGTCGAGATGGAATTTGGCGCAAACCCGTTGGCTAAAGTGGTAAGCGCGACTATTAACTCAAATTCATTAGTTAATTACATTGATTTTCTTCACAAAAATGAATGAAATTTAGGATGCGATGGCGAAACTACAAGGGAAATTGAAATACCAATGTATTTGATCAAATTAAAGATATTTGTATGATGTCATAGGATTATTACTTGACTTTGTTCGTAGGCCAGGTTCACCTTACGAACCTCCTTTTTATGAATCACAGCTAAATACAATTGGTATTATGCGACCTGAATTTACAATAGGAAGATCAGCACAATCAAGTCTATAGTCATACGTGTCTATTGCCTATTACACAAGTACCATTTTAAATTATTCAATATTCTAGTCGTCTTTTTTAATCATTATGTAAATGATTTCTTAAATATCAAGTTGACATTTCTACACGAGAATATGTTTTTTTTTCTAGTGAAGAGGAGGTAAATATAATAATAAGACGAAATTAGTTTAATATTCTGTCTGCCTAAATTAAACATTCTTGGAAACAAGTAATAAAGGAAATCGTTTATCCTGTCGTGGGCACAGTAGTATATGCCGAGGAAAGAGAAAAAAAAAGTAACAACTTGTGTCGGATGTCATTAATATTATAACCCGTGCAAACGTATTAATTTTTCCTGTTTACTTTATATAGTATCCCACCTACTTTACAATATCAACGACGTGTGGCGTCGCTATAATAATAAGTCCTTTTAGCAAAAAAGCTTGTAGACACTATCCATTTTAGATTTAATTTCTCTTCACCCTTCAAACACGATTGCTCAATCGAGCAAGTTCTTTTTTTATGACTTTCACTCCTGGCTAGTAATTAAAAGTAGAAGGCTAAAAATGATCTGCATGCACCGGGAATAAAAGTAATACTAATATTTAATGGACAGAAAACCAAATTAGTTTAAGAGAGACCCAGCTGGGGTCACGCAGAGCATGCGCGAGCGATCTCGTGACGCTGGCAAAGGTAGCAGAAGGGGCCCGGGGTGTTTTTGGTCAGTGGGATTACGACATATCCCCACGCCGTGCCCTCGGCGTGGGTTGAAGTCATTATGGTTTCACCACGGAAAACAAAAAAAGGGACAATCATCCTCGAATTATGCAAATTTTAAAGTCCTTAACAATATTTTTAACCTTAATACCTTGTCTATTTGGTATTTCTTACAGTCTACTTTAATGACTGTAATAGGTACCGAAGCAATGCATTCGCATTTTTATTGCTTTTAAAATTAACTCTTGATCTCCCTCCGTATTCGTTTAACCCTTTTCAATATTTCCTCTATTGATGAATTTAGTTACTAGAAATAGAATTTTGACATAATTTTCGTACAGAATTTGTCAAAATTTTAACTTACCTAGGTATTTATTACCTATTATTAAATAAATATTTAATTTCTGTCGCAAAACCTTGCAATTGTTCTCAAAATAATTTACGGACTTGATGGACAAAGATTTTTAACGTGAGTTAATAGGAATGTTTCAGTTAAATACTTAATGAAGGCACTTAGGTACTATTTTTCTACTACTACTTTTACAGTTCTTCCCCTTCCTCTCTATTGAACAGAAACAATACTAAACAAGAAATATCAACATTTATAACTAAAATTATGTAACTAATAAATAACATATTAAAAAGCGTCGAAAAATATATCCTCATCTCCGTCAATGGCGGGAAACGTGCCCAGGAGACTGGCCGCATTACCACGCTGAATGGCAATGCCAATTCTTTGCGCGAAATGCAGTTCAGCCTTCTGATCACGGGTGGAGTCGGACCACGCGCTTAGCGAGTTTCTTATACCTCTCGTGCACCCGGCCCCAATGTCCCAAGCGTTTCATCCCCAAAGGGCTCAAAAATATAATTGCCCCTAAGGTTATTATATTTTCGTCGCTTTAGGGTTTCCGCAGCTCCAGCAGCAGCGCCGGGCGCGACCGCCGAACTTAGAACATGGGACGGCGCAAGGGTGTCGACGCACGTTGCGTCCCACACCAAAGGCCGGCCCAATTTCCAGGGAATTAAAGACATTCCGTGAGGTCACTTACCATCGTTGCGCACCAAACCGTTCGGTTGTAGAACAGCAGGTACATCAGCTGTGACAAGTGCACGACGAATAATGTCATTAATAGTTGCGTGTCCGGTATGCGCCCCGCGCTCCAGGACAAGCCATGATGGCCAAGGCAGTCGACAGTTCTTGCCCTTTGTTTTAGTTTCTATCATTTGGTCTGGCAAGAGTAAAGGAAATGTTTGAATCATTTCACGATTTTTTGTCTCACACAATATGTCGCTTCTAAATCTTCTGATTTACTAAGAACCATTGGTCTCTTATTAATTGTACTTAGGAGGAGTAGGATATAAGGAGCAATGATTGAAACCATATTTAAGTTCTAAAATATTTTTTATTTAAAGTTAAAGCTTCATTTCTTAGAAAGTGGAAACAGCGCTTGCACTGGATACGTTTGATGGTAAGATGATAATATGATTTATTCTGAGTCATAAATCTTGACTGAAAAATAATCTTGGGGTAAAAAGCGGTCATTAATGTTTATCTAGCTCCTGGCGACAGGCACCTTGGGGATGACGTCGCTCTCAGCGTGGAAGCCGGTCTCGTCAGCGTAGTAGGTGACGGTCACGGGCTTTCCCTCCTCCGTGTAGTAAGTGTAGGAGCCACGGACAATGATCACCTTTTGGGGCTTGTTCTCAGCGTCGAGATATTCCTTTACGACACCGGTCTCTTGGCGGGAAATGCCATCTTCAGATTTGAAGCTGTAAATAAATAAACTATTAGTACCTTTAGAGTAGTGATGTTACTGCTTTGTGTATAAATCGAAATGTTAGAATTTTTTGATCATTTATGTGGTAAAAGTCTGAAGAACACAATATAAATATATAACCAAAGAAAACTTTCTTTTTATTCATAAAATGAACAGGGTTATCCAACTTCATTTTTTTTCTTGAGTTCGGGTGTCCTTTGACCTTTAAACTGATATTTCCTTTCACTGTCATACCTCAAAAGTACACACGGATATATTGAAACTTACTCATAGTTATAGGATCCCTCAGGTTCCTGCACGAACTTGGATTCCGTAATTTTGACGGGCTCATAGACCACCTCAACTGCAGGAGCAGCCACTGCGACAGCCACGAGGGCGAAAGCGACGAGGATGATCTAAAAACAAAAGACAACAAGATACTTTTTTAATGACGGTTAAATCAACTACTTCGACACAGGCACGACGAGGGAATATTTCTAAAAAAAGCTGAGTCCTATTAAAGAGTTTGGTGCCTGCCCTTTGATCACTCTAATTCCATGTAAACGGTTATAACCATTAAATCGTTTGATATCACAATATCTAAGTATCACTAGATCAGAAGAATTCCTTAATTCGTATCTTAACTAAATTAAATATTACTTGCACAATAAACACTACAACATGACCTTGACCTTTCCAGGTCTAAGAAACATTTCTATAACGTACCGATTTCATAATGATATAGCGCGGTGACTATTTGATTAGCAACTGAAGCCTAATCTTTCTATAAAACTCTTTTATACATTTCTCCGGCAATAAATATTATTATGATACAAAATTTTTTTTCGTTACTCATATAAATTTAAAAATAGCACACACGTGAGCTTGTATGGGGATTAACTTATAAACTCGTCTGTTAACGAAATGTCTACATTCCTAATTGAATATCTTATAAAAAAATAAGTTGTTTTGAAGCTATTGGGAAAACTATATTTTAATAATTTAATGAAAAAAACCTGAATTAGAAACTAGTTTCTATTCATAATGGTCAGCTTAAATTGATATTATAATCTAATAAAACTTATAGCATTTTTAGACACTTTTTATTAGGCAGCATTAAAATTTGCGTGTAGTTCTGTAGTTAAAAAAAATGTGGTTTTTGTTACCGGGTCTACTTTGTTTATATACGGGACAAATGAAACAAAACTACCCTAACTGTTTAAGCGGTTGCAGCACGATTTTGCCTTTATTTTAAACTAATAAATATCTTGTAAGAAAGGCGAGATATTTCCTTCTCTCTGATCCGTGCACATACCTACACAGTACACAATAGTAAACCTCGAGTGCAAAAATCAGAATAAATTACAGAGGTAGGACGGTTTAATAGGATGTCTCTATGTACTTTTTAGAGATCCGTACCTAAAGGTTGAAACGGGACCCTATTACTAAGCCTCCGCTGTCTGTTTGACTGTCTCCAGGCTGTATCTCATAAACCGTGATAGCTAGTAACTGAAATTTTCACAAATGGAAAATTTCCGCTGCCGCTATAAAAATAAATACTATAACCAAAAATAAAACTAAAATATTAGGGGAAACTCCGTACAATAAACTCCCACACAAGAAATGAAATTTTTCCTCGATCTCAATAAACAGGATGAATATTTGTAAGTAAATATTGAGATATAGATATATTAACTATAAAAATAAATCTCTAATCCAATACATAAAAAGTCAGAAAACGAAAGTAATCCGTGCATCTAAAAGCGATGCGAGCGCCGCGCCGCGGTGTGGTGGTAGCGCGAGCGCGAGGCGGTTGCTAGGCAACGGTTGCGCAAATAGTACAATCTAGTACCTACCTCATTTCCTATTATTAATAGATGATAGTACGGAACCTTTCGTGCGCAAGTCCGACTCGTACTTGGCCAGTTTTTTAATGAGAAGTGACGATAATACCTCCCACTCTCATACGATTCACCATCTTTCAAATTATCTTTTGTACATGTTTGTATTTTTTAATGATTTGATAAAATAAAAAATACGTACTTAGGTATCCAATTTTTTTTAAATTCTATATGACGAACTGATTTTTTAGACTAATATCCAAGTAAGTGTCAGTTAAAAATATTGTACATCTAGTGGGTACTGTTAGTTAAGAGATCAATTACCCATAACATTCAAGGATGAAATAACCAACAAAAACAGTGTGTGTAATAAATTTAACTTTATTTACATTAAATCACATTGCTAAAACTTAACAGGGAGAAAGTAACAAATAATATTTTGTCACTCACTCCTAAGTCATGGTAAACTTAAACATTATCAGAGTCATGAAACAGAAAGCTTAAGGAAAATCGATAACTTGAAAATCGTATGATTCTAAATATCGATTCCTTTTTTACTGCAGTTGGTCAGGGGCTGCGGTAGGGCGCTTATCTCCTGGCGACGGGGGCTACGGGGATGGAGGCTCCCTCAGGGTGGAAACCTTCCTCGTCAGCGGTGTAGTTGATAGTCTCTTCAACGCCCTCAGAGTTGATGTAGCTGAAGGAGCCGCGGACGACAACGACCTTCTGGGGCTTGTTCTCCTCATCCAGGACTTCCTTTACAACACCAACCTCCTCCCGCTTGGAGCCATCAGACTGCACGAAGCTGTAAAAAGAAATACATTTTTTATTTAGTTACTTACACACTAGAATAAACCTGTGTTATTTCATGACTTGAAGTGGAAATATCTGTTAGAAAACCGTGGTAATTGCACAAAAATGTAAACAAGGTCCTTACGCGTAGTTGTATCCACCATCGGGCTGCTGGTCCACCACGGAGCTGAGGATCTCGACGGGCTTCTCCTCGACGGGGAGGGCGGCGGCGACGGCCACGAGGGCGACGGCGGCTACGATGATCTGCACAGAACACAATCATGAAGTAACAATAAACGAATAGTAGAACTTAAAAGGCCACGCACAAAAATTAAATACAAATGTAGCTACTTCAGCAAAATAATTGAATGTTCAAAAATTAAGAAAGTAGACAACGTACGAATTTCATATTGTGTTTTGTTCGGTTTCTTGAAAGAGACTGATACAAGTGTAGTCTTCAAGCGATCTTTTATACATTTATCTATCATCCTATTATAATTATCGAATGTCAAATGGCAGATGACAATCCGGATTTTGCACTTGTAACACGTTATACATGATTATTATTTCGGAATCTTAAGCGTTTTCTACACTAATTAATTATCAGACAGATTGTTCTTACTTAAGAGCTCTGGAACTGAACCTAATCCATGGTCTTAGATGAAAAAAAAATACAGAAAGCGTTAAAAGTGACTGAGTTTGAAGAAAATAATTTCATTTCTTTTTAACTTTCGATTAGATTGGATTCAATTGGACTAGGTCTGTAGACAAGTTACAATAGCCTCTGCTCAAAAATTGATCATTGGATATTACCCTTAGTAAACACAAAATAATACCGTAACATAAAAAATGCATTTTTTTTTTTTTTACAGTTTTTGAGCAAATTTTGTGCGTGCAAATTTTGAGCAAAGCAATAGAGTGAAGTCATCATTAAATTGTAAGGTACAGTAAAACTATTTTCCTTAAAAAGTATTTTTGAGAATAGTTACGCAACAAGAAAAGTGCTATACAACGAGTATAATAATGTACATTGTTATACAATTTATAATGTCATAATAAATTAATTAAGTTGTAAATACATAGTTTTAAATGTAGATATTTATTGTTTAGTATAGTTTCTGATATACAAAACAATATTTATTTTATCTCAGCATAGATGGCACTCTACAAAATTAAAATCGTAATCACACTTATAAAAGTAAGTACATACTTAAAGGCGAAAGTATGATGTATTTAAAGTAAATGTAAATGTTTTTTTAGTAAATCCGATAAACTGAGGGTAAAACGGCGGGTACAGCTAGTTAATTTGATGACCTTTTCATTTTCTGGTAATAAAAAATCTCCCTGAATTAATTAAACTTTTGGGGTAGAAGAGACTAAGGCTGATCACTAGGTGAATAATACTACATTAATCTTATTAAAAAAACCAGATGTGTTCACTTTCAAAAGCCAACATTTATGAATATACTTACGTAAAATTACACCTCTCTAATATAAGTAACTGTAATTTTCATGTTTCAAAAACAAGGAGCCTGAGTCAAAAATAGCATTACAATGTTATAGATAGTACCATCAATTACCAAAATCTCCTTAGGGCTCATATTGCAATAATTCTTTATTATTATTTTCATTATTCGATAAAATTTAATTAGGCCGGAACAAGTTTTGGTAGACGGTTAACGTTTCAAACTCGAGCTTTATAATTATGTTTGCAGGAAATGCTTTCATTTCGACGAATCAGAACCGCCAGTTTAAATTATTTATAATTAGCCGCCCTCTTCTTTGGGTGGTATTTTTCGTGTTAATATAGCCTATGATACTCACAAATAAGCTTTTTCGTGGTAATAGACTATCTTTTAATCAGTTAGCAATTGCTTAGATCACCCTCTACAACCTTAGACACTAACGCGTTTTACCTCTTTATAAAATTACAGTATACACTTCGATTTTACTAAAATAAGAGTTTAAGTACTAGCTATATTTATTCCAAGTGGATATAATCTAAGCCCAAATGTTTCCAAAGCAGCATTCAACAAAATTTCAGCAAATATTCTAAAAGTGGTCGACCACTTTTAGAATATTTGCTGAAATTTCGTTTAACTTAAACCACTTTAATACAAGGTTTTGCCACAGTTCTGTCCTGAAGAAAGTAGTTACCAGTTACATTATGACATTATTTCACTAAAACTTTAAAAGGACTTGG
Organism: Chrysodeixis includens; assembly: GCA_941860345.1. NCBI lineage: Eukaryota > Metazoa > Arthropoda > Insecta > Lepidoptera > Noctuidae > Chrysodeixis > Chrysodeixis includens. The sequence goes on along the minus strand of OW796098.1, from coordinate 7,005,256 downwards.
ATTTGAAATGTGATGGCAACTCATACCTATAATTAGCAAGTTGTAAAAAAATACCATTTTGTGGCAGAGACCATTGCACCTTGCATTGATTTCCACCCAAGAAAGCAAAAAAAAACTGACGATAATACAGTTTTTAAACAAGACGAAAGTAGATCAGGCAGGCGGCCGACTATAAAACCATAGCCAAAACTTTAAGCAACATGTCTAGAAGACGTGTTGCGCCGACCCCAAGTGAAATGGGATAAGGGCAGGAAGATGATGATGATGAATATTAATTAACACGTCCTTGCATTAATTTGTGTAAAAACAGTTTGTGTAATAAATTTCACTTTATTAACATTAAATCACATTGCTAACAGGGAAAACATAAAATAACATTCTGTCACCCATTTCTTAGTCATGGTTACCGTTACATCTTAAACAATATCAGAGTCAATAAACAAAAAGCTAAATAATATCGGTTCTTGTTTTACTGCAGTTGGTCAGGGGCTGCGTTGTGGCGCTTATCTCCTGGCGACAGGGGCGACGGGGATGGAGGCTCCCTCAGGGTGGAAACCATCCTCGTCAGCGGTGTAGCTGATGGTCTCAGGCTGACCCTCAGAGTTGATGTAGCTGTAGGAGCCGCGGACGACGACAACGTTGCGGGGCTTGTTCTCCTCATCCAGGACTTCCTTTACAACACCAACCTCCTCCCGCTTGGAGCCGTCAGACTGCTCGAAGCTGTAAACATAAATATATATTTGATTTAGTTGTTTACACACTAGCATAAACCTGTGTTATTTTATGACTTTAAGTGGAAATTTCTGTTAAAAAAACCCGTATTAATTATACAAAAGTGTAAACAAGGTCCTTACGCGTAGTTGTATCCACCATCGGGCTGCTGGTCCACCACGGAGCTGAGGATCTCGACGGGCTTCTCCTCGACGGGGAGGGCGGCGGCGACGGCCACGAGGGCGACGGCGGCTACGATGATCTGCACAGAACATAATCATGAAGTAACAATAAACGAACAGTAGAAATTATAAATTAGAAAAGAGAAACAACGTACGAATTTCATGTTGTGGATCTGTTCGGTTTCTTGTGAGAGACTGATACAAATGCAGAAGTCAAGTGATCTTTTATATATTTCTCAATCATCTAATATTTATCAAATACCAAATGGCAGATGACAATCCGGATTTTACGGTTGTTACATATTCCTTATTATTTCGGAATTTTGAGCCAGTTTTAGACCCAATTATTTATTAGACAAATTATTCTAGCTTAAGAGTACAGAGATAAACAAGACGGTGGTCGTAGGTGAAAAAAATATGAACGCACTATGTGTTTAAAGGGGAAGATGAAAAACTAGGGTAAAAGAAAAAATCGTTTCGTTAAATGACGAGTCACAAAATTTTGTTTTTAACTTACACCAACTATGTACCAACACAGAAATGACATTGTTGAAACATTAGCTATGGTTTTTCAAAGCCTAGTACGACCCCTATCGGATGTGCACTAAAATCAATCTGGATTTATAACAGTTTATTAAATACAGTAAATAGTTTATCCATTAGTAACCCGAGTATTTTTGTAATTCATAACGTTGTCTTGATTATATTGTATATATAATCAAGTCATAAATAATATAATCAAATATATACTCTTTTAGTAATCATGATAGCTACTCTATAAAAATCTATACTGCAATTAAATATTTGATGACCTTTTCATTTTCTCGTGATAAAAAATCTCGTTGAATACGTTATCCTTGAGGAGGTCAAAGAAACTTCGTCGACCACTAATAAGTTCTGAAACATAGCTCACTTATAAACGTCGCATCAAATGTGTTATTGTAGAGTACATTTACTATAATTTTACAAACAATTCTACCGATAAAAAGAAAGAAGCGCACCGGGAGCATTTTTTCATGTTAACTTTTCAGGAAGTCTTACGACTTTGAAATAGTCAAGTTTCGACAAGGTTTCAATATTTTTTTTGTTTCTGAAACTCAAAAAGCACAGCAGGAAGTTCGGGGTTGAAGCGTAAGGCGTATTAAGCTATTATAAACCGAGGGCTGAAGACACACACACATCGTATAATTTGCGTATCACATTTAATGGCAAGAGCTTAACACCTTAAGGTATTAGTTTGCGTAATGTATTCCACATAGATATGGACCCAGCTGGCAAGATAAGAAAACGTAAACTTGCATCTTCTTTCAAATAATATTACATTATACTTAGAAGCTGTGATAGCCTAGTCGTAAGAACGTTGGACTGCTAAGTCAAAGGTCTCGAGTTCGATCCCCACGGCGGGCGCGCGTTAACTTTTTGAATGTTGTGAGCATTTTAGAAATAAATGTTAGAGCGTCCGTGTTTCGCAAGGCACGTTAAAATGTGGGTCCTACGCCTGATCTCTCTCACGTTGTGACGGATATCCTTCCCATCAAGAGAGGCCAACTGTGTTTGCACACAAGCTTGTGCACTATAATATGTCCCGTGGCTGGTGTCATAGGACTAGGAGAAATCGGTCTGGGCATTATTATTATAGGGAGAGCATCGAAACAAATATTCTAGTATATTTCAAGTGTTTGTGATATTGTAAACGTACCTCTATCTGTCTACTTACTATGACTCCATCTTTGTCAGTGAATTCAACTATCGTATTAGTGTTAAGTCGTACGTTTAACAACCACTATCGCGTATTGTATTTTGTTGAGCTTGCATCGTAAGAATTAACGGTCCAGTTACCTGATATGTTTGTTTATGTTAGGCTTCGTTATGCTGCTTGATACTTGCTTGAGCTTAATTATTGTACCTCTTATTTATAAAGTAAAAGAGCGACCGTATGTTTTATATGATTTAATTTATTTTGCGTACTTTTAAGAGTTTAAATGGCTATTTTTAGTTGGTCATTTGATGATTTCCCACGAAAAAAAAAGGGTGGAATATTGTAAGAACACACAGCTGACTATTACTTTATTATGACCTCAATAATCCCATTAAAATATTTACACCCCCGTACATGCGAGATCGTTCCACATGAGACGCACGGATAAAATAATCACATCAATATTTTGTATAACAAAATTATCTTTATTTACTTACATTAAATCACATTGTTAAAACTTAATATGGAAAACATAACAAAATACTGTTCTGTCACCCACACTAATCTTTGTAACCGTTATATCTTACACGTTAATTTAAACCTCATTGTTACGGAACAAGAAGTTACTAGCAGATCGAAAGTTTAAAAACCGTATAATTCTGAATATCAATCGGTCTTTGGCTGGAGTTGGTCAGGGGCTGCGGTTGGGCGTTTATCTCCTGGCAACGGGGGCGACGGGGATGGAGGCTCCCTCAGGGTGGAAACCTGCCTCGTCAGCGGTGTAGCTGATGGTCTCAGGCTGGCCCTCAGAGTTGATGTAGCTGAAGGAGCCGCGGACTACAACGACCTTCTGGGGCTTGTTCTCAGCATCAAGGACTTCTTTTACAACACCAGTCTCCTCCCGCTTGGAGCCGTCAGACTGCTCGAAGCTGTAATTACAAATACGCACTTTATTAAAGTGTTTAGGCACTAGAATAAATTTGAGTTTATTTCCTAATTCATAGTTCGTGCAAGAAAACTAAAGAGAGGTTTAAGGAAAAAACATAATAATTGTATAAAAGTGTAAACAAGGTCCTTACGCGTAGTTGTATCCACCGTCGGGCTGCTGGTCCACCACGGAGCTGAGGATCTCGACGGGCTTCTCCTCGACGGGGAGGGCGGCGGCGACGGCCACGAGGGCGACGGCGGCTACGATGATCTGCACAGAACACAATCATGAAGTAACAATAAACAAATAAGTAGTAGAATTCGACCTTATAACGCATAGCACTAAATTTAAATAATAAAGTTTGAATCTTGTTGAGTCAAATCTTGTTTTAGAAAAGTAAAAGAACGTACGAATTTCATGTTGATTTGGGTTACGTTCGGTTTCTTGTGGGAGACTGATGCCCATTCGGCCGTCAAACCATCTTTTATACATTTCTCTGTCGCATAACGTAAGTCTAAAGCAAACATTGTTATTCTGTCTTTCGTCATGGAAGCGTGATTTTTTAGCTAAATGTTGGGCTATGTTTAGTTATGTTATATGAGTATGTATTTTTTTATTTAACTAACTATGGGTTTAATTGACGAAATAAAACTAACGGGAAAAATTTCGTATGAAAGGTGAGATTGATACCATAGAATAAAATATGAAAGATCATCGTAAGCTCGTCGTAATTAAAGCTAAATATTTTTTTTTTACTTTTAAAAGAATTAAAAAGAATGATATTGTGACGAGTGATGTAACATGTTTGTTGTTTCTAAAGAATTTATTGCAGAATTTCATCATCATATCAATGGTGGGTAAATCAGGGTGCTCTCCTGTGTAATTATAATAAAATTGGAAAACTTAATAGCGTAGTTTGAATAAATAACCTTTTGAATATGGAATAATCAAATAATTATGTTTTAACATGTGTATTTTAAACCTCATTTACCGCTTGATCGCCCATACAAAACACCGTTGGATTTCACATGGATGGACTAACTACTTATCAATATTTAAACAGCAGCGTAAACGAGAGGCTGAACAAAATTGCATAAAAATAGTCGAGTACGTGTAGATACGTGCGTTTGAATGTCAAGGCAAGTCAACAACCACGCAAAAAACCGTCAAGTTTTACAAACATAATTCAATATTTAAACTAGACATCAGAATCACGACAAAAAAATGTTTAAAATATGTTCTTATGTATTTTAATCAATCACTGACCATATTAAATACGCTTATCCCTTTTCTCACGTTAAATAATATTACCTTCAAAATTGTACATGAATTTATTTATATTGTAAATTAATCAGTTTACAAACTCGTCCATTAGACATTATTGCAAATTATACTTATACGAAACAATACTTTCTCCAAATTGAGTTAGAATTATTACAAATGTTTATAATATATTATAATTACGGGTTGGTAATAAAAAATATGGGTAGGTAATTGTGCAAAATAATATTGCTCGGGATTCACAGTAATAATAATAACGCATAATGTGCTATCAATTAAGAATCCGGATTGTCAACATCGCACATTTGACATTACGTTAGATGATGAAGAAATGTATAAAAGATGGGCCGATTTCTATCTCAGCATCAGTCTCTCTCAAGAAACCGAACAAATCCAACATGAAATTCGTACGTACTTTTACTTTTCGAGATTTTTATTAAATAAGATTTAAATAATCTTTTTTTATTCAAACTTAGTGCAAGGCCTTATAAGGTCAAATTCTACTACTTATTTGTTTATTGTTACTTCATGATTATGTTCTGTGCAGATCATCGTAGCCGCCGTCGCCCTCGTGGCCGTCGCCGCCGCCCTCCCCGTCGAGGAGAAGCCCGTCGAGATCCTCAGCTCCGTGGTGGACCAGCAGCCCGATGGCGGATACAACTACGCGTAAGGACCTTGTTTACATTTTTGTACAACTGTCACATTTTTTCTTTAGTTCCTTCTTCAGTTTCTTACACGGATTGTCACTTTAAGTCATAGAATAAACACAGATTTATTCTAGTTTCTGAACAAATAATCAACGTGTGTATTTCTCTTTACAGCTTCGAGCAGTCTGATGGCTCCAAGCGGGAGGAGGTTGGTGTTGTAAAGGAAGTCCTTGATGAGGAGAACAAGCCCCGCAACGTTGTCGTCGTCCGCGGCTCCTACAGCTACATCAACTCTGAGGGCCAGCCTGAGACCATCAGCTACACCGCTGACGAGGATGGTTTCCACCCTGAGGGAGCTTCCATCCCCGTTGCCCCCGTCGCCAGGAGATAAGCGCACAACCCCATGACTGTTAATAATGTTAAAAGTATTCCAAAATATTTAGGTTATTACTCCCCAGTTAAGTTTTAACAATGTGATTTACTATGAATAAAGTAAAATTACCGCCTTACATATTTTTTTACTTAATCATATAAAAAATACTTGGCCACGATATCTTCGACTACTGTTAGTCGAACCAACATTAATATGTTAGTAACTACAGATTTTGAATATATAATTGACGTTTGTTAATCTTTTACGTAAAATTAAACCATTAAATATTCAATGAAATCAGGACTAAATGTCATTAATTTATAAGATTAATCAGCTTGGTGAGTTCCATCTATTACTAATCGAGAAACAACAATACGTAAAACTTTTCATTATTATTTAAAAACTCAGAGTGGACGCACAAGGCAGCATCCAGTTTTTGAGAGAAGCAGCCAGCGGTTGTCGAGTTTCCTCGGGCAGGGAGCAAAGACAATATGAAAATGAAAACTGTGAATGGTAAAAAGTGGGAAAAAACATTAAATAAAATAATAGAGAACAGGGAGAAAAAGTTTGAAACAGAACCTAATGGAATTTGAACCACCAGTCGAAATGTAGGTGAAGGATAAGTGAGCTGTCATCAAATACTGATACAAGACATTGACAATTCACTCTCACTACACATTTTTTTACGTAATAACCAAAGATGTATATAAGTTTTATGAATGATAATAATAAATACCTATAGGAATTGTCATATGGTTTAATGTCATGACATGCAAAATGGGATAGTGAAAGGCTTTAGCACACTTTACATGGCACATATACTATACTAGTAAGATACTAGCGAATTTTTTTTTATTGTGGCATGTTCATAAGAAATAGACATATACCATCTTGGAGTTTTCTGTAGGCCTTTTCAATGTGTACAAATAATTAGTACCTACATTATTTTGATAAATCTCGTAGGGTTCGGCCTGCGTTTGCAATGTAAGCGGGAAAAAAATGATAATTAACGACATCACATTACAAACCTCAAAAAAAACAGTATTTCTCCACTATTAAATGGATGTTATTATACATATAAACCTTTCTCTTGAATCATTCTATCTTTAAAAAAAAAACTGCATCAAAATCCGTTGCGTAATTTTAAAGTTTTAAGCGACTTCGTTTTATAATATGTAGTGATATGCTTCTTCAGTATCGGACAACTGAGATTTCTTGGAAAACCGTAACTGGGTAACAGTCCACTCAAGGACCCCGTTTCGTTAGAAAATTTTATCGTATACCTTTTTTTAAGGGCGCCTGCGCTGCTTCGACAACGTATGACTCAACTTTAGCGAAACAAAGAACTATCAGTAAGTTTGGACTCGCGCTCGTTTATCATCACGCTAGCGTTGTTTGGCGCTCGGCGCGCAACAAGAAGACAACAAATATCAATATGCCGCGCACACAGCATTCTCCTCCCGCAGTTACAGCAAAGCAGAAAGTTTCGCAAGTGTCCGAGTCAACATTACTACCGATTACACCGAGTAGCAATAGTAATAGTGTCACAGAAGTCAGCAGTAATGTTTCTGTACGGTCTAAACGTCCGCGGCCGAATGACTCGCCTAACCACGACACTACTTGTGAGGAAACATCAGAGGACTGCACTAACAACCAGGTCTTACTTACCCATTCCCATAAGCTGGATGGAGCAACCATTGCTGAACTTCGTAAAGAAATTGAGTCAGTGATAACAGTTCAGCTTCAGGCTTCATTGAAATCTTACTTTGAAGGAGAGTTTCAAGCATTGAAGAAAACCCTACAAGGGCTGGAGAATTCCGTAGAGTTTATGAGCAAGGATTATCATGACGTTAAGATTGAATTGGACCAGAACAAAGAAGTCATAAATCAACTTAAGAAAGAAAATTTAGATTTAAAAACTTGTGTTTCTGACTTATCAATAAGGCTTAATATGGTTGAACAGCATTCACGCCAGGACAATTTGGAGATAAATGGAATTCCCGAAAACCAAGCCGAAAATCTAGTAAGCATGGTAGTTCAACTGGGAAAATCGGTCTCATGTAATATAGAAGCTGATGACGTTATATCTGTATCTCGTGTCAAAAAACTCGACTTGCAGAGTACTCGTCCACGTTCAATTATTGTTAAACTTAAAAACACAAGGAAACGTGACGAAGTATTAGCATCGGTAACGAAATTCAACCGAGCTCACGTTACCGACAAACTTAATTCGAGCCACCTGGGGTATGGAGGCACCAAACAGCCTGTATTCGTCTCTGAGCATTTGTCACCCCTGAATAAAACTATACATGCTGAAGCTAGAAAAATGGCGCGTGAGAAGAAATATAAATATATTTGGGTCCGCGATGGCCGTGTACTAGTTCGGAAGGATGATGGAGCGCGCGCTATTCAGATCAAAAGCTTGCATGCAGTTTCTTTAATGTAAGCACAAAAAAGCCTGAGCGGGAAACCCGTAAGTAAATATTTGAAATTCACAATATACTACCAGAATTTAAGAGGAATGCGAACAAAATTAAATGATATCAATACTGCGATTAACATCACTCAATTTGACATGATCGTAATAACTGAGACATGGCTTAACGATAACATCAACGATGGAGAGCTACTGAACACCAGCTATAACATATACAGAAGAGATAGGACTTCCACCGCTCGCGCAAGCAAAGAAGGAGGTGGCGTTCTTATTGCGGTGTCCAAGGCATATGATTCCACACGTGCATGTCAGTGGGAAACTACTGCAGAAGACCTCTGGGTACGCGTAAAGGTAAACGAAGGGAAGAAAGTAAATATCTGCGCTATCTACTTACCACCTCCTGTAGCACAGCAGCACCTAGACATGTTCCTCAGCTCGGTCACGAGTGTGAATGAAACCACTGGTGAAGAAATTATAGTGCTTGGAGATTTCAATCTCGGCTTCATCGAATGGAACCAAGACCCGAGTCACTCAAATGTAACTTCTGCTATTCCGTCAAACTTTGCATATAACTTAGGATACTCTCTTATAGATTTCATGTCTTTGAACAATCTGTACCAGTATAATGTTATTAAAAACACGAATAATAGAACATTAGATCTAGCGCTTTCTAATATAGGAAATGTAATAGTCAGAAGGTCTGTTACACCTATCTGTAAGGAGGACTGTCACCATCCCTCTCTAGAAATTGATGTTACTTTAAAAGCGTACACGCCATTAAGGCATGTAAAGCAAGTTAGATTTAATTTTAAGGCAGCTGATTATGTTCTAATCAACAAAAAAATAAGAGAATCAAATTGGAAAGACCAACTTGAATCATGCGTAGATGTTGACGAAATGGTAGAGGTGTTATATAAATCTATCCAAACTATTATTAGTCAAAATATTCCTAAAATTAAGAACGTTAGTAAAAAATTTCCACCTTGGTATTCCAAAACCCTAGTAAAAGTTCTCAACGAAAAAGAAAAACTGAGACAACGTTTCAAAAAATACAGAAACCCGCGTGATGAAATTGAGTACAGATTGATCGATGATAGGGCGCGATTGATTATAAGAGATTGTTATAGAAAATATGTACATTCCATGGAAAGCAACATTCAATCAAACCCAAAAGCGTTCTGGTCCTTCGTGAAGACAAAAAACTCAAAATCTAGCACAATACCATCCGAAATGACATTAAATGAATTGACAGCCACAACAGGCAATGACATATGCAAACTTTTTGCTACTCAATTCTCATCTGTGTTTAATGTCGCTAGTGGAAATGTCCGACAAACAACAAATGCTGTATCATTTCCTCAATTTGTACTCAGTAGAATAAGTTTCACTGAGAGAGAAGTCTTTAAAACACTTAACTCGGTAGATGTTACTAAGGGTGCGGGTCCGGACGGCCTGCCGCCTCTCTTCATAAAAAAATGTGCTCGTAGTTTGGCATATCCCCTCACTATTATTTTTAACAAATCGCTCGAAACGTCCACATTTCCCATGCAATGGAAAAAAGCAAACGTGGTTCCGATTTTCAAAAAAGGTGATTGTGCCGATACAAAAAATTATCGACCAATATCAATATTGCCTATATTCTCAAAACTCTTTGAATCAATGATCTGCCCTATTTTGACATCGCATTTCAAAGCACAGCTCTCCCCTCAACAACACGGTTTCTGCCGCAACAAATCCACGGTCACTAACTTGGTATCATATGTAGACGAGATTTGTATGAGTATTGACTCTGGCCAGCAAATCGATGCTTTATATACCGACTTCAGCAGTGCTTTTGATAAAGTTGATCACGAAATCCTTCTGCTGAAACTACATGAGCTTGGCATTCATGGACCGCTGCTGGACTGGTTCAGGTCGTATCTCTGCGAGCGAACACAAAGAGTGGTGGTAAATGGCTATCAATCTCCGGAGTATACTGCCTCCTCCGGTGTTCCTCAAGGTTCGCATACTGGGCCAATTCTCTTTGTCATATTCATCAATGATATAACAAATTGCGTCAAATACAGCCAATGTTCCTTATTTGCCGATGACCTTAAAATTTATCGTCAGATAAAAACCCAAACAGACATTGCTCTACTTCAATCCGACCTAAATTCAATTCAAAGCTGGTGTGAGGCGAATAGAATGGTCCTGAATGCCAACAAATGTTATCATATAACATTTACGCGGAAAAAGCTACCTATACCATCATCCTACTTTCTCAATGGAACTCCATTAGAACAGGTAAATAACATACGAGACCTTGGTGTAGTGCTCAGCAGTGACCTGTCATTTACCACACACCTCAATAATATAATTAAAAAAGCAATGAAAATGGTTGGGTTCATAAACAGAATTAGCAAAGAATTCAAGGGAATATCGGCATCGAAAGTGCTTTATATCGCCTTTGTTCGTAGTACATTAGAATATGCATCTCCAGTATGGAATCCGTCTTATAAAATACATGTAGACCGTATAGAGCGCGTTCAACAGAAAATGACGAGGTGCTGGCGGTTTAAAGATCATAAATGTCCGTATCGAGCCGATTACACAGAACGGTTAAGTCACTTCAAATTAGATTCATTAAAGCGACGAAGGAGTCTAATCGATCTTACAACGCTTCATAAAATAATAAATGGGACAACATCAACGCCTGATTTCCTAAATAAAATCAACCTGGACGTACCTCGTCATCATCACCAGCGGTCCAAGCGTATTAATAGGACGTTTGTCAGTAAACCGTGCCGCACAAACCTAGGCCAGCACGCTCCTTTGAACAGAATGTTGACTTTCTACAATAGAGCCTGTACAGCTGACAACAACATCGACATTTTCTTTGACAGCTTATCAACTTTCAAAAGTAAAATAATTAAAACTGACCTATAATCAGCTGCCCATAGCATTTTCTATAATCTTATTATAATATTGTTCTATATTATTTATTTAAGTTTAGCAAGCAATTTGATTTCAATTTGATTAATTCTATTTTATTTTAATTTAATTTCATTCCAAATAATTCCTTTTCTTTATAAGTATAATCGATAATAATAATCCTCAATTCTGCTGTATCTTAGATTTATGTATAACACTGTTTGGATCTTGATTGTTATTGTATAAATAATAATGTAGCCTTTCTTATGTATAAATGTTGTGCACGCCTGTAAGTGATGTATTTACACAGAACTGAAGACCTGTGATAACCAATTATTATTATTTTTGTAAATATGTCGTTGGTGTGCCTTATTAAATAAAAAAAAAAAATAAAAAAATAAAAAAAGGATCCTTAGCCAAATGCCAAAAACGGAACCCTTATAGATTCGTCCTATCATTATGTCTGTCCGTCCGTATATCACAGCTACTTTTTCTGAAAAACCATAAGGACTATAAACCAGTTGAAACTTGGTAAAGGATGTATTGATGTATTTTGAGGGTCTCCTGTAAACCCATACGTGTGAATAGGTCTTTCAAATTATGTTAAGGTTTATAATATTTTTTTTACACACTTCCAAAGTGATAAAACGTGTGTAGTCCTGGCCCCTGTTAAGTCTAAAATAAGAGAATGATAATCTTGGTAAATAAACATGTGATGTACATTGCCATCCAAACTTCCACCAAAAATTGGTTTAAACGAGATCTAGTTAGTTGTATTTTGAATACGTCATAAATTGTAAACGTGGTTTTTCTTTAAACAATTCTTTAAAAAGAATCCGATAAAACGGACCAGTAAAACAGAGACCCTGTGAATACCAGCTGTTACAACAAATGTCGTAGATGTACGACCAGGATCTCGGCAACAAGACCAATGTCCAAGTGGGCTTAAACAGTTCCACGTACATAGTAACAATGGGACGTTGTAACTATACGTCTTTCCATCCCAGATAGTAGTCATATAGCCGGACACAATGATAATAAATGTTACCTATTAGATAATTAATATTTTTATGTAGACAGACAAAGTTTTTAGTTTAAACAAATATTTTTTATGTAAGCACACACATTTCACATTGATCATGAGTATCACGTCCATGTATAATTAATTAAAGTTAAGGAAACCTTAAAGATTGAAAAGCAGTCTCTTAAATTAAACCCTTAACTCCATAACCATGGACCAAAAAGTGAAGATTAAGCTATTTTACGGCGCTATAAGGAAGCATAACGTTTTAAAAAGTAGCTTGAGCGCAGCTTTTTACTCATCACAGGGTTTAAGACGCTTATCTCATAACATAGTTGGTAGTAAAACAATCAAGTCGGTTGTCAAATTTATTTACAGTTTAAAATAAATTCCCTAAATAAATCGTCTACTCAACAAGTAACACAACTAGTATGGCAGTGGGTTTAATAAACTATAGCACACCACGCGCAGCGACTGCTGCCGCGGCGACGCTCCTGTCGTGGTAACCGTTCTGGGGAGTCTTAAACATTATCCGAGTCACTGATAGCGCAGCTGGAGGCGAGCCGATTGAATATTATCTCCATGTATCATTTAACACTGTGGTTACAATACTCAACCGTTTGCCAAACTTAAATGGTTCTTTGGGTTGGAAGCTTATCTCCTGGCTACAGGGGCGACGGGGATGGAAGCTCCCTCAGCTTTGTAGCCGTTCTCGTCAGCGACGTAGTTGATGGTCTCTTCAACGCCCTCGTTGTTGACGTAGGTGTAGGAGCCGCGGACTACGACAACGTTGCGGGGCTTGTTCTCCTCATCAAGGACTTCCTTGACTTCACCGTTTTCCTGACGCTTGATGCCATTTTCGGTTTCAAAACTGTTGACAGAAAATACAAACATTAACAAGTTAATAATTTTTATACCATTTGGACCCTAATCCCTGGATCATACACGAAGTACAGTACACATGATGTAACGTGCAATAACAATTTAAAATTAGATAAAGTTAAAATATAAGCATATTCCTTTTTCAATCATGTCACCCTATACACAATTACAATCACTTACTGAATTAACAATAAACGTAAAAGTTGGTAAGGTAGAAAAGTACTAAGGCAATCAGGTTTTGTTTATTTTTCCCACGCTATAGAGAATATACAAATAAAGCAGTGTTATAGAAATAATACATACCTGTAGACGTATCCACCCTCGGGTTCCTGCTGGAATTCGGACCGGAGGATAGCCACTGGCTTGTTCTCCTCGACGGGGAGGGCGGCGGCGACGGCCACGAGGGCAACGGCGGCTACGATGATCTGCACAGATCAGACAACAAAATAGATTAGGCACACAAACAAATTAACAATATTAAAAGATTTCTCTTGTTAACTGTTAAATCTTATCAAGGTGAAGAGTAGAAAAGAAAAAGATCTAAAACACACAAAAACTTTTCACTGGTTTACAAAAAAAAGGAATGTCACGATTAGTAAAGGAAAAGAACGTACGAATTTCATGTTGATTAGGGTTCGTTCGGTTTCTTGTGAGAGACTGATGTCAAATCGACCGTCAAACCATCTTTTATACATTTTTCTGCCGTATAACGTAACATTAAATGGCAGAAGTTGCTAATCCGGATACGCAAATTGATAGTACATAGGCCCGACATTTTTATCGTTGACACATCTTTTAGAAGTATATTACCAACTTATAAGTTCTTACATACAGGCCTCCTCCCATAAAGGGAACATTATCACCGCACCAGCTCATTACAGATTCCCATATTATGAATCCAGTTTTCCTTACGATGTTTCTTTTCGTCGTTTTTAGTGGTGTCTTAGAATAATTATTAAAAAAGAACATATAACATTAAAAAGTAACACGACTCTTCGTCTGTCTGATCATCGATCCCGCACCTCAAGCGTACAAAACCATGCATTTAACCACAAGGGCACCACGATATAAAAAGTAGTAATTTGAAGAAATAATACCCAGAATAGTTTCTTAAATATCTTCAAATGTCGCGACGATGGTGACTATAAAAAAAACGTTTATCTATGACTACATGCCTATCTTTATCACTACATAGACTAAATCAAAGTTGCTTTCCTCTGTCGTCTGTCTTCCTGTCTGTTTGTTCCTACGTATATGTACGTATCTTTTAAAATACCCATTTGATGTCGATGCGTTTTTTTTTATTTCCATGCATAATACGACAGCGTTATATCCATGCGAAGCTGGAGTAGCTCGTTAGTAATAAACAAAAATATTTAACACAGTGAATAGTCAGTAATCCAATAAATCGTTGGGAGCTAAAACTTTTCAATTTTTATCATTCAATATTCACTATCTATAATAATATCTCGTTGAGCAAAAAACTAGTGCAAGGGACTAAAATCTTTACATTCCTAAATATATTTTTTTACTTAAATGTTTGTCTGTTGGACGTACACTGTAAAATGACTTGACCAATCTCAATAACAGATGGCAAGCGCAGGAAATTGGTGCACTGAGTTCTTTGAACGTTTATAGAACCTTTGTAGTTTTACACTGTGATGTAAGTCGAGTGTAAGACTTTTTATTATCATTGCAATCCAACATGGTAATGCCGTAACTTTTAGATACTATTTTTAATTTGTGTTTTTAAGAATCATAGATATATAGATAAGCTTGGAAATGTATTGATATAATTCTATAATAATTTTAGGTACAGGACATAGGTAAATGCATTTCAACGGGCTAGAACCAAATATAATATGGATGGAAAAATGGGGAATGCTAAGATAAAGAATAGAAGGAATGTATTAAAAAAAAACAAACAGTTATCTGTCCGAATAATTGAAATAAGGCTGAAATAAGAAAAAGTTTAAACATTTAAAGCTAAAACCTAATGTAACTTTAACCATCTGTCAAAATGTAAATGAAAATAAGAGAGCTGTCTCTCACTCTCGGTCTCGCTCTCTTTTTGCTGCGCAAAAAGCAGAGTGCTTTCTTTACCCATTAATTTGGAGCCAGATTTTGTAACGACTTGACCGATTTTAAAAATTTGACGATCAACGATGTTAGCTATCTATGTGCAAAACATCGTCATCGTCGATCAGAGGGTTCAAAAGTTTTATGCAAAGTCCGATTATGCAAAGTCGGGTGATAACAGAGCTCGCTAGCTAGCTCCAATAATAGGAATTCATCAGATATGGTTGATTATAATAAGTAGGTGAACATAGAAACAGGAAAACATAGGAGCAACTATCATGTGGTTCAAAGCCTTTTCCCGATCCCATTTGACACGACACTGGTATATATATGATAGATATGTATATGTGTCTTCTTCAGTGTCCGACCACTGAGATGTCCGGAATAAACTTTACTAGGTATCAACGGATCCAGAAATGAACTTCGTTTTATCGGACACATGGTTTTATTCTATGAGTGTTAGACCAGTAAGGAGTTGTCACAAATCTGAACCACTTTATACATGCCACGTGCATGCCACAGTGTTCAGTTTACAGAAAAAAATCTAAACATACATACTTAGCAACATGATCGTTACTTTAAAAAAGGTTGATTAAACCCATAAAGGTGAAGAGACAGATCTAAGAAACTATTAAAGAAACTCGAGCGCTTGCGAAAGTTCTGCATTCGTTTCGTCTTCGGGTTACGTAAGTACGACCACGTCTCCAATTTCCGCAAGAACCTCAAGTGGCTCCCGATCCAAAACACTCGATAGGTATTTCTTCTATTTACCATCTTTCATATTATTTCTACCTGTGAGAGCATTTCTCTTACGTTAAACTTTCTGACGCTCCGTGCAGATCCCTTTTTTAAAAACATTAAGTTTCAACTTTACAGCACACAGTTTTAATCCTATTTCTTCACCATGCATGTATTCGTCCAGTAACGTACGTAATTCTCTATCTATTTCTATACTTAAAACCCGAGTAAAGGAACACTACCTGTTCTCCTAACTCTTTTTGCATTTTTAGCTACATATTTGTAGTGTGTTTGTTTTTATTGTTTTCTAGTTTGTCTTGGTACTCATGTCCTTTTTGTCCTAAATAGTATTGGCCCCGTTATTTTTTCCGTTACTTACACAATTATGTCTGCTTCTAATTTATTTGTCCTTTTGCAGGCCACCTAGAAGAGATTTCTTATAAAATAAGCAGCACCTCTGTACACCTTTACCGATTTTGAAATCCAAATTGTAAAAAAAATATAATTAATTCAAGTCTTCCGTTACATAGTCAGCTTCATAATCATGGAGCATAAAGTCAATTTCGAAGTACCGTAAAAAGATAAACTGTATTTATTTGCAAGAATGTGGGATACGGAGCTATGACAATAGGTACACCGATACCGTATTTAACACAGTTGTTGCAATTATGGTTTCAATTGAAAATTTTGGTCATGCAGTGGTCTTACTACATACTAAATATATTATTTAAGAGGTCTCAACGAAAACATGGTTTTTAATAAAACAATCATGTCGGGTACCAAATTTATTTACAGTGTAAAATAAATTCCCTAAATAAATCGTAAACTCAACAAGTAACACAACTAGTATGGCAGTGGGTTTAATAAACTATAGCACACCACGCGCAGCGACTGCTACCGCGGCGACGCTCCTGTCGTGGTAACCGTTCTGGGGAGTCTTAAACATTATCCGAGTCACTGATAGCGCAGCTGGAGGCGAGCCGATTGAATATTATCTCCATGTATCATTTAACACTGTGGTTACAATACTCAACCGTTTGCCAAACTTAAATGGTTCTTTGGGTTGGAAGCTTATCTCCTGGCGACAGGGGCGACGGGGATGGAAGCTCCCTCAGCTTTGTAGCCGTTCTCGTCAGCGACGTAGTTGATGGTCTCTTCAACGCCCTCGTTGTTGACGTAGGTGTAGGAGCCGCGGACTACGACAACGTTGCGGGGCTTGTTCTCCTCATCAAGGACTTCCTTGACTTCACCGTTTTCCTGACGCTTGATGCCATTTTCGGTTTCAAAACTGTTGACAGAAAATACAAACATTAACAAGTTAATAATTTTTATACCATTTGGACCCTAATCCCTGGATCATACACGAAGTACAGTACACATGATGTAACGTGCAATAACAATTTAAAATTAGATACAATCAAAATATTCCTTTTTCAATCATGTCACCCTATACACAATTACAATCACTTACTGAATTAACAATAAACGTAAAAGTTGGTAAGGTAGAAAACTATTAAGGCAATCAGGTTTTGTTTATTTTTCCCACGCTATGGAGAATATACAAATAAAGCAGTGTTATAGAAATAATACATACCTGTAGACGTATCCACCCTCGGGTTCCTGCTGGAATTCGGACCGGAGGATAGCCACTGGCTTGTTCTCCTCGACGGGGAGGGCGGCGGCGACGGCCACGAGGGCAACGGCGGCTACGATGATCTGCACAGATCAGACAACAAAATAGATTAGGCACACAAACAAATTAACAATATTAAAAGATTTCACTTGTTAACTGTTAAATCTTATCAAGGTGAAAATAAGAAAATAAAAAGTATTTATAAGTAAATTTAAAATAAAATTAATTTGATAATAACGAAAAAGAACGTACGAATTTCATGTTGATTAGGGTTGTTCGGTTTCTTGTGAGAGACTGATGTCTAATCGACCGTCAAACCATCTTTTATACATTTTTCTGCCGTATAACGTAACATCGAATGGCAGATGTTGTTAATCCGGATACGAAAATTGATCGTACATAGGCACGACATTTTTATCATTGACACATCTTTTAGTGGTAATTTGCAGGAATTTTTGGCAGGTTTTTTTTTACATTTTAAATTTTCGTTACTTAGACAACAAACCAATAACATGATTATTAACTTTTTTTCTCTATAATATGGAACAGGAATCTTGAATAGTTGGAGATCAAAGGAGGCGTACATTTCATTTTGGATTTTTTATTTCTCAGTGGTTTTATAAAATTACTTCAATCTTCTCAATCGTAAGTGATCACATTATTTAATGCAAAATGCTTTTGCCAGAACCCTTGAGATTAAGGATCACTGAATATTTTATCTCTGTTTATGTATGGCTTCGGAGACCAGTAAACCACAAAATTACGTATAATTATACAATCTTTTACTGCTCAGTACACAAACTGGAAGGTCAAGGGTACCTAAGTGAGGTTAGTTTAGGAAATCATTAACTTTCTTGACATAAAATTACCGATAGTTCAGTATTCGTTTTAAATTTTATATTTTTAACAGCCTCGTCTAATGAATCTTATATAGTAGGTAATAGGTGTTTGATTTAAAGTTGTTCAAATAAAACAAAAGCCTTCGGCGTCCGCCAATAGTTGCAGCAACTCATTATGTATTTAGTCATTATGATGTATGGAACGAACCTTACGTTGCAGGTTTTTAAAATCAATGCCACGTGCTGACGCAATTATTATATTACTATTTTTAAATATCATTTAAGAAGGTATATATTTGAAGCCGTTTTGACGACAAAGGGTATTCCTAATAATGGCTCTTGTCCTAAATATGAGCTAATTTCGGTTAGTTTATTTCCTCTTCTTTCCGTTTGAGAGGGAATCTTTTAAAAGGCGCCCGGCTGTTTTAGATTATTGAGATCGGGAAGTTATATCGGTTTTATCACCTCTTTTCCTAAATGTAAATTTCAAATCCCTTCACAAATACAAAAAGCCGACGGTGTTTTTCGGTGTTTGATGAGCATCAGTAAATCTTTTTAGGATAACTCTTAAAAAAGACTATTAATTTGCATTCTTGCACGTATGGTACGGTATCAGACGTTTACTCGCTTGCCATGCAGACGGCGCGCGGCTCGGCCTTGACCGCTAACCGTCTCGTGCGTAATCTCAGCTAATAGATATATTTGCGATTCTCCATTTTTTATTACTTTTCAAACTAATAGATTATAAAACCAACAGATATTAATTATTTAGTTTCGTCTGATAAATCCCTAATCAGATAGCTTTATTTTCTTAGTTAGAAATGTGCTGAAGTACCTATGAATTGTCACAATTTATACTTATTTTACGAAATAAATGTCTACTAAGGTACAGGTAAGGTACAGGTGAAAACATGCTTGTAATTATTGCAGGATAAATAAAAGTGTGGAAACCTTATATTACAGTTTTTACTTTGTTATGGTCCATAATATCTAATAATATAATAAAATCAATCAAGTGTCATAACCAACAAGGTTTGATGTAAGATATTTGGTGTGGCTTTTTTATTCCTGCCAATTATTTTTATTATAGTCAAAATTAATAATGCTCATATCAATTGAAATAGTTAAAATCTATATAAATTCAATAATACCTGACAGAACAGAATATATTTGAATTTAATAGACAAGATACTATTTTGATATAACCTCTTACTATTTTATGTATATTCATAAAACATACATGTTAATTTATACATGTTATTTAGGTCTGTCTATTAGTAGTCTTTTTAAGTAAAATCTGGTCCAACTACTTTATTAGTTATAAAATTTGATCTTGAACTGACACTGGAATAATAATAAGCGAACGAAAGTAAAAACTAGCTCGTCTCGTATCTGCGTTAATGAACCTAGAACTAATAAAAAGCCGTTTTATCTCCTGAACAACTCAAATTATATTTTAATAATAATGCGTTTTAAGTTCTTATGATATCATTAAAAAAATTGAATGATATCCCGAAGTCATTAAATCATCTCCATAATCCAATACAAATTCAATTTCCATAGATTTATATTTATTTACAATGTGCCTTGGTCCAATTTTTTCAACACTCATTTTGCATTTTATTCATGCATAGTAGAAGGGACCTACGTATCTACGTAATTGGCGTATATTTCATTAGCTAACTGATGGTCATTTTTACTCTGTTATCCACCTTTGTTTTACTATATTTGAATTACTTTAAACCCTCGTACAATTTTTGCGACGTTATTATGAATTTGTGAAAAATTGACACCGATATCGTTCCAGCAAAAAAAAAATAGAAAGGTCAAAAGGTCACGAATTTTTTTTGCAAATTTTCGCGACTTATTGCTCGGAGGTCAATAGAGGTCGTATAAAAATTGTTTTTCATAAAATTAACGGTATTCGGATTAAAGCGCTGAGAAAGCGACTAAATTGCACTCACATACAAGGTGTAAATTTAGACTAAATAAAGCGAATACTTAATCTTTCCTAGAGAATTCTATCCAATATTACAACAAACTGCCTGATAGTATTATTAATTTATTTACTTAGCAATAAGTTTAAAAATGCCGAAAAAACTCAGCTGATAAGTAAAACGTACTATACAATTAGTGATTACGTAGAAGATATTCTCGCGTGGATGTAGTATCTCTGCGCATGGGGTCTCCCTGGCAGTAGGTTAGCTTTTTATTATTATATAATAAATCCTTTTATTACTGCGTATGATTTTGTTTTCCATAAGTCATCTTCTAGATGCTTTGACATTCCTGTTAGAGTTACACCTTAGATTTGGACTACACCACTAGCACTGAAAAAGTTACAGTTTTAACTTTTTTTTGACCCAGTAAATGCACTATAAATAGTACTTTCGCCCTGAGAAAAACCGACAAAGCAATAAAAACTATCGCTAGTCTCACAGCTAGATACGGATTACAGATGAATTCATAAATATATTTTTGTCGTTTAATGTTAAACTAGCAGATAATCCAAATTGTTGACCTAGATGTTTGATTAAATCCCTGATCTAAGACTATTAATTAATATGCTAGCTCTAATTCCAAAATATCACCATTTAGTTTGTGTACCTCTACTGTAGAACTCATCTTTGTTTTTTATTCTTCCAAGAAACGTTGCTTATGACAAAATTTTAACATTAATTACGAAAAGTACTCTGTAGGTTTTGTTTTCTTGTGAGTGTCTCAAATTTGCAGATTAAACGGCTGTTTCGTTTAATTGCTCAGGGACAGTATAGTTAAATAATTGATATAAATTCCAGCTTGATACCTTTACATGATCCAAAAATCGGACAGAGAACAAAGTGATCCTATAACCATTCCGTTTTTTGTCTCCAGGCACGGAACCCTATAAATAGGGATCGGGTTCAATCACACAAAATTTAAAATTCAATTGAACTTTTAATTATGTATCGTCATCAAAACACAACAATAAAAAATGGCAGTGAGCATCAAGTTAAGAGAACAGAGGGCTGTGACAGAGAGCCACAACACTCGCGCATCGAGTAATCATCTTGGTAGTTCCTTAAACGTTATCGGGGTATTAAGTTACTAGAGACTGACGGATAAACGATTTAATTCTTAAGAATGCGTCGGTTATTCATCAGTGGATCATCGTGGCAGCTTAACTCTCGACGGGCTTGGGGATGGACTCTCCTTCGGCGTGGTAGCCGGTCTCGTCAGCGTAGTAGGAGATGGACTCGGGCTTGCCGTCCTTGTCGGTGTAGCTGTAGCTGCCGCGGACCACGACGACGGAGTGGGGCTTGTTCTCCTCATCAAGAGCTTCCTTAACCTCGCCGACCTCGCTACGGGAGATGCCGTTTTCAGTCTCGAAACTAAAAAAATTAACACGTTAAAAATTAAATTCAGAGCACATATAACATACTTTCTTATGGGCTATCGTGTCGTTTGTCAAAACACAATTATTCTGTATTACGTAACATTTAAGAATAAATTTACACCGTTTCTAAAAATGTACCTACATTGCGATAAAATTAGAATCTTTAGATTAGACATAAAACCTTCCAGAGTGGATTAAGGATTAAGGACGAATTCATAAATAAAAGTAGTAGGTTCATACCCGAAGTTGTAGGCACCCTGGGGGTCCTGGTTGAACTCTGACCGGACGATACCGACAGGCTCTTCGACGGGAATGGCGGCAGCGACGGCCACGAGGGCGAGGGCGACAAGGATGATCTGCAAACAAACCATATTTATGAATTAAAACAATTCTTCTATAATTTTCGCCCTTCGATTTAGTAGTAGGTACACAAAAATCACTGTTACATATTTATTTGAAGCAATTCCGTTAATTAATTTGCTAATTATTTTTTTATTCAATTTAAATTAAAAATACAAGGAGTGCAAGACACAACTGAACGTACCGATTTCATTTTGATTAGTTTGTGGCTGATGCGCAACTGATGCACCGACTGTCGCATCCTATTCTTTTATACATTTCTCCTCCATCTAACGTAATGACAGCTAAGAACAAACATTTGATGTCAATTTGCCGACCGGATTCGGTCATCGGTGTTCGCAGGCAATTGCGCATGTGTACAAGACGTTTATGTGTGTATCCATTCGATATTAGTGTGAACGGTGCATCAAATATATTCATATTGAATTAAGTAGCATTAATGAAATAAATTGGACTATCAGTATAACCATATCGGTGGTTCAATTGCAGGGACTGGTTCAACCGCACCAGATTTTAAACTCCTGCTATCCTACTAATGATGTCAATCATAACGTATGTGAGTGTTTATGTTTATTACATTTTCATGCTCAAACGGCTTATTAATACAACGCTATTTTTATCTGACTGCATAAAATAAAGTTAAAGTTTTTGCACCTATAACCCACTTGGTAAAAATCTGGTAACTCTACTTGAAAGCTGTTAAACGGTGCTGGTCTCAAAGCTAGCACGGTTTACACCAAAAGTTATTTTTCTTGGCAATGAGTTTCACAGAGATGTAGAGCCGGGTATACGAGGCTAAAAGAAATGCATGGAATTGGACAACGTTGAGATGAAGGAGAGTCAACAGACATTTACTCCATTTTGGCCCTTGATTTCTTTTTTACTTCTTGACTGTGAAGTTTGTTATAAATATAAGGAACATAGATAATTTGGTTTCTAGCTGTGCATGGTGTATTCAATGTTCAAGTGATCGCGTAACTCCGGCAATGGAAGGGCTTGGATGTTTTCCTCGACGCCATACGGCATTTACTTTATGGTGTTTGTAAAAGTGATATTGTTGTAGTCTATATAGATAACTAGAGATAGAGCCGACCGATTATTCCACAAGTCATACCATAAGTAACCCTTTTTTTATTATTTTAAACACAAAACATTAAACTCATTCTGTAATTACTCAAAAATATGCAAAGTAGTAGATATTATTACTAGTTCTACAGATATGGATGGACCAGTCAGTTTAAAAAGGCCCATTATACCTATTTGTGAACAGGTAACCGCTAATATTAAAAACCTCAGTAGTCCTACATAAAAATACCAGTATTGTAATGTTCAATTCGTAGAAAAATTCTAACACCTACACATCTACAGAATGTATTACGAATATCTTATTTGAAGGTCTCATAATGACAGAAGGATCACACAAGCATGCCACACAGTTGCAACATGTGTGCGCCACTCAAGTATTACCGAAACCACACAAACGCACAACGCTCGTCTCTTAGTTTTACAACGGTTGATTTTATTAGTCTTTTACAATACCTAACATTATTTGATTCGTAAGTGAAAATAGCGTCGTGTAATCCTTGTGAATAACAAATCAGTTGAAACTTTGAACTTTAGATTTTCCTACCTATAACTTGCCACGGCAGTAGGTAATAAGCTCAAAAAGTTTAATATCGTTTGACTACCGATACTATTTTCACCCTAATTTCACCATAAGCTTAAAAAAAAATTAAAAATCATGTTGTAAAATGCATGCCCATTGTGGACGGCCATTTCAGTTTTAAATTTTAAGAACGAAATAAATATCATTAATAGAGCTCTTTTTTAGTAAATTTATTATACCTAAAAAATATTAATTTATAATATTACGGCCTGAAAACGACCTGGAATGAAGCTAATCTTAAATTAAATATTAATAAAATGTTTTTTATGCATTTTAGTGCACCTGCATCTAAACTTAAGAAATCGTTAAGTAGCTAGGTATATTGTCATTAATACCACATTAAAATTTGGTTACCATTGTAAAAATAACCAAATATGAAAAAGGAATAAGAAAACAAAAGACGACCTAAGAACATTGGAACGAATTAATATTCAAAAGGTCAAGCAATAAAAAATGACTGGAGTCTAGAAGCATATTATTAGTCTTAAAATAAAAACAGGTGTAAATAGGCTAAAACTTGTCCCGAGGTATGCTCGCCACGAATAAAAGTGATGTGCTCTTAACCTTTCCAGAGGTCGGATCCATACTTTATATCGTGAAATTATAATTCAAGGTCGGTTTGTTTTTTTACAACTGAGCCAGGTAGGAGGATGTGTATATTGCCGGTGTTTTATTAACTACTAATTAAACAGCAAGGCCTCCATGTCATGTCAAGCAAGTTATATTTTTGGTACCCATCTATTGGACAAATATGTAACCGATGATACTTAGACCTTATCGATATAAAGTTCGTCATGATTATTTTTAGCTATACTTATTCAATAAGTGCTACTGTTAATTCCGTTCTCTGGGGAAGAACTTTGTTATATTATATCTTTGAATAAAGTTCAGAGTTCAAAACTTTGAGTGCTCTACCTGATGAACTAAAATTAGTTCAGTTTTCATCCCTAACCCATTAACACGCTAGCTTTTTTTAAGTGGCTTTCTATCTCAGTTACACATTTCAGAATATTTACTTGTAAGTTAATTAAAACACATTTATTTACTAATCAATCGAATCATACGTAAACGTAAAATGCAAAAACGTAGCTAATTAAATTATTTTTCGTGTGTACTTTTAAATAAATGTTTGCAAGTAATATTAATGATGTAGTCTCGTCAATAGGTAATAAAGTATATTTTTTAACATTTTGTCGGCCTTGCCAAAAACCTGTACCTCGAATAGGGAGCTGTGATGTCCAAAATCTTTATTTTTCGTCCTTAATTTTTTGCATGTACAGACGTATATTTTATTTTGTGCAAATCACTAATCCGCTACTGCTGATCAATTATAAAGCTCTAAATATGAATTAATAGATATCTATCTGCACAACAATATTTGATTGTTGAATGATGAATTTCGATATTCTCATAAAATAAAACAAAGCGGAGAGTAAACACTAGATTTCGGCCTTGTTAAAGCTTTATATAATTTAGGCCATAGGACACGAAAATTTATGCACTATTGTGTACCTATGCTTTTATCCGTATGCGATTAATTTATGTATCTGTCGAAAGCTTAATTTAGATCCTACGACGAGACAATAAAGACAGTATACTAAGGTGATTCGCCCTTCGCCTTCGCCCGTTCTGCCGCTGTCTATATGGCAATCAGCATTGTGAACTTAAGGTCATGCTTTAATTACATGTCTAAACGTGTCTTATTGTCATCTTGTCGAATTATTAGAGCGTAGGACGATAAGTGTGGGTAGGTAGAGTTAGGAGTAGTTACAACACAATTAAAGTAATGCAAATTGGGTAGAGCCCTAAATTCATAGGGCGAATGTTGCCAATTTTTAATAAAATTTATTAAAAAATTAAAATGTAATAGGATAATTCTAGAAAAAAAACCTGGAAAACAAGTTTAATAAGTATAAAATTACCCACATGTAGTCAGGTTTGGAAGATTATACAAAATACTGAGAAATTAAGGAGATAAAACCGGTTCACGTTTTATTAAGAGGTGATAAAAAGATTTATGCAGTATGTTAATAAGATATTATAGAAGGTACGGCTTATTATTTTTAGGTACATCGTTATTTTCATAGTTTAGAGTATTGTCTAGATTTTCAGAAATAATGGCTAGAGAAAATACTATGTATGAAGATAGTAGAGTAACTACTCTACCGGAGTCAAGAATTCGTCACTGGTTATTCTTCTTAATTTAATACTTCAAGGGATCATGCTCTTATGAAATCATTTTTGGATACACAGACATTCTTCTGACATATACACATACTGCACTTGCGAAAACTAAGATTTCAGATGTTTGTTCATAAATTCCTGAACTCTACAATAACGCTAGAAAAATTGCAAGCAACTACTGTATATTTAATCTTCCGTCGAATACCACAAAATAACCTTAGTAATAAATTAGGAGGGTCAAGTAACAGATAAGTAATATGTAAAAGATGTAGGTGTAATATTTTATTTATATTTTTACGGCTTAAGTGTGTACTTTAATATTTTTATAACCGTAAACTGTCTGATGAACAATAAAGTTATATACTTAATTGACAAATTAGACCTTCAATGGACCTCTATTCAAAATATTTACGTAACGTGTATTTAAGATGCCAATTTATATCTTAAAAATATATTTAAAACGATTAGATGTTTAGTCGGATTGTGCTAGACTTCTGAAACCTTGTTATCCTAGTACAGGTCCCAGAATTAGACTGATGAATAAATGGTTTAACTTAGAAAATGAACTTTACCTTATCGTACATTAGGGTATTTACCTGTAGCTTAAGTTTCTTTGACCATGGTAGATAGCGTAAATACTAAAGGCGCAGTAGTGGCAAAAACTTATCTTTTTATAATAAGCATTTTAGAGCTTCAAATAGCATCACAGATAAAGCACACCGATTGGGGAGTCCCAACTCCCACGCTACTTTGGAACTTCAGAATTATTAGGCTCGACTCGCGGAATCGCGGCGAGATTGAATATTCATTTAACCTTGACCGTCGCGACACTTATCGTCGGATTACGAAATCGTTAGATACGATTGTATTCCCGTGTATAATTATTATTATTTCTAGTAATATACGAAACTCCAGTGATTCTGATTAATTAGTAGATTGTAGAGTCCCTCAATATCCCACAGGGAAAAGAAAGTAAGGATTTCTTAGAATTTCATATGGTAAATAAAACGTGACTTACAAAAAGAGGCAAACATATTAAAAACTAGTAGCGCCCCGCGGTTTCACCCGCGTAGATCCCGTTTCCGTGGGAATATCGGGATAAAAAGTAGCCTATGTGTTATTCTGGGTCTTCAGCTACCTACATACCAAATTTCATCGTAATTGGTTCAGTGGTATTTGCGTGAAAGAGTAACAAACATCCATACATCCATACATACAAACTTTCGCATTTATAATATTAATAGGATATCACGAATTGTCAAGTTTTATAGTCTACATTATAAGTTTTTGTGATAGCCCAGGAGGCTGGGAGGCCGGTTCTTATATTGAGAGACCTATTCAAACTAGTCAAAAATACAAGATCGGCCAACAACATCTATCACTTTTTAATGTAATTAGGTATGTGCTTAAGTTTATAAATGAGTAGATTTTAATTTAGATTTTAATTTTTCAAGAATTTCGACCCTCAAGGAGGTTATCTAGCCAGTCCGAATTCTAGGTATAACTAGGTTAATTTAAAACAAAAATGTATTTCTATATAATTTATTCAATTTAGGTATGCTTAATAATATAACTAACTAGTTTGTTGATAACTTTTTAAATGTCACGCAAGATCAGCTTAAGAATCCTCGTCCATTTGAAGGAAAATAAGACATTGATCTTTACGTAAGCTAAATATTACAAATATTCATATAAAAAACATATTATAGACGTAAGTACCTGCACACATAAGCCCAGACAAATAAGTATTCGTGTCAAGAGGTTTTATAGACAGTTTTACGTTTATTCGTAGCTTGGTTTCCTTATTGCATACAAATAAAACACTAATTGGAAGAAGACACTATAAAAATGAAGTCATTTGTGATATAGGTAAATTAATGCGATATTTGTTTTTCACAAAGAATTCCCTGTCAACTAACTTGATCATTCGTTTATAATGGTAGAGAGAATCGAATTATTTCTACCTGGTTTAAATGTTACAAGAGATAACAGTAGAATATAATATCTTATCTCCAATAGAGGTAACTATAGATGGCATTTTTTTTTTAATGTAGGTTTCAACAAATTTACCTACTCAATTGTATCTTGTTTTTGACATCATAGTAGGTACCTTTATTGGTCGATAGGTATTGTGTTTAGGTTTTATTGATTATATTTCAATGAGGTTCTTTATTGAAAGCAGGTAAGTATTTACCTACCGTAATCATTAACTGCAATAAAGTATCTACCTAAATTCTACCGTGCCTCGAATTGTTCAAAAAAGTAAGTAGGTACATAACTACATACCTATCCAATAAATGTCAACGTAATACGCGGTTGCTCCATCTATCAAAAAGCCTTGTTTGTTGTGTTGCCGAAGTTTTTAAGGTTTTGCAACGCGTCATGAACTCGGAGAAAGACCTACTTCTTATTGTTTGTACAAACACGAATGTGTGTGAATGTCGTCGGCAGTTCATAAAATTAGGCACATCATGAAACGACACCATTTCTTAGCATGACCTACTAAGGTCGTTCAATGCGCAGCGTTAGCCATTTGGCAATCGTATTCATGTATGATGGTTGCAATCATCCAGTAAGGCGATGCTTGTAGGAGCTTCGATGATTCTTCTATTCTCAATCATCTAAAAATAAATTGCTCTACAGTTTATACTTCTAACTGCCAACCATAATACGTATGTATTTTCGAGAACTGGCGAAAATGTACCGTTTCGTGTTAAAAAGTAACAATATTTAAAAATAAAAACAAATCCTAGGCAAAAGAGAGGAATCTATCCCTAAGAGGGGAATCCCTAAAAATATGAAAAATTAGGTTTGAAGAAACTTGCCTTCGTCTTACCTTCAACCTCACCCCGGAAATAGTGAAAGTGATATTTGCAGCTTATATTACCTCGTTTAGGTAATTAATTTCTTAATCAATAATATTGCTGCAAAATGTTTCGGTGTTTCCATTAACTTCTTTTTTTTTGTTAAAGAAATATTTGTATAATAGTCGTCTAGAAACCGCGTTAAAAACGGGTTATTTTTCGGATTTATAGATTATTATTTTTTTTATTGATAACATTTTGGAAAAAAATAAATAAGAGCTCGTATTATATATTTATTAAAAAAGGTCATTTCTTTAAAAGCATTATCGATGAAGGAAATGGCGGGATAAGTTTGTACGGAGAAAGGCTCAATTATAGAAGTTTAGTAATATTACATTTAGAAATATAATATCACAAAACTACTATAATAAAGGGATTTTAAAGCGACTATAAGCAAAATCAATAAAACGAAATTTTGTATTAAACCTATTTAATAAATAAATAAAAAGTGAGAGGAACAAAATCACCACGTTAGTCGCATTACATGATCCGTTTTTCTTTTGTAGGACTTTATAAAGCCTAGAAACTGTAACTCTGCTACCGCACGTGTAAACCTCAACCTGTGACAAAAAAGAATATTTTAATTATGATGATAAAAATAAATTCGTCAGTCTTTAAATTGATAAAATATAAGGGGTATTTGTAAACAGACTTTTTAAAAGGACTGTATGAATCTTAAATGACTGATGCCCTGATTTTTGATCCACCAATGTTTCAAGGTATTTTTTGTCAAAGGTAATTTTACAAAGATTTCTCTAGAACGAAAATTCTGCATTGAATGTTCGGAACAACAGAGGCATCTTCGGTAATATTTAAGTCGTCGAACGATTCGAGTTAAGGAATATTATTATACTCGAAATCGAGGGTACTACTAAACTAAAACTTAACTCACTGTGTAAGCGGATGCTGGTGTCTCTGATCATCTTCTTCGTCAGGATGCAGCACAGTCGCGAAGGCTTGCAGCCAGTCGTACAGGTTGATGTACATGCCGCACTCGCGGTGCAGCTTGTACGCTAAGCACACGTCGGGCAGGCTCTCTGTAACGCTGTCTGATGATGGTAACTGGCAGCATGAGCACTGAGGAAGAATTATCAAGACTAATGAATGGAATAGAAGTAGGCAGATGCTAAAAATGTGACTTTTCTTATTAGGCAATAACGAATTTAATATCTTTGAACCAAAGGTCATAGTAATAAGAGCCGGAGCCTCCCACCACCCCTTAAAGCAGGACTTTTGTATTTCTGGAAGAGATTTCATTCTATACAGTGTAGTAAGCCGTCTAGCTTTTACCTCTGCAATATTCTTTGTGTTTCTGTAAGTATCAATTTCCTAGTAAGTTTATATACTTACGGAATAAGTATCTTGTTATTTTCCATTGACATATACATAAACTCTGTTGCAGTAGAACTTAACCTTATCCAAGAATATAGTATAGTAGACTTCTTCATATATATACCTGTAGATAATGTACTGGATTACTAAGGGCAGTATGTACAGCCCCGCGCGGTGAGCCAATGATGTTCTTTCTGACGTTGGACACGTCGGTGAAGAGCAGGATCTCGTGGAAAGGCTGCGTACGCGCAGACTGCAAGCCCTTGCTGAACATATCCTCCAAGTAACTCACGAACCGCGAACGGACCATCTCAAACTCAGACTGCACGCGGTCCACTCGCGTTGCTTTTAACAGTTTCTAAAAGTAAATTATTTATTGAGGGTACGATTTATTTTCTGGTATATTAGAATTATAATTTTTATCCTAAATACATATGTATAGAACAGAGTTTTCGAATTTGATGCGTTAAAAGGACGCATTAAACATTTGAAACGTAGTTTAAATAATGTTAACATTTTTGAATTAGCCTTAAACAAAATTAGTGACAACTTACCTCCTTTAGCTTATACCTATTGCCAGGCACATTCTCATCATTGCCATCCGCCTCAGGCGACACATTTGTAAGAACTGTAGTCTCAGTATTGGCATTTTCGATCTGTCTCAAAAAAGTCAGCAAATGTACTCTTAGCGATTTAACAAAATTCTGTCCCAGATCATCATTTAAAGACAAATTATTTGAATTGTTCTTAGTGGGCGATGTTAGCAGAGGTTTCACGGGCGATACAACTTGTAAGTATGAGTTGATGATCTTTAAAGCATTTTTGATACTTTCCACCATTTTAAATTGAGACTGGAATTTCAATAGCTGCATGCAATCTTTGAATGCTGTCGTTTCTGTGACGCATTCTGCTGAGCATTTTGTATAAATCTCTCTCACCTATAAAACAAGAATGCATTACTGTATTTCCCCAAGGATGTTAATTAATATAAGTAGGTTTTATATCATAGTAGTACTCACAGTTTTCCCAAGAGTATTCTTTGGCAAATCTTTTACAAACACACATAGCAGTCTTAAACACATGTAGAAGCTGTATAAATAGTCATGGTGTCTATCCAACTCGTGGTACAGGGCTTCTCTAAAGAAATTATCGTCTTCAAACAGTTTTATCTTCGTTCTACAATCTTGTTGTTCTAAAAATGGTCTGAATGACATCAACTGTCGTATACTTTCAAGATCCTCTGCACTTAACTTCATAATCAGTTCTTCTAATTGTTCTCTGTCACAGCAAAGCGATTGCAAATTATCTCCATAGAAATGTTCCATCATGCAATACTGGAAACAAATATACAAATATTAATTACATATTAATTCTTTTGCAAATCTTATTTTTTTTTTCTAAAACTGCTTATTATGATTTCCTAGAATACATGGTTACAACTAGCTCAACATTTGAAAATTTGCAACTACAAGTTCAAGTTTAAATGTTTTACTTACTGCATCACACCTTATGACTGCATGGAAAAAAAAACATGAATATTTACTATGTAAGTAAGATGTCTTTGTTTTTAGAATTTATATAAATAATAAACAATTACCTTAATACTTTGAATAAGACCAGTAACAGAAAAATCATAGAAAAGAAAAACATCTGTTAATAACTCAAAGGCTTTGCCTGATAGTTGAAATGGACAAGTATGTGTCAAGAAAATATCCTCCAACACCTGAAAAAGAAACACATCATTTACATACAAAATAACATAAAAATTGTGTGCTAGCAGTATTACGGAAAAGACCTGAAATAATGGTACTGTAATTGTAACAAGTAACTGTTCAATTATCAAGGTTTTATAAAAAGAAAAGTCATATTGATACTAAAACTAATTGCGCAAAAAGACAAGTCTTGAGTTCCTACTTCATGTTTGGTATCTAAACGGCATAGTATTTTTGGCATTTTTAACTCCCCACTCCTTTTTAGTAATATGTGGTGATGTTTATCCAACATCACATTCATTTTAAATACCTACAAATAATCTTCTAATGTTTAGTGATTTTTGGTTTTGTGATTTCTGACCCAACCACAACATGGGATGGAGATTTAACTATGGCACAAATTGGTTATTTTAATTGTGTTTTATTGCGGCACTTATCTCAGGAATTTGTCTCTTGTACTTTTTGAGTAATAAAAGTATCATTGTGGACCGACCACAATCATACTCTTATTACTTCTCCATACTCTTATTAAATCTCCGTTCCATGTCGTGGTCGGGTCTGGAATCACAACACGATTTTTGCACACGAAAAGGGAAGATGGGGTTTCAAGTCTTACGTGAATAATAGACTGCCCCACAAAATACCTCAAAAACTATGTTATTCCATACACC
Organism: Chrysodeixis includens; assembly: GCA_941860345.1. Classification (NCBI taxonomy): domain Eukaryota; kingdom Metazoa; phylum Arthropoda; class Insecta; order Lepidoptera; family Noctuidae; genus Chrysodeixis; species Chrysodeixis includens. The sequence goes on along the minus strand of OW796098.1, from coordinate 6,972,731 downwards.
TCTTACCTGATTCATATAAACAACAGATGAATGTGAATGGAACACTTTGATCAGGAGCTTAGATGATACATGGTAAGGGAATGAGTTGTGAAGAGCCGATACCGACGTCGCCACGCCAAACACAAGCACTATCGGCATTATTGAAACATAACCACTGAAATAGAACAAATTAGATGTTATTACTATGACTCAAATAAAATTTATTTATTGCAATGAGTGAGTAAGGAAATAAATATCAAATGAGCAATGAATATCAAAAATTAATATAATGAAAATGTAATTGTTTGCTTAACTAATGGTATATAATACATTGTATGAAGATTTGTTGCTATGAGAGATATTAAGGCACTTACTATTCTTTTTCACATATTCAAATTAATAACTTATTAGTGGTAAAACTACTGGCTTGGTATAAATATCAAACCAAAGGATTACAAATATACAATAAATCATTTACCTCACAATCATAACAAAGTCTTGCAAGACACTACAGTTGAAGCTTTCAAAGTCAGGTATAATAATAACCAGTGGTTTTTTTAGTGGTAAAGTTTTCTTCTTTGTAGGAGATTGGTGCCTTGACTCATACCAATTCTTTAGAGCCTTCATAGTGCACTGACTCTTTCTCAGTTTCTTTGTAGGAGAGATATGTTCATCTTCCTCATCATAATTCTCCTGAAGCATAAATGGTTCGAGATTAATATAACCTAATCACATAATAGATACTTATCGCAGAAACATGGTTACACAACCACAACAAAGCTAATTGTTTATTTTCATAAAATGTTAGTATTAATATGTAGAGTATAATATAAGTGTTTACCAAAGCTGTTTTTCCATTTATTAGCTGCCAAACTGTGTTTTCAACTAAATGTTTGATACTAGGTGCATCTTGTGAATTTACTAACGCAACATGTGGTGTTACTTCATCTCTGAAATTGAGAATATTCAATTGAATTAAAAGAGCCTTTATCACAATGAAATGTGCAGAAAGTGTAAAGTTATGTGTACATTAAAATTTGGGGTACTATACTTTTAAGGACTGAACAAAATAAGAAGGTGGAATACTAATAAGAGATTGGTTGACCAATATTAAAACTTAATTTGGACATAAATCCAGATTGATGTCCAAATTAAGTCTTGATTTACATGTTAGCGACTTTTCAACCGGCTGCATTAGCAAAGGGGGTAATGTTTTGGCAGCTATAACCAACATCCGTGAGGGCGAACTCACAGGCAATAGCTTGAAAAACATAATAATATAATTTACCTTATAATATCAATAAGAGCTGTGAATTGTGAAACATGGTCAGGTTGATTGACCCCAGTCAGCAGTGTCGCGCTTGGTATAACCCCTTCTAATGTTGCAGTCTCATTGATGCCACTGTACTTTATGTAGTCCACTACATTGTTTAACAATACACTGTATGATTTGTGATGGAGATCCTGAAAGTATTTTTTTTATTATATCAGTAATTTCTTTGTACATATGAAATTGTTATTTGCACCATACTCCATAACAGACAGTTTAGATTTCTGACTCAAAGTTGTATTTTAAAGATAAACATTAAATAAATATAAGATATTGAAACAGAGTTTGCAGCATGTATCAAAAAACATCAGGCCTAATACCAATGCTTTGCAGTCTTAGCAATGATTTAGAACTCTTTTGCAGGAACAGGCACTGTAATTAACCAGATTATGACTATAATCTTATATATAAAAATCAATTGCTGTTTGTTAGTCTTGCTAAAACTCGAGAACGGCTTAACGGATTTATCTCATCTTGGTCTTGCTTTGTTCGTGGAGATCTAGGGAAGGTTTAAAAGGTGCGACTTTTTTTTTATTTATCGTTGGGGCAGTACGAAGTCTGCCGAGTCAGCTAGTGTATTATAAGTTTGTTTGATAATAAAACAACTACAACATAATTGTAAATATTGAAGTTGTAAACCAACCACAGAATGAGAAGATATAAAAGCCATTACCTGCAATTGCTGTTCAATATAATTCCAGTTTTGTTTATAAGTTTCATACCAGGGTTCTTTCATAAACATTTTCTCAAATAATGGTTGTTCACTCTTCTTTTTGATACCTTTGCCTTTCTTGAACCCATTTGTAAACAGAAACACTCCCTGAAAATGAATTGATAGGTTCGGTAAATATATGCTAAGTTTTTATCAAAATAAATTACTGTGACTGATAAAGGTAATAAATTAGATTTAAAAGTATGGTGTAGTAAGTTTTTGTTGTTTAGTTAAGACATACTTAGTTACTAGCAATAATGTTACCAACAGGTGTTTACTGTTATATTTACTACAACTATCACATAAATAATTGTATTTCAGCAATGTTTATAAGCCGTCCTTTTAACAATAATGTTCAAGACCACTAATGAAAAGGAAGAAAAGTTTTCACCTTAGAAACAGAAGCGGTTGTATCCATTTTCACTTAATTATTACACTAAATTATTTGATAATTCATAAATAATAGTAAATTTGCTGTATTTTCGCCGTCAACCCTTCAAAGCGCGGGTAAACGCGCGATAATTTGACATTGACGGAATTACTGATTTGACAGCCCAGAATGACGTAAAACAAAATGTTGCCAGTCTGGTTTTAAACCATAGAGCAAAAAAAATATTTTTGTAGAGACAAAGTTTACTGAAGTTTTGCACTCCATAAACAGATAAACGCTTTGATAGTCATCATCATCTTCCTGCCCTTATCCCATTTTACTTGGGGTCGGCGCAACACGTTTTTTTCTTTTATTCTTCCACTATCATTTACTAATTTTTTAGATAAACGCTTTGATATTAAGAAGTATATTATTATTCTGCGCTTATCAAACTAAAATACTTTACGCATGTGTTTATTTGTTGCGGTCCCTAATTGAGACAAATATTATACTAAACATTCCATGTAAGCGAAACTAAGGAGGTTTTCAAAGTTTTGTTCTCCTCCGGGTGGCTTCTCAGGTGGGTAAATCAGAGAGATCCCCATTATTGACGTAAAACAATGTTACTAAATTATATAAGTAATTTAATTTGAATTATTAAGCTTTATTTAACTCTAGTTCATAGGCTCTAGAAGAAGAATACCTTCTTACTCTTCTTCCAGTTCCATGTGCCCGGTTCGATGAAATTGATATCAGGTTATCGCACCACCTTGGTTTAGATGTGTTACGTTAATGACGATTTTGAGCTCAATTTGTTGGTAATTCCACCAACTATGGCGATAATAGAATTTTAGAATCAGCATAAATGTCCACAGCTATCAATCATTTACTGGACTAAATAGAGGCCATGAGGTTTAATGGTAGAAGGATAGAAGGGTAAATAAATACAAGAAACTTGTAACAGAAACATTTATTTATTGTCCGTTGCAATGCACACGAATAAAAGTATTTCAGTGTAATACCTACCTACTAAAATGCATTAGCTAAGTTTGTTGTGCGCACTTAGATATTTACAGTTCAGATCACGTATTAAAAATAAATAAAATGGTCTAGGTATTACGACTATAAGAACAACTAAATAATATCCATTATACGCAATGTTATTTACTCTGAATTCAACTTCGAAAGAGCAAAATTGCTAAGCAGTCCACAAATCTGTCATGTTGGCTAAGTGGAATTGGTAGCTTGTGTTGGTCAAAAGACAAATACATATTATTCAGAGTGAAAACATGAGAAGTGGGTATGAGCACTGCGAACATACGATCTCATAAGCACTGGCTTGTAATAAACGTAGGTAATGTAGCAATAGACAAAATGTAAAATTCCTTTCTATTATAAAAAGGTTTTTTTGCATATACCTAGAAAGACCCAAGTATCGTTTAGAAACTGTAGTGTTATTTAAATCTAGATAGTTTTATTTACATTAAATCCACTCTTATAAGCAAAAGTTTACAAAATACATTCATCATAGTTAATATAAAAATAAATTTTGCAATTCAATCCCTCCGTTATTAAAAAAGATTTGATAAGGCCTCAAATTTCGAACTTAATTTGTATCTTTGAGACACGAAGTAATTAGTCACTGAGGTGGCGAGCGCGGGGGTAGTGCAGCTTCATCACACGGTGACTGGCGTTCTTCGTCAGCGCTGAACTTGTATTCTCTCTCACTTTGCTGGTGCTCCTGTGAAGGGGGAGTGCCTCTGCCTTCTCCGGCGGTCGCGGCTTCTAGCGTAGGTCCGGTCGGTCCAAACGGCATTCCTTCCGCACCGTATGCGACTTCACCTGTTCCGACGTACTCGGATGGTTGATAGCCGTAGCTGTTTAAACTGAAATCAAAACAAGATATCAGGAACCAGAAAAATTATGTTGTAAATCATTAAATTTATTATCGATTGGTTTTGTAACCTTACCTGTTGGGCCAATAGGAGATATCTTCAATAGCGTGATGAGCATAAGGCGCGTACGCATGCTGGTAGTAGGGTGAGTGATGTTGCGCTGGTGCTTCGTACTGCAGGGGGTAGAGCGGGGCCGGGGCCGAGGAGGGCGTGGGTGTGGTGGCGGGGGGCGCGGGGGTGTACTCGAGCGGCGCGGGGTAGGCGTGCGGGGGGGTGCGGTACGCGGCGGGGGAGGCGGGCGCCTGCGGGGAGCCGCCGCCCTGGCTGGAGTTCCAGTACCCGCTGCTGCTCACCCACGTGTAGCTGCCGGCGCTGTTCGGAGCTGTGGTCGTGCGCTCTGAGTTGCTGTATGATGCTGGGGGAAATAACAGATAACTTATCTGATGCTCGTATCTCCTCGACATTGATAATCCCCGTACATCTCCGTTATATTTAAAATACTGCTTCGGTATATGGAGATTAACAACTTTCTTCGAGGAAAATATTAGGTTCGTTGGAAAATTATCATCAGCTGATCAAAATATAGGAACACATTTTATTTTAATAGACTTTTACGGGATAACTACCTAATTAATTACTTATTTTTAGATTATAATTTTTCTTGAAAAGAGATATTGATTTTAATGCTAAGAGAGGGAATCTAAAATGTGATTTGGAGGTTCATTGGAGGAAAGATGTTACGGCTACGATACTTACAAGGTGGCGATAAAGTCCGCGGTCGTGACGGTGGCCGCGGTGGATACGGCGCAGGTCTTCGGGAGGCGGCATTACTACTACCATACAGCGACTGAGATGTTACGAACCATCCTCCGACTGCAATGGCAAATGAAATAACACTTTAACAACAACACATTGTAGGTTACCCTGCATAAGCGAACAACACAATTACATTTTGACTACACATCCGGGTTTTAGTCTATGTAAATATGAATTGCAAATATATCGTATCAATACATACTCTGACGACAAAATAACGTCTCTATTATTCAAGTGCTCTACTGTATTACAATACCGTAATATGTACAACACCTTTATTGTGATTTTTCTCTGTGGAAGTTGATTTAATCAATTTTACTTGATTTTCCATTTCAATTGTTACTTACATTGTGGATACTGATGCGGCGAAGAACTTTGTTGCGGATAATGCGTTCCCACGAAGTCCCTTTGATAATATCCTTCAGGTCTCTCCTTGGCATCTAGAAAAGCCTTTGCGAAAGGATTATATTTGATCTTCAGGGACGTCACTTCCTCATTTTGGTAAGCAGTGACGGCTATGAACTGTGTCTCCGGGAACGGATACGTCATAATGCGACGGAGGTCGGTGCCAACCTTCACGAGATGCACACGAGGCTCGTACTTGTGTAAACTGTTCAACATTATCTGTAACAGGAATATTCCAATTGCTTATAGACTATCTACCATACTTATACATTTTTTTATAATATAAAACAATATAGTAATATCTGACTTCTTTAGCATCTTCTCTTAATAATTTTTGCCAATGAATAACAGGTTTCATATTAGGTTTACTGCTTCGGTTAAATACATAAATAAATATTTACATTCGTAACTATAAAAAAGTATGCACTTTGTATATTCATGTTACTAGAGATACATAAATAGAGACGTTTGTAAAGAAAGGTTCAACCAAATCTGTGTAGGTAATGTTTATTATAACACACTAACAAGGCACGCGTCTCATATAAAATATAATCAACTGTCTACCGCCTCTGTTAGCATAGATTACGGGGGGCATCCAACTTATTTCTAAAATATGTGTAATGTAAACATAGCGCAGAGACAATAATTATTACAAATGATAGTGCGTACAGACACCCGCTAAACAGTTGGTAAAGCTACAGATTTCACACCGAGCCGTCAACGTATGGATCTAGATGTATCAGATGTTTGCTTTCATATTCATTCGCACCACATACAACCGTGAGAACTGGCTTCTATGAAGTAGCGGTAGCCACGAAACTGTAGCAAGCTCACACCTTGTCATCGAGAGCTTTCTGTTATAAAATTAGTATTCTGACAATACCGTGAACTAATTATTATGCTCGGTCAGGCACATAATCTGGCGTAGATCCCGCTATAAATATTGAATTTGTAATTTGTGTTTATCCTGTTCGAAACTCATTTATGCTTATGAGAAACAATGTAAATTCTCGTAGTAAAGTTTACAAAGTATCTCATAAACTGATGTCTAATTTGCCAATGTTTTTTAATACTGCTTTATTTTATTGAGCCGTTAAACGAGGGAATAACTAAGTTCAGCGTGCATAAACTTTATTATAAATATATATTTTAAATGTAAGCCTACATTTAAAATATGTATTTACTTACATAACCATTAATTGTGTTAAAAACTTACCTGTCCATTTCCATTGGTCTTATTGGTTAGTTTGACTTTAGCAAAAGATATTGGTTCTTTCATCCAATGCGCTCCAAAGTTGGGACTCTCGGGATGAATGTAAATAGCGTTAGACGGTGGAACTTCCGCCTTGCCGCCGGGAACCTATGAGGGTAAACAATACTTTAGTAACCACTTAGGCGAACGAAACAAGGCAATCAATGATCCCAGTTAAAGTGAAGAACGTTTTTGCTCATCATTATTTTACATAGTCTGCTAACATACCCATTCTCCGTTAACATATTTCCAGCGATGGGAGTCCACTTGCACAAATTCTAAAAGCACGGTATACATGGCCGTCGGGTCCAATCCACTAGCAGTCACTTTTACCACAGGGAACATACGCCTTAAACAAAACAAACAAATATTAAACCCTGAATATCTTTACCTTTAATTAATTTACGAAGTTCCCTACTTTAGAGCTAGGGTCGGTTTATTAGTTCCGACCGAAGATAAGCGATATTACGAGATAACATTCAAAATAGTTCTTTTTGTGCCCTTATCTCTCTAGGATTGACCAGTAAGGACAGGTAGTGGTCAAATATAGGACAGCAGATGGTTCATATTGTGTACGCTAAGGTGTTTACAAAGTCTAACAAATGCAAAGTTACAGTAAATGGTCTATGATCACATTTTAATCAGTATTACAAAGATATTTCGTGAAAATAATCAAATAGCGCATATATTTTATATTTCTACTCTTATTTTAGGTTTTGAACGGTCAATAATAGCAAGTTTTTTAGCTTTTGGTATGGTATAGCCAATTCATGTAAGATACCCAAATTTTTTTCAAATGTGCTATTGTTTTCATCAAAACATAACAGAACGTACAACACAATAGTATTGACAAGCGTTACTCTAGAACAAAACAGAAGGTCGTCAAGGGTAAGGGTTCGTCATCACTCGGCATCGGCCGGTATCATTTAGCCGCACAGCGTTAATGAGTAAGACCTACCGCGTTAATAGTTGAAAACTAGCCGCCGGCCGACGAGCGGTTAGCACTGGCAAAATGTGACCGTGTAAGTAGGTACACCATCATCGTGTTTTTAGTTTACTCTGAGTAATGGTTTAGTCAGTAATTTAGGCCAGTCTCTGGGTGTTTGCTGGGGTTGCTTTCAGACACGCTGCTTTCAAATATTCATGAGAATGTGATATTCGTAGTTTATTGCACCCTACATCATGGTAACTTATTTCAGAATTTGCCAACCCAGCCTTATCTACAAGGTGCCATGGTACTACGACTTTTACTATTAGTAAGTCATAAAATCACTTTATAAAAAGTTTTGGTTTTGAAGTCCCTAAAATAAAAAAATACTATCCCAGTTTCCTACAGATAACCTAATTTCTACGAAACCATGATTGACGTGATGTAATTAATTGGTAAAGTATAGAGAACCTAATATTAATTTAGTTGTGAAAGCGTGTCAGCGCACTATACGGAGTAGAGCAGTGTCTTTACCACTAGAGTTGCTAAGCCTTCACAAGTAATTTTGCAAAATCGTAAAGTTCGATGCCTGGTCCATAAATTACAATATACCATAACACTAAATGAGTATGGGTGAAAATATTATAAAGGTATTTTATGAAATCTTTCAATTGTGGTCGCCTTTACTTTGAAGCAGAATTTCTAAGTACTAAACTGAAACTAAAAGCACACTTACTTTTAATTATAAACACCTTACGCGTAACTTAATTTTCTAATCGAATTATTCGTTTGTTTAGTATCTGCATAATCTGTTACCTGAATTTATTTATAGGCAATCACTTCAAGATCTTCAATTCATTATTTAAAAATATTTTCTTACCGTCCATTCTTAGTGACGATCATTTCGTTGGTGAGCGTCTGGAACCGAACCCATAGTTCTCTGTCATCGAGCGCTACGTTTACCTCTCGCTCGCGGCCGCTCCGCGAACTGCCGCCGCCGACCGTCGGCTCCACTGCGCTTAGGATGTGCGATGCAGCCATCCTTCAAAAAAATGATAGAATTTATTGTTGGAAGACAAAATGCTTGGCATTATTTCCTGTCGCATTGATTTGACGATTTTTTTTTCACTAGAAAAACAATCGAATCATATTATTTTGTAGCAGATTTAGGCATTTTGTTTAACTATAAATTGAACCCGATCACGTCACACAGATTTACTAATACCACTACTTTCTACCTATACGGACAAACAATACAATGCTTTACAATATTTCGGGATTAGCTCAAGATTAAGGATTCCGGTTAGGTCCGAAACTAGTCGGGCACATAATTATGAATCCGTTTCACAAAAGTTATTGGATAAGTTAGGTAGGTAAATAAATAGATAGTTATCCCAATAAGTTAAGATCGTCACGTACTCGAGCAAAATCGCATTAGGTATACTGATATTATATAATAGTTTAATCGTCACACTGTACAATTGAAATTACATGTTAACTATCTTATATAAAAAATCCCGTGTCACAATGTTAGTAACCGTATTCCTCCGAAACAGCTGGACCGATTCTCTTGAAATTTTGTACATGCATTCAGTAGGTCTGAGAATCGGCCAATACCTCTTTTTATATTTATATTATTTTTCGCGGACGAATTCCCGAGCATCAGCTAGTATTTTTATAGATCACGTTAAGAGAGATGAGATGCAAGAACATAGTAACTATTTTTTTTTACATACCTAACACCTACCGTATACCATGCGGCGCTTAAATAATAATCATAATTAAAAACTTTCCAATTACCTATAGTAAAATGTCTACTTATTTCATAATTCCTACTATAAAATGGCCGCAAATACCTACTTTCCAATTAAATAGCATTTATATTGGAATATCTTTACTGTCTGTTATTCTAATATTATATTCAATGTGTTTAAACATCATAATTGTCAGTATTTAATTGCTGAACTATTGCTGAACACGGGTCTCTCTTTACTTAAGCCATCTCCTCTTGTCTCTTGCCCTTCGTATCCATTCCATTCCTGCAATCTTTTGATTTCTGCTGTCATTCTCGGCCTACCTACCTACGTTGTAGGTATGTATCATGTTCAAATATGATTAAATTTTATAAATGCTCATATTTTTGACAACAAACTAGCCTACAACTAGGTAGATGGAACGCTTATTGTATTCTCAATGTGCTCGAACATTCTTAAGCAAAATTGGGCGTTTTACTCATCACAGGGCAAACCAATGGGCAAGACTCTAAAGCCTCACTAAGCGATAGCAGTCGCCGCAAAATCGGTTCGGACATCGGCTCTGTTCTAGCCGATATATCTCCTATTAATATTATAAACGTAAAGGTTTGTAAGTATGGATGGATGTATATTGGATACTCTTTCATGCTTAAACGCATGCATAAACCAATTTGGATGAAATTTGATATGTATTGACAGCCTGGATTAATACATAGATTACTTTTTACCCAACTGTATAAAAAGAAGGTTTATATTTTGCAGCTATAACCGACATCCAACCGGGCAAAGCCGCTGAAAATGTCTAGTACCTTTATATTTATGACATGACATTTAAACATATATTAGGTGTATCTTCTTAATCGCATGGAATGGCATAAAATACCTAGTAAAATAGTAGTGGCTTTCACTAATCACTTTACGGCAGCTGACTGGCATAACCTGTAGGTATAATGTCAGTGGAACTTTACATTCTACAAACATTTTGTCATCATAGAAGCCCCGTCACCGTATTCTCAAAACTTGTTAAACAAACATTGTTTTTAGAAACATGTATCAATTCAATTACGAACCGAATATTGCCATGTTACTGTATTACGCCATCAATATTGTCTGTTGGCAAATATGGCAGAATACGTTTTACGTAAGTAATTTGTATCCGCATGCATCAGATGGGTATGCACCAAACGTAGTTGCATATAAATAATGAACATTTTTAGCTCATCATCAATCTCTATTTATTTTCATTTGATAATATATACGAGTTACTAAGCAATTTATATACAACTAATCCCTTGTTGTTATTATTGAGTTGTCACATGATTGCTCGTTTAAATTAATAAATTTATGTAAAAGAGCTTACTATAAGGTAGACGATTTCTTAAACGATAATATTTAAAATTAAAATTGTAACTCTATTGCTATTTGTTTAGATTAAGTATCCGAATGTAGATTTTAAGTTTAAAAAATGTATATTTGTACGCCTGATATGGTAAAACATATTGAAACTGTAAATAATATTGTACCACCTTATATAACATATGTTTTTAACAAATAAATTTATCTTTATCTTTATCTCTTTAAATTAGTTTTTCCACTGTTATAAAAGCCATGTACTAATAGGACAGAAAAAAAATTAGTTAGATCTAGCCAAAGCTTTTTTTACAGTTTAAGTATAATTTTTGCATTTGACTAAAGTGTTTCTTAAGCCTTGTGAAACAATAATTATATTATTAAGAGTCATAGTAAGATACCAAAGAAATATCAAAAACCAGAAGCTTTTAAAGTTAAATACGATGGCAACTTGGTACGTATCTACATTATTTCTTACTCGTTACGAAATCCCGGCGATGGCAAATAAGCCGGATATTTTATTGTAAGTTTGGCTCAAGCACGATCTCCACGGCCAATGTTTATTGTACCTATTATCACCGGCTACGTCGGTTCAACGTCCCAATCCTTATGACACGGTATTTTTGACAAATTCAGTTCTTGTTCACTTCTTTATACGATTAGTTAACTACATTTTACACATTTGTGCTTAATATTGCATGTTTAAGCCTTAGTTTAGAAAGTCTTAAAGTAGAGCAGTCTTGAAAGGTTTTAGAAACCTATGATTTTACATTGAATTCTTTCAATTTCGTAGCTATACTTCATTCAAATGAAGATTTTTTTCACTGTCGTACTTTCGCGTCCGTTTGTCTATGCGCCAAACTAAACCATTAAAAATTAAAACAACTTGTATAAATTTTTTTTTGATCTTCAACAACTAATATTATTTCTACTTTCTAAAGCAACGTAACAAGTACTTTCCGAAGTTAATGATAATAACATGAAATTAATTTATTTTGAATTATTTTATCGTAATGTGGATTTTTTAAAGCCAATTGTGATACACGTAGCTCTACTGATCTCTCCAAACGTCGTTAAACTTCGCTCAACTTTAATATCATGCAGAGATCTTGTTCATTTCCAATACGTGTATTCCATCTATTTTACGAGTATTTTATGCTAAGACTTTGTAGCAATCCTAAATATTCATTGGTATTAAAACAAACATTAAAGTTTACGCTCCCAGTTATGTGTACGAAATCGCTTTGCTTAAGATAGATTATGTTAATTGTATTGAATGTCAATCGGATCCGGACTCTTACTTAACCTTATATATTTTCTAATTATAATCGATATACTTACGATTGTATCTATAAGATTTATTTATTAAAACACAAAATAAGTGAAAATACACAACAAACAACAACAGGCAACACCAAACAATGCCAGGACCACATAATTACTAATAAAAAAATGTTTTAGACCAGTTTCGCACCATGACCAATTATATTCAAATCTAAATTAAAAAATGGCTCTTAAAATGCAAGATTTATTTTCTTCGGTACTACAACCTTTTAAAACTTAAGAAATTATCGCACACCTTTTTTTGTAGATAAGTTTAATGAATTATACTAATTAGAAATTATTCATATATACTACTTTAATTATTTATCACAGAAACTAATATAATTATTCTCTTACAGTAAACAAGACACAAACAAATAAACGAGAAGTGTATAACTTTGGTTGTCGGCTTCTGTGATTGCTTTCGACGACAAACTACAGTTAAGCACACACTACAGTAAAGCACTTGGATCAATCACTTAAGCAAACCATGAGACTGTAATTCGTCATTTCTAATGCAGTCTGTTAAGCCAAGTGAAACTACCAAACACAATTCAAACAAATGTTGGTAAGATTTGAGATTTGTCACTGTAACGTGCCTTTTTTCGAGAAACTTCTGAAATAAGTAGTCAAATGTTCTGCCAAACAATAATCAACGACAAGGTTTTCATTTTATTAGGTACTCATAAGTAATTTGGTATAAAAAGTATTCTGACAAAAAGGAAAATAAAAAGTTGTACAGAGGTCAAAAATCCTGAATTCAAAAGACATCAACGCGCGTATACACCTTTACAGTAAGTACTGTTACTCACAAACATAAAGAATCTGTCTAAACAAGTACTCGAAGGTTGTAAAATTAAAAGAAGCGTTTACTTACTTTGCACAAAAATAAAATGCTTGTGTTAGACCAGGTTAGTTACCAATGATAAATTGTGGAAATGTTGTAGGTAATGGAAGTGTCGTCTGATGGACGGTAGCACAGAACTGATATGTATTCATTATAATTTGGAACTGTAAATTTTTCTTTTTACGGATGGTTCCAAACTCAATGATTAAATAAATCGTATCAAAGTATATTGATCTTCACCATATGAAATAAAGTATACTTATCTGCAATATCTATTCGACATTTTCAGGAATAATAAATTCCATATTTATTATTCGGCTCGGTATTTTTTCCAATACATTTATTGACAGTTTCTTTACCGACATAATACCACCTTATTCAACATATTATCTAGCCTGTCCTCATTTCTCATTGTTTTATGCTTTTAGTCTTAAATGCCAATACTCCATTGCCAGTAATAGATGTGAAGTAGAAACTTAACATCCTGTGGCTCTTCAATTTTTTTTCCAGCTAAATTCTCAACTTAGAGATCATTGTTTTTTATTTAATCCCACAATCTACGCAATGCATTTTGGTATTTCTCTGTTTGTGGCATATTTACTGTCATCCTACTAATATCATAAATGTAGAAGTTTGTGTGTATGGATTTTTGTTACTCTTTCACGCTCAAACGGCTTGAGCAATTTTGATGAAATGGCTCTGACTCCCTGGATTAACACGTAGGCTACTTTTTAACTGTCTGCATCAGAGAGAAGTGATGTTTTTGCAGCTATATCCGATACTTGCAACGACGAGGTCCTAGGCTGTGGCTAGTATACTGTAAGGGATTGTAATCAGTTAATGTCATGCTGTTTAGGCAGGTCTGTAGTATGCTTACAAATGTACACGTATACGTATGGCGCATACTTGTACCTACAAAAACAGAAAAGGATCTAAAACAACAGAATTACTACGTAATGTTAGGTAAATAATGTAAAGTGCAAATACTCAAAATAGCAATACATTGAAAGAGCTTTTCTTGCGCAAACTAAAGTGGACGGTAAACTTTATTGAAAATTATATATTTATCATAAAGACTCGGCGAAGGAGAAAGACCTCATAATTTGTTTTTACGTCCACATCAGAGAATAGATCCGAAGGTTGGGATCGTATTCCTACAACATTTAAGCATTAAACAACAAGAAAGCAACCAACGGGTATGTATAAAGGCGAAGTAATTACAGCGTTAGCTCACTCGACTGCAGCGTCATTATTCATCGTTTTACGACTCCATGAGTTATAAATATTAAACTTAGTCGTATAGATGTACTGCGAACATTTTCTTTTTAATGGCGAGGTTAAATAACATGATGCGCGATGCGAATGTCGGCCCGGTTTCGGTGCCGGCCGTCATAGAGCTGGCAACAAAATGTGCCTTCGGAGCGTGCCGAACAATGTGAATAGTTATCGCCTTTTAATTATGTGTAATAACGTTTTTATCTGTACGCATCGGTTCATCCCTTGCACCTCGGATGACCGTGCGGGCGAGCGCGAGGAATGTCTCTTAATCGCGTCGCAGCGCCGACGTTTTACAGATCCCTATAAAATATCAAAGATAACAACGAGTGGCTCTGAAAGCTGTTTCGTAAGGAACTTGGGTCCAGTGATTGGACGTTTATGGCATTCACTTCGATAAATGTACGTATTATGTGTGCGGGCGATGGCGAGGCGCAATTGTCCCGAGCCCGAGCCAGCGCACCTCGCCCGAACTCGCCTCGGAGGTGCTAATTATCAAATGCAAGACCGACCAAACCGATATTGAAACCATTGAAACAATACATCTCGTGTTGTCTTTTCCAATTTCAAAGTTTGCAGAATGGCTGTGTAATGAAGGCCGAGAAGGCTACGCAAATGGAACGATGCCGAAAACTCAAGTAAGTATTTTAATGGTCTTGCGTCATCCGTGTTTCAAACTTGAATTTTCATTATCACTTTACATGTATACATACTACCACCAGCCTTGATATGTTAATCAAACAATAGACTAAAATCAAATAAGCGCAACACATGATCAATAAGGTTTGACCTTACAAATAAAATATATTTTTCTACTGTCGACTAACTGTTGACACAATATTCGAATAGTTTGTCTCGCACGCCGACACAAAGATGCATATGTACTTAAATACGAACATACGTTTGGTATACCTCGCATTTATGAAATCAATACTGAAGCGTAATCTTTGTATTTTCCTTATTGTAAACATTTTGGTTCTGTATTTAATTACTGGACATCAAATTTATCATTTAAGTACCAACAGCTTTAATGTTAATCTGTAGAATGCCACAACTTGCAGTGGTTCTATAGTTGTTAAATTTATTAGTAATAAATATTCTGTTTTCGTAAAAATAAGTGACAAATGTGGTCAACGATAAAAAGACGTTCTTAGAAAGTTTTTATTGTTGTCTATTATTAAACACACAATTGATTGATTGATTTGCGAATGGAAACTAGTTTTACAACATTTTGATTTATTCTGTTTATTATGTATACCATATTCATTAAATTTTATTTGTTTAAAGCTATTATTTTACGTCCATGGAAACAAGTTTTAGAAACACACGACACAACAGTGTATATTTATGACGAAGATATACAGAACATTTAGCAATTAGGTTTGCATGTTTTACAAGTCATATTTTTTTACTTCAACAAAATATTACATACTGGCTACTGCTACAGTAACGTTGTTTGAGTTATAGAGATCGTATCTGTTCATACCATAGACAATTCTGTTGTTTTTTATTTGTAACAGTGTAAATATTCAAATTCGGAAGCTGATAACCACAATCAAACTTTTTTTCGGGCAACATTTCAATTAAATTTTATTCCTCAATTCTGTGGTTGTCATAAAACTTTAAAGTTTGACGAGTAAAGCCCATTGAGGAACTCCGAATTGATATTAATTCAAATAACTCGGGTTAAAAAGTCAGGGTTTTATGCGTGTTGTAAAAGTTTATTGTAGGGCTTTGTGGCGAGCCGGACGCGCCGATAGGCCTCGCGGCCGATGACGGAACCTCCGCCGACGCCGCACCGCTCGCCGCCGCCTTTGTGCCCGCCCGGCCGGCCAGCGGCCACGCCAGCGCCCAGCCACAATACCGCACGCGTCTTCACTCTATAAATCCCGACACCGGGTGCTACCTAACGCCGCATACTGCACCTTTTATAGCTGCAACTAAAACCAAAACTCGAGACGACCACTGCACTCTGGCGGCATCGTAATTAAGTTGCAAACCTCTATCGTAAACTAAGAGATGAATAAATTGCATGGAATAAATTGACGTCTCATTACAAAACTTTATTATGCACTAACATATTTGCGACTAAGAAATGCTATTAGATTCAATTCTATATTAGATTCAATGCTATTAGATTTAATTCGAATCGTTGATCTCTACCTTCAGTTACCTAATAACCATCTATTACTTTGGAGGTTCAGGATAGCACTGACCGAATTATATTTAGAATTAAATATCTGCTCACTTTTTAATGTAAAATGACTTAATTACGTCCTGTGGAGCGTCAACAATTTTTCTCGACGAATTCATGTTATGCAAGTAAAAAACATGCGGGGGTCGACTCTAGCCATTACAAAGTTTTTCAACTGACATAAGACAGATGTAATTTAAATTATTTCATTTGTGAATATTAAGGTAAAGAGATATAACAATTCGTACCGCTGCAGGCTGCATAAATGTTATTACAAACTTACACAATCATTTTTAGTAATGGCTGAATTTCATAGAAATAAATCTTAATAAGATAGAGCGAGAGAGAGAGAAATTGTTGATAATGCCGCCTTTATTCTGAACACTTTCAACCAATACATTGTTGTGAATGAAAAATAATAAGTGCTTGTTACTTCTAGAATTGTAATAAATGAAAACAGGCATTTAGTTATCTACCTATATGTGTAATAATGAAAAAAATAAAGAAAGGCTTCACCAAAATAGTTTCAAAGTCTCTAGTTTGCAAGGTAAAGGTAGGACTTAAACAATCAAATCGCATCAATTTTTATGCTAACTAGTTTCATTTAAAATCTGTACTAAAAAAAAAAAAACAAAAATCTCCTCCTTAAGGTAAGAGAGAAAGACCTAATAAAAACCAATCCTATCTTTCTAAAACTGAATAAGCAAATATATATTTTTTAAGATCATTATGGCAACGACTGAATCGGTAAAATGTTACTAATATTTTGAAGTGTTATAGGGCCGTTTTGAATATAACAATTTTGGAGAAAATTCTGTGAGAATAAGGATAAATACCCAAATAATCAAATGAATTATAGAAACAATATAGTAGAGTTTTGTATTTAAGCAGATAGCTATCAGGGAGAAAAAGAAACACAAAGAGCTCTCCACGACAAGCATAGATTAAAATTGTAATAGGGACAGGCCCCATTATATTGTAAAACTTCAGTATCAATATTTGTACACGTGCAGAATGTATTCTTAGCTCTTATAGGTAAAGGAAATCTCGAAAAATATCTTGATGAACATGTTGAAAAGATTACATAAAATCGAAAGAAAGCATAGATTACTCTGTTCCGGCTTCATTTTTAGGGTTCCGTACCCAAAGGCTGAAACGGAACCCCATTACTAAGCCTGTCTCTCTGTCTCCAGGCTCTATCTCATAAGCCGTGATAGCTAGAAAGCTGAAATTTTCACAAATTATGTATTTCCGTTGCCGCTATACCAGCAAATACTAAAAAAAAAGTTAGTTAGTGGGGTCCCCATACAATAAACGTGGTTTGCTTAATATTAAAAACGGTAACATGTAGACGCTAGTATCACAGTACAGAATCCTTCGTACGCGAGTCCGACTCGCACTTGGCTGGTTTTCTGTATTTGATAAAACCTTTCAGTGGTCCTCGTCGAACCGACCTGCGAGATAAAATTGTAGAGACCTTGTGCAATACCTAATTTCTTAAGAACAAGTACTTACCTCCTAACGAAATTATATAGCTACCTTGTGCCATTATTGCAAGCGCAATTGGTTTCTCAACAATGATAAAGGAGATGTGTGCTGAAAACATGGATTAGCTCTATGGTACACCTACGACATAATTAATGTGTTGCTCACATCCTTTGCTCATTTCTACCGAGAAAATAAACGTGACAATACATAATATAATAATCTTTGTTTCAGAATATCTTAAGAACCTACAAACAATGTAGAAACGATTAAACCAGTAGAAGAGAATAATTACTTAAAGCATCAGGTAATAACATAAAACTCTGCAATTTCCTGTTTTAAGTACCTGCATTGCTTAAAATAATGGACACTAAAGCATGTATTGTTTACTGTAATTAGTAATTAATTATTATGGATTCGTACATCGGCGCTTATTCCGAAACTAAATAACAAATATTTAAATGTCAATGATGTACATAATAAGAACTATATTATATAAACTAGCTTACATTAAATCTTTCCAATACAAAAAAAAACATTTTGGTCCTTTCCATTCACTTATGTTATTAAACATTGTGATTTCTATAAATGTATGCACTTACCTTTCTGCTCCTGATACTTTGTCCTCAATTTCGGCAGATCATAAAACACATTTAATATAATAAAAGTCCTATTATCACTATAGTTCACTCAACACGAATTTTACACGATTAACTAATAAAAAACATTGTAGACACGACTCTATATTTTGACACGGAATTATACAGTATCGATGACAGTCAATATAAGCGATTTTATTAGCAATGTGTATGATAAATTAGTTCTTATATTTGTCACATATCACAAATCAGTGGTGGCGTGCCAACTGCATGAGCAACTACCGCAAACTCGACCACACTATACTTCATTAGCGTGTGTACAGCACAACATACCCACTACATTTTTAGAACTACAGTCGACAATCACTCATAATACCAAGAAACAGAGTAAAAAATTCCATAAAAGGGTTAGATCTTATACTGTCAATTACCAAGCAATAATAAGCCTTGTGATGGTGGTATAAAGTCGAATTTTATCTAGTGGGTGTTTGAATGACGCCAGCAGGCTAACTACATGAGGCTCCGCCCCTAAAGTATTGACAAACAAAGCGATTGGCGGGTTGCAGCGCGGGCTAGCGAGGCAATCCTGCGCAACATTAAGGCGGTCACTTAGATAACACTTTATTTCTATATTTTTTATGCCAAACACATTAATTTCGTTGCATTTTCTTAAATTTTCCTTTCATAAAATGAAGAGTCGAATTGTTGTTGGTTTTTTAATTAAAAAATAGGATATGGGAGATAGGGTGTTCCAAAGTAATAACCACATAGATTAACTACGAAATTAGTGTAGAGTCACCATCAAAATTATTTATTTTTGGAACTTTGACTAAAAATTAATAATTTTGATGGTACACTAATTTCGTAGCAAATCTATCAGATAAAGATATCTATGAATCATCTGATCATTCTAAGATACGTACGATAGATAGACAATACATTTTAGATTTTTTTTAGTTTAATATGAGTATATTAATATACTTTGTACACTAAACCTCAATCTCAATCATAAAAATGTGGCAAAAATAGAGACAATAGCTCATGTGACCATCGCTTTTCTGTTATTTTATACTGTCAACCTAGGCTTGTGTATATTTCATGTAGCATATTTAAACTTGATTTGTGTGTCAGTAGCTATGGCTATTATTTTCTCAATTATGTGTAACCATCAAAATAAAATTGGGTACTAGAGGGTTTAAGGTTAGGTACTTCTCAATTAGGTTTAGCAAGAATAAACGGTCAATAGTTTTTTGCATCATTCAAAATAACTTTCATGATCATGGAGGTATCTAAAGAGCCTTATTATCTTTACTGTATACAAATATAAAAATGTTTTTTGTTAACTCTACAAATAAAATATATTCATGTTTCTCCGGTTTCTACGTGATACCTATATATATAATTTTTTCAGTTTTTATAAACAATGAACATATTCAAAACTATTACGTATAGCCATATGTACCTACATATTTCGGTAAACGTTAATAATTATAATTTATATTGAAATCTATTTAAAACATTTTACACAATATCGATGCATCGCCCTCGGCGCATCCTTTTTACGGCATTTTACATCTACCGTAATCGTGACAACGGCCTATAGAACTTCACAGCATGATATCTTAAAATTATATTATTTTTGTCTATTCATTTCCCAATACTTTGGACGTAAATAGTTAAATTGTCTATATTAGGGCCAAAATATTGGTAGAGTACCTATCAGTGTATGATTTTAACTAGGTAAATTTAAAATGTTGTAATACGTATTTCCATTAATATCAGTTACAAAACTTGTTGCTAATTTTCTGATCTGCAACCAGAAATAAATCAATTTGATTGGTATTTTACGATCATAAATAGCAATCGATGAATTATAATCCAGCTTTCACAAGGCACATGATAGTTGCACGTCATGTGTACAACGTAGCGCGCACCATTGGCAACACTCTGTCGTTCACAGCTCCTCTATTTCGACCCATTAAGGTTGATTTCCACAATTTCTTGTAAAAGTCTGTGTGGTTCATTGTACGTACCTCCCGCGAGGAGCTGCTGTAGACACCTAGTCAGCATTCCAATGCACCGGCCCGCCTCACCCAGTTACGGTCTGCCGGCCGACCAAGTGCTAATTGGAAAAGGAAACCTCAAACAACGACCCAGCTCAATGCTCTCCACAGAAATGTTTCATTTTTAAACATCTCAGTGACCGTTATATGTGTTATAACCAATAGGTATGTACTCATTGCACTTCCACTGAAGCTGGTCGATGCTCTTGTTAGATCTAGGTTACTTAACTCAAGCTATTTTTACAAACCACTACGTCTCTGATGTAAAAGTGTTTTCATCTAGATAGGTAAATATAGCTGACAAAATAACTTGTATTTTGTATATAAAAATTAACAATCGTTTATGTTAACATAAGAGATGTTAACATAAAATATTGTTATTTTTTGTGTCGTACCTTTTCTTCGTGTGGCGAATCGAGCTTTTGGTCTGTGCTTTGTCTATTATTCTACAAAATTAATTACTCGGTGGGCAACTTTATTAATGAAAGTACATAAGCGTATTAGGATGATATTGTGGCTTAGAAACATTTTCATTCTCTATATATTTTAACATCCCCTGATTTCGTACAACGAATACTCGAAATTCTGGCTATTAAGAAAAATGTCTTCTAAAAACTGGACAAGGTACTTTTTTCCTGTCCCTTCTTAGAAACTACTGAACCGAAATCCTCTTGCCTGACTTGTTTGTATTACACAAACTGGACAATCTTGAAATATAGTGGTTTAACTAAAAGCTTATGTATTTTCGTCAAGACTTAGGTTCTATTTGTTACTTTGAAAACAATGTTCCTACCCACCTGCTGTAGGTACTGAATATATATTTATCTACTTAAAATTTTTCGAAGTTTATATCACATCTACTACATACGCTTAAAATAAAATTATTTTACTTCTAACTCCTATATAGCCACGTATTATATTCAAGAAAATTGCAAAAATATAGAGTTCTATCGAAAAAGAAGATGTGAGGGTAGCTTATAATATTTGTATTTCCATGTGGTTTATTATGTCAGAACTAATTATACTGTAATAGGTAGGTCGACACTTAACGATGTATCTTAATCAGTCTTTCTCTTTATTAAATTGAATGGTCGCAAAACAAATCAAGTTTTATTGCTAACTCGACTTTAATTGATCATAAATTCGTTTTTGTAAATAAATTAATTCCCATTCATCTAGATGTAAGGCTAATATTCATACATTTGTATGTTAAGCTATAATTTAACGATAATTAAAACAAACAAGATAATCGAAGGATACGAAAGGAAATCCGTGGGAGTCGTGTGGACTGAGCACGCGTACAAGTGGACACCTCGGCTGCACGTTAACTCCAAGCCGTGTTTATTCTGAACACCGTGCTAACTCTACCGTTTAAACACTACGTGCTAGCACTCCATGAATTAACTTTTCATATAAATAAAATTCACGCTACTCTAACCTCCTGAAATTAACACCTTGGCGTAAATACTATTTAGTCTCGTCATCTCAAACCATATCTGTCTTGTGGATTGTTGAATGGCCGAGACCCGTTTATGGTTCACGAGATTACGGTGGCAACCGTTTTTAATTACCAGCAAATACGTATAGAGCCAATTAGACACCTTTTCGAAGCGTAGCTGTGACCGCGCGAGCTACTTTATAGTTTTGTAGTCATTCTAAATCATTATCGATTTCTTACTAAATTAAAATGATTAGGTAACTTACTTTGTATGTTAATTGAAACGAGAACTGATATTATTGAATAACATTGTTGTACCTATTGAAAAGTTACAAGGAAGTATGTGCAAATAACACAATTGTAAATAATTTGGATAAAAATTGGAATAAATCTATTTGTAAATATAGGTATAGGTCATAAGGGCTCTTAACCCTGGGAAAGATGTAAAACAACGTAATTCAGTTAAATCCGGGGTTGTTAACACCCGAAATTATTAGAACCGTTACTTAAGCAAATCTAAGTAACTAGGTTTATATAAATACGAATACAAAAAGTAATTCTTAATATTTGCTCGTTTAACTCTAGAAACACCTAATATTTTAATGTCATTTAAAGCGTTAACAAAACGCTAAAGATAGCAGTTTCGGACTGTCATGATAGAAAATCAACATTTACATACCTCCATTTTGAATTCTTAACTTCCCAGATGTGTCTACATAGCTACAGTATAGTTAGGGTTCCGTTGTCATTGGCTCGAAGAAATCGTCTGAAAATTATTTAAATATTATTACATCTGCCTCACTTTTCAATAGTATAGACAGGAACTATGTGGACTACATTTGCACTCGTGTAAAAAATGTATTTTTGTATCTCTTTTGATTCGCGAAATAACTTCCAAGGGAAAAACCTTGGTCCTTTTAAAGGCTTACATGGGGACTAAGGTCCAATATGCACAGGCCTTGTTGAGAACTTTATTCTAAAATCGGGCACCTACCATTTTGGATAAAAGATGAAAGCCTACTTTTGTTATTAATACGGTCAATAAGAGGGAGTGAAAAAGTCTAGACTTAAAAAATAGATAATAGATGATTAGCATTAATCAATGTATTGCCTACTGCTTTAAATTGGTCGACCTAGAATTTTCCACTGACTAGGTATGGCAGTTTTCAAAAGGAAAGCAATCGTCCCTGCGTAAACCTTTGGTAGTAGAAGCGTGTCTCTCGTCATATAATTGACTATCTGTCTATTTATGAAAAAGCTATTCTAGGTTTTTTATTCTCTCTATATTCTTAACGTACCAAGTAAATAAAGAATTTACGTAATACATGCCGAAAATAAATTGTATAAAACCTACAGGCCCCCTTTAGAAAACACCATTCGCCGAGTTTATTGAACCAAACGAGCGACGCTCTCACTGTCTCTGATTTTCTGTTAGCTCTACCTACTGCCTCTACTTTACGATTCCGTGCGTAAACTTACAAACAAGAGTCGCACCGAGTATCCGCCATAGTCGTCCACTTTTGTGTTTGTACATG
Organism: Chrysodeixis includens; assembly: GCA_941860345.1. Taxonomy (NCBI): domain Eukaryota; kingdom Metazoa; phylum Arthropoda; class Insecta; order Lepidoptera; family Noctuidae; genus Chrysodeixis; species Chrysodeixis includens. The sequence continues at coordinate 6,949,181 of OW796098.1, read as the reverse complement.
GTGACATGAAACGTGTTCGATAATTATTGGAAGGATCAATAACGCTACGCCAGTATTCGTCTCTCTGTAAATATGTTTTATGAGCCTCGCTTCAACTCCGCCGTACCTACGTTTCTATTTGAATGTTAATTTCAAACACGGCTTATTTTAACAATCACAATAAAAATGACGTGAGTAAACGTTACAGTAATCTAACAAAAAATATAAGAAATATTGATGATTTTTTTGAAAATATGTAATTTTAATACTAAACTGTGTTCTGTCTGTTATTTGTTAGTAAAGGTTTTGGTTTTATTTGTACCATAACAATATAATCAACAAAGTTAAGGTTGTTAATATCACCCATAACTATAGAATGATATCGTTGAACATTATAATTATTGTTATCACTCAGTAATCACATTAACCGAGAACAAAAAATGAAAAGATAATCATCACATTCTTTTTTCCAGTAGGTTTTAGTCTTCATACAGTCGAAATTAGTTAGTATGAAATTTAGACTTCAAATAGGTATTAGTTTCAACAATTTGGAGAAAGCTATTCTAGGTTTTTTATTCTCTCTATATTCATGACGTAGCAACTAAATAATTAGTTTATGTAAGTATATTCAGCTTTATATGAGTTATTTCTAAATTAAAAGGCCAATGAAACGGAAACAAAACACGAATTTATAATAACTATTCTTAGAAAGTGATGATTAATTTACCTACAGTGTACAAACACTAACTACCTACCATAACGTGCATTTGGGTAGGTACCGATATATTGATGAAGTCACTGTGTTCTGCATGTTCTCTACAATTTATAAAACGTGATAGGTATCTATCTACCAAGGAAAAACACGTTTCGGTAGTATGTCTTACTATGTATGTAGTATGAACTTATACCTTTACCTTGATGCTTTGTAATCACTAGAGTTAGTTATTTGAAACTAAAATATGATGAAAAACCAATGTAAGTAGGTACATATTTTGACAAAATACACCGCATGAATCTAAGAGTAAAAGAAAGAAGAAATCTAAGACTAAAACATTATTTTAATAATGAACAAAAAATCATCGTGGGAGGTATTATGCAAATTATTTTACCTGTAATCCTAGAAGCATCCAAGACAAATATAACTTTGCCTTATCCTGGTTTGCTTAGGTTTACGATACGTGTGTAAAATACGATTATTTCTTTGACCATTCAATGCCGAAAGACCAAAGCTACAATCGCGCCGACTTCCCTTGTGTAATTTTCTTTTACATATTATAATTTACCCACTGCGGTTATTTAAAAACATGCAAATTACTTTTAAATAAATTATATAATTTTCAATTATTATTAGTATGTACGAGATAAAGTTAATTAAGATGGATGTAAAACAAACATTAAGAATTCTTTATTTAAATTTGAAAAGTATAGAATTAAAAGAATAACATTTGACTATTTTTTCATAAAAAAAATAAGCAATCTATAAAACAAATAGGTTAACATAATATATTATATCACCGACTTGGTTCTGGCTGATTTTAGTCGAAAAAGTTATGAGAATGCCATTTTTCATTAAAAATAATAATTAAAAATAAACTTGAATGGCTTTAATTTAGTTTCAAAATTATTCACTGCCAGTAAGCATGTGTTAATTTGGCAATTCTACCAAAAAGGATGAAATAGCAGATATCTTTTTTTAGAAAATTTTATTTACGTAGGTAATAAATAAAAAGGGTCTTTTGAATTTTTGTAGAAGTATGTTGAGCCCTGTGTAAATTATTGAATTTTAAAAATTATATTTCGACTCAGGCCGACCTAATTGGAAAAACTAATGAAAAACCATTATTTAATTAAAAACAATAAACAAGAATAAATTTATGGCTTGTAGCCTTTCTTGTAGCACATCTGTCAAAGTTTTGATTGGCAGTAACCCGGTTGTGCGTGTTTTCTGTTACAGGTGCGCCTGCAAAAAGTACCTAAGTACAAAAAGTATTTAAAGGTTATAATATTATAGTTCTAAGATAGTAATATTGTTTTAAAGGTTGTTAATGAGTTGCTGACTAATTCCTCTAAGCATACCAATACACGGCGCTTACGCTCTGGCCTATGCTAAATGATTATCAATTTATTTATTTATTTTGTAAGTACGGTAATTTAACATTTTGTCTCTTATAATATTGCATCTATAGTAGATATTTAGGTGCAAAGAAAGCCTAGCTAAATAAATATTAGTAAACCGCACAAAAAATATTACTTGTGCTATTCGAACCTGCGAAAGGTTGTTCGCGTGGAAACGCACTTTGACATAGCGTTTACTCTTAAATACCTAATTTGCATCTTATTGTGAACGAAAGATACTATTTTGTTGAGGAACGTAGCTCATAACTACATAATATACTAATTTCATAGCTTTGTTTATAACTTAACACACACGCGTTTATTGGGCGGGTTTGACGTGTGCCGCGCTTTGCCTATTGCCGTGTGCACTTTCATTTTAATAACGAGATCCAAACGATTTACAGCACCTTTAACCTGTTCTACGTTTGTAACATTTGTCAAAACATTTAAATAAATAGACACTTCAGTTTCTTTGATGTACTATCTACTTTTGTATCGAAGTAGCGTGTCTTCACTAGTCTGCAAACATCTTTTCACTAAATGCTAGATATAAGGCGTAGATATTACATACGCATACAAACCGTAAACGCGTCGACTGCGCGTCTGCGACTTATTATTACGCTGTGTTATAGGTGTTTATTTATCCATAGACCAGATAGAATAAAAGTGAGGAATATCCGTACTAATAAAAACGGATTAGTATTCCTTAAACTTTAGACCGATTTCTTCGATTATCTTTTTCCTAGTTATTAAGATCAGTGCCAATTTCCCAAAATTCTCAGGATGTATTTCGTATCACGGCGAAAATTTATTTACTCGGGGTATTACAGTCGGCCTCTTTCGTCAAAGTAATATTTATTTAATGTAGTTATTAAAAAACATTAAATTGCAGTAAAAGCGCTTGTTCAACTGAACAATCAAGACGTTACTATTTATTAAAGCGCACTTCAACGCGCGGTTGCCTGTGTCTAGGGATTTTTCTTAGAGCGTCGCGTTAACACTCGCTGATCTGCGTTAATGCGCGGTCATGTCATCGTATGTATATAAATTCCAAGACGAGATTTAAAATCGATCGTCAAACCTTGCCTTATGTACTTAGCCTTAGAAGTCACGATTGCAACCATAGTAAAACTTGTTATTAGAAAATACATAGGAATAATAAATAAAAAGCGTCATAATAGTAATGCGTATATTTTCGTTTTATTATAACATGAAAAAAAAATTATGTGACAATTAGCATAATTAAATTGAGTCCGAGGACAATAACTAACTACTCCTACTAGCATATACGGAACTCAACAATTTGCCCTGGGGGCACAACACAACATTCGTAACATATATTACATTCCTTCACAAAACATTGCGTAGGAGTAGTATTGCTAGACCCCGAGTGTGATATATCAAATAGCTTACAATCTTTATCTCCTTCTCCTTTCCTAACTTTACTCACAAGTGAATTTAATACACAGCCTTATAACATAAAACCCACTGTGGCATAAATGTAAGCCCGGATATATTCCAAAATTGATTTATAATCAGAACTAGCTGTAAATATCCTATTCGAAAGTTATAACGTCGCTCACAATCTCCTCTCGCATGATTTCAATATAAATACAATCAAATTCCAATATCTGGATCATTACCAATTTAATTAGTAAATGAATCTCGACAGAATGGAGATCACAACGTTAATCTAGGAGCGTGCCGAATTGACAGGGCAGTGAGCAGAGTGCACAGTAGGTTCGAACGTAAGATTAAACAATAACATCACCGAAAAAGGACGTGAATTTTAAATTCTGCTCTTCAGTTACAGATCTCATGATGGATAGCTTGCCGTCAAAACGTCACGTCTGCACAAAACGGTTATTATTTAATCTTACAGCATCGCGAGAACTCCGACGTAACGGCAATTTCACAAGGAACCAGTATCATTTGAATAAATACAGCGACGCGGCACTTTACAGACCGTGCGTCGCACGTCAGTCTACATTCATAATTTCAATTACATACATAAGATAAACGTAATAAATTCTTAACGATACTGGGAGGATGGGGCGCCGCGGGGCTGCCATTACGTGCGGGAGCGTGCGGCTCAGTCCTTGGAGGAGGTGTCCATGGGGCTGGCGGGCTGCAGCAGCGCGGGCGGCGGCGCGGGCCCGGCCAGCGCGCCCGCCGCCAGCGCCGCGCCCGCCGCCTCCAGCGCGCCCACGCGCAGCGCGCCCGCGCCCGGGATGGCCGGCTTCACGAACCTGTCGCTCGTGCGCCGCGCCTGCACGCACCACACAAACACATTCACCGATTAGTAATTACTATATTTTATTGCCAAAAAGTTTATCACACTATAAAAAAAATCACCTGTCTAAAACAGTTCATTCTAAATTTGTTGAATGTAACTCACCTGAGAATTGAGATGAAGCGAAGGCCGTGAGAGCTGCAGACCGGCGGCATTAGGCAACAATGGTGACGCATACGGTGAGAGAGGTCGCGACCCGCCCGGTGACGACACGCTGCGAGATCGTGCCTGCAAATTGAACTAATTACTTTCAAGAACTTACAATTTTGAAACGAATAAAAAAACACTTGTTAAAAAAAATACTAACTTTACTAATTATAAACCACATTATAACAAAATGCATTCAACAAATACTATATAGTAAATATTGTTTTAATCATGAGTCAGGGCACATGACGGTATGACTACAATAACTCAGTCCATTGAACATTCCTTCTTTATCTCAATGTTATGGTGAACTAAGTACAAGAAACTTACACTTAATGCCTCGTTGAATTGCCTCTCTTCCTCCATTTCGAGTGAGGACTCGCTTTCGGACAGGTGCCGGCACAACGCCTCGCGACGTTCCACCTCCTGCTGGAGTTTCCGTTGCAGACGAATGTTCTCCTCCCTAATGTGCTTTTCTTCTAACGCGAAGCGATGCATCTTCTCCTTGTTTTCATTTTGAGAAACTGCCAGTTGGTTTCTGTTGAAAATTATAGAGCATCAATATGGAATAAGTTTCAAACAGACAATTCATATTTCATTAAAGTAAAAAGCCTTCAGCAAAATAATTAGTGTTACCTGCCTTTCAGGTTTTACAAAGAAATGAAAACTTCTGAAAGAATCGAATACAGGTTATTTAGATAAACACTTAAATGTATTGGTACCTTATTATGCAATGTTCATCAAAGAAACAATGAAAGTTAGAGATGTAAAATTAATAATTTAGTCACAAAAATAAGCATATTTATCAAATATAATAGTGTCACGATTTATCGCCCTAAAATATAACAATTTATACGCTTTTAAAACATTTTATGCTTGTATTTACCTTTACCGCTTTTCAAATTGTTGAATAAATAAAACAATCAACGCTTTTTATTATTCTTATTTATGCAAGAAACAAAAATATGGAGATTTAAACATCCTATACTAACAATTTGTAAAAAGTGTTTACATTATAGACTCACCTTAACTTTACAACTTCAGATCGCAAGGTCTGAATGTGATTGCTTAAATTGGATGCTGTATCACCATTACTAATGTCCCTAGCAAGAAAAAACTCCATTAATAATAAAACAATGAAAATATTCCAGAATGCATAACACGAGGTTAAAATAAGTATGTTTCATGCCTTATAAGCTATAACATGCATAATATTGTTAGATTATGATAAACACACAATTTCATAACTAGCATCTTCACTTCTAGTTATGGAATTGTGTTATTTTACTAAAGGAGTTTCAAATTACTGTGCTCCCAAGCAAAAAATTCCCTTAGTTAAGTAGCACCAAATTCAAAGTAGATATTAGATGTAAGCAAAATTTCAGTAATAAATTGTAAGATTTTCACCTAGGACTGGCAGGATCAGACACTGGTTGGTCGAGCCTAATCTGTAGGGAGCGTTTTTCAGCTTCTAACTTGTCCATGCGCTTCCACAGCCTGTTAACTAGAGCTTCCTGTTCTTGTTCCAATGTGTTCTCCAATTCCACCTGAAAAACATTCAATTCAGATTACTTTTACAACATTATAATATGATATAAGACTGGGGCAAAGTGACTTTCAGCTTTTTTTATTGTCATAGTAAGAAACTGCATATTAATAAATAAATTTAGTGATTTCTTGTATTTCATCTATCATGTTTTCTGTCCCTAATATACCTATAAATAAATTACATACAGAAGAGAGTAAATTCAACCAAACATCTGATTTAAGTTTTATCTAAATTATTTTGATACATAAAAAGTAGAAAACTAAAATAAAATATTGGAATATTGTCCTACTTTCAGAGAATACAAATTAGTTTTTAAGGTTATAAAAACACTCTTTCGCTCTTACCTTTTCTCTACGAAGCCTCTCCAGGTTCATTTGTTTAGCAAGAGTTTCTGCTTCTAGTTTTTCTATTTTCCTCATCAATTTGTTCACCAAACATTCTTGTTCCTGTTCTAGTGTCTGCTCCAACCGGCATTTTTCTTGCCGTAACTGAAAAATATATTTAGTACAGATACAGACCAATCACCCATAATAATATATTGTGGTAATAGCCGTTGTAAGGCTAACTTGGAGCAGTATTGCACTTAAATATGATTAATTCGTAACTCCCTATCCTATCCTTGACTAACTTCTTTTTGAGACACATATATCAATACATAAGTCAAATACTAAACTTGTTGACTCTTGAATAATATTTTTACAGTCATTGTTTTAAGGCTTTAGATTGTAAATAGTTAACATGTTAATACTCAAGTAATGTAATAACATTGAAGCTAATAAATGTTATTAAATAATCAATTCAAGATATAATTAAAAATGATTCAATATCAAATAACAGATATGAAACTGAGATAAGGCTATTATAAACTGAGGTTTAGTTACACTGGAATTAACAATATCAATAAGTCTGATTAAAAAGATACAAATTCTTGAACCATAGCATTAAAAAAGAAAAATGTTACTATATTACATAAAATAAAGCAAGTATATTAATCGCCATATTCACAAACAACACTAATTAAAATCACTTGTTAATGTTCCCTGATGTCTCATAAACTGAGCAGTAAATGTAGACAAATAGTCATGTAAGACATCATCATCTGCCTAGCCATCTCCCAACAATGTCTAGACTGACTTCCCGTCTAACCAGAAGCAGCTATGTACCTATGTTTTACAAGGAGCATGCTGCCTATTGACTCCTAAATCCTTAACCCAGTTACCCAGACAACATGGTACCTCTTAGTAACACTGGTTGTCAGAGTTTTTGGCATCCAACTGCTCGTAACAACTATCAAAGATGTTAACACACCTTCCAATGTAAAGAAATGTACAAAAGTAAACATGGCAAAGTGTCGTTAGTAAATATAGCTTTATCATAGATCTTTAAAATTGGAATATTTACCTGATTAAGTTTTCTGGAAAGATCATTGGTTAGGCATTCTTCTTCACGCTCATAATGATGTGCCAAAGTTTCCTTTTCTTTTTTCAATGCCTGAATTTTTTTTAGTAATGTATTGGAAATATATTCTTCCTCCTGTTCAGCCTTAGCTTGCTGTAAATGAGTAGAAAAATTATAAATAAAAACTAATAATATATTTTTTTTTATAATTTTAAACATGTGCTATTCACTTAAAGACTTACAATAGATACTGATGCTTGTCTCAAGGCACGATTCTCTTCTTGAAGAGCTTTCACTCTAAGCTTATAGGTGTCTAGTTCCACTTTCAGGACCCTACAACAAAATTAAATGTGATATAATGTGAATTAGACATGACCTATAAAAATTTCACACAAAAATGCATGTATGTTTAGTATTACCGAGATTAAAGTGCAAGTAAGACAAGTAGGTGTGAATAGTATAGTATGTATGTATGTATGAACTGAAAATATGTAAACTGTACAAAACATATTGGGCAAAACGTGAAAAAATAATTTATAATGCGTTAATAAGAATCTCATATGAATCTAATAATATTATTATGAACGTACCTATTTTGTTGCTGCAGAGATTCAATTCTTTTTTGAAGTTGATCACGAGAGACAGTGCTAGGAGGTAACATAGCTCCGCCATCCAGAGAGCTAGAGTCACTCTCTGAAGCCGAATCAGCCATTTTATTACCTACAAATTTAATAGATAATATTGTAGAAATAAATAATAACTATACTAGCTAAGAAATACCCAATTATCTGCACTTTACCTGGCGAAATCACTGTATCATCCATTTGCACGAGTGATGAGGACGGCAACAAAATGTCATATAAGATGGAATTTACTCCGTAGACCTAAATATATGCAAAGTTAATTAATTTCTTTTGATTTCCATCAAATAACTATAGTAAAACCAAAGGAAAATGAATTAAAGATAAATGTAATAAATTAAAACACACGAAAACCGTATCGCTATGCAGTCTCAACTAGAGATGGGCGAACGGTATTGACGAGACTGCACACAGATACTTAATGTCTTAATATACTCAAAAAAGTTCCGGTTATTTCATTTGCATTAGACATAATATACAGTAATTTAAATAAGGTCATAAAATTAAATAAGGCAATAATTTTCTTCAATAAAATTTTAATATTTTGATATTGAAACAACTATTTCAATTTTATAGTGGGGACTAAACCATACAAAGTTTACATATAAAATATCTGTATTGTAAATACATAAGTATTTACAATAACCACAGGCCATAACATAACGACCAAGTTCATCAAAGATTTTATCTTAATTTTATTGATAAATATAAATATTGCAGCAGTATTAAAACGTACGTGGTGTTTATATACTTTTTGGAGAGCAGCCCATAGTGAAACAAAAATGAAATAAAAAACGACACATAAGTTGTAAAAAAACTTAATCTCTCTAACTTTAATTATAGTTTATAATTCTATCTCTCAAACTATAATTATTTTTTATAGTTGAAAAATTTATTCCCTAAAATCCGTATTAATGTAGGGAATCTCGTCGCGTAGCATTTATTAGACAAAACAATTTAAAACATTAAAATCAAATTTGAGATCAGCTGATTACTATGTATGAAGGTGAAGACTAATATTTCACTTTGTAGTCAGCGTAATATCTAAAGATATCTAGAGTTGTAAGGTCTAACATGACCTAAGAACATGACACTTAATAATAGCCATAATATTCCACCAAACAAATTAAAATAGGCTAAAATATAATCGTAACTCTATAACAAAATATTTACGATTAGTGCTTCTATCGAGAGTATCCGTACCACATCTTTTCTTTTAATCGTTTTTCTTTTCGGTCACAGCAACACCATGCCAAAAAAAAAACATTTATAAAAAAGTGACACACACGCCATAATGTAAATTGCTTCTCGATTTGGCGTTTGAGTTAAAAAATTTACATTTTGATGTTAAAAATTCGTTTGTAATGTTTAAATAAGACATTTAAAATGTCCTTAGTAAATATTGGTAAGAAGTAAATCAATATCTTAAACAAAATCTGTGTTAAACATTCTCCTTTCAAAGTATTTAGGTTGGATCAAAGGAATCGAAGCCATTTCGTTCCTTTCGTGTAAACGGTATTGAAGATTAATTTCTTATTGTTTCATAAGTTTCAATTGCAAGTGGTGATATTTATATGATAGAATATACGTTTAATTGAAAAGGTGATAGCTGAGTCGTCGCCATAGTTGAGGTGTTGGTACGATTACAGAAGTCATTGCTGCTGTTATTGCACCGTATGTGTTCAGGGTGGATGGCATAATAACTGTCATCGCGAAATTGGTGTCTCTCGCAATGTTATACTTCCAATATTAGTGTTACGTTAAAACTCCTTTGATGACAAGTTAAATGTACACATAGCTGTAATTTTTAATCTGGCCAATCATTTTTTTTTACTCGATCATTACTTGTAAACAAATCGTACATTGAATGTTGTAATGTGTTGAGAAACCTTTTTATCCTAACTTTATAGACAATCAGGGTGTATTTTCATTACATTGATTAAGTGGTTACCTCTGTAATGTATGTAGGCAATGTTTTATTGAATATTGTTACTAATTGATAGGGAGCACAGAAAATGTTGGCAACTATACTTTTTTTAAAGATATCACAACTGGAATTCCCATTTTATTGATATGGTCTTTTAATTAATGTAAATAGTGAAGGGAACCAATGTTTCATGTAACTTTAATGATATGATGATTTGTGTTACACTGAGACTTTCAGTTTTGTCATTTGTGTAAAATCAATAAATGCTACAAAACACAGTAGAAAACAAAATACAATAATATTTTATTACAAGTTTGTTGACAGTAAATTAGCTCAACTAAATCAGCTGTTAGGACTTGTGCCTATTACAATTATTGCAGTTCTAAAAGTCTACATTTATTATGTTTATAACAGATTTTATGGTAGCAAAAAAGATCTAGCAGTACCTACATTAATCATACCTACTACCATTGTTTTTAGTTCTTAGTAAAAGCTTTCTAAACTTAAGAATTTTGACTTGTTTGTAACTTTATTGAGTAGCTTAATTGACAGTTGCAAACTTTTGTACCACTCACAAATTGGTATAACATTAAACCATTCAGCTTTTAAGTTGGTTGGTTTTTATGTCAATCATTCTTACAGATATTTCATTCCTAAAATATTATTTAAACATGACATCACATTAATCATCAGTATAACATACCCAGAAAGGTGAAATTCCATTAAATAAATTAAGAACCTTTTGATTTGATTGTTTGATGGTATATAATTCAAATTTATTCATGTTGATAATAGATAACATCATGTGATAAAATAAAATTGCTTCTGAAGTGTATGACTTTAAGCTGAAGTCCAACTTTACCTTAAATGATGCAGAAATTGTATGACATACCTAAGAAAAGTAAGCTTGGCTGAAGCTTATCAAGCTTCACATGAAATACACTGTACCTATTTCTTTCATTTGATATAATCAAGTGTCAATTATTTGCTAATATTATAATCTGATAAATATAGATACCTCAAAAGTTTAGAAATACTATTTGTACTAAGGCATTCAGGGGTATATCAGTAGAATTATTTACAAATAATTTTGAACTTATGAACAATTGTAGGACTAAGAGCAACAATTGATGATATTTACCACAAAAATGATAATTTCCATTATGTATGGAATATTCAAACTTATTTTAATTACTTGATTTTTAGGGCTTATTCAGAAACTAACATTACATGTGTAGATTGAAACGTTTATACATATGTGTTCATTAATCATTGGTCTGATTATGGTTTCTTAAAGATAACATGGTCTAGATGTTTTTAATTCTAAACTGTATTTCTTGGGTTTCAGGCTAAGCTCTTGCAATGGCTCAATTTTACCACATATTGGGAGCACAAGGACATCAAGTAACTATTGAAGATCTACAAAGATATTGCCCTAATATTTGTGTGGATGGTATTATAGTCAATCAAGATGACCAACAACAATATGGACAACAACAGGTAATGGTATAATTATGACTAATAATTTAATTAACATATGTGTTTCTAAACATGGTTTTTTATAAACATTTGATTGTTTTTTCAGGTGGTGGTACAGCAAGCAGATCAACCAAATGATATTATAGTTAGTGAAGGTGTACAAACACAATTGGTTGTAAGTGATGGCTTGCAGTACCAGCCCCAGTATATTATCCGTCATGAGCCCCCTCCACCGCCGCCGCCGCGAGCTGACTTCCAACAACAACAGCAGCAGCAGCAGCAACAACAACAACAACAGCAGCAGCAGCAACAACAACAGCAACAACGATCACTACATCCACACCAAGTATGTTCCTACATTAAATACATTATTGTACACAATTCTTACTGTTATGTAGTGTGTACTAAAAATTTAATTGCATCTTATAGGATGTTAAAGGCTGTATGGAAATCAATTCTATGTCAATATGAGTCCATGTTTAGCTTAAGTTATGACATATAATTTATTTGTAGGTTTACTACACATCTGACTTACCTGTGGATGCTCAGGTTGTGTTACAACAGGCCCAACAGATCATTGATGCATCTTTGATGCAACAGTCATCTCCACAACGTCAGCAACATGTATGTCTACTGACTAGATCATTGTGTATTTATGCACTAAAAGAAACTTGAGTAATGGATTTAGAACTTCTTCATTATGAAATGCTTAGCATGTTCCTTTTTCATTTGTTTCCAATTTATTTAATGAGAAACTTATGTAGAATTATATTCGTCATTTTTTTCATTATTATTTTACTATTCTAAATTTACAATTAATCCATGATTCCCCGTTTTTGTTAAATTAATTCCATTATAATTGGCTATCAATTAAGTTATTGTCCTCAGTTGAATGGAATTGACACAACTGTTGTTTTTTCTCTCAAAATTTAAGTTTTAAAAGACATTCAACATCAGATATATTGGCAATTTGAAGTTAATATAACTTCTAGTTGCATACATGAATGGTATATAATATTCAGGTGAAAATGAAAATTTAATAGTTTCATAAATTACATAATAACTTGTTCTGTAAATAATACATCAATTAGATGACTAAGCACATGCATTCTTCCACACCAATTAACACTTTCTGCTGATAATCTTGCAGTCATGGGTGTAGGGCTAACACTTGTTCATTACAATACACCATCCAGTCTTCACAACTGAGATACTATGGTATGAAATTTAATAGCTTTAGAAAACAGATATAATTCAGTATAATGCGTAAATATTACGGAATATCAATGTGATACATAATTTCTTGATAGTCTAATTATAGAATTCTTTTATACCTTTTTTGTTTTGGTTGTAAATAATTATACTTCATTTCTTATAACTTGACTTAAGAACAAATAATAATTGCACCTACAGTTTGGTGTAACTACCAAAAGCTTCACCAACATTTCTTGTATTCTGATCACTTTTAAATGGAGAGACACCCTACCCCTTTATTTACTTTATTTTTTCGATATGAAGTGTACTAATAGTAGATTAAAACATAATAGGCATATAAGTTGTAGCAGAATCTCAGTTTTTGTGAATAAATCAGGGTGCAATCATTTAATATCAGGGTCTACAATAACCCAAGCTACAGGGTAGCCTATATAACAAAAGAATGTTGATTTTGTAAAACTGTTATAAGAAATCAGGTATGAATAGAATAACTGACTGATGTGTTTCGTGGATGTGTAGTGTAGTTGTATATAACAATTATAATTTACATTTCATTACTTTTAAGGAATTAATGGAATGCAATGCTTTTGCATATAAATGTTTTCTTCAATTAGTCAATAGTACATTTATAAAAATATGCAGTTTAATGAAGTAGAACTCCTTGTAATGATGTTTCTAAAAGTATGTTGATAACTGGTAATTAGAAAAAAATGTATGCTTCTATTCTGAAGTAATTTATTAATTCAGAATACCAACTGTAAATTGAATTTGCGCGTTGTGCGTATTTAGATATACGCACAACAAAAGCAAACCTGTCTATGGTAACGTCGTATTTTGATTATGAACATATAGTTTAATGAGCTGGTAACTAAGTTAATTATTAATATCAGCTCCTTCCTTGAGATGGTCTGTCGTAATTATGACTTAAGTGCGTCTCAAACATCTAGAGAATATCTACTACCAATTGTACAAGACAATTGAGATCGAGATATTTTATCGAAAATCTTAAAGCGATTTCTTTTGTCTGTGTCGATGACTGTGATTTTTGTGATTGTTGTTGAAAGTATCTCGCCCATACCGCATACTAAACATCACGCAAATAACAATTTCATTTGCTGAAACTAACAATCAACTGGCTCATATTGCCGAAACTGTATAAAGTTGCTTGTTGCGCAAGCGATAATACTAATGCTTTGCGGTTATTTGTGTATTTGCATTCTGCAGTTATCTAAAACATATTGGGCGGCAATATGGGATTGTTAATATAAGTGTGGACATGATTGTAATGAACTTGTATAATATGATAGCAGCTAGTGAGTCCGGCACACGTGCTGTCGCAACCAACTGTGATACATCCCGCGCAACAGCCGCCGCCGCAGCCGCCACCTCCGCCACCAACGCCCCAACATGCACCGCAACAAACGGTATGAATATATTATTTTAATTAATATTTTACACCATTATTCTCTTTGAAACAATACTTTTGCCATCTAATAATAATTTATGTCTATATTCATCATGCATATCTGTTTATTAACAATTTATTTCCCTCTGGGAGGCTAGTACTGTATTCTACTACACTCTATCTTCATATGTAATTATAATTTCTGTAAACATAGTAATATCTGCATTGTATAGATGCCACGATAAATATAGTCCAAAATAAGAAATAACAGTAGTAGTATTTAGTTTCAATCCAACTTAATCCTCCTATTTTCGAAATCATGACAATAATCTTACATGAACATTTATATTTTCAGCAATCGCAACAGCAACAACAGTTGTCGCGTGCGTCCCCCCAACTCATCCAGCATTTCCAACAACAACAACATCAGCAACAGATTCACCTGCAGCAACAACAGCAGCTGCAGCACCAGTTGCAACACCAGCTGCAACAACAGCAACATCAACAACACATGCAGGCTCAACAGATACCACATCAGCAAGTTGTTATGCAGTACATCAATCAACCTGTAAGTTATACTATCACAATATTCTTATTTTGTTTCAACTGTTGCTCCCATTTGTGGCGGACCTGCAGCTATAAATCACTGTTGTTGTAGGTCTTATGTTTGCATAAATGAAGAATTGGAACTGTCACCACTGATTGGGTAACAAAAAAGACTTCATAATTTTATATCAAGTCCTAGAGAAGACGATTTTTTAATAGAACTAGTTTCTATATTGAATGGGCAATTGAAACAAAAGCTATTAGTGTAAATTGTAAATCGAATATGAGTTTATAAAATAGACTTAGTTTTTCTATATTAACACTCTGAACCCCGAAGAAAATGAACTGCTTGGGGCATCATGTGTCTCGTTTGACGTTGTACGTGATCAGTTAATGTTACGCTTTGTGTTTATCGTTGCACAGGGTAACAACGGGGCGCGAGCAGCCACGCCCCGGCTGTTGAACCAGTCGCTGGGCACGGGCAACGGCGGCGTGACGCTGGTGCGCGCCCCCGTGCGGCAGGTGCGCCCCCGCCGCCCCGCGCCCCGCGCCGCGCCCGCGCCCCCGCCGCACGCGCCGCACGCGCCGCATCCGCACCACGCGCCGCGCATGCAGCTCAACGCCATGCAGCCGGTAACTAATAAACCCTACATCATTATTTATATGTTCGGGCCGATTTCGGCCACGACGCCGCGACGGCTAGTGTTGCTATGACACCAGCCAGCTATGTGGGACATATTATAGTGCATAAGCGAGTGCGCAAACATAGGTGGACTATTTATGTCTTTCCTCTCATAGCCCGATGGGACGGCAATCCGACACATCCGGAAAGAGATCAGGCTAAATGGCTTCACAACATTGGAAATGTCTGTTACAGTCGTATGGTCTTACCACTGGGCTATCATATCACCACTTTAAATATACACTTCAGATGGACATACCGAATTCAGAGTAATACCACTATTATAATTAGTGCTGTTTAGCGAAATTCTAACTGGTTCAAGGTTAAAACACGCACTGATTTAATCTATTTGGATAAACTGTTAAATTGAACGTAAAAAAGTGCTAGTCATTTTTAATTACATATCTTATCTGTGACATCTTGATAATTTTATCATTTTACGATTTTATCCCAGAATATTATTTTGTTTACGTCGTATGTGGTTTGTATAACTGTATATATTAAAACGTTCATCCAGTCCTTACATTATGAATGCTATACAGTTGTGTGTGTGTATGTTAGCAGGGGCAGGCGGCGGGCGTGGGTGTGGGTGTGGGCCCGGTCGGGGGCGCGGTCGCGGCGCGTGGGTCCCCGCGCGTGCTGAACCCGCAGGCGGCGCACGCGCAGCACCGCCCGCCGCGCCCGCGCACGCCGCTGCATCACACGCTGCAGGTATACACCACACGTCATCATACTCATTCCTGCGAACACAACTCCTATTAAGCTATAGCCCTAATGTCGAGCCTACCTTAAGCCCACAAACAGTATGCGCACAACTTCTGTATCTTTAGTATTTCAATAACAATATAAAAATATTAGCAAGTGTACATTCTAAAGTCTCTGAGATGTGCATCTACAGCTAGTCACTTCTCATACCACAAAAGTTTTTTAAAACATGTAGAGATAAATCCACGTATTCTACTAGCCTTAAAAACTAGGGTTAACATTTTATAAAAACCAAATAAAATTATAAGAGAATATATATTTGCACATCCATAAATTTGTGTATGCAACTCCCTTACCCATGTGACGTTTTTTAGCAGCACCAACACGCCCAACAACATCAACAGCACCAAATAGCTCAGCACGTCATAGGCCAACAGGTTCACCAGCAACAACTGAATCAGCTCAAACTCTCCACCCATCAAGTGAGCCTCATAAACATTATTATTTAATTTTATTGTGGTAACTATCGTGAGGTGGATTCCTAATTATATTTTAAACGGTTTACTGACGTATATATCGGGACAACCCGACTAGTCTCGGAGCTAACTAGAGTTCTTAATCATGAACTGACGCGCGGGGTCGCGTGTCGCTATACCGATAAATATAATTATGTGAGTAAAACATATAACTTGTTAAATATTTAAACGTCTTACATTTCGGATAATACTGAAATATGTATTAACACTAAATTAATTACGGTACGTAAAATAATCCACTGAAGCTTACGTATAGAAAAACGAGCTCACTACCACAATAGATATATTTATTATCACCAATTAAGTACAAGTGGTTTTATAAGTAGCTTATTGTTTTATTTTATTTATTTCAGCTCCTCACCCAGCAAAACCAGACACATTCACAAACTACACGAATCATCACACCACAAGGGACAATCGTAACGCAAAATCTACAATCACCGATGCCTCAACATACGGTGGTGCAGGCGAACCAGAGCAACGGACCCCTACCTCCTCAGAACACGCTCACCAACATTTCTCAAAGGTCATCGCCCCATCCGCAGCAAGTCCAGCAAGTGAAAAAGGTCGTAGTGCAGCCGAACAACGCGAGCGACATGGACGACCTGGAAGATAGTATTACGGCGGCGATCCTGACGAAGCGCTCGGTGAGCGAGAGCCTGTCGCCGTCGGGTGCGCAGTTCGGCGCGGCGGGCGCGGGCGCGCACTTCGCGCCGCACTTCGCGCCGCACTACGAGCCGCACGCGCCGCTGGCGCCGCACCACCACCCGCAGACGCTCACGCAGCTGCTCCTGGAGCCCGACGCCGCGGACGACGAGCGCCAGCTGCTCACGCTCACCAACGGACAGCGCATCACGCTCGCCGACTACCGCCGCATGCAGCAGCCGCAGCGACCCGTGCCTCAACAACAACCCAGGTGCATTTCACCTTTACCTATTATATTAAAAGCTAAAGTGGCGTTCTAGGAGAAATGTTGAGGTTTACAGAACTAATTTTCAAAATTCTTTATCAATACAAAACCACATTATTTGTAAGCGTCGGAGACTCCATGTCGCCCAACAAAGTGTGCACAACCCAACTAATTGCATATTCGTTATAACACAAACTAAAATACACATACAAAACTACATAATAAAATTATTGTTTCTAGGGAAACTGGTAGACAAACTTTAGTAAGAAGTAAAGAACAACCAAGGCCTGTTCAGAGGGTACCTCCAATGCAAACACAACAGCAACCTCCCCACCTTGGTATGTATTGGAGACTTGATTAAACACAATTATTATAATAATGGCTTTAATTTACAATGCATAAACATAAATCCATTTTTTTATATATTTAAATAATATATCTTTTTAGAAAACAATGAAAGTATGTCTGGACCTTCAGAACAAACATCGGAGCCACAATCTGCCAAAATGTTGATATTCCTTCAGAATGGTGAACAGAGATTAATCACGTTTACACTGCCTAAAGAAAGTTGTACACTTCAAGAAGTTCTAGAGCAGGTATGTCAATGAAATATAAAAGTGTATATTTATTTACAATTCAATTATTGATATGGCATCACATGAAGTTAATGAAATGCTTGTTATGTATTAAATCTTTATTTGTTACAGGTTAATGTTCCTTTTTCGGAGGATACCCACATACAGTGCATGCAAAATACAAGTAGTGAAATAGATTATTTTGTATCAGTGGGTTCAACAACTAGGATTGAAGAGATGCTAGAAAACCACCCGGTTTGTAATTTAATCTGTATAACCATTAATAGTTACAGGAAAATCTTTTATTACAGAGAATAATTATTATTTTTTTGTTTCAGATGTTAGTAGGAGATATTAGTAATAGAAATTCACCCTCAGTTATGTCCCAACCTCAAAGTAGTGAAGTTTCAACACTTTCAACGCCAGAGAAATCCCAGTGTCCTGACACAGGTTTGTGTTTCCCCTTTATAACTTATTAACATTGTAAATGTGTATGTAGGTAGTACTGAATTCAAATTGCGCATACACCATATTTCGGCGAAGCCCGGTCACTTTACAAACCGATGCACATGCTTGGAGGAAAAAACAAGTTTATCTAAAAAGTCAATAGCAATCCTGACAAGAAGTTGATTTATACAATTTTAATCAGCTAAACCCAATTCGATATCCATTTTTTTTTCAAGAAAGTTGTTATATACATTCCATGATAGCAGCATTTGTAGTATAACTGGGATTTGTTTAAACAAGTTATGTATGTATGTAAATAATTAATTTATAAAGTTTCGTCTATTTGTAATCTGCCGTAATTGTTGAAGGTAACAACAGTCCAGAATCTCCAGGGCCGCGTTCCCCGCCGCCCAGACATGTTGATGGCATGTTGGCTGTTTGTAAATCCTGTGGCTACACTGGGTATGACTTCAGCCGGTGTGAAAGGTATTTTTTATTACAATTTAAATGTTTTAAGTAATGAATTCTACAAGTTAAAATAACTATTACAATTTGTTGTTTTAATTTATTGGGTTTGTTGTAATTTCAATAAATTATTCCTCCTTATACAATAATTGTTATCTGTGAAACTTAAGTTTTAAGGTAATTAAATATTTTTGATAGAATATTCATGATTTTCAACATTTTCCTGAACTCTACCTTTCATTAAGTCTCATGACTTATTTTTTTTGTTTTAGGTGTAAACGAGTATTTACAGAAGAGCCTAAAAGTGTACCAAGTAAAAAAGTAGAACAGAAAAAGAAAGAACCTGAAAAATCCATACCAACATTAGAAAAGCAAAAGTAAGTTGTAAAGTCAAACTAAGAACTTAAAAGTATTGCAAATAATCAAACTATAATTAAGACAATCTATATCTAAACATTTTTTTGCAGCTCATGTACAGAAGGCATCAAAATAAATTTATTAAAGTCAACCATGAAAACCCTCAACAATAAAACTGTAAGTATATGTTAATAAACTAAATATAATTAACCTCCTTTTTCCAGTTCCACAAAAATTTTAATATGTTTTTGGTCACTACTGAACTATTCAAATTACTTTTTCTTAATAGCCTATCCAAGAGAAGAAACCACCTAGAGTAAGAAAGCCGCGAGGTAAACAACCAGATCCAGAGCCTGTGATATTGACCTTGAGTTCAGATGAAGAGGATTCAAATAGTTCCATGATGAGCAATCAGGTATATAATATTATTCATAAATATTATACTTGTCAAAATCTTATTACAATAAACTTTTAGAAAAATATGGTTTATGTGAAGTGTTAAAAGATCTTGAAAGATTATGGAGTTTCTTGCCGGCTCTTCTCCATGAGAATGACATTTTGGAACCGCGCTACTAGAGTCAGTAACATTTTGAAAGTGCCTAAAAAGGCCTACTCAAAATAAAAGACTTTTGATTTTAATTCATAGAATTAAAACATGACTACAAAATAATGCACACACATTCCTATTTTCTTGAACACTCAAGCCACATACTGTGCGTTAAAAGTATAAACAAATGGACAAACCAAGAAAATATATTTAAAGCAAAAGTGTATTGACATGTATATTATTTTTTAGCATGAGCAATCAATAAGTATGAAGGAACCATCGCTGAGTGAAATAGAAGGTGGAACACCCGACAGTGGAATTGGTATTGATAGTATGGATGGTAAGTAGTTCAAATAATTTTTGATGTGATACACTCGTTATTTAGGTAACCTTTTGAAAACTAAAAGTCTTGAAAACTAAAAAAAAACTAAAACTAAAAGTCATAAACCAACTAGCTGTTGCCGCGACTACGTTCGCGAAAAAAAAAGGGGTGAAAAATAGATAGTAACCGGTTGTCAGACCTACTAAATACGCATAAAAAAATGGTAAAAAATCGATCCAGCCGTTTCGAAGGAATACGGTAACAGACATTGTGACACGGAAATTTTATATATAAAATTAAAAAAATGTTCCAGTGTGAAATCTAATATCACTTTAAATCGCATCAGATACTTTTTAGTCTATTTTACCTGTCAAAAGCTTTTTTATATAATGGACCATAAGATTCTTGTAGCTCTATAGTTAAATAGACATGAAATGACTTCTGTTTCAATCGAATTAAAATCAAGTTGGTACTTTAGCACCCGACACTAGCGCTGTTTCGTACAGTTGCACGAAACGGAACCACGCTCCGTCGAGAAACCTGGCAATTTCACTCGATTCGATTTGGTGCCATAGTACCATTTCAGAATCGAATCAAATTCAAAGACAACCAGACCGGTTTCGGGAGTCAGTGTTCTGAGACTTAAAATTTTTCGAATGGTGCTTCCGAATGCGCGGGCTGGTATTTGTATCGAATGCGCTGAATTGGATGCATTCGGATATCTGAATCACATTGTTTTAATCACATTCTGCAAATTAAAAAAATAACTATGAGTGCTTCAAATAAATGCAACGAATGTCGTGTAGTTGGTGACAGACATTATGTGACAATATCTGAATATCTTGGGATTTAACCCTCGTTCTAATAAGAGATCTTAAAGGATTGTCGGAAATGTCTGTCTATGGCATTGTAACTTTCGAACGAATTGACCGATTTGTACACCGGAAAGCATTGTTTGCAAACTTGTGATATTGTTCACTTGAAATGTTTTTTTTTTGTTGTCTATCTATACATGGGATTGTATAAGGAATGATATGAATTGCGCCGACCCCAAGTAAAATGGGATAACTGCCCTCTATTCATGGGCGAATAATTTTCTTCCTAAACTGAATAGTTTTTGCGAGAGGCTGTTCCAAAGTGGTAAAACCCCTGTAACTTCTGAAGTAATAAAATCAACAAACTGAAAAATATAAATTTGATGTGCATTACAATGTAAACTTTCAACGAAAATTGGTTTGAACACAATCTATACCTTGTAAAATATAGCTTGATACCTGTGACGTTACCGAGTGTGTTTTGAAGACAGCTTCACTACATTTTTTTTTTAAGTTCAAATTTTTAAACATAAATACGACGTTTGTGTATAAAAATAAAACGCATTTTTAAAAACAATCATGTAAATTAAAAGATACCAGTAAAAAAAAAGAGTGATTTAAATAATATTTAATTTTACTTAAATATTTTTTGGTTGTTAGCTTACTCTCTAAATGCATTTTGAAGAGCTACAGGGACGTGTAACTAACTGACAGTCGAATATTGATAAAATTATAGTATGAAAATAATAATATAATACTTAAAAATGGCAAAATAAATCGATAGTGGGGATTTAAAAAAAAAAAACAAATTTTCACCTTATTATGACTTAAACTTCCATCTTTAATTCTTTCTTTATTTCAATGTCGTAACGACGTATTTTTTTATCAAACTCATTACGACATAGATATCGATAAAATACAAAAAACGTCCCCATCACAGCCCCCCCCCCCCCATGTAATGTCATTCTGACAAACATCACAGGTATCAAGCTATATTTTAGAAACAGTGAGTAGCTTTTTTTAATACGTTATAAATCGTAACCCGCAAAAAAGTACGAAACCCTTCATGGTCGAGTCCGACTCGCGCTTGACCGCTTTATTTTAGTAGATTGTATGTTTCAAGAGGAAGGTTTATATGTTAAATACATCCGTTTTACACCCGTGCGAACGATATAGATTATAGGTATATTATGTTACTAAAACTACTAATATTATATTTATGGACCACTTATCGAGCATAACTAGAAATAACAATTTTACGTTCATACAACAAACTCAATCTCGAAAATAAACAGTTTTTTTATACTCAAAATACCTCGTTAACATTATTCTTAAACAGTAATCGATAAAACCGGTAATTAGAATATATATATTCTGGCAACATTACTCAGTTAACCTGCATAGAATATACTCCCCTAGTGTAAGATAATCTGTGCCAAACTCCATACGCCTTAAAATGTTATGTATCTGTGAAGCGTGTCGGTCGGTCGCATATTCGCAATGCGACTTGTTTAGCGTGTATTTTAACAGTTTTTGTATAATATTCCCTGAATCTTCAAAATGTACAGAGATAAATTTAGACGTGGTCAAGGTATATATATCTTTTGCGTTGTTTCAAGAGTTTTTACTCGATAAAGCTACCATTTTTCGGACGCTAAGTTTATGCGAACATGAGATGTGTCCACACTGTCATGTTTCTTTATTTCTGTGTATTTCAATCAATACTTTTGACCTTACCATCTTGTTGATATTTGGTGAAGTAGAACTGAATTAGTGTAAGTTCTATGCTATTACGCGTCAATTTTTGCCACATATGTATTTTACATATACAACACCAAGATATCTATATCTAGTTAGAGAATCAGGATGTAGCCTAATGTGCGACTCAATAAAACTTATTGTTTTAATAAGCCACGGCGCTTACGCGTAACATAGGCAATCAAATGCTGGTGTAATGGTAAAGCAACTATTATTTATTACAGAAACTCATATATTATTATAAATGAGTGATAGAAATTTATTTAAATTTACCAATTTTTAAAAATATTTTAGTTTATTTTGGTGAGCCACATAACTAAGACAGTGATTTAATTATTTTTTTTCTTAAATATCATGATACTTAATAGGGAATGAATTAGTCTATTAACATGTCACCTTGATCTAAGTTTAAGATTTTGAATTAACAATATTGTACCTTGATTAAAATTTAATTATTATTACAGATGGAAGCCGAGACGAAATCACCCAGAATTCCTCACCAGTCACAGCACTTAACTGCCGAACCATAAGAATTGGTTCATACCGATATACACCCAAAGAAAAGGTACAGAATAGTAATCATTTTCGCATTCTCAGTAAAAAATTATGATGTATAATATACCTTAATCTCAATGTTGAAATAAAATTAATTAGGATGCTCATAAGATAAATTTAATATTTTTAGGTGTTGTATTAGTTAAGTAGTGCTGACCAATTTTAATGACTGCACTATTATTATTAAATATATTTAAAGTTTAAGTAATTAACTAGCTAAACTTAATTATTTTGGTGACTGCACTGTTTTTTCTTTATGATAACTCCAAACTATTAAATGTAATTTCTATCTATTTTATGCAAAACTTACAATACTTATGACTAGGGACCAAGTTGTATGCAACATTAAAAGCATGTTATATGCATAAAATTGGCAAATATAGAGAATCCTGGGTTATTCATAGTGTAGGTGTCTGGAGAAGGATAAATTCATTTGGTAGTCTGGGTTTTAATAATATTCCCTATCTGAAAAAAAATTATGCTGGGCATAGATGACTATTGACATGTTCGAGTTCTAGGCTCAAAATAATGTCGCTAATATGCATTTTAACTAGATGTTATTAATGCTGAAAGTAGCTGAAATTCGCGTGTAATATGGTCTCTAGTAACAACACATTGTAAAAGACAATATTGAAATAGACCTGATTAGGTCAGTCTAACGCAACCCATTTGAAGTCAATTGTGTTGTTTATTTTATCAGGTATACATATCATCAAAGGGCATAAAAATCATTGCACCTTCTCTCAAAACTGAATCACGGGATGTGGCACTTCAAATACAGCTCAAAGAAGTTGTCAGGATACTGGTACATTTTGGTAAAGGTTTGCCAGTGATTTTTTTATATACTATGAGCAAATGTGGTGGCTATATCAGGAAAGCATTGGATATGATTGAAGAATCAGGTGAATATATTATATTTTACAGTATATTAGTATCTATTCTCATTCTTTATTGCCTAGTTCATAAATTATTTTAATTGTATTCTTTTAATTTTTAGGTCCTTATTATAACCCTATGTCAAAGATAGATCCTTTCAAAAGGATAACACTATTACCAGAAACTATATCTGAAGAAGCCAAAATGACATTAAAGGCTTTATTTGGTAAAGTGATGGATGAATTAAATGCTCGGGAAGCCAATGATATATTAGTGAGAACCTGTCCTAAAGAAAGTAATAATGTTACAAAAATGACAACAAGATTGTCTAGTGCTTCCATTGCTGCAGGAGCAAAAAGGTGTGTATGCCATGTAATGCATTTAATTATTATAAATGAACTATCACTATTCAGTATCAGACTTATTTTCAACAATTTTGTGTATTTACAGTTCGAACCCTGCAGAGATAAGGCAAATATTAATTTATCCACCTGGCAAAGGTGGCATACCAATTAACACGGAAGACTACATGTGCCTAGCTCAAGATCAATTTTTGAATGATGTCATCATAGACTTTTATTTAAAACATTTGGTTCATGATGTCCTAACCCACAGTCAGAGAGAAAAGACTCATATTTTTAGCACATTTTTCTATAAAAGGCTTACTACAAAACCAAGCAAAGTGAATAAAAGTTCAAATCCTCATGAATGGGATAGTGCTTTGACTCCAGCTCAAAAGCGACATGCAAGAGTTAAGACATGGACGAAAAATGTGAACATTTTTGAAAAAGATTATATTGTAGTTCCTATAAATGAAAATTGTCACTGGTTTGTGGCTATCATTTGCTATCCAAGCTTAGATGGCTGCCGAAGTGCGATAGATAACCGCTTAGTTACCCCTCAGGAGATAAAGAAAAAAGGTACAAGTCAATTTTGATCTCATTTGCTAAAAGATATGTTTTGTTACTTGAAAAACCCTAACTTAAATATTTTTTGCAGAACGTAGATCGTCGATGCAAATAGGAAACACTACCATCACGCCACTGAATAAACAGGAACAGCTTACATTAAGTTGTGATTCTGACAATCTTAGTGAACGCGACGAGGCTGAGGCCGAGGTATTTTTAAATAATTCAATCTTTTATCTTAGTAAATTCTATTTGTAAACTCCTTTGGTAAAGTGAAATTACTTGTGCACTTTTGATAATGACTTAGCCCATTTAATCAGTATAATAACATGTTTTGCTTTGCTTTAGGAAAGTGATTTAGACATGCAGTGTGATACTGATGATGATGAAGCAGAAAAAAGCCCTGTAGAAAAGAAAGTTGAAATACAACCAAATAGAAAATCTGAACCTATTAAACAGTAAGTATTGAAACAAGTTATAAAGAAAAAAGCAATATTTGTTAGTAATATAAAGTTTAAGAAGAAAAATTTCTCAATAGCTCAGCATTTTTAAGTCCATGAAAGGTCTTAAGAATAAGGCGGAAGTCAGTGATGTACATTTAGATGACAGCTTTCCTCTGTTGATGTTATAGTTTATTTGATGTATTGTAATCAACAGGGGATATATTGTATAATTGGATGTGATACCTAAAATAATACAATTAATCATTAATAATTTAGATTTTGATGACTGTGATGTGAATATGCAACTTTATACTTTAATAAATTTATATTATTTCAGACCATGTATACTAATATTTGATTCATTAGCTGGGGCATCTAGATCCAGAGTAGTAGCAACATTAAGAGATTACCTTACTTGTGAATACCAAGCTAAAGTAAGTATACTTTTAACATTATATTACCATCATCAATATTTATCTAACAAATGTTATCACTTTACAGGTTTCTCATAATAAAGTATTTAATAAGGACAACATTAAAGGAAGTTGTCCTAAAATACCTCAACAAAACAACTTCACAGATTGTGGGTTGTACTTATTACAATATGTTGAACAGTTTTTTAAAGTGAGTATTAATTTATTTTCATTCTTAGATAAAAAAATTACTAATTATTAGTAAACGAAATGAACATGAGGATTTTGGCATTACATCAGTTTATCAGTGTATATATTTTGTATTATTAGTGTTATGTAATCTATTTGTCTCTTTCAGGACCCGATATTAGACTATTCTCTTCCTATAAAACAATTAGCAAATTGGTTTGATGAAATTGTTGTTACTCGAAAACGTGAAGAGATTTCCATTTTATTAAAACAATTAATGCACAAATACAACCCAGAATCGCATTTGGCTTTGCCTGATATTACATTCCCTACTTTAAATGGTATGTAGACTTTATAAATTATATGCAGAATAATAATTACTATTGAAGTTTGTTTCATATGATAAAAATCTATTCCAGGTAAATTGATTGAGAGTGAAGATCAACAGGAAGATAGCTCTGATGGCGATAAGGGCAATTCAAGTAAATTACAAAAATCTGATGGCAAGGATTCTGAAACTCCAACACTCACATTTGTTAAACAAATGCCAACTGGTGACATAGTAGTTAAGAGAAATTATTCGGACTCTTCTGATACTATACATTTGCGTAAAACTATAAGGCTTTCAAGTGATGCAGAAAATAGGTCTATGGTCCAAATAAAGCAAGAATTTATCAAGAAAGGTGATAGCGAAAATCAAATTTTGATTCCTATAAAGTTACATACAAGTGACTTGGTTAAAGACATTCAAAATACTTTAATAGTTAATAAGAATAATAAAACTTTGGGTGATAAAAAACATGGTGTACATAATCAGAATGTATCCAACATAAACTGTATTCGACAAAACATAGGTGAAAGTGACAGTAATTCATTCCTGAAATCAAGAAGAGTAAACAAACTCGATGATGTTATGAATGAAACAAGTAAAAAGTTTAAAAAGAATGAATGTTGATACTTGTTGCCTGTCCATATACCATGTCTATTAAATTATTATTAATTTAATAAATTGTATAGTTGTTTTTCTTTTGTAAATATTAGCAATTAAAACTATTAACTATGTATTTAATACTTACGTATTTTATAAATAAATGTATAATAAATTTTAAAAAATTGTGTATAAATTAAATACACTATACTGAAATAAAATTGAAAAGTGTCTTTTATGTTTTGTTTGTAAAGGTATATTGACTGCACAAAGGGGAATGAGGTGAAGTCGCTAACAAATGGTGACTGGGCGTGTACTCTGCGTATTGTGAAAGGTCATCGAAGGTGGCGCGTGATACCCAGCAATGGGATATGCCAATATTAAATACAAAAAAATATTATTTTCTTTAATTGTATCTAGGTACGTCATTCTTCCCTGCTAATTACCCACGTCCACTATTATTGTCATTATATATTGTCAATATCTAAAATAACTCAATTTACTACCAAAAAGTTGGATCTCAATCCACCTTGATGAAGCGAGAATAACAACAGAACTAAAATTACCAGTAATAGATCAAATACTTCAAATAGTCAATTTTTGTGCCGAAGAACAGTTTATTTACTCTAAAACGCCAAAAAAATATTGTTTGCAAGCAATAGCTTGCGCATGGTAGAACATCGGCTGTCCATATCACCTGGTCGGAAAAATAGTTAATTATAAATATTATTTTCCTAAATAAAAGATTATAAGTATTGCAATAACTTCGATGTTCAAAATGATTCAATATCAAAACAGTTTATTTATCAATTCGAGTTATTTATTGAAATAATGCTATAAAGTAGCGCTTTTTGGACGTCATAGACAGCACCCAGGTTTGCACATCTTCACAGATTTCTGTGCTCATGTTGCGGAAACAGAAACTGCGCAACGGTTTCTGTAAACTCGCTGTCTTTCAGCTATTATAATTATAATGAGGAAGTAGGAACTGTCAGACATTATGAATAGGCCAAATGTTGATGATGCAAAACTTTGGCACGGGGTGTCAGTGATCCCATCATCGGTATTGAGAGTGAACGTAAGACAGTCATCTTGAATCAGGTGTGGAAGTGCCTCTCGTCTACTGGAACCATAATGGTAAGAAAGAAAGAAATATTTAACTTCTTTCTTTCAACCATAATGGTAATTGCTAGACTTATTCGCTCTCTGATTTAATATGCCATGAGAGGCCGACACAATGAAGTTGAGTATATTCAATTCTACTACTACATACTATACTTATGCGTTATATTATAGTCTGTAAAATATAGTTTGATACCTGCGACATTAGCGAGTCCGTTTTAAAGACAGCTTTAAGCCTTTTTTTAAAGTTCAAATTTATAAAACGTGAATACGACGGTTGTGTATAAAAATATAACGCATTTTTTAAAACAATCATGTTATTATAAAGATACGAGTAAAAACCAGGGTAATTTAAATAATTTCAATTTTTTCTTAAATGATTTTTGTTTATTAGCTTACTTTATAAATGCATTTTGAGGAGCTATAGGGACGTGTAACTGACTGACAGACGAATATCGATAAAATTATAATAAAATAATAAAGAATGGCAAAATAAACCGATAGTGGGGAGTTTTCTAAAGAAAACATTTATTTTCACGTTATTATGACTTAAACTTACATCTTTAATTCTTTCTTCATTCTTTATTTCAATGTCGTAACGACATTTTTTATAAAACTCATTACGACATAGATATCGATAAAATACAAAAGACATTCCAGTCCCCACCCATGTAATGTCTTTCTGACAAACGTCACAGGTATCAAGCTATATTTTACAGAGTATAGAATATTTTCTCATTCAGAGAACATTTATAGGTATACCTACAACTTTGAATGTTCGGTGCCCTGTTTTTGTCGATTTAAGGTTAAACAAAATAGAATCAATTTTCTTTAGTTTTTATACCTTGTAAAATATAGCTTGATACCTGTGACATTACCGAACGTTTTATGAAGACAGCTACAACCCAAAATTTATTTTTAAAAGTTCAAATTTTTTAACATAAAAACGACATTTGTGTATAAAAATAAAACGATTTTTTAAAAACAATCACGTTATTATAAAGATACCAGTAAAAATATGAGTAATTTAAATAATATTTAATATTTCTTAAATAATTTTTTGTTCTTAGCCTACTTTATAAATGCACTTTGAAGAGCTCTAGGGACGTGCCAGTGACTGACAGATGATTATCGATAAAATAATACTATGAAAATTTCACGAGTATAAAATGTAGTTATTTAGTTTGGCAATAATGGTTTCGCGTGCTGGAAACAAGCGGGCGCCATCGTTTTTGAGTCAGTACGAGTGCTGACGCGATGCAGACGCCTTGTATACGCTACCATTGTTTTGTTGATATTTGTGTTACTATGGTGTTATTTGTGTTACTTTGTTTGGTGTTACCTTTTTTTTGTTTGCCAAAATGCAGAAAAGACATAAAAAGACTGTTTTGAATAGTGAGTGTCGCGAATTTGTGATCCGTTTGCGCGATTATTTTGAATTATTTTTGTTTTATTTCATTTAAATCAACTACAAATACATTTATTTTTAATTTACATCTTTACAATGACAATGACTACAATGTCACTTTTAATAAAACTCATGACGTCACAGACATCGATAAGCTACGAAACACGCCTCCATCCCTAGTAATGTCATTCCGACAAACGTCACAGGTATCAAGCTATATTTTACAAGGTATATGATGTTCGGACCGATTTCGGCCACGGCGGCCTATGACTCCAGCCAGCTACCATAGTGCAAAGAGTGTGCGCAAACACAGATGCCCCCCCCTGTTTCTTTACTCTCATAGACCTATGGGACGGTAATCCGACACAACCGGTAAGAGATCAGGCGCAGAACCTACATTTTTACGTGCTTTCCGAAACACGGAAGCAGTGATATTTATTTCTAAAAAGCACACAACTTTCGAAAAGTCGGTGCTTGCCGTGGGGATTGAACTCTTTGACTTGGCAGACTCGAGTCTTTTAGCCAAAAGCTTACAAGCCTTTTTTAAAGGTGGACTCATAAAATAGGACCACTAAAAGTTGCTTCTTAAAAGGACTTGCGCCTTTTTTAGGATTAGGCCTTTTTTGAATACTGGTGTCGTACGACAAAAAAAGCCTTGAGTCTCTTTTGGGGACCAGGTTAATGGGAAGGCAAAATAAATTAAAGTTCATATATTATGTTATTTTCATTTATAAGAAGTAGTTAATACTCGTACAAGATTGAATTAAATGTTTATCAAAATTTCAACGATTAAAAACCAACAATGCATAGGCAAAAATATATCTACCCACATATTAAAATAATGAATACCAACAAATGCATTTCATTTTAGAGCGCTAGTTCTTAAGACAACTAAAAACCTAATTAATAAAAAAATAGCCTTGAAATAAAAGAAGCTACAAGCTTTATTAGAAAGCACTCAATTTTTTTGACTTCACGCTTCTCGAGTCAGAAGCAATATAATAATTAGAGCTGACCTCGAGGGCTATAAAGCTTTTTAGCCTCCGAGCCATCGCAATAAGGCGGTGAGTTTAAAAATGCTATAAATAACTGTATTAGAAGCACATAATATATCTATATAATTTTTAAATAATTAGAAGGCGAGCGACAATATCGATCCGAACCGATCTACACACAACGTCACTTATTTACTCTGTGAGACGGTTGTGTTTTGACATGGACGTTCACGTCAAGTCCTCGTGTTTATAATGTCAAATATCTGTCAGTGACGAGGTGAACATGTGTAATGTGTTATTTATAATATCTTGTAAATTTGTATTTACTTTTAATAATATATTTTAACCTATAATGGCTTCAATTACTAGTGTAGATTTAGGTTTCCTTGAGGAAAAAAGCAGTTGGCTTTTACACCCTAAGTTCTTTCAAAGCAAAGTAGGGGGTAAACCAGCATGGTTAGACTTGAAGAATTTGCCCAACCCGCAAGATTTACTATGCAAAAAATGTGATAATCCGATGATATTTTTGTGTCAGGTATCCAATATTTTGTTGAGCTTAAAGATATATTTTTTTAAATGAATTTTGTTTGATGAGTTATATTTTTTTATTTACTTTACAGATATATGCATCTTTAGAAGATTCTGATGATACTTTTCACAGAACTATATTTTTGTTCGTTTGCCGAATTGGGTCATGTTGCCGAATAAATTGTTCAGATAATTTCATTGTATTGCGATGTCAACTTCCAAGAAGAAATGAATTTTATTCATTTAATCCAAGTGAAGAAGTAGAAAATGAAGTAAGTGTTTTTATAATAACTGGAGATTGGATTCTATGCAAATATATTTCTGCATATTTCAAGTCTTACTAGAAATTTTTGCATCTGTCACCTAAAATGTAGTTTATATGCATATTATGGACACATGAAAACCCCAGATGTTAAGCCATAAATCCCACACATCAATTGTTATTACATTGTATTTGGTTACTGATAATTGGTTTGGTTGTATAACATTAATTTTTCATGCATGTTAAGTAATATAAGAGGTTTTTCTTAATATTATTTACACATTTACAAAGTGTAGAATTAATTTGTGTTATTTTTATAGGACTTTCCTATGAGTAACTGGCCTAATTTGTGTGATCTTTGTGGTATTAAAGCACCATCACACTGTTCAAAATGTAAGAAGACTTATTATTGTACCCGCACTCATCAAGTTCTGGATTGGCAAAAGGGACATAAACAAATCTGTCCTGAAATACAGGTATACACACACCTGCATGCTATGTGCACATAACTATAGTGTAGAAGTTTGATGATGTAATTGTATTATGTTTCAGGCTTCACAAACACATAAACCTAATAACTTTTTAGTTACAAATGCAGGAAAATCAATACTTTTTAAGGAATGGGCACTCATAGTTGATGAAGAGGATGAGGTATATTATTCTACGATTTTTCTATACTTTTTACTTGTTAAGATGAATAACTTAACAATTTATTTTTAGGAGGATCCAAAAGATGTTGATGTTAACCAAGAAATGGACAAGTTGAGGAAATTAATGCAAGAGAAAAAGGCTGGCACTTTGAGCAATGTTAGTGAAGATGAATTAGATCAGTACACTAAAGATGTTCCTGATGACAAAGTTTTTAATAAATTTAGTAAAAGGGTAGCGCGGCACCCAGACCAGGTGTTAAGATATGATAGAGGTGGTCAACCATTGTGGATTACGGGCAAAACTACAGAAGCTAGCATAACTGATGTGCCCAAATGCCAATACTGCAATGGAGATAGACAATTTGAGTTTCAAGTAAGTTCAGTCAAGTAAATTCGTAGACCATGGGATTCACATTAAATTTTTGTCATTTTTAAGATAATTATCATGGTCAATCCGTGTGGTGTCCGGATATAAAGAATAGCACCACCCCATATCCTCCACTGGGTGTCGTAAAAGGCGACTAATGGACCTTAAGACCCAGGGCACTGTACCAAGCACCTTGGGTCACCCGAATGCTGGCGGGTAAGCCATCAACAAACGCATTCCCAAAGAGGGTTAGTGTCAGGCAGGCGGCCGACTATAAAACCATAGCCAAATCTTTAAGCAACACGTCTAGAAGACGACCCCAAGTGAAATGGGATAAGGGATAATGGGATAAGATGATGAGTTGTCAATGAGGATGTGTAAAATAAAAATTTCTAATTTCCTTGTTACAGATAATGCCACAATTGTTAAACTTCATAGATGTTGGAATAGAGTTGAATAGCATTGATTGGGGAGTACTGGCTGTGTACACTTGTAAATCAAGTTGCAGTCAGGGGCCCTCATACAAACAAGAGTTTATGATAAAACAAGATTTGTCTACTGAACAATCATTATAATACTATCTTTTATGATTGTAATAAAGTTTAATATAATTTACACATCATTAAGTTTTTTTGACTGGTTTCCCATATTCTTCTGACAAGTAGGTCATTAAGTCATTCATTCCTGTGAACTCCGTTCTTGATTTAGGTGGGTTATTCTTTGGTATAGCTGGTAGCAAGTTGCCCATTTTTACTCTGAAGTCCTTTAGCTGTAAAATAAAACTGGATCATTACACTAGTACTATGTGTCCGATATTTTTTTATGAATCACTGTAAATTTTATATAACATAAGTTTAAAATATTTACATCCTTAGCTCCAGACAATTTCCATATCCCATAACATAAACATGAAGTGCCAGTTACAGCATAGAGTGTGCCCCAGCCAAGAGCCCTTAGTGCTAAAATAGCTCCTGCATCAGCTAATTCCGGACTGCCATGTAAACCTAGAAAATAAAGGTTTAGTAAAAAAAATAGTATAAAGAACCTTTTTTAGATGTCTCGTATTATTTATCATTCGCACGAAATATCATAATAAATAGCAATTCATAATTTTGTTATAGACTGCTCATCATCAGTATTAAAAACCGGACAAGTGCGAGTTGGACTCGCGCATGCATTGTTGCGTACTATTCATTTGTAATAGAAAAAGCGTCTACCGGTTAACATTGTTTATTGTATGGGGACCCCCTTAACAAAATTTTTGTATTTGTTGTTATAGCGGCAATGGAAAAATTTCAGCTTTCTATCACAGTTTTTGAGATACAGCCTGGAGATGGACAGACAGACAGCGGAGGCTTAGTAATAGGGTTCCGTTTAACCCTTTGGGTATGGAACCCTAAAAAAGGTTAAATCTTGCTTGATCATTTTTAAGGAAATTAAAAATTGTTAACTACCTTTGCTAAAGAATTTAGGATCAGTTTTTCGGGCAGCTGCAAGAGTTGCACCAAATCCTACAAATGTTGAAATCCCAGCAACTGCAGCTAAAAATGCACCAGCTGGAAATTGAAGGGTTTAGTGAAATTGTGTTACGAAATTATTTAACTTGATTTTGTATGCTAGTAAGTAAAAAATCTTGTCTTCATATTTTAATGTGGTCTTTAACCAAATGTTTGGGTTTCTCAATAAATTGTTGTCTTTTAGTATTTATTTTATAATCACAATTACAATTGCCTGTAAACAATAAAATCTAGGAGAATAGTATATTTCTAAAAACCTCAGTAACCGCGCACTGAAAATAACCTTTTTCTGAACTACATAACCATCCCCATCATGGTTTGTAATAGTTTGTATAGTCGACATTTTGGCTCAAATAACGAAGTAAAAGATTTAAAGGCACATTATTTTATTTTCAATTTGCAACAAAATTTTCTTTTCCTGCGCTTTTACTATTCGTTTTATGAAAAGAGACGATTTTTTTTGTTATAAGAATTTCGTATATCAAGCGGGGTACATTTTTTGTTCAAAACAAAAGAAAATCGCGGAATATTTTTTTATTTTAGTAGAAACCTTCTAATCCTTAAAATCATTTATCATAAGCTTTTAGAGAAATCTTAATAGATATTCGATGAAACATATACAAATTTCTAGACTTTGTTGATGTGTGTATTTATTACTTAACTTTTATTCGTTCCCGACGCTCTGCTTGCTCCTTGGGATCCATATTATTATATGCATGTGT
Organism: Chrysodeixis includens; assembly: GCA_941860345.1. Classification (NCBI taxonomy): domain Eukaryota; kingdom Metazoa; phylum Arthropoda; class Insecta; order Lepidoptera; family Noctuidae; genus Chrysodeixis; species Chrysodeixis includens. The sequence continues at coordinate 6,914,485 of OW796098.1, read as the reverse complement.
TATATAAATACATCTATACACATACAAGGTACCAAATTATTTTTGACAGTTGAATACTTTGAAATTTATTTAAGTTACTAGACAAAATCAGTAAAGAAATATAAGTTAAACCCAAGTGCCATCACTAACGCACAAGGGCATTATCTGTCACAATCATCTAGCAACATGCTAAAATGGAATTTGAAGTAGCGTTTCGTTTAGCACAGAATTAGTCATCAAGATAACTGTTACATCCCAATTATTGTTATAAAAACTCACTTGAAGAAGAATTAAATGATAAGATACTAAAAAATATTTCATCCTTTATATTAAATAGTGTTTAATGTTGCAAATACATTCTTCTTTCAATATCTTTTTATAACATCAGCCAGTATGTAACTTATGAAAAATGACATGTTTACATTTTGTGACTGTGGTATGGTATTGTTGATTTAGTCAGGTTAGAAAAGAAAAGTTTCTTGTCAAACTCATTTCTTACAATATTAATAAATAAATAATGAATAACACTGTATTGGATTTGTTCGTTGAAGCCAAGACTAATCAGAGCTACGTCAAAGTATGTGCACCAATGGTTAGATATAGTAAAGTGCAATTTAGAACATTGGTAAAAAAGTAAGTAAAATTATTATTTATTTATCTATTTGATAATTCCTCAGCTTAATTATGTAATACGTTTCTTAATCATAAATGTAGATGCTATAGATGTAGTCGAACAATAAGAATTATATTCGAGGTTATCTTATGAAACCCAGAACTTACGTCGCAATCTTATTCAAATTTATTTGTTTCAGCTATGGGGTAGACTTATGTTTTACTCCAATGATTTTAGCAGATTCATTCTGCCAAAACTCAAAAGCACGTTCTAGTGAGTTCAGCACAACTAACAATGATTCTCCTTTGATTGTCCAGTTTGCAGCTAATAATTGTAATGATTTTGTTGATGCTTCAAAACTAGTGCATCCATATGCAGATGGTGTAGATTTAAATTGTGGTTGTCCACAAAAATGGGCCATGAAAGATGGTTATGGATGTGCACTTCTGTCTAAACCTGAAGTTATATATGATTTAGTAAAAGAAATCCGAAACAATTTGCCTAATGATTTCAGTGTATCTGTTAAAATAAGAATACTGAAAGAATTAAAAAGGACAATTGAAATGTGTCATCAATTAGAAAAATGTGGAGTAAGTTTTTTGACAGTTCATGGAAGGACACCAACTCAGAAGAGTGGTGCTAAAATAGACACAGATGCTTTAAAACAGGTGTGCGAGTTAGTGCAGGTGCCCATCATTGCAAATGGTGGGATCAAGACTTTGGAAGATGCAGACAGATTGCATGAGGAAGTGAAGTGTGATGGTATAATGGTGGCTAGTGGCATACTAACCAACCCTGCTCTGTTCAGTGGAGCTACAACTACCCCACTAAGTTGTGTTAAAATGTGGATAGAAATGAAAGACAAAGAAAGTGACAGACTAACTTTTCAGTGTTACCATCATCATCTAGTGTTTATGTTAGAAAAAGTTTTGACAAAGCAACAGAAACAAGTATTTAACTATTTAAGTACTTTTGAAAGTGTTGACCAGTTTTTATATGACCATTTATTTAATTCTGTTAATGTTGAACCAGAGTATAAGTATGATCTAGGAGAATTTGTAGACTGTCAATTTTCTGATGAAATAACACTAAAACATTCTACTAAATGTAGGGGATGTGGCAAAAGCCTGTGCTATTGTGTATGTGATAGATATGATTGTAATAGAACAGATGGAAGTTACTTTGTCTCCCATGTGGAAGATAAAGATTCCTCAGATTACATGGATTTTAATATTTTTGAAGAAGCCTGTTAAATTGATTTGTAGAAAAATACAAAATATTTTTGTTATATAATTGACTTAGTTTTATTTTTTTTAATGGGTAAGATATGCATATTTATTTGGTTTTAGAATTATTTCTTAGACATACTTTTATTTAAATACAAAGCAAAAACATATTGTGCAAACTAAAATATAATTTTATAAAATCAATTTGATTTGACTGCACTGTTACCCAAGTGGCACCTATAGGTCGCCATGCCATAGTCGACTACGCGCCGCGTTTCCGAATCTCGTATAGTACAAGCTTTTTTGGATCTCCAGAACTCTAGAGGCATACAGTCTAAAATTGTCGTAGTCACGTCACACATTTTATAAAATTAAAAGAGACTATGTTTTGGTAAAATTGGGTAAATACCAAATACCAGGTACCTGTCTTGTTATCGATAGCCTGGATGTATGAGCGTTGGATTGCGAAGTCAAAGGTTGTAGGTTAAAATCCCCGTATAACAAAGTAATCAATTGCTAAAAATGGTGAAGGAAACCATCGTAAGTATACCTGAGAATTTTCAAAAATATTGTGTAAAGCCACGTCAGGGGCGGTTTAAACTATGATACCAGATAGTACACCAACCATAGGAGAAAGAAAGCAAAAGGAGAAATTCTAGTTACAACTAAAATAGTATCTATACTATATAGTATACTAGCTGTCCCTGCAAACTTCGTTTCGCTGACAAAAGTAATTTGAAAACTATCATTTTATTTATGACGAAAAATCCAAATATCTTACGGAACCCTATTTTTTTCCAAAATAAAATATAGTCTATGTTACTCGTGGATAATGTAGTTTTCGAATGGTGAAAGAATTTTTAAAATCGGTCCAGTAGTTTTTGAGCCTATTCATTACAAACAAACAAAGTTTTCCTCTTTATAATATTAGTGTAGATAAAGATATCAGATCAGTGCTAAACCGACCAATCCTGTTCACTCTTAGGTATATTAGGTATGGACGTATTTTCAAATGTTCGTATGGATGAATGCGTTTATGTTTGTTAGTTTTTTAGGCTAAACCGTCTTAACCGATTATGGTGATTCTATGCAGTTGATACTCTGGTTTAACACACACAGTTTTATTTTCAGCAGCTATAACCTATAGCTATCCACACGAGCGAGCCTTGGGCAAAGCTAGTAGGTACATTTGTTGAAGCTTTCTTCATAATAAGCTTCGTAAGTTACTGTTAGGAAAACTTAGCGGGTCAAGCAGGTTACTGGTTGTCCGAAGTGTCTTTTAATTAAGATTTTATCACCCGCATAATTATCAGTCGAAAATATAATTCCAAGAAAGTATCTCTGACTTTAATTGCTGAGTACAATTACAAATTTAGGTAGTTACGTGTGTACTGTGTGTGTTAGAGCCGCCTATTAGGAGGGACATTAAACACATCATTACGGCACTTACTTAAAACATAACAGTGAGAACGTGGATATTATATGACCGTGACTTAGTGTAGAAAATGAGCCCACTACACCATAAACTTCATAAAACAGTTACAGTGTTGCCTTCATTAGGTAAATTATACCATACCTTTACAGCCTTTGCTAAAACCTACATTAATAAGAAACCTTTGTTATGCTGAATATTATATTGCCTGAACACCTAATCGGTTAAAAAAATATATACTTATTCTTAGTAGGGGACTACTTTCCACACTACCTTACGTTTAAGTAACCACAGTCTGAGGCTTTTACTTATCCTACGTAGATATATTATTTTTAATTTAGGTACTTAGGTTCCTTTTTGGTAGGATAGTAAATTAATCTTGGTAGGTACGGGGTACCTGGTCCCTAACTTATTGCAGGATTGGTTAAACACTGGTAGAAACAGTCTATAAATCAAGTCTATCTAGAGACATATTTAGGTAAGTACTTATCTGTCATCACCGGTATGTGATAAAATATTCATGCATTTAATAACATCGCATAAGTTTATATGACAAAGTAACATCTAAATCTATATGACTAATATCTCTAACTGTAAGTCTCTTCTTTGAGTCTCGGACATTTGCACGAATTACCATAACAAGTTATAAATAAAACTAAAAAGCTTGTTAGTTGTACCTATTCAACAATTATTTATTTGAACACGAAATAAAATTTACTTACTTAATAGGCAACCGAATATTTTTGTTGAAAGTCAAACATACGAGTTTTGTTGGCGAACGTGAAGATTAAAAGTATGGAATAACGCATGCCATTAAAGTGGTACTATGGTACTTGGTCAACGGTAACACACATAGGAGCATGCGTGTTGGATTCAGCCGTCAGTGCGGAGGACTCGCGCGCAGACATTGGTCCGCTCTCCCTTACAGTGTCGGAGAATTTCCCGCGCTTTTGGACGAAATATACACAGTGGGATCTTGTAGCATTGGAGGATTTCTATTGCAAAAGTAAGTTATGTTGGCATAATTTATATTTAATTAATATGCGTCTGATTAATTTGCAAATAAATGTCAATATTTATAAAATGTTAGCATGTTTTTAATTTACTTAATTGTATTAAAAACAAAACAATGGGTATGTCAATAATGTATAATTCATGAACATGTATGTCAATAATATATAATTCATGAACATGTATGTCAATAATATGTAATTCATGAACATTTAATATTTGCAAAATGTTTATGCGTTTAATTAGTCCAGAAGGATGCTTCGTTTTTAGTTTACTATGTATGAAATCCAAATTGAATCTTAGAAATTTGTTCTTTTTTGGAAAAGTGCATAGATAATAGGATACTTCAGTGGCGTGTTTATTGCAGGCCTTGTCTTTAAACACAATTTATCTACAGACGCTATTGTTTGTTACTTGTGAAGTTCTTGTGAGAAATGTATTCCTAAAATATTGACAATCAATAAAGAAGAAACTTGGAAAAGCTTGAGTTTGGTTTCTACTTTCAATATTTAGAAGTCATTGACGAAACAATTATACCTATTTGCAGAGGATCACAGTTGTAACTTTTTTAATAACAAAAAAACATACACCTGGAGGGTTTTTAATAAACTAAAGGAATAAGTTACAGTTTCAATATTTTGAAATAGTTGGTCGATGGTAATATCCTGTATAGATGCGGAGAAAATCAGTTATTTAGTAGTGGCAAGTGCTAACTTAAACTTTCATCCTACGGCACATTACAATATAAGGAAAAAACAAAACATTTTTTTTCACATGATTTTTGCTTACTTTTGGACTTTTGGATTCTTTTTCCCGTGTATGTATGTTGCAGAATTCCACGTTTCGTAGACGTACTTTAAACGGATTATTGACTGATTAAATGCTACTTTCTTAAACATTTAACATAAACAACCTGGGGGTCAATCATCACCTCTCAAAGCAACTGTTACAGTTGTGGAAAAGAGATGCATCTCTACGCTGTTTTACTTACACAACAGTCTTACTTCAAGAGCTGGTAGTGGTTTCCGCAAGACGTATGTTAGTTTTGAATGTAATTTTAAATACAGAAAAATATTACCATGACCCAAAGCAGAGTCACGAGGCATAGAACACATTAAGCTTTTTCGAAATAATGTTAAATATGCACTTTTATACCTATATTATTCCTGAAAGAAATTATTTTTAATTTTATTATAGTAAATGTTTTTCTTTTGTTGGATACTTGGATAGGTACCTATAAACATTGTGCAATTTTTATCCATAACGTTCTTGTATTACTAAAGCCATAGCTCTACCAACAAGTCATTGTTTGACAATGTATCGCTAATTTAATAGATCTACGTGAAGAGGAGAGCCTAACATTGGGTCCAAAATGTCGCTGATAAACAGAGTGAACTTTTTAAATTAGCGCCTCTACTTCTACTACATCATTCTGACATTCTTCTTGAATAAATAGAGCATATTTTTACCATATCACTTAGCTTACTAATTTTCACGTTTTACAAAAGAGTTGATGGATAATAGCTTTTTTTAGAAATGCCCATATAATAATTCTAATCAACAAAATTCAAGTGTAACGAATTATTTTCATGGATAAAGAGAAAATAAATGGTTAAATATGATATAAAGCAACCATGTGCGTGTCAGTACTAGACTCCGTTTTCTCAGCAGTTAATTAAAAGATTGCTAGTGTTCTGTGCTTCTATGAATGGAAACGTTAGGTAAACAATACCAGTTATAACAAGTAGGACAAGAAAGAGGATTACAATATTTCATGGATCACGGGTTATTATTGTTAATCTTAAAATACCTTTACGAGTTAATTGATATCGGCAAATCGGTAATTAACGTTACAATACGACAGCATCGATAGCATGTGTATTCTGGTTACCGGAATATTCTGTAGATAATCGATAATGTACTAGAAACTAAACTGACCCTAGCTTTCTATTCTTTCAGAAGTATATTGTTGTGTAAGTTGAAACCGCTACTTCATCGGACCTTCACGGGTATATCGAATTTAAACTTTTTGATTTATAATAACTTTAATTTAATTGAGTAAGAAGCAAGTAGAAAAGTAATTCTCAAAAAAAAAAATATTACAATAGAAAAATAAATGTGGCCTCGTTGAACAGGTGATGTTTGGAACTCATGTATTTGAATTCGCTAGATCACGGTGTTTAATTATCACCTCACTGAATTTCTAGTACTTGATGATCTTCGTAATGATGGATACAGGCACAAAATCACATTTAGTAAATTAAAAAATAAACAGTGATGTGTTTCTGCGATGGCCGTTGGAATCGCAAATCGGGTTTTTGATTGAGGATACAATAAGAACACCCACCTTTACGAAAGGTACTTAATGACGCAGCCTAGAAATGTCCAATGATTATAAAATTTAAGAAGACTTTCCAGGTTAAGTACTACCGTCAAGGCAGTATGGGTGAAGTGTATAGGTTGTCGAGATGATGCTTCTAATTTTCTTCTTGTTTGATTAGACCTATTTGCTCTACACTTTCACGAGTGGTGCTACTTTAAAAACGTTGACCTGGTCGGGTGTGTTTGGTTAATTTTGGCTGAACCAGCGTATGAGACACCGGCCGTGTATGACACTGCTACAGCACAGATACCGAGCAGAGGCATCTATTTGCACGATTGGTGTAGAATTAAAAGTGTGCCACAAGCATAGCGTGTTTACAGACGTCGAGTTATGCTTCGTGCTTACCGGATCACTGTTGACCCCATCCAAACTACTCGAGAATTGCGTGAAAGAAATTCTAAAATTATTTCTTTAATCCATTTTGTAACGGTGTGTTTTCACAGTCTATTATCAACTGTAGTGTGGGTACGACGAAATCGTTCTTTTGTAAATGTTTAAATTACCGGTTATTATTACTACTGTTATATATGTGTCATGCTTGCTATCGTTTTGTTTTTAAAAAGAAGCAATTTAAATGTACACGACTGTTACTTACATTTCGACGCCTTATTAAGAAGTCTTAATTGGCTTTCTCACTCATATTTCAGATGTGTGAATGGTTGTCACATGGGGAGTGGTGCGACGTGAAACTACTGTGCGGCGGGCGAGCGTTCAGCGCGCATCGTGTGGTGCTTGCAAGTGTTAGCACTTTTCTCAGAGTATGTCATATTTCTTGGAACCTTTTTGTTAAAGTTGTGTAATATGGCTAATTACATGTATTTCATTGCAGCGCATACTTCTGTCTTGTCCATTAGATGAATCTCCGACCTTTATTGTTTTACCAGATTTTGATCTCGATGCAATGTCTTCAGTACTGTATTATATTTATAATGGAGAAGTCATTGTTAAGAAGGATAAAATAGAAATGTTCTTAGATATCGTTAAAGCGATGCAAATATTTATAGATAGTCAATACTTACCGAAAATGGTGGCCAAAGATGATTCTCATGTTTACAAAAACAGTTATCACTGCGATTTGTCAAAAAGAAGTATTTTTACTTTGGGAATCGAAGAATCTAAAACTCAACATTACGTTAATTTAAAGAAAGGAGAAATATTCCAGGATATGAGTCCACATTATTCGCTAGTTAACGAGACAGATTGTGACGATAAGTCACTACGTATACAGAATCCAAGTGGAGAGAATAAGACGCCTTTAGGAAATCTGAAATCGCCACATGAAGACCGACAAAGGAACTCTTTTCTACGTGATTTATATATCGAGACATATCCTCGAAACGGTAATGTTAACGGTCCGACGGGAGGCGTGCTAGCAATATCAAATGAATGCTATCGAGCTCCGGCATCTGTGCTCTTGACGAATGCAAATGGCAAACATCTCAACGCCGACGATATACTCTTAAAACCGCATAAAAAAACGAACGAGCACATCAGTCATTCCCCAACAGTATTTCACCTTAGCGACCAACAAAGATGTACTCGAGATGAACCAGATAACTGTAAAATGTCTAAAACTTTGTACGACCCTCCATGTCTAAGTGTTTGTTCAGTTAAAGAAAGTAATAACAAACGCATATACAGCACCGTTAATAAAAATGAGAGTGATACACAGAACGCGTGGGTTGACCACTCGCCTATGACCACCAACCCATTATTTCACTTTGGATTGCAGGACCGATTTCTGTCTGGACTTTGTGTTCCATCTTTGGACTTTACGTTTCCGTCAATGTTTGATTCCGTGAAACCGCTGCAACCCTTTAACAATACGTCTTTATATGCTAGTACCAATAGCGAAAGTAGGAAAGAAATTGATATGAATTCATCAACTAAAGTTACCATATTAAACCATGTCCTAGAGAGTCCATGGAGCCCTCGAATGCCAAATAATTACAAACCTTTTCGTCGAAAATCAGAGCATTCTAAACAATCGCAATCACAAAAACAAAATGTAAGTTTTTATTTTTGGCTCTTTATGATGCTATATGAGTTATTTTTGCCCACTGTAAGGTACCTAATGTTATTATTTTTCAGGTAAATGAGACTGGTTTAAGTAACGACAACAATAATAACTTTAAAATATCTAATTTACTAACTAATAATACCATTACTGAAGAAGCACCAGCCAATGAAGCGAAAGAATTGTTGACAGCACCATTGTTATCAAATACTCGAATAGATGACTTCAAGTGCACACTTTGCAATCAGGTAAGGCACATTTTCTTCCTCTCGGTGTGGAACTGTTTTATATATTTTTGGACTTCCACACATCTTTGTTAGAAGTGATTGACATGAAACCACAAGAAGAAATAAAATACATTTCAAATATATTTTTGCTGCACGTTCTTAATGGTATAAATCAATCGAGAATTCCTGAAGCAATATTGATAGTTTGTACCCAAGTTTGCTTTCACCGGGCAGAGTGGAAATGTTTTACGCTAAAATGCATTTATATTCATGCAGTCGTTTGCATTCGTGGTTGAAATGCTACGGGCACTAAGCTGTTATTTCTCGGTCTATAGGCAAGTGCCTGAAGTTGGGATGCCTGTATAAACACTGTATTTACATGTTATGTATTATTTTATAGTAATTTTATGTTATTTGTTATATGTGTAGTCACGTAACAAACTAGTAATGTTTCTTCGTAAGCACATAAATTATTGAAATTTGTATTATTCTGAAGAAAACGGTGTACTTGGGCTAGCCCAGGTTATTAAGTGTAACATAAACATAAATATGCTTTAAAATAAAGATGCACACTATGTTTGTTAGGATGTCGGTCGCATGAGTCATAGTTATGTAATAACTTGAAGTCATGAGTTATTAATAAACATGTCATATCCTCCAAAATATTCCAGGACAAATTTTCATTCTATTCTTACACGGTATGTTTTTCAGTTTCTCTTTAGCCTTACAGTATTCGTCAAGTAAGTAATAACGGAAGTTAACTTTTATGGAACATTTCCTAAACATTATATTATAAGGTGTTTGAAGTGCCTATATTGGGCAAACAATTTCCAGGTGTTCACGAGTAGCGAGTACCTGTCGGTGCACATGCGGCGGCACTCGGCCACCGCGCGGTACACTTGCGGCGAGTGCGGCAAGACGTTCTCACAGCTGCGGAACTTTAAGTACCACATGTCCATACACCGCGGCACCCGCGAGTTCGCCGCCACCTGCACTGTGTGCGGGAAGTACTTTAATGACCGAGGATATCTCAGCAGCCATATGAAGATTCATAGGTCGGTACTTTTGATTAACTTTCTTGTATTGATGGATTTTATTTACACACTTATTGAGGCGAATATTTGTGAGTGTATTTGTTTGTTACATTTTTTTATCCTTTATAAAAATCCATGCTAAATGTCTGCATTAGAGCATCTGCCATACAAAAGCCTAAGTATTATGTATCTGTTTTATAATATGTTTTACTTTTGTTTCAGAAACCGCAAGGAATACAAGTGCACACTTTGTCCAAAGTCATTCAATCAACGTGTCGCTTACAACATGCATGTTAGGATTCATACAGGTAAATCTTTGTTACTAATATAAGCTACAAGTTATCCGACAGTCAAAAGTAGGCAGGGAAAATATCGAAGAATACAGAAAAAATCTTTGCCAAAGTCAATAATCTTGTATATAAATTCCCGTGTTACAATGTTAATTACCGTACTCTTTCGGAACGGCTGGACCGATTCTCTTGAAATTTTGACTAAGTCAGAGAATCGGCTACTATCTATTTTTCATCCCTATTTTTTTTCGCGAACGAAGTCGCGGGCAGCAGCTATTTTTACTGCAACAAATTAAGAATAAAATTAGAAAAGTAAAAAACAATGTAAAAAGAATCTTTCCTTAAGAAAAGTTTTTAAGCTTTTCATAGGAAAGAACGTAAATAGTTTCTTCGGCTGTGTATACAGTTATGTTACATTTTAATGTTGACTCTTCTATCGCTACGAGTTGTTATTTGTTTATTGTTCTGATAACTCGTGCCGAGACCCACTAAGTACACATTAAATTAGTTACGTTGTGTTAAGTTTGCACTTTCCCAAACGCGCACGATTTCTAGATCCCTCAAACTGATCCGACTTCGCTCAGAAAGGTCTCATTTGAAGCAATCTTTAAATATTTCAGTAGTATTTACCTGGTAGATACATATTATTGAGAAACTTCATCATCATCATTCCCCTGCCTTTATCCCAATTAGGTATTATGATTTGGGGTTGGCGCAACACGTCTTCTAGACGTGTTGCTTAAAGTTTTGGCTATGGTTTTGCGGTTTTTGGTCTTTGGGAATGCGATTGTTGGTTGTTTACCCGCCACCATTCGGGTGACCCAAGGTGCTTGATACAGTGCACTGGGTCTTAAGGTCCATTAGTCGCCTTTTACGACACCCAGTGGAGGATATGGGGTGGTGCTATTCTTTATATCCGGACACCACACGGACAATTATTGAGAAACTTAAATAGGTATTTTTGTGTATGTTTTTTTTTAAATCAGACATTGATTATTGTTGTAATATTGTAATTCACAACTATACAAATTGTTTGCCTGTCTCCTGACCGATTTCGGCCACGGCGGGTAGTGTTACTATAACGAGCCAGCTACACAGGACATATAATAGTGTACAAGCGTGTGCGCAAACACAGGGGCACTCTCTGTTCCTTTACTCTCATAGCCCGATGGCACGGTAATCCGGCAGAACCCGAAAGGAATCAGGCGCAAATAAAAACAAAAAAAATGTGGTACAAATTGAAGTAATTATAAACAATTTATTTATTTATATTATTCGCGTTTTCAGGAGTAAAACCGCACGTGTGTTCGGAGTGCGGCAAGGCGTTCTCGCGCAAGATGTTGCTGAAGCAGCACCAGCGGACGCACTCCGGCGAGCGCCCCTACGCCTGCCCGCACTGCGACAAGCGCTTCGCAGACCGCTCCAACATGACACTACACTTGAGACTGCATACAGGTTATTGACACATTTAAACTACTGAAACTGGCATTTAATTAGTTTTCTAAATAGGAAGAATTACAGGCTTACGTTATCCTAATAATCTACTTTATAAGTAAGTTGGACATCATATAAGCCATTCTAAAGAATTGCGACTATGTTGATATCAAAGAGTTTATTTTCTTTATAGTTTACTGTAGATAAACTGAATGATACAAAATCAACGCTTCATCGTAATTATCATTATCATACAAATTTGCTATCACTACTGTGAAAAGATTCAGTTTTATTAAATGGTCATTTTTGTATCCCCGTTCATCAGTCTTGAAAGCGAAAAAAAGCAGAATAATAGCATCACTAAGTTGCTTATACTTATTTACAGGTGTAAAGCCATTCTCGTGCACTCTATGCCCGAAGTCATTCACTAAGAAGCATCATCTCAAGTCTCATTTAAACTTCCACACTGGGTCGAAGCCGTACTCATGTCCTCGGTGCAAGCTCGCCTTCACGCAGTCTTCGAACATGAGGACACACTTAAAGAAATGCCGAGCGCCTGAAACAACTGACAGCGGAACCACTCAACTGTCTACTGTGACGTCACTAGAACAATATCCTAACGATACTAAAACCACTGAGAATGGAAATGATGACAGGGTACGATAGTTAAAAACCTGATCATTTCGTCAGATAGATAATAAAATAATATTGGACACCTATTTTTGTGTTTATCTGAACAATAAAAAATGTCAAAGATAAGTTACTTTAAAGTTTAAGAGAAGGCTTGTGACGCAACGCATTCGCATTTTGCGAATGCGAATTTTGCGATACGAAAGAGTGACGTCACACGTAAGTTTCCTTGACTGTTCTTATGTCATTAAACTGCACGATGTACATTAAAAATAAAAGGCTGTCATCATCCCTATTGTAACTATGTAATGTAATATTACGTCATTCTTGCAGGACGTTCCTTATAAAATATTTTATACGAAATCTAAAAACAAAATAGTCTATTTTTTACTAAATGCGTAACTTTTAATGGTATTGTAGATATGTTTGTGAATTAATAAAGGTATTTATATTTTTCTATTTATTTTTCCTTTCCATATTACAGGTAAGACCACTACCCAAACTAGATTCTTCTAAAACAGACTCGTAATTTCCCTGCGGGGAATATTGTTTACGAGAAATGTGGTCCATATTTTTACATTTAGTAAATTATTTCCCATTTATAATATTAGTATGGATTATTAATTTTACATTTAGTAAAAGAAAACACTTTGAGTATGCTGAATAGATCTCTACTTTTAATGAGGAGTGATATTTGTGATATTTTAATGTGCAATAAATAATCGTTTACATTTACGACGAGTTACTATGATTATTTTCCAGGTCATTATGATACGAATGTATTCTTTGCTGATCTTCTCTTAATAACGTGTAAAAGTTAGGCAACACGGCGCTTACGTATTTACATTACGTTTTATATCACGCCTCTAAATTGTATGTCACTTTATTGAACACTGATAACATCATTAAAAAGTATGGATACGTTTTTGCAATACAATGTTGTTTAGCGTTTGAAGATGTCAGATTGCATTAAAACTCTCGATCACTTGACCTGTATTATAGAGCTCGGAACCTTCGATTTCATTTTAGTATCCAATGAGAATCTGATTAAAATCGAAAGTAATGCGATAGCTTTACCTTTTTATATATATCGGCTTAGCGTTCTATTCTGTGCATCACTTTTTCCTCTGTTTAGTCAATTGTTATGAAATACTTTATGATAAGAGTGAGTAAAGGAAGAAACAAGTGAATTTGTTTTCTAGGCATTCTTTCTGATCTGTTGCGTAAGTAGGTATGTATAGCTCTGCTAATTGTAAGTGAAGATGAAACTGTTACGATGTTTGCTTATTTCATGACTTAATTGTTTACAGGGTTTGATTACAAAAGGTAAGGGTAAGAAAGGGTAAAAAATGAATAAAACCACGATTTATATTTTTTTACTCCCGTTTTAATGAATTTGGTGTTGTAAAATAATTATCGATCAAGGTGTACAAAATTACAGGCCTTTACAGTATGTAGGTAAGTTTCTGGCGCATTAAGTAGTTACAATATAGCTATACTCCTTACAAGGTGTACGCGAGTCCAATATATTTATACATAAGTAGCAAAAGGTATCGAATACACGTAGTGATAGTTTTGCATGCTTGCGGTATCACAAGTTTCTATTGTACTTACATAATATATTATTATGATCAATCTCTCTTAGGTGTCGAATTTATACATGACTGTTATATAATTACGATGACATAGGTAATGACTGATATATTATTATAGATGTAAATAATTTAAAAATATACCATATTATTTTATCCTTCATCGGAATTATTTACAGTGGTAAGAGTTTGCTTCACAAAATATTAAAAAAGAGGAAACTAAATAAACCCAAAAAACATGGTTCCGTGTACCTACGTACTGTTCAGCATACTTTAGTATTGTTTGGTGCGAGATTTGTGCGTTTTTGCTATTAATTTCCGTACAAAATATTTTAACGCTCTTAGGGTAATATTATTGCCGCAAAGTTCTAAACAAATGTATATATTAAATGGCTTTTATTTTTGTGTAGTATATGACATTATGATAATTATCTCATTATCGATACAATTGTTTATGAGACACTGGTGCTTCAGATACATAATTTGAAATTAATAATTGTGAGGCTTCGCAGCTTAGACGTACGATGTGAAAGATAAATAAATTTACTATATTTTAAAATCTAACAAAACGCATAACTAATATACAGAATACTAGGAATGGCGAGAGTCAACAAGATTATAGTTATAACAATATATTCGTAGTCTTAGCTGCAAAGTGCTTCACAAAAATCAACTTTTACATTGAATGTTTCCCGTACTCGTTCACATAATTTTATGAATGTTTTAAGGTAAAACTCGATGACATTTGATTTCGACGTTGAAAGTTTTAGATAACAATATAACGAAATATAGTTAAATATATTGATAATACAAGAAATCTCTAAATGAATGAATAAGTCACACATTTTACATGAACAGTAAAATAGTAGGTTTCAAGTAATTTCGTGAATTACTTATTGCATTACCTGGGATAGGTACACATTGTAAAGAACCCTGTTTGTTTTCCTAGATATATAAATATATACTATGTAAAACGATAAAGTATTCTCAAGAATTAATAAAAAAAAGAGAAAAGCTTGCTACCGTATATCGTATACAGGTGATGTTTTATGAATAGGTAGAGTTTAAAATTTGTAACAAATAGTATAATAATGCTAAATCGTACAAAAATCACCGATATATTATACAAGATTGTTTAAAATTATTACAATTCTTTTAACTTCGAAAAACTGACTTATAGTAAATTCCTTAACGATAAGTATTTATAAACAGACTTACAGAAATCTCCCATAAAATATGTCACCGATTGTTTAATAAGAGAAGATAAATAAAGTGAGAGGAGAATAATATACATACTGAACTTACATCCTATATTCATGTCTTCAAGATAAAAGAATTGCAACTGAACAATCTGAAGTGCTAACGTCGAAACCAGCTAGTTTTAACATGACCATGGAAACGATATAAGCCTATACACATCGTAAGGCTTTCGTACAAATTCTTTTGCCCTGTAAACAGTAGAAAATATACAGTTAATAAACCTACTAAGGGTTGCGTGTAAAAGTCTTATTCGTATGAACAATAGAAATATACAAAACGCTATCGCCTGATTCAACATCACGTATAACCTGTGGTTACATATTACACTCAACCCTAACGTTACATCTCGTCACGCTTACACAAGTTACACATCATGTAAACCAATACTTACTTACGTTTATTATTTGCCAAATATTACATTACATTTAATTATCTCAGCCTTTTCGAATAGGAGAATCATAATTACTTGGGAATATAAAATAGTAACTAGTAGACTCGGTGAATTATCATTACAATGTAGTACATGTCCATCGGCGATGCGATGCGAGCGACCACTACTCTACGATGTGAAGCACCATTTGTTCTAGCGTAGGGATAATGTACACAATTTGTCAATTTTAATCTAAATAACATTAGAATTACGTTGTCTGCACATATCATGCGCTTACTTTCCGATTATTCATTAGGAACAACAATTTAAAAATACTATACGCTCATCTCTTTAATTGTAACTTAAAAATACACGTGCTTTTGGCACTTACAGCTAATCAGTTATTTATTTACGTGTTTCGGACCGATTTGAAATAATTTCACAAAAAAGTATTCGCTCGGCACTATATTGCTGTTCAGATATTCTTTGGTGAAATTTAATTATAGTAACACTTTCATGTTCCTTCTGATGTTTAACACTACTTAAAGTTCAACAACAAATAATTATGGATATCTTCAATCACGATAACACTGTTACGAAGACATTGTATCTGGAAGTAGCTATATACATCTGTTATTGCGTAAAAAATTAAATAAGTCGATGTCTCAAAATCCTATTTACAATAGAATTCTAAATATACATATAAAATTGAGCATTAGTATAAACAAAGGCTGCTGAAATCTTGGATGTAATATTTAATCCTTAACTTAATATGATACACATTCCCACCGGGGACTATATTTACGCAAGTACTTAGTACTTATTAATATCGCATCGCACTTACTAGTAAATAATCTTACAAATGTACAACTTAAAGTTTATATCGTAATCTCATAGCCACTGCAAGGGACGAAGTCGTCGTCCAAATGTTTTTACGAAATACTTTCGTTTGATCACAAGACTGGAATCACATAAGGCGGCGGGGAAACACGCGTCCGACGAGTGCTTGGTGCGCCAGCAAGGCTCAGGTGCACTCGATGATGAGCGGCTGGCTGGACTCGATGACGCTGGGGCGCGGCTCGGGCTGCGCGGCATAGTGCGGCGGCGGCTCGTGCTCGGCCAGCGCGCGGTAGCCGGGCGACAGTTGGCCGTGCGCCAGGTGCGGCGTGGTGGAGTGCGCCTGCGCTCCCAGCAGCTCGCCGTGCGACATCGCCACGCGCGCCCCACCGGCTCCCACTAGCCCTCCCTGCGATGGAGAGTGCACCTCGTAAGCCTCGTGCCCCTCTCTTTCGTGGCAGTCTTTGTCGACGGTACCTGCAAAGTGCACGCGAAAATGAAATCGGCCGCGTTCAGCGAGAGCGCAAGTGAAAGTTGTGGTTCACCTACGAAGAGAAAGTGCAGCGCGCTGCAGTTGCTCTCGCGACTGCGATCGCGTTAATTCTCTTTCGTTTATTTTAAATACAGTTTGCAAGTTTTAGTTAAATATTCATAAAAAATAAAGTGGAAAAAAAATAAATTTTAGTTAATGTTTTCAAGTGATATAAAAAACTCACCAATGCATTCAGTGTTTGCAGCGTTTGTTATTGCTAATACTTCTTCGATGTTATTTGGCTTACAGCTAGTAGTTTTCCAGTGTGTGCGTAGTCCGGAAGCACTGATATACTTCTTGTCGCAGCCTTGACAAACGTATGGCCTGTCATTTGTATGGAGCCGCTTGTGTAGTTTTAAGTGCACGAATTGCGTAAATTTTTGCATACACAAATCACATGCATATGGTTTTTGTCCAGAATGAAGTCGAAGATGTGTCTTTAAATTCGATGTTGAAGAAAATCGTTTTTTACAAATATCACATTGGTGTGGTTTCTCTCCAGTATGTACTAAGTGGTGTTTCTGTAGGTGTGCGAGTTGTGTAAACGATTTACTGCACACATTGCATTTAAAAGGCCTTTCCCCCGAGTGTGTTCTTAAGTGCACTTTCAAATTCGATAGCTGACCAAATGTTTTACAGCAGACATTGCATTCATAGTGCATTTTTCCATCTTTCTTCTTGAGTGGGTAAGGCAGACTTCTATAACCTCTCGAGGATTGAGAGCCAGGACTCATTGGAGCTACCATGAGTCCACACGAGCCGTCAGGACTGACGCTACCGTGCTGAGGAACTAATGGGCTGTTCACATTTGTGTTGATCAAACTTAATTGTGAACAATTCTTCAGTGTAATCACACTTGTTGAAGATGGATAGTGGTGATTACTTTGAACATTAGGTGATCTTTCATATTGGTGGGATGACGTCACCGTTGGGGAGTAGTTGCTGGGAGGGGAACCCAGCTGAGTAATTATGGTAGAGTTAGGAGGAGAGTATAAGTTATAAGAATAGTTAGGATAGTGGCTTTCATATCGAGTCTCTCGGATTTCTCTAATTTCTCTGATTTCTCGTATTTCAGTAGTGTGCGGTATTGTATGTGGGGGCGACGATGAGTAAACTGAGGCAGCGCTAGGCGTTGGTAGCTGCTGCGGCAATGGCAGTAGTGATGGCAATGGAGTAAGGTTAGAGCTGGAGTCTGGACTGCAAGCGTTGCCGTACCTTTGACTTTTCTTGTAAGAATATGCCATTTCAGTAGGCGATGAAGGCGGTGGTGTCGCATTTGGTTGGCGTCTGTTGGGATCGTTGTTGTTTGTATCGATTCTGTTCCCAGTTAATATAGTTTCCAATATTCTGGTATCTGGTGGTGAGTATCTCATGAAAGCTGGTTGTGGTGTTGGTGAAATTGTGCCATCCTCGTAGTACGGCTTAGTTAGAGGAACCACAGTGTTTTGAGATGATTCTAATACTATAACAGTCGATGTAGCCGGATCGCGTCTTGGAGGAGACAAATTTTGTGGAGTATTCGACATTTCTTCGGCGATCACTAATTCTTTTTCACTTTCACAATCCATGTCCTTATGGTTCTGGTATTGATATGCTCTTGGCATTTTTATTTTGACTTTTCTATATTCATTGCGATGCATGTCTTGATCAATTTTCTGAACTATCACGGTTTCTTTGGGTTCATTGGTTTTATTAGAACAGTCAAGTACATAATTTTCTACATCAGAATCACTTGAATCTTCAGGTGGAGTAAATTCGTCATGATATCCATTACTATGATAGCCCTCATCTGATCGCACAGACCCATCGTTTGGTGTTAGTTGATGTTCATAGTGAGGACCGCAATGAGTTAGTAAAGGAGATTTGTTTCCCAATTTATCTTGAGCACTTTGTGCCATGGGAGAAGGCCCACGCATATCTCTTAAGTGCTGGTTTTGAGCTGGTGACCTGTTACTTTGAATTCTAGGATTATCTAGTTGATGTATTACCACTTGAGATGTACTCTCCTTGTGCTGATGAATGATCAATGTAGGGGTTTCCCTGTGCATTTTAACCGGAGAAGGTGATGGCATCAGACTTGTAGGTGACAATGATCTTGGTTCATTAACCATTGAGCTCTCAGCTTTATTGTGAATAACATTAGAAGAAATGTCAGTTCTGGCATGTTTGTTCACACATCGAGGATCTTCACGAAGTATTGTCGCTGCACTTTCATGAAACGGTTTGTCAGTCGCTTCGCGTTTTCGCCGACGGCTTGGCAGTTCAGCTTCCAAAAGTTCTTTGGTATTTGTTAAACCAAGAACATATTTCATGTGATTGAAGGCAATTTCAGGATGTACTGGTGCAGGTGGCAAGCCATATGCTTTTTTAATTGTTTCTTCTTTACCTGAAAGTTCATAAAGTTTCCCTAAGTCAATAAGTTCCATAAAATGTAAAAAGAATATTTTTAGTTGTACAACCCTATTAACGTAAAATACACGTAAAAATTCAAATAAGTACTTACAGATAGAATATGTTGCTCTTTCAGGGTCAATGTCATATCCCAACCTGGTTGCAAAATCTTTGCAATACCATACCATTAACTCTTCATTTGGCATGATGTCTCTGAAAACGAAAAACCTTCAGATTAATACCTTCAACTTACCGATGAGTGATAATATAAAGTGTGTGTGTGTACGTGTTGTGAAGTGAACTGACCTTATAGTGTAGAAGTATATGTGTTCCTGGTGTTGACAAGCAACGAGATTCATCACTGAGAGGGAGTAAGCGGAAGCGACGTATCGCATCCAGTTCGCCACGCTCGTGTCAGAACCGTCCAGGTAATAATAGTCACTGTCCTTGAATATCTGTAAACAAATAACAATAATTGTAACTAACAACTCGTAAATTTATTCGATAGTCACAATAATAATATGATTGAAAGTTATTTGTTTAATCGACTCGACGTCAGCAGAGTAATTTTGGTTTCACTTTATAATAGGTTCGATAAGTGCGGATTTTCAGATTGAAAGTTATTTTGTGTGCGATAAACTTAATTACTTGAACAGTAATCGTCAGTTAACAAATACTATTTACAACTTTATTATTTTATCAATTAATTGAATATTTTGTTTTATAAATTAATTAATGTATGTTTTAATTTGAACTTATATAATAGTGGTAAATACGTGTTATGAGTGCACGTGGCACGTGCAGGATATTTACAGCGCGCGTGCAGCTGATAGCGACACGCTTACATTATAGTAGTGGGGAGTCAAGGACGAGATGCAATGTCACTCGAGAGGTAATATAGGACGCGGAAGATAACGCTCGCTCAACAATCATTTGTACACTTCTGTTCAATTAGTGCCATGAATAGGAACATCGTATCGATAGCATGCATAGTGATAAGTTTATGGCTATACCTAGTATGTTTATGTTAACACTATTATAAAAACACATAATCTATGCGGGGTAAGCGGTACTCTAGCGACTACTTTTTCGATGATTACATTTTTTTATGCCTGCTTCAATTCGAGAAGATAAATTTTGAATATTCATATTTTATAAATTTATATAAATATGTTTTCCACCACCAATTTGGTATAGAATGTAAAGCCCAATCTCACCTTAATATTTCCATAAGTATGATGTCTCACAGTTTCCTGTACCTGGCCCAAAGAGAGAGAGTTCGGTTAATAGAAGAAGAAAATAATAGTGCATGGTTTAAAGATAAATTATATCGAAATACGCTGGAGTTTTATTAGTCTAGTAGTTGTCTTAGTTGATGGAAGACTAAAATTGCTTGTAGGCTGTGCTGTTGAATAGTATATACAAAGCCTCAACCAAATTAAAGTAAAAAGCCAAGCGGGTTGCGATTACTTTTGATAGGACTTGATTAGGGTTATATTAACACTCACCCTCCAGTAGTATCTCCATGAGACTTTGTCGTTAGGTTTGTTTGGTGTTCGGGTGCCTTCGAAAGGCCCGAAGCGTGTTCCTCTCGGTATCACTCCTATGCTCCAAACACCTTCAGTCTGTAAGAATCGTGTTGCGTTAAAATGTGAACTCGCTAAAAATACACGGGTTGCAAAAACCAGGCTCGCACTAATCACTTCAAATTTTATATATTTTTCAATGTAAAGGGAAAGCTTATTCTCTTTATCGAGGTGTACAAACAATTCAGTTTTTATAATAGTACGTACCGGTGTATTGGGAGTCGATAATACTGCAGAAGGTCTGAGCGCCAAACTGCGCGGGAGTGTCCTCTCGGCGCGGTTCTGGGTCCCGCGCTCGCAGGGCACGTCTGGCACGATGTACACGGTGAGCCTCTCAAACTCCTCCTCGCGCATGCGCGTGACATCGTACGCGCCCGCGCTGGTCACACCGCTCACCACATCGCCACCGTTGGGACTCCCGGTCCGACCCACCACCGTCGTGCTCGGAAGTTCTTCGCTTGTTGACTGTTCACAACATAATTCATGTTGTATTATTTATGAAAACATTTCAGTATATTTCTTTTTGTAAATTAAACGAACTCATTCCATATTTTGTGATTTGTTTTCATTTTATGAATAGTATAGAAAGTTTAAAACTATAAAGGCACGTGATGATTGCAGTATCTATTCGATGCTTCCGGTTTAATATTACACATTTAAACTTTGTATTCACTTGCAACAATGTTATTACAGTTATTAGAATAAAGGTTTCACTAGAGAACTCATTTAAATTGATTCTAATCACAATTTAGCACAGCATAGAATGCATTTTGATAATTTTAGACCCCGAAAATATGCAAAGAGCGTCGTAGCGGAATGCATTTTCCCTCTTTACAGCCGTGTGCATTTCCCGGTGTGCCGAGTAACTTTGAGTGTTATTTTCCTACGGAAAGAGTTTAGTTTTCCTAAGTGAGAGGCGAGAAGCGACGTTCGATAAAAGGGCGGCGCCACTACTGACCCAGTTTTGTGATAAGTGCGCACTTTCCACTGCGCACCGACACTTCCCCTTTGCCTATTTATATTATCAGATAATTCAATTGAATCCTTAGACGGTTCGTGATTAATTCAGCTTTGAATAGCTGCCTATCAAATGCAGTTTGACATTCAAAATCATTTTTACTTACCAGTCTCATCTTTATGGTTTTGTTAATCCTTTAAATTATTATTCTCATAATTATTTGCTGCGTATTGAAGTAACTCGTACCTGTAACAAAATAAATTATGTTGTAGTTTGTTATAACACGTTTATGTTACATGATATTGTCGCGATTCGTTAGTTTTCCTCTGTTGCAAATTTCACATATTTTCTCTTGAATCGATTATCCTCAGATTCTACTAACTAGACTTATAATATGTCAATCCATGAAACAGTTTGATACCCATTTAAAAAGAATCGACGAAATCCAGGAATCTTACGAATATTATAAATGCGAATGTTTGTAAGTAGGGATGGATGGATGTTATTTTTTCATGCTTAAACAGCTAGATCAGTACTGTTAAAATTTGGTTATGGACTTTGCTGACACCGGAGATTAACACATAGGTTACTTTTATACATAGGTTGATCTTTAGCACTGTTTGGTAGTTCCATAAGTAATATATGTGATTGTAAAGCCAACGCTTTTAGTTTTGTTAATAACTTTTAATAGGTTACACCTATTCTACACGTTAGCTTGCGTCTGACATCATCTTACGACATATCCATATGATCGCATCTTGCTCTCTCGGCGGTGGATGCATTGAATATTTGCCAAGTTGGCACTCACGTGCATACGGAACCGTGACTTGATCATAAAATATAAAGTCTTTGTAATTCTGATTAACGCTAGGTTTTAAATAAACCATAAAATGTATTTCCGATAACATATAGAGCTTGAGAAATCGATCGTTTCTCACATTGTGTAGGTTGTGGTACATGGAAGTGATTATTTCGTATGCTATTTACACTGAGAGCGTTATACACTAAAACTGCTATAGCAAATTTACGACATTTGGAAGACGTATATAGAGCAGTAAAACAGAATATTTCCTTACTTCTGTCCAAAAGCAATTACTGTAGATCGATGAATTAAAAACCGAACAGTATTCAAAGACGCATCGGATCCTAATATTTCACAACACCTTTTGGAGTTGTTAGCTTAACAAAAGCGTCGTGGCAAGCTTTTAATGTACTTGTAGGTTTGTAAAAGAATGCATTCTCATGTTAGTGCAGTGTGGCAACATTGAAGTTCAACATTTCATTGCATAATTGCGGAAGCGAGGCGGCTCGCGGCCGATGACTCCTCTCGATGAGAACTTAAATTTTGTTTTCCAAACCGGCCGCATTTGACATTCAAATTGTTGCGCAAGCTCCCGGCTCGGGCACCGTATTGTAAACATTATGCGCTGCATTTGTAATAGTTAAGTATGTATGAGTTTTGTAACCGATGCTATGCCGTGCATTACTCCGCATTTATTGGACACATGGTTTAAAATGTAGACAATAACTCACCAAGATAAAAGACTCTCATATAAAATCATGTTTTAGTTATGTCAAAAATTATTGGAATGAATACATTTTTCACTAGTCGAAACGAAACAAAATCATCTAGACCATGAAGCACTAAGAAAACGTCATTTTCTGACTGCTTAAGTAAACCTAAAAGCTACTTAATAAGAGCTGAAAAGGATTCCACTGTGTACATTAATTACACACATAATAATATACATGTATGTCTTGCGTAAGGGCTGTTTACATAGCGACGGCGTGAAGGGAAGGCGAGTGGTGGGGGTGCCGCACGTGACCGTGAGCGTTGCGCAATGCGTCCGCGCAATGTCACGCCATACGCAACCCCGCATGGCAACAACTGCACATTATTGATAACACTGATACTAGATCAATTTCGCTCTTATTGACAATCGGAACTTTCTTTACATCTCTTAATACGCTTTCGTATTATCCCAAGGTAGAGTTTTGTACGTATGAGATCGAGTGCTAGTGAAAGTTTTTGTTCTTAATTAGTTGCATCGCTCTTGTGCTATCTTTATAATAGATAATAAATATTCCATTCGATGACATAAGTGTTAATGCATATTTCAATCTACGTATGATCAACATCTGTTGATTTATGATGTAAAATGAATCTGACTGCAATTAGTAGGCCTGAGAATAAACAGGATTTTTTTACGAAACTATAACTTTTTCTACACTTTCAATGAGTGGAAAGAAAACGTAAATTAAGCTTTGTTAAGGGATTTATAGATGGTTATTTAATCCTATAAATATTTTTAATGATAAATTCACTAGCACATAAAACACCTCGTGCAACAACAATATCGTCACGGTTACGGCAAAGGAACATTATATCATAGAGTCGGGTACAGATTTTCCCATTTCCACTTAATAACAGCGAGTAATTTGCTACATAGATAAATCGTCGGTTCGCGCACGGTAGCGCGGCCGGCGCGCATCGCCGCGCGCGCACCAGGAAGCAACCTTGGACATGCGCATGATGCGCTCGCTCTTGAACTTGCCCTTTACGCTAGCACGTTGCGACGGTGCTAGGGTTATCACATATAACTTAATATTAATTATTTTTGTTTATGATTTTTGTAATTTTTGTAATATTTGAGAGAGTCGAAAAAAGACTTGAATACTTGCCGATTATATATTGTAGATATTTTTTTTGTTAATTAAAAATTAAAACCTAAACGAAACTGACTGATTTTGTTTTACGATAGAAATGCGTCATATTTATTCAAATAATTATCACGTTTTAAAATCACAAACTGTAAATAGTGCACTTTATTTCAGTATTAAATTTCACTGTAATTAACATTTTTTGTTATAATAAATAACAATTTGAAATTAAAAGAACATATAACCCTAACCACAATCTATGCGCGTTGCAGCTAAATGTTATTCAGTGATAATATGATGTTACGAATCAATTGTTTTGATCTATTTCGACTCTACAAGGTTCCTTATCTGATTATTATTTCTTGAACAAATTATAAATAAAATAGACGTAGGTATGGCATAGTGTTTAGTTTTCGATTTCTATTAGAGAAAACGTGAATAGGTATTGTGTAAGCCAAAGAGTGCAAGGTCGCGTAATGAAATGTCGCTAATAAGAGTGGTGTTGCAAAATAGCCGTGATTATAGAACACATGTTACATAGCCATGCGAGAGTGCAACGGGAACGCTAACCTTGCAGGCTAATAATAAATTTAATACGTAGATATTTCCTCTACAAATAGACGCGAGTACCTCTCAGCTAGATAAAGTTATGTCGGAAATTATTACATATGCGGAATAAATTACACTATTCCCGCATTATGGTAAATTTTGGTCACTAGCAAACACTTTGATTAAAATAGTCTAATACTCTACAATACGACCGCACTCTTCCGTAATCACCGAATGTTTTGAAATTTGGTTTACACTTCTTAACTTTTACCATTAAACTTTTATATTTCAAATATACTAGATACGAATTAAAACTTTTTGAACTTTAACACATTTAAAACGAAATAAAACGAAGCATCACCAATAATTAAATCATAAATAAAAATAACGCGGAAGTACTGATAAAATAGATAAAAATATTAACAATACTTACAATAAATATTCATCGTTCAAGGCATTCTTGAGATACTGCTCATAGTTGCGCGTAATGTTTATAGTATCGCGAATAAACAGGAGTATTATCGTCTTTGGTGCATAAATAGTGTATCGATAGTAAGTGGTGGCCTAGACAGGCGTCGCGGACTTGAGGTACTCGAGCTTGATGCGGAGCACCAGCAGGGACACGCGGGGCCGCAGCCGGCGCGCCGCTCGCATGTCCGCGCGCTCAGCGCTCAGCGGCGGGCGAGTGCGGGCGCCGTGCTCGCCGGCGGAGCGCGCTGCGCATTATGCAACGCAGAGGCCACCGTGCTGCCGACCTGCCTCACGTCTAGCCGGCGAGCGCCGAGCACTAACCCGACGACGCCGCGCCGCTATGCCCACCGACCTAGATGCACTTTTACGACGCCGAGAATGCAATCGACACACATATTCGCGTCTCGTTCCGATAAACGCATCGACGACGAAAGCGGCCTGTGACGGAGAATGCGGACGAATTTGACAGCAAATGCAGTGAGTACGTCACGTTCGCGCCTCCTATTCTCTTATTAGAGGAGAGCGGGACGACGGCGCAGCGCATTGCGACCGCGGACTGCATTCAAGTTCATTACTTCCGTAGTGTGGCGGCCGCGGCGCGCGCCGTGACCGTGCTCTCGATCCCGCCGAGCGCTCTATTGACGATCATCGCGACCCGAGCGCAGCGGGAAAACATCCACTGGGCTATTATCGTATTATGCGACACTAACCACATATGACTATTACTTAAAAGTAATAATAATTGTATGACTTACTATTGAAGCAAACCCAACACAAGCCTCTTCCTTGGCTAGGCGAAATATGAAGTCATTTTATTTTGGAGAAAATTTAAATAAATTTTTAGCATACTAACACTGTCACTTAAAGATTAAAAAATTTTCACAAATCAAATAAAACATAAATACCCGAACACTAACATTAGGGGTAGTATCGATAAAAACGCGTTAATTAAAACAAGTTGAAAACAACGTAGACGCGGGTGTCGTGAGAACGGCAGCGAAAGCCATGCAGGGCGGGCGGCGGCCTGCGCGCCTCCCCGGAACACGCTTTCACTCTCGCGGGTCGTCGACACAGCCTGCACGCACCCCTACCTTAGATTCTCGATCGCATCCTTACAAAGGAAACTACCGACACAATTTATCACTCAACTTTTAAATTCATTTGTTGCTCGTTTTATAAGGCTCGTTACTTTTTTTTTAATTTATTTTTGTAGGGATTTTCGAGTGTAAGTTAGTATAAAGTCCCATGGTACGGGTGCATCCCACTCTCCTCGGCACCACCACGCCGCACCCTGCCACCTACCATTATCCAATATTGATTTCACTATTTACAGCCTGTAATCTGTTAACAGCTGCAAACTGTACAAAAGAGTAGTAGTGAAATGCTAGTTCCGTTCTGGTATCAAAAGTAAATGTGGTATAAAATGGTATAAAAAGTAAATGGTATCTAAAGGAGATCGATATTAAATATTTTTTCGACTGGTATATTTAAGCGTAGATATATTCTTAAAATAGCCAATAACGAAAATACGTATTATCAATAATTCCTATATTAATGAGTAGAAGTCTTAGTGATAAAACAAACTACTAATTGAAACGTAGACAAGACACAATAACATCATAACACCGTGAACGTGTTTGCCGTTGCACCCTCCAGCAGCTATTTATATTGCGCCCTTTTCCCCGACCTACCATAATGTCTGGTAATTTCCTATCGGCCGTGATCTACCCCAAAGCGTGGCGGTTTTTAGGCTTACTGGCTCACTGTATGTCTGCGTCTAAACGCACTCGTCACAGCCTCTATCGATCTCAGCCGATTTAGGCGGCACTTGCATGTAATAAGTAAGTGTGGGTACTTACTCATGTGCCGAGATGAATTTAGACCTACTGAAACGTTTTACAGTATAACGTAGGCTACGAAAATACGGAATATAATACTGTTCTAAGTTTGCTGCAGTGTTTTTAATTTCTAAGGTTTATTTAGTTATTTTATGTAGAGGAAATATTTTAATATGGTTTTAAATTTAGTACTCTATACTGCAGTAAGTCGTAAGATACTTATTTATTTTCATGTTGTAAAAAGTTAGACAAAGATTAAATTATATGGGTTGAATCTATTTTTTCATGATACAAACTTTTGCGATTTCTTATACACATTGCCGAACTATACAGCCTTATAGAAAACTGTGAGACAAATCGTGCATTTAAAAAACGAAATTATCCGATTGTCGGTCAATTAGAGCGTGAAAAGCGAAGCGCATCAAAGAAAATGCAGTTTTCCAGCGGCGGCGGAGGCTTGAGCGGTATCAAAACACTGAATCTTCCGGGGTGAACGGCCGCAGCCGCCTCGTCCCACTGCGCTAGCCCCCGCCACCCGGCGGCGCTCGGCGTCTCGCTCGCGCTCTGCCGCCCGCTGCCGCCCGCCGGCCCGCTGCCGCCCGCGCCGCGCGAATAAATCGCACGCTGCCGCGCTGCGCTCGTGTGCGCCGGGAAATGCGTTTTCTGTACGTGTATTGGGCACACGGTCGTTGACATCACATTACAAATTTTCTTTGGGCTTTTAGAAACTTAAACTACTATCCGTTAGGAATCAATTGAAATCTATATTAATCAGAAAATACATACTTAGTTTGTAGCGTATGATGGGTAAGGTAACTGACTCCAGTTAAAGTACTTATTATTCCTGGGAACGGTGTATGAATAAAAGCCTCCTTAATTTTCCATAACAATAAGTTACGTGACACTTCACTTAGCATACTCAATTATTTTTCATTGTTTTAACTTTGTTAAACATAATATGATTAAGTTATCTATAAGTAGGTACAATATTTACCAAGATTTGCATAATACACGTGAGGACCGCGAATGAAGGACTTAGTACCTATAATACGTACGTTTTAATTTCAGTATTGTTAAATTGTGACATAACTTAGTTTTTGGCAATAATTTAATTACTAGTAGGCACACTAATATTGATGTAAGTAGTTAGATAAGCCTCTTCACTACAGCCCTGACGGTTTGAATAAGTGTTGTTCTCGTAGTTTCGTCAAAAGTTTTCATTGTAACGTTCTATTGATCCTATTTAGTATAAAGTGTAGGGCTCGTGTCTATATCTGTGCAAGTGCTGGTGCCCGCAGTGCAAACTCGATTTCCCCCTTCTTGGGGTAGGCTTCAATACTCATTCATGCGTTTTTCCCTCTCTAGCCGGGAACGAGTGCATAGCGCCTTCCCGCTCGCCTCGCTTCCGCGTTGATACCGCTACATACGCGCATGCACTAGACCTAGCCCAATGCAGCGAATTTTGCGTAGGGTCGTTGTCCTCGGCTCCATCTCTACCACCATAGCTAGTATGCAACTAAATGTTCCGATAAGTCTGGCTAAATTCTTAATCCCCCGACACCCGACGTAGCCCTTCTCCCATGAAGTTTTTACATTTTGCAAGTGATTTTCACTTTTAGCACAAGGTGTGCAATTTCCTTTGTCGGCCTGTTTGTCTGTTGTTTAGTAATTGTGAAGGTCGCTGATATAGCAGAGGTATTTAAGAAACAACTAACGAAGAGTTTTATGGCCAATAACGGCAGTAATATAATAGGACACATTAAAAAGGTCCATTTGCACAAATTGCATTTTCAATTTTAGCAAATAGAATAGTTT
Source organism: Chrysodeixis includens (assembly GCA_941860345.1). Lineage (NCBI taxonomy): Eukaryota > Metazoa > Arthropoda > Insecta > Lepidoptera > Noctuidae > Chrysodeixis > Chrysodeixis includens. The sequence continues at coordinate 6,885,349 of OW796098.1, read as the reverse complement.
TGTGTTTTTTAAAAGTACACAATGCAAACATCACAATACTTTTGTGACGTAAAAAAAACCCAAGTCTAAGAAGGACGGTTAACCATTTAAAAGTAATGATTTGTAATAAAACTGTTGCATGTTTTTTTAGTAACATTTTTATGATTTGACAATCGTGTATTTCAAGGTTTGTGTAGTTAGTGAATTTTTACCCTGTGTTTTATTATATGAGACTATTATTGTACTACTTTACAACTGCAGAAAAAATGCTAACTGGAATAAAACGGTAACTTCGATTTGGTTCGTTTTAAATATTTAAGGTTTTTTATTTAACGCTTGAGTGAATTTGAAGTAACAATGCGCGTATAATAGCGAGTCAGATAAATCAGTGCATAGAGGTGTTAGAGTACTAGACTAGAATGTGGCTAGGGTCAAAAGCCGCGCAGTATGTCAGCGTTTAGTATTCCGTGAGCCCGAGCTCGGGCCGGCTAACGGGACTGCTCGGCCGTCTACTCAGGCCTTTACTTTCATCGATCGAACAAACCGCATCGACGGTTTACTTTCCTTTGTTAGTTTTGGTTTCCGTAGACTATCAAATCTACATACTTAATTTTATAATAACAGCATAAATTAAAGACTCCAATTAATATCTATTACAACACAGCTAATAAAAAAAATAAGAAGCTTTGTTAAATGCAACTATGTAATAAAGAAATTATCTATGGTGACTAACTGACAAAAAAATTTAATGATCGTCAAGTGTATGGTTAAATCGCAGGTAGATCCCGCTGCGGCATCCGGAAAAAATACGTCGGGACCGCAGGACCTTTGTGTAGGGTACCGTTAGAATTCTGAGGCGACTATCAACTCAATATGAAATATGATCATCTATTTATTTTCTATGCTCTGTACACCTGCGGAATTGTTTGCGAATATTCGAGATTTGGCCTGTTATAGCGCTTCGGCTAACAAGGTTTACGGCTACATGATTCATATATTGTGAATCAACTCGCATAGAAATATACCGCTAACCAACAATGAACTCGTATCAACAGGACTTCGGTATTAGAACTGCATATGTATGCAGTTTGTGTTTTTCTAGGTTCTACTAGGAAGGGATATTTGTGCAACGTGCGGCACCATAAAAAGTATCCATTGTTGCAGAATAGGATCATAAAATAACCATAAACTTCGAACATGCGGATACTTTGCTATTGATATTTGCAGCATTGCAACAATCATCTTTAATTTCAAGGTTTCCGTATTCGGAATAAAAAGATACATTCATAGATGATTCGGCAATTCACCGTAGCCACACATACAGCTATTGCATCTCACTACCGTTAGGTCGTGTCGATAAAAAAATAAAAATAGGAGGGTGAAATCAGAGTCGGGCGCGGCGGGACGCACCATCGCCTGCAGGCTTAATTCCAACGAGCGACTGTAAAGAATATTCCCATGATGAAAATATTAACTGTTGTTCGTTTTAAACTTTTATGTTGACTAATTGCAGCTCTGAGGTGTTCATTTTAATGAAACATTTTTCTCACTTTCGCTTCTGTTTTTGTATTAATTATAGAGTGGAGCATTATTACAGTTTGTGTTCAATTTCCATTCTTGATGTTTATTTATTATGATACATATTTCAGTAAGATTCAAATTGAAGATCTTAATCAAAACTAGATTATATTTTAGACCTATAGATATTAATCGGTATAACTGATTTTGTAATCGCCGTACATAGTTTAAATATAGTAGATGAGTAATGCTATGTAAGTTTATTTAGTATGAATTATGGTGCGGTAACCGTTGGTTGGCCACCGGAAGGCTGATGGCATACATATTATAGCTATGTGTATGCATGTGGGACACACTGTCATCCATATTTTTATAAACACGTGCTATTGCACTTCCTGCAACTTTACTTTCATAACTTATTCGGAATAATAAATAGTTTATTACGTTAAAAGGCTGCGAGCACTTGCATTGCAGCGCGGAGTTAAAATAATGCAAGGCTCGTCTATTTGCATGTACATTTGTAAGTTGATGTCTCTTTTTCTCGGTAGTTAAAGTTGCTCGTTTCTATTGGCTTACTTTGATGCCAGGAACAAGTGAATCATTTACTATTAAAGCGTTTAATCATGTCTCAAGTGGATTAAAAGTTTGTGAGTGTTACTCGCTTCGTATTTATTGAATACATTGTTGTAAATAAGTAAACTGTTATGCAACTATGTAGCTTTTGATTACTATTAAAGAAAAAGTGATACATTATGTTCTTGTGAGAATCAAGATGATGTCGCTCAATTAGTCTGTCTAAACAGCTGGGGGTGACGTCAGTTGTTATCAATAAGCTTGTTTCGTGATTAGTGGTCATAGAATTAGAGGGGTAACACATTGTGTGACAGTTATGAGATAACAGTCGCTGTTGACAGTGACATAACGCAGCATTGCCTTGGATAAAGATTGTAGAGTTCGAAAAATGTACATTATAATACACAATACAAAACCAGAGTCCTAGTCGTAATAAAAACAAACACGTTGTTATGGAAAGTTAAGGTCACATGTGGAAGGGACGAGTCAGTCGAGCGAGAAAAAGGTTATTACTTATTACATAATGGGTGCGTGTGCGCCCGGAGCACGATGCTGAGATACCGTTGTTCGAACAGGTTCCACGCATTACAGCGCCCCGCGCCCCCTTCTGCCCCCCCCCCTTCGCGGGCCCTTCAGCCCCCTCACCTCACCACGCGCGTGCTGCCTGCACTCAACATTTACTTTCTACCCATCAAGGACCTTCCTGGCACACCTATGTCAACACTCATTTAATTTGACCCGATCAAATTTTGAATCAGCGGCTGCACATTCCCATTTCATTCAATTGTCATTCATTTGTTTTATTCTCATAAATAAAGCAGACGCCTTGATTCATTTAGTGTTAATGTTGACAACAAGTTCTTTTTTACGGCTCTATGATGATGTAAAGCTTTTTGGTAATTTGATGGTGATTACATATGATCTAGAGAAGGCTTAACCTAGATTCAGGCAATGCCCATTGAAACCAATCTAAATTGTTGTGGCAGAAGTCTAAACTCTATATGGGGTAGAGTTTGTAAAGAAGGTCACAGTTGTGACGAAACTTTATTATCAAACATTTTCATTGTTTATATCGCATATGAAGAATCAGAATAAAAATCTTTACACATATGAACCAAATGTTGCCATTTACTTGCGTCACGTATTTTCAGTCTAAATCTTAACTGTATTTGTTCTATAATTATTGTCAAATTAAAATTAGACTTTATTCCGAGCGCTGTAGATGTAAAAATCGCACGAGCGAAAGCGCTAAGAAGTGGGGCTGAGTCGTGAGCGCGCGGTTCAATGACCGAGTTTTCACGGGTTTGACAGCCTTCTGTTATATCATCGGTCGTTGTCATTGTCATTGCCGAAACCGCGGCGGGTGACGCGCATGCTAATTTGTGACTTTTGCGTCGGTGATTGGAATCACTTTTGCTTGTCAATATTCTCTCTTAAATTATTATTTTTTACTTCCATCTACATACGTGTCCGCTCTTCATGTAATACGCAAAACATATTTATATATAAACGGAGGCTATAATTTGCTCATTCGTTGCCGAGTTTGCTTAATAATATTAGTGCATTTTGGAGGTCACGTGAAATATTCATTCTGTATGAGATAATTTATGTAATTGGATAAGTTTACTTAATTACTAATTTTAATTATAATATGGGTATCGTTATTTGTTGACTTGGATTATGTGTTTAAATGTAGTTTTGTTTGTTATGTACGAAATACTATTTTTCTACAAATAAATTATTTATCCTTGCCAACATTTTATGATTATGATAATGTAAAATGTGATTAAAAATACAGTTTCAACAGTAAAGATATACAGATTTATGAAGAGGTAATGTATTTAATAATTGCAGTAGTAATAAATATGATAATGGATGTAAATGTTAATGAGGCTGCAGCATTACATAAGCTGCAGGGGTGGGATTACGTAATGCTCGCGTAGGTAGATCACGTGTGTTCAGTTCGCCTTGAATTTGAACTTGATAAGTTCAAGGCTTTGTTTTTGCGCAACCCGGGACGACGCAACAACAATAGTTGCGCGTGTGTGCGTGATAGCCTCGCATGTTATGATTTCTTTAATTGCCGCCAAAAAAACTTTAACTCTTCTTCAGAATTTATGTTTCGTTCGACGATGTATTATTAATTATATCAGAGTTATACAGCCTTAGTCGTAACTGATCTACATAAAATTTGTTTGGTTAATCATATATTGGATGTTTTATTATGTATAGCAATTAGTTTTTCCTTTAACCATTAAGCAACAGTTAACTAATTAGCAGCCAATTTTGCTAAGAATAATAATAGGCTTACAATTTAAAATTATTGTTTATTATATGAGGTACTATTTGATTTTAATAAATATAAAGTTAAGCTGTAATAACTGTGCTTATTAGATATCTCGGTGAACCATACATCCCATTTAATTAATAAGTTAATCAAAGTAAGAAAAACTTAAAATACGATGTTAATACTTAACCAATAAGTAAGTATTATTGTTAGTATTGTGTTAAATTATGATAACTTAAAATTAAACCTTATAATTATGTTATAAATACAGCTAAAACCTTCACCAATTGTTACGACTTCTAAGACAGTCGCGCGTTGATGTCTTTTGATTGCGCGAGGAGTATCTTAAGGATATGTTAAATTTTGCTCATTAATAATATTTAGATTAAAAACGTGTGATACTAACCATTAGGCGTACAATCCAGGTGCAATGAAGAATCAGAAGAAAATCCAAATTGTAAAATCCTAATGGGAAATGTTTGTTTATGTTTCACTAACACTTAAAATAAATCCACACCTCACAGTTAACCGTCACTTAAAATAAAGAAAATTATAAAAATAAGTCTTATCTTGAGATCTAAGTTGCTTTCAGTCTAGTTAAATGCAAAACGTCACTGAGTATCGTAATATTAGAGGGTCATGTTGGAGCGTACTGCGACGCGGCGTGGCGCACCGACACCTCCGGATAACTGATAAAATATAGCTCGGTTCATGGTCGGAGACGTCCTTCCTGCGCGGCTACCCGTGTACAGCGTCCGCCCGCCGCGGTACCTGCGCCCGCGCAACGCTGCTCTTCCGCACTCGCCGCGCGCGGGTGAATGAACTGCTGCGCCAGAGCGGGACGGAGCACCTCTCACCCCGCCTCCCGCACCCCGCACACCGCTCCGCGCCCGCGCACTCCAATGCCATGGTCGAAGCTGACAGTGAATCTTACTCCTGTATCGACAAGATAATCTAGTACAAGTGTCAAAATGTTTTGTCTAATTCACACATCGATTTCGCTGAAACTGAAATCAGTCCAAAGCGCGCAGAAAATAAGACCAGACTAGGTGCAAATTGAGTTCTGTTCTTGCAACATTTGTACAAGCATTCATTCTGTCTCTACATTACCCAGCTTTATATTAAAACTGTACTTGTCGAGTTATAGTATATGTACTTAATATCCAGGTTACTATAACTTTACGAATGTATACTCCATAGACTGGCTAATGAAAGTTTAAGAAAATGAGGTTTAGCTTTTCACCCCAGATATGAAAAAAAAATATAAAAAGAACACCATAACTTTATTATTTTACTAAAGCTTTTATTTAGAAAAGCTTATTATAATACATTAATAAAATTACACTACAACTAAAAACAATAATATGAAATTCGTCACTTGTATCAAAGTATGCTAATTGTAAGTAAACCTACAGACACACAACCTTCTCAAAACACTAAACATTATGTTACTAAAAATATGTAACATTGCAAGGTTGGATAATGTTGTTTTGGCCAAAAACCAAGGTGGTTACTAGATAAGACGAGATAAGGCGACATAAAGCCTGCAATTACATTGTTAGTACTTGCTTCGAGCAAAACACGAATGTAATTTAAACTGGGACAAAGTTGTTATTTAATGGTACTTGAGCTTATTCCTTAAAAGAGTAAAGAATAATTCAATTATTAAAATACTCTGTTTTTCCTCTTCTTAGCAACAAGCCTTGCGTAGCTTTACGTAAGGGTCGTTTTCCACTTATATTAAATTCAGTTGAAAACTGATTTAGGTAGCTTAGATTGACGGCGTCAATTACCGAGGAAAGAAAGGTTGTCATGAATTTAATAGGAAAACCGCCAAATATACCATGTTTGGGAACTGTTGAGTATTTCTTTAGTTGAGCTAAATTTTGATTTGCGTATCCCAGACCATCTCCATAGTCTCGTTTGCGACCACTGAGTCATAATTGTGTATTATCTAAAAATCCGAACATCTCAAACATAGAGACAATAGTCAATTTTTTTGGAGCAGCTCAGTTGATCTTGTTGAATAAACCTTTCTGACTACATCTTATAGATTCAGTTGCTTTTAATGAAACAGATAAAGGTTTTCAGTCTGTCCAGATTCAGTTCATTTTATATGAAGTTACTGCCCATTAAATGGTTATTAGGTAATAGATCTATGTATAACCGCAACTTCAGCAACCCCTACTGTATTTGATTTTAGAACTTCCTTGATTATTTAAATTTTCTCGCCAATTTTTTTCACCAAAATCCAGTTATTGAAAAAAAAATAGAGCGGATTTAGCGTAAAATATGATACAATATTACGCATAAATTATTCAAGCTTTCGAAGCAAATTTTAGTTTAATTTTCCCTAACCAAGTAGCGCTTAGTAGCAGGAACCGCACTGGCAAGTCTCCAAGCCACGTGTTGAAGTAACTGCTGGGATAAATATGCGAGTAGTTTGTACATGCTGCGGCATTACAGGCACATCAAACGTCGCCAGCGGCAGGCACACCAACTGCAAGGCACAAGACAAATAATCTTATTATACGATTCCTTGCGTTAGAATTTCTTCCGCATCGTGAGTTAACACAAGCCAGTGCCACCTAGATTCTAAGCAGACATCGGTAGATAATACAATGAAAATAACTGTTCCGTGTTAGGAGTGACCCGCAGCTTAATACGTTGGATATTCAGATGGCCAACATGATAAGCAGTGCACCAAACCCAATACATTAAGTACTCCAAAGTGACTTAAAATCTCATTTTTTTAAAGTAGGTACCTAGTAACACTAAATGTGTCGTTTGTAACTGTTACTTAATATCGGCTGATGTACATTTGTATGATGAACATTTGTATTGAAATCCATTTTATCGTGACCGAATTTCATTAGTCCACACTTTTGAATAAAACTTTTTCCATGAATCTGCTCTGCAGTGGATAGCGTGATGAAAATCTCTGGAAAAACATACTTTGTCTGTACTGATATAAATTTAATGTATGATAAAGTTCTCTTCGACAACTTACTTTTACTCTGCTGTTAAAGAGGAATAAAAAAAAAACAAAAAAATGCATCTTGTAATATTTTATTACTATTAGAAATTCTGTTTATTTCAAATCATTGCCAATTCATAAAATTATAATAGTATTAAAATTTAAAATTCATTTTTTTAGCCTTAACCTAAGCCCTAGTACTTATCACTACTCCCTCCCCACTCCCTCCCTATATGCAAACAAGAACATCAAAAAGTGTTCAACTCTATTAATTCAATAACTCTATTGCGTAATAATATACGCGTTAATGAAGCCAAGGTACTTAATTACGAGATTTTATAACATCGACAAGTATTTTGAAGTTCGGTAGAGGCTGGTTAAAGTAGCGGTACTTAAGGTTTATTCTTGCCCAATCTTTCAATCAATTTAATACCAAAGAGAAACAGTTAGGTAACAACAATGATCAACAATAAAACGTTCCATATGCCTTCCGTTGCGCAGTTATCAGGAGCAATCAAAGAAACGACAAAGAGGTAAATGTTTAAATTTATGAAATGGGCATTTACAGTTACCCATTACAGAAATTGGGACCATCTGACAGTAAAAAAATCTACATTATATAAGCTCAATCGCAGCGTTAATCGCAGGCTTCGATCGAGAGATTTGCTCTACCTGCCGAACCCTTCAGTTTTTTTAAGGGTGGCCGTTATAATGGCAGTGTGAAAAAATCTAACGGTCCCTTTCCACCCAAACACACATTGCAATGACAAAAACACAATGACATAGAAACTTTTATGCTTCCTGCGACAAAAATACTTGCAATTTGAAACGTAAAAAATGGCTTTCGTATTCATCTTGTTTTGCTTAAAAAGCACAAAAAGGCTTATTTGTTTGTTTGCAGTATTTTATAGTGATTGATTAGTGTCCTTGGTGTGCAAAAACAGCAAGGGCTAACTATTTTAGTCCCATGTTGCGGCTGGCTTGTAAACAATATTGTTTACTTCAAACACAAATGACTTTACCGTTCTATTAAGCAGTGTTTCTGATCGGGTAGATTAATTTAAGCTGGCTTTGGAAAAAGGATTAAATTAAGAATTAAAGGTAGCAATTGTCATAACCCGCATCCATTTGTACTTAGTAGAAAAAATGAGTGAAAGAGTTTTATTACGCAGTAGCCGTCGTAAAAGAAAGGGGTGAGCCCTCGATTTGTGTCATTGTTCAGTTACTGACCACCCCGAGGGCGGAGAATGTAGTTGTAAATTGTCAGATGACTTTCTCAATGATTTATAACAACGGTAGCTGTTCAAACAATAAACGTTTCTCTTCTAACTTTTGTTACAGTTTTTGTTAGACCGTAGTTAAATTTGTAAAGTGAAGTCATTCACACAATAGATTTTTGTATAAAACTCATATAAAATTAGCATTTCTTTTCTTTGTCTGAAACGTGATAAATATCTAAGAACGTAATTAAAATTCTGAATCTCATTTTACTCCGACGAACACCAAAGTATATGAGTCCTCGCGTGTTATGTAAAAACCTGACCAAAGTACCTAACATAGTGTAATAGTCGGTATTAGGAAAAAAAGAAGTGAACGCCCAAACTGGCCAGTTGGAGGCTCCCCTCCACCGCCGGCAGGACGCGATCAGCGATTTGGGAGCAATGTCCTCGACCTTGAAAATAGATGAACTTATGTAACCGACGCCGCCCGAGGGCAGAGCCTCCTCCACCGAATATTCCTTGAGTTTTTGCACGTCCTGACAGATTATACCAACCTATGCATAAAAACGTTCCACTCCTAATTCGTATTATAAACCATTTCTTGCCATCGCACAAGGCTATCTTTAACGATTGGTTGGACCACAGCGGAATTACATATTTTAAATGTTACTGTTGCCTTTGTTTGTTTCAATATTTCTCTATTAATTGTGTCATTGGTTTTTGGTCACTCTTTCTTTTCGGTTAAATAACTCATAATGTGAATGGTATTTATTTTATGTTGTTTATGCAAGATGTAAGAGCCACGTGGTCTGGCCGCGTGACCGTATGGCTGATACCTTTGGAAGCAAGCCTATGTCTATTTTTCAAACGTCGTTATTGTTTATTTCGAAGTTAGTGTTCTTGTAATCTAAATGTTTCATACTCATACATATTGCTACAAAATGATAATTAATTAGGTTGATCCGCACGTATTTCAGTTTACTCACATAAAATAATGATTGGTGTCGTTTCGTTATATATCTTCAAATCTATCTAAAATAGATGTTGTGTGGATTGTAAATGGTATTTAGTTAATTATGGTAGGGCCTAAGCCGTGGTGTAATGGTTTTATAAAGTTACAAAACCAAAGTGCAACAAACAAAACATTAAAAATTTACGACCTCTAAACAATAGGTACAAATTTTACTACAGTTTTAATATCTACTTTGTTTGACACATTATCTTTGATCTCAAATAAAATATAAGTTGTAGATATAATTATAAAACTCTCCTTTTTGATATTTTATTTGTAAACATGGCAAGAAGCTATAAGTAGAAACAAAACAAGAAAACAAATATTTCTGCTTCACCGACTTACTTGAAGATCGGAAAGCCTTTTAGCCGCAAGTCATTATTAAGTTTGGTTTAGAAAACTACGCAGTGGTAATAATTTTAGCTGATGTAAAATAGCTCTTATTAATTGATAGAACCACACCACAGTCCTGATAGCAAACTTAACACATATCGAAGATTCAAAATTCTCTAGTCATGCAAAACTTGTTGTTTAGAGATGATTTATTGACTTACTTAAAAAATAATATAAATAGTAAAAATATGTATTTCACACTCAGTACAAAGGACATAATAAAAGTTTTGCGTAGACTTTTACACAAAATCTTGCAAGTAAATCTGCGTAGCAAACTAGACTAGATAATGCTTAAATAAACTCGTTACGCAGCTTTTCCCTACATTGAAGGCTGTATACGGTCACATATCGCTACACATACCACTTGTTCATCGCTGATACCTATAGCGTCAAGTTGCTAGTCGAGGTGATGTCATAACCAAAAGCAAGAATGCACAAAAAAGCCATTGTGTAAAGAGTCGTGAGACTAGCTAGCTAAGTCCACGAGCGTTGAACTCTTTTGAGTGCCGAACAGAGTCAATGCCTGCTATTAGCCAATTTATATGACGAACTAACGACGTTTGAATTGCTTTTACAAACTCCACATAATATACCTACCTATGGTCAAAGTGAGCGGGCGAATATTTTTGACAACCTCTCGTTCCCTCTTAAAGTTTGGTTTTCTTTGAAACAGAGCACAATGAGTTTCAGTTGTTTTGCACACTCGTACAATCTGTTATGTATTGTGTAGAGATAACGTCCATGTAACCCGCATAGGCAGAGGTTTTTGACTTCAGTGACAAAGACCGTGAATAATGGTGGCATGTTTTAATACAAATACAATTAGTTTTCGTAAGTGACGTGCAAATTTGTATTGATTTTTCAGCGCTATAGTTACGAACACTTATGTACACACTTGTGTCATAGCCTGCTACAAAACCATTAAGAATTTTAAAAACTGTTTATTTAACTGTACACATTCAACAGTCAATTTATTGAAATAAATTACATCAATTATACAATGGTTTGATTGCTCATTCTTATGCAAATTAACAAAGAATTCAATATTTATTTCTCATAATTTTGCGTGGTTTAAACATATGTAGCAATTACTATAATTGGTTTTGCAAGATTTTGTTACAGAGTATAATTCTGAATCTTATTCTATCACAACTGGAAAATATAGCAAAAGTAATTCATCTAAGGTAACAAAAATACACACCATCAAGACATCACGCTTAAAGCTATCGCTAAACTTGTATGTGCAAGAAATTGTGTGTTCAAAAATTAGCAACCACTACTCTAGAGAAAGAGATTCAACATCTTATTTTAAATCAAATATTTGTACATACAAGTATCAATAAGTTATTCCGAGATAATAGTTTAATTAGATTGATCATCTGAGGTTTACGTCAATTCGTTATAAAAACAATTATAAGGGAAATAAAGATTAAGACGGAGGTAGGAAAACGGACAACTTTGAATCGCATTAGAACAACCTTTAGGAATAGCACAGTGATTCAGTTTACGTATATTACTTGCTTATTCATTGTATAGGATTGATGACTAAGTTACGAACCGTGTGGATTGATCAGTCATCAAAGCCAATTCGCACTTGCGGCTATTGGTCTATGGGTGACAGTCCATTTCTCACCGAGACCCCTCGGGGCCTTGAAAAGCACGTTGACTCTTGACGAAATTCGGTTTTTGAAGTTCTGATATTATTTAACCTAATCGATGGTATTAGTATAGCTAGTAGTAATATATCGGTCACTGTGAAGGACTGATTATTCTATAGGTAATGGTATAGGTTTTAGGTAGTTAGGGTGGAAGAGTTGCTTTTTAGTATCGCTAATAAATATTCATTTCATGTTGTCCTAGCAGTTTATTGACAAGATTGGGTCCTTCTTTTCTGTAAGGCGGGGGAATCTTCATGGAAACCTACCTCCTCGGGGGAGGAAGCGGGTGATTGCAATTGCAACCGGGTAGTGTCAGACTGATACTGACCAAACAGAACGGCGAAAGAATGAGATCCTGCCCTACCCTAGGTTCAGACATGTTTATGTGTTTTTTTATACAATTTAAGTAGACCTAGAATTCTAAAATATCGGAGCTACTACAGCGAACTACAACAAGCGAAGTAATCTACGCTCGTTCCTCATCTACGTAAAGATTTCCAAAATAATAGGGCGTAAATTATGACAAATATAATGTGTTTGGTGAAAAGGTGTATCTTAATCTAAATATATTTTGATTTATGTGAGTGATGATGAGATGATAATCAAATATCTGGAATCGGAAATCAGAAAAACAAAATAAATAATCCATATTTCAGGCATTTAAATTATTCTGATGCTGACGATGAATTACAAACTATAAGTATGTATTGGACAATGTATCTTCTTAAATTTGACTCCATGTCATCCGTTACCGCTAAAAGAGAATTGTTAAACATCCGAGCGGTAATTAAAAAAATATCTTAAGTAACTTAAAAAAAAATAATTTTAACCTGTTTCATTTCGATTATGTGGCTTTACATGATAGTTGGACATAGATGTCAATCAGTGGGACACCATTGGGAAACTTGCAGAAAAATACTTAAATTATTAAAAAGAGTTTTTACTCGTTATCGATTTTATTCAGCGCATCTTTCGATCACCCATCAATACGTTAAATTGTTTTCGAATACATGTATTCGTGTTGGACTCGTGGATACCGTTATTCAGGATTATTACTTCAGATATGCAGTTTGTGAGTCACGTGCACCTTATATCTTCACTATTCATTTTAAACTGATATACGAAAAAGAGTACATTTTTGTTAAATTAATATTAATATATATAATTGAAGAAGTATGAAAGTATTAAATGATTATGTATTGCGATCGCACGCAGAAGACTTGAGGTCAACGCTTTTCGTCTCGAGATTAATGTTTTGATAAAAGCTGTATAAGTGGATCAAACAGCGCTACGTAATTGTCTTATTATGATGTTGGTTTTGCAGAATAATATCTTTGTGGAGGTTTGCGTTAGACATTTAGTCCTCTTTATTTTTGTTACAGATGTTGATCTCAAGGCTCCCGACCCGTGACAAAGATGGAACGTGCATGAGGTGGGGTACTTTTTGCTTTATATCTTAAATATGACTGTGTACAACCACATAACCTCACGTTGACTAGTCACACGTCAATTATGTTGGGGTTGCGAGTTTTACTTGATGTTATATCAGATGGTATTTTGCTTATGACAATAGGTTTTTAGACGTTTAGTTAAGAAAATTGATTGGTGAGTAATCTATGTAGAGTTGGCCAATAGTAATAGTTAAAAGTCATGGCTCTGATGTCATATGTTTGTGGTACTGAAACCAACTGTATCTTACTGTGCTGCTCGTACAATTTGCGCATACAATTAGGCTCTGACCTCCTTAGTGTATTCTGTCTATAAATAATCTAGAGTGTGCCGAATGCAGTTACTGTTTAAGGGAATCTGTCAAACTAGTGGATGCGAGGATTTATAGGTTTTTACATTTTGGAGCTTTATTAACAATGGTCTTTTTCTATTTGCAATTACCCTTCAAGTTGCTCCTAAAGATTTTTTCGTTTGGATTGAAGATATGTGACTGCTTTTCAAAAATTCATGCGTAAGGCCGACATAACGTCATTAGAATAATTGCAAGAAAATGTCGGGCGAGGTATTGCCTAGTTTTCTATGCGTCGAAGTTGAACGCACGGCTCTGGCGGTGGCAGCGGTGGCAGCGGCGGCGGCGCGGTGTGCGTCGAGTCAAGGTAAGTGTGCCGACGGCCGGGTATGACCTAGTGCGGCTCCCCCACCCTGCTGCTCAGTGCTGCACTCGCGAAAGTTCAACGAACCTCCAGCAGAATTCTTACAGGCATACGCGACGGTTACATTACCGGAAAGCAGTTGCAATCACCTACATGCCCGCAGCATCGCCCGCTCCGCACACAATAGGGTTCGACCGTACGGCTCTGTCTTCGCATCTACACTGAATCGTGGCCAATTTTCGCAAGGCACAGTTGAATAATGTGGATTCTGGTTTCGCCTGCATAATATGAATTTCATTAAGTTATTAAATAATATAGTCTTTATAAACATTAAACAATATTTGTTTATATTATGATAAATTAAATTATTTTTACAAACTTAATTACCATGAATCAAACATTTTTTCATTTATTATTCTTTGATAAGTTAATCAGATACATATTTCTTTATTATGTTAGTTGCACTACAATAGTGTTCATATGGGAACCTACTTATAAATAATTTTTCATTGACGCATGTACCGAAAACCTAAATAATACGTCACTCTGCTATATACAGTGCATTTCTATTCGACAATTACTTTACATGTTCTTCAAATTTGTTTTGCAGATGTGGAATAACCACTTCTGTCAATCAGTTTGTTGAAACTAATCCTTACCTTGACCGTTCCAAAAGAGTAGTGGAACGTAATATTGAAAGTTCAGTGTCTATTGAAATAACAGAATAATAAATAAATAATATTTTCCTATTAACCATCACAACAGTTTGCACTTATTTATCTATTTGAAGTCAACATCAAACATCAATCAAAGCACAGCAGCCTGAGAAGCGTATTAGTTCGACTTTAACTCAGAGTACTTAGCAAATAGAACAGTACTAAAACAAGTTTCCTTAAGTTAGATAAGCCAATGAGTCGTGCATTAACCAGTATGAGTAAGAGTGAAGGAAAGGCTTTAACAGAAATTCGAAGCAGAATTATGTTAATTCGGCTTCTTATGTCACCAAGCAGCTAAGTTTCGTGAATCATGCGCTCACGCACGACACGTATTATACATACACCGTTATTACTTTCTACCAAGTCAATGGCTAATCCTAATTTCCAAGTTCTGAGCTTGCATTTGTGAACTACAAACTAAATGCTATTTATTCATTTGAAACCATATTTTGAGTAAATAGGTTTTGATTTCTGGCGATTTTGACGTAACGTGTTTGTCGCATTAAGTAACTTCCAGAATAGGACTTCTGATACCCTATTGCCGAAGTTTTAAGATTACATTAAATATACATATTCATTACTAATGCTAGAAGGAAAAGTCTAGTCTATTTATACGTGTAGTAACATAATGTTGTATACATATATATGATGTTTGCAGTCGGCTTATAGTGGAGAGTGTCGTGGACGGTCCGTCGGTGGCCGCGCTGTAACGGCGCGATCGGGGCCGATGAACGCCGCTGGCCTTATTCCGGCAAACTATCGCAAGCGAGAAACGCGACGCGTACTTTCATTGTCACCTCACTGTACACACACTACTACTCACCATTTGCCAGCTTCTATCAGTCAAGGTTGTACTGATAAAATATTCCCGAGAAATTAAAGATAAGACACTGATAAACTTAACATAAAATGTGTGAAGCCAGGTCTTTCAGTTCCTTACTCTTTCAACAAGACGAAGTTACCGAATGTAAAAAGTTGTCATTTTCTTAACATCCGACTAACTTTCTAGAATCATCTTACCTAAATAATAAGCATTTTACTGTATAAGTAAACTTAAATTGACATATTATTTAACTCAAGTTTGCATATTATCTTGGAATAAGATCTGTATGGTGAGGTCAGCTACGGTATAATATCATTGTACGTTTTGGCGGTCGCAGTAACAATGGCGCAACAGTCTTTGGCCGCGGCGCGCGGCGCAGTGGCAGTGTCAAGTGCATCACACAGATAATGCTTTCTGTTAATATATTTTACAAGAATGGAGTAATCATGTTAGTCCTTTGATATAATAAACGCGTATACTCACAATCGGTGTTCAATTTCTGTTCAGATAGTTTTTTACATGATAATTACGGGACAAATTAAATATGGTACATATCATGAAAGCAGGTTGAGCATACAATTGTTTGGTATTCGATAATATGTATAAAGCATCGAGAATAACAATTACAGCAGTAGCCAGTTCCATTACTACTTGATAGTGTAATAGATTAAGCACATTGCAATATGACTGCTGTGACCTTACACTCTCCATACAGCTTATCGTCTAGTTGTGACCTGCTCTACATTAAATAGCATCGATTTCATTGTTGTTATTTACGTTAGTTTACCGTTTTACCACATTTATGTAAAGCTGGATGTTAGGTTCAGTCATTGCGAAAAAAAGGCAAGGGAATAAAATTTCCGTAGAAGACAATTAAGAATTTCCCCTAAACAATTAACTTCATGACACTATTTTGGTTTGGTGTTATGTACCTATAGTCTAATAATTGTATAACATCAATTTACAGATTTAATGATCTTCTTCTATTGCCCTTAAAATCTGTCTACCTCCAAAACTTATCTCAAACAGATTGTAATTCGATTAGTTTCTTTAAATTCTTCTGCTATTTGTTCGCAAATTGTACCTCTCAGAGCAAACCAGTGGTAGCTTCTAGGACTCTACAGTATTTCCTGTAACAGACGGATCAGTGGAAGTAAATCTTCTCAATGAAATGGTATTAGCCAGCGCATCTTCTACACACATTATGGACATTAGAGATATCTGTTCTACACTAACATTCTTAATTTACTCACATAAATGGTGGTTTATCGTCTCTTTACCACCGTTTCTTGAAGTATCATTATTGTAGTTGTGGAAGAGAGACTGCTTTTCTCGATACACGACCAAATGGCTGCAGCTGTTATGGAATATGCCTGATATTGAAAGCTAAACATAAAATGTTTGATTTGAAAGAAAATTTCACATTTTCAGTTTGCTTATGACTGTACTATGTACGCTGTGAAGGAGACATTACGCTCTTTTAATTTAATTTGACAAGTTATTTTTAGGTTTTCAAAAAACAAATTGAGATTAACCAAACTCGTTGGTTTCTTCATAAAAGTTTTTTTTAAATCTTGCATCAAAGTTTTGAAATGCTTGAATTACCTACTTAATTATAATTCATAACTGTCTTCCAATAAGATATACTTAGTAATGTTTAAAAGGACTTAATAGGCTTAGTAGGATTGTTGTCAGCCCAAACCGCAGTCAGGGATTTGCAGGAAGAGCTGTGCTTCTACCACAGACTGTGTTCAGTAAACCTTTGCGAAGTGAAGAAAATATGTAAAATAATGTTTTTTTATGAAAACTGCATTTTAGAAAAATAAAGCTGTTTCATTCATTCACATGATAAAAATCGTAAACGCTGACAATTAAAAGCAGTGCAGATGACAGCATAAATTGCAATTAAGATGCAGCAGTTTATTGATATTTGTCTTATGGAAAATGTTCTTTTCTAAAACAACATTGTTGCAGTTATCATACTTGTAAGATTGAACGCTATTAATCCAGTGTTTTAGTAAAACAATCAGTATTTTATAGATGATCTATGTTATACTACTTTTAAGTATGCCAGACACTTTCCCAATACATTTTTTGAAATTCCACACCGATCTGGGAATACAAGAAAAACGCGGATGACTAGTTGGTGGGAAATGGGTTATTGAAATGCTCTTTGGCTTGTTGTAGGTTAGTAATTGTAACAGACTAACATACTATCATTATTTGCGTGTTAAACCTGCAAGAGGTGCTAATAAGTGTTGAAAGCTAGAAACATCTCAACGTAACTATTACTTTCTTATTGTTTAAGATAAGGAAGTATGAGTTCCAACAAATGTCCGTACAGTCATTATTCAGAAAAGCTTTGACCTGGTATTTTAAAGTGCGTGGATTTTCCTCGATGACTGTGCATGTACAAGATGCATGGTTTTGATTCTGAATTTTGTTAAGTAATGTGAGTAATACTTGACCGTTATATTAAAGGTTTTTAAAACTCACAATGAGAAGTAATACTTTAATTGACACGTTGAATTACTCCATAAACATACCCTTATCTAAGTAAATGAAGCTACATCATGATTATAAAATAAGAACAATATCTTATGTTCTAAGTAAGAAGTAGAATTGGAATAATGAAAATGGGACCACAATCGCAGTCGAGAAGTAAGTGTGACAGTTTATATGCAATTGATTTTCTGCGGTATCTCGTTTACCTGTATCTCAGGAATGTGCGTTGTCTGCAGTTTGAACGATTTTAAGGTGCAGTGTCTGAGAGACGTCGTTTCATTTTCACATTACCTTATCTTAGCGAAAGCATCTGTCCGTTTGTGTAAAGTTTGTAAACAAAACTGCACTTACAACTTCTTTGCCTCTGAAGAAGGGAATGTTTCTTTAATGAGATCTTTGTTGTTAAGTTAGTTAGGTTTTAGGTATAGGAAGAATAGTGGTAATTGCTACGTAGTTAAACTGAAAAGTTTTCTAAGAAGTAGGTTTAATGATAAATCTAAACTGGCTTTCTATTTATTGTTATGACATGATATTCACAAACCACCTAAGATGTTAATATTATAAACCTAATCGGTTTCAAGTCGACCTTGTTTCTCACAAACCTATATAAAATTAACACGTTTTTCCATTTCTCTCTAAGTTCGTGTTGGTGAGTGAAAACCGCATGGCCGTGCGGACGTCATTCCACTTTTCCGAGGCGTCGTCGGTGATTTATAAGGCAACCAGCGTTATTTGATCTCAGTCAGTCAACCGAGTTTCCCTTTTGTTATCTAATTATGAGTGTGCGTGTGGGGGCGCGGCGGGTCTAATGACGCTGGCTAGTCTAGACGTATCCGCAGAATCGAGCGACGACACGCTGCCGATGCATTTCGCCGCTGCAGTGTGCAGTAGGTAAGTGTGTCAATGCACTCTAATCCCCCCCATCCTTCTCTCTGCAATCACTCATGACAAGTTCAACCCGTCTAGTCTTACAGGGCCCTACGAGGAACAAACTTACCTCGAAAAAATGTTCGCACCTATTGGGATGATGAATTAGCTAACTTATGTGTGAATGTCAATGTCAGAGGGCTATTTACACAAAGATCTTAGTTTATAGAAATGTCAATAGCTAGCCTCTCTAACGTCAGTAGTGAGTACCTACAGCGTGCAAACGACCTCATTGGCGTAGTTGCCAATTGTTTGGCCTTTGTGAAGGTTTAGGTCGTCGATGCCCGCGCAAGATTATGTAAATCATAGATATTTACGAGCCGAGAGGGTTCTATATTTTTAACATAATTTTGCCCTCCTGAATTATGTGCTAACGTAAACCAAAGTACAAGATTATAAACGTCTTTTATGATTTTATATCGAGATTCTTAGGAATAATATATGCATAATATGTACGATTATTTGTCATTCAAAATACTTGGCTTCTATCTTTATAGGTATTTAGGTCTGTAAAAACAATTAGGATTGTAGTTAATTTCAGAGTTTTAGCATATTTAAAATATCAGTAGTGTTGTATAAGTGTGACGCTAAATATAAGTGCCGATTTTCTTATTAAAAAATATAATATTTCCCTTGTACGTTTTAGTTGATATTTTTAAGCATGATTGTGATTCACTTACAAAGTGGTGATCATAAAATAGTGAAGTGATTGCCGTGCGACACTGGGAGATGCAATGGCCGGGTTCGTTAGCCTGTCTCGTTTTCATTAGCGTGCGCCACGGACACTGGTTACGACTGAAAAACTTTCATGTTACATCGCACACGTCTTTATCAGCCATCCGCTGAATGCATTCTTGGGATGAGATCGATATTTTTAAAATTCTTAGGATTTGAAACGAGTCTTTAGCCAGACAAAGATATATTAGTTTGGCTAGTTTAGAGATGTGGAAACTGCAAAGACGTATTTTTTGTTAAGAAATTAATTAAGATTATTTATGAGCAAGTAGTTAAAATTCACTCTTGTACTTAATTGTATTAGTGTGTAAGCATAATGTGTTCGTTAATCTAAGCCTACTTTGCGGTGTATGCTCGATAAAGTTTCAAAGAAGCCGAGCATATAAATAACATTAAATTTTAACAAGAATGTAGTATTTTGGTCTGGTTGGTAACACAGTGTTGTAAATCATGGTGCTGAGGGTTACACGGACAGGTGGGTGCGCATGCGCAGAGCGCCGAGTTTCCTATCCGTATCTAGGCGAGTGACAGTAGCGGCTTGCGAAAGTGCACATAATTGGATCGGCGCTTTAGAAAGGGGGTTATGAGTTTGTAAGTGCAACGAACTCGCGTGCATTTCATCGGGAAGATGCAGTTCAGTCAGCGTGCGTGGAAAGCGCGCGCTTCCAGGAATCAGCGACACGTCGACACGTCGGCGGCGGCGGCGCGCTCGTCACGGCTCTCTCGCCTCGCGCTCCATAAGGCGAAAAGTGAAAATAATTATACTAAGCATCTACACACCTCGATACACTCTGCACATCCGACAACTACCAACAGCTACATTGCAATAGAACAAATCTATAAGATACATTTTTATGAGCCTCAAAAAAACTATCACCACAAATTTTAAAAGCCAACTAAGTGGAGCACATTGAGCACCTTGAGCATAAACCTCATCACCTGGTGCATAAAATCGTTCATCGGTTACCACAAAAAACGTAAGCTATTATATTCATTATGCAACTGTTAAACAAACGTGATAT
Organism: Chrysodeixis includens; assembly: GCA_941860345.1. Taxonomy (NCBI): domain Eukaryota; kingdom Metazoa; phylum Arthropoda; class Insecta; order Lepidoptera; family Noctuidae; genus Chrysodeixis; species Chrysodeixis includens. Next base: position 6,864,902 of record OW796098.1, on the reverse strand, counting down.
AACGGGGCCAAAGGGTTACGCGACCATATGCTCGTGGCCTGGTGCCGGATATGGGTTAAGTAATCACAGGCCTTTTTTCATCCTATATTTTAAAACCCCTTTCTTTTGTTAATGATATAACAGTACATTTTGAATTAAAAAAACTCGACGTTTGCACGTATGGGCGGTATGTTAATTGAATCGGTTACAATCGATGCCATCTTAGTTGGGTCCGCCTTGCTAATGTCATTTTTTATCACTAATTTTTTGCTCATCACAGATCACAGCTGGTTTTTTCGTTGATTGTATTTACTCTTTTTACAAGCAGTAGTGCTTGAATCTGTTAGTTGATTTTCGCAGTCAATGTTAGTAAATACTTTTAGGGTACCTATTGATTTTAAACTAGTTATCGAAACTTTACGGAAGAATAAACAAAATACTATTCCATAGATTGTTATTTTAGGACCTGTTTATTTAGATAACTATTTAACCGGCCATAGTCGACAGCTTATTATAAAATTTTAACAATAATTTATATCTTCTTAACCACAAAGGCTACCTGAGAGTGTCGCATATAAACAAAAAGTGGACGTGGTCCAAAGATAATACGTATTTAAACCTCAAATTGGTTCCAGACGGATGGTAAATGAGGGGCCATATATCTTCCTAATCTTTTGTGCTTAAGGGTCCGTTCGTTCTGAGAAATGGCTATTACTATAGATCCCGGTTTACAAGAGAAACTGTTACTTTGTAGCGGACCCTGCATGACGGCAAAAGTGCATTTTTGTTGGAAATGCAGCTCGGCGTGTGACGTCACAGAGCGTACGTCACTCGCGCCTGCCTCCCGTTACTCGCACAAAGGACTCGTAAACAAAGGACCTCTAGTTTGACCACAAAGTAGCTGCTCACTGCACATTGTTTTGAAAGTAAAGCTATAAATCAATCGGTAACGGGAAATATTGTTTTTCCATCCACATGTAACAGTTTGTTATTGTGTTGCTGTTAAATACATAATTTATGAGTTATGTCATATTCAATACAAATAACAAAAATTCAAGAAGTTGTGAAATCAATCGAAGCAATACCTGTTGTTAGATACGACGTACGTAGTTGTGTAGTGATGCAACAATTAAAAAGACAAATAAAATGAGGTTTGGTTCTTACGTTTTATTAAAATAATGATTAATCATTTTTACTGATACATTTAAGCATTAATAACCCGAAATGTTCTCCTTATCCCTTAACCGTTTTATTTTGTAAAAAAGGAGTAAAGCTAGTTAAAAATACATTATTTACTAAAATGCATAAGTAATTGAGTTAGATTCTATTGTCTTTCATAATAACAATATGTAACTACAAGAAATTATCAAATATATCTTGAAGTTTTTGTTTATGGAGAAATGGAGTTCATATAAAAAGCCTGTAAAGTCTGCCTCCTTAGCATTTGATCGAAAATACTGGCTTTTTTTACAGAACGTAATATTGAGAATACTTTTCGCGTTTTATGAGAAAAAAAAAACAAAATCGAATCGAAGAGCGAGCTTTGTGTAATAATCATGTTTGATATCCTAATGATTGAAAACAAATGAAAGAACTCGACATATTTTTAGATAATTAGCATGGTTATCTGCAAGGAGTTTGTAAAGGTAAAGGATTTTGGTAGATTGCATCACTTCCTGATGAAATTATTGCACAATGGTTATTCTCTTACTGTACATTTTGGATTGGCATATGACTACGATTGTTGAAAATGTCGTCACTCCTTGTATTGAATTTTTAGTTCTGTTTTATGATTTTTGTATAACTTGTTTTTGTATCCACAACTACAGCGTCTTTAAAATGAGACTGCCTAAAATCGACCTGAAGTGTTGCCGAAAGTTCATATTTTATGTGCGACTAACTTTATTTTACCATCATTTCAGAATGACCGAACAGATTTATATATTTTATACTTAGAGTTCTTACATCATACAAAGTGACATCAACTATATCGTATGGAAGGTTGAGACATTATTTTTTAGACATTATTAAAATATAGATTTTTTCTACACAACCAAGAACACAAAATGCCTAAACCACAATTAAAATGCACCGAAAAAATGTGAGTGCAGCGTCATTAAAAGTGAACGCATGCCGATGCACGATGGGCCGAGGTTAAAAAAAAGTAAAAAGGTAGAGTCCCGTTACATTGGTCCCGAGGCATGCGGCAATGGATGCACCGAGCGCCGATAGATAGGTCGGAGGCTTGCTGCGCCACTCGTTACTCACGTTACGTAATCAAATGTACAGTAACATGACGGCCGAACACGTTCCTTAATATATTCTCTAGCTATGAAGGGTCGGTAAGATTCGAATTCTTTGTGTAAATGACTGTGTGTTGTAATGATTCGTTAATGGTTTTTTTATTTACTTTTCTCGTATCTAGTCTCTTGATTAAGATGGTGTTGCTTTTCGAGCGTGGTTGAAAATGTGTCTTTTCATGGTTTTTCAGCTGATTTGACATTAGGACTATCATAAGGTGATGTTGTGATTGAATTGTTTTCTTTGTAGAAAGTGAGGAATTTCTTTTTTGAAAGGTTCTACCGAAAAATACAATTTTATGGTAGAAAAAAAACAAATAAAATGCATAATTCTAAACACACAGTTTCTTATGATAAGCCTTTATTTGCAGATCGTTTTATGGCCGTTTTAAATAAAACTTTGTTTCTAAGCAAACATAAATTGACCATAAAACAGCAATCCGTTCGTCAAGTACATATAACAGGCCGTATGATCCACCTAAAGTGCTTAAATGGAATATAGGAGTATAAAACGTACCTTAATGTTGAATTTAAGCTGAGGGACTAAGTGGTCGGGCGGCAACGGCCTGTTAATGTTGGATACCAATGTCGCGCTTCCTGATCACGGCGCTTAACGCAACCAGATAGTCCCGAATATATTGTATTAAATGGACGAAAGAAAATATCCAAACTGATCTTATCTTGTTTTATTGACGAAGGATATTTTTATGGGACTCTTGTCGGTTATTTTCCAGAGAAATTATTTTTGTATTCTGGACAAATTGTCTGACAATGTTGTTAGGTGTACAAATATTCTGCAAAATGAACTTGATTACATACTATTTGAATCCTTAAATTTGTTTTTATTTCAGTCAAAAGAAGATTTGATGTACACTTAATATTGAAAAAATGTTTAAATTTTTTTATCATCTTTCGAAATACAAAGTTTTCATTGTACGGATACAGTAACGGATATCGACCCTAAGGGAACGGAAACAGGATGAGAAAAAACAACATAATCCAATTGTTAAAATAACAACAAAAATATAAATCATATCATAACAGTTTATTTTGGCATTTTAATTTGCAGTGGCCCTCTATGTTAATTTGGAAAACCCACTGCAATACATAAAACTGATAATTATTAGAACGTGATACATTAGGCCGATTGTAATAATGTATTACTTTTAGAGTTATCTTAATTTAAAGAATATTAGATTACTCTCGTTACATAAGTTGTCAATGTAGAACACGTGAGTGCCGAAACTTATGGCTACCAAAAGAAAATCAAGTTTCTTTAATAGGAAGAAGGCGCATCTTATATATTATCTTATAAATCTCAAATCTATTGCCATGAATAAGAAAATGCAGATTTAAATAAATAAGAAAATATACAAAATAGGGTAATTTAAAATAATCATGAATTACATGCAGTTCAAATTAGAACACACTGTGTAGCTGTAACTAAACTTACCAAAAAGTGTCACACTTTTTTACATTCGGTTGAAAATTATTTATTCTAAATATACAGAGTACATACTTTTCCACTATATGAGGTAACAAATTCTAGGTTACGAGTTCGTAGTCTGAATTCTGATTGAGCTAATAAGTCTCGATGCTACTTGCCTGACCAAACAAAACGAGAAATAGATCGGTGCAATGCTTTCACCTGTCAGACAATTTCAGCCATAACCAATTAATAGTGTGCGAAACAATGTAAAGAAAAGTCGTTGATGAAGTATAAATTAATTATTTTTCTAGAAAAGTGGCGCACAATAATTCTCGTGGGCGGCGTGCGCGACGCGCGGCGCTGGCGTCGCTGCGCGAGCGCATTGCTAGTAGGAAAGTTGTTTATGACGTCGAAAAGTGTCACGTTGAACCATGGTGAACCGCGACCGGTGTCTTCCGCAGTGCCTGGCCTACTCACCAAATTGTCATTCTATCAATCCGTCACCATGACTTTATCTTCGCCATCTCATCAGGATGCCCACACTGGCAGGGCCCGCAGACCTGGCGGGCTCTTGCCGTCGAGCTATATTAACCGTCACAGTTACCGTAAATCTTCTTTGTTCGTGTTTGTAGAGCTTAAATTTATGCCACTTATTACCACATCTAGATAACATTTGAATAAAATTAGAAGCTTATCATATCAATGTATATCAGTATAGTTGTTTTCAGATATGACATTTAGACCTAAGTAGAATTTTGGGGTAGTTTATATATTACGTACGAGTAAGTTCGATTTGAATCTTATTGAACAAGCCGTTGTGATACTTAAAAAATACTTGAATTTGATGCAAATTATGTACCAATATCTTTATTATATAACTTGTATTAAAAAGCGGTTGAATCCAGCTTTAAATAACTCGTTGATTAGTTAGTATTCCAAAAGCTGAGTTCCATAAAACATATAATAGTGTAGCGCTCGTTATAATTTAGATGTGAGTGTGTTTCGGCGCTGCGAGTGCTGCCGTAGCAGCCGTGACGCGAATCATCGACCTCTCTCGCCATTTGTAATGTTCGGTGGCGAAATAGAGGTCATTGACAAGGCCTAGCTCGTACCACCATTATTCCATTTGAATCAACAATACTTACTCAACAGTGTTCCCACTACTTTTATTTTATTCTTATGTACTCCAACATAATACCTGTTAATGAAATCCTTTTATCGCTCATGTTTTTGCAATACATCCGGCTTTAAGAAAAATGATGTATTTGCCGTCTATTGTCATAACTTTGGTATTATTTCCGATAAATAGGCTTTTATTTGATATCCAATATTTCTAAATATTTGGATTTCTGTTATTACTGGAGCCTGACAGGGCTTAGAAGCATTTATTTATCTGACATGTTGTCGGAACTGAGTTTTTATGGATGTGTATGAACAATAGCTTGTATAGCTAGTCGTGATCTAAGTTGGCGGAATGGGGACTTGGCTTGCAGGGGGAAGTGGTGGTGAAGGGGGCGAGGGGGGAGGCGGCACGCACACTACGCCAACGAAACGAAAATTTGTGAGGTGAACGAACGCGAGTGGCCGCGGAACCAAACGTCAGGTTGATTCACTTTTCATCTACGCTCACTCTGTTATGGATATTGTAACTTTTTATTTTTTAAATAATGAAAACTCACTTTTAGCATCTGAGATGTTTTCATTCGTTTTTTTTTCATGTTTTGATGCACTGCTGCACTTATGCTCGTTATTCTTACTTAGTCCGACAATGTTATAACGCAGCTTAATTCAGCCTTCACGTCTTGAGGATAAAGTAGATTCTGGGATATAGGTATGACGAATTTTGCAACTTTATACAAAAACTAGAAAATTAAGATGGGTTTATCATAAGGACTATAATAGTGCAGTAATTAAAAGAAAACTATGCATGTGTAATGCCTTTCATTAAGGCTATCTAGAGATATCGACAGAAATGATCCTTTTTGGTTACTTTAATAATCTCTTCATTTACTTCAATGTTGCTTTAAAGAAATAAAAACTGGATAAAATACATGAACCATAAAAAAGGAATTAATATTGTAAGTACCATTTCCAGTAACAGCAATCGATATACAATAAGTAATGGAATACTGAGAATCCTGTAATCATCGCTTGTGTATACTGGACATTCATTTTGTAATAAAAGTGGTAACGCGCAGAGCATGAGTTTTTACTTTTATCGAGCATGTGAGCGGCGGTCATCGACCCCTCGGTTGGCGGGAATCCACAGTTTGCGAACGCGCACTTTTCTCACAAACAACGTGATGACGAATATTGACGAGCCTGAACTATCTGGGTTTTTAATTCTTGATATTTCATACGTGAATCACTGTTTCAACAAACAATTCAAAGAATATTACTGTAGAAATAGAAAGAAAGTTAACAGTTACATTTGAATTTTGACTTAAAAACAACGTGACTGTAAGTACACGACGTATATTTTACACTTATCTGTTTAATCAAATTCTCTGCCAACATTTAAACCGTTCAATCTAGACGTGACATTATACTAATATTAAATCTTGATAAATCTTTTGATAAAACGAAGTTTTGCAAAGTGAAAGAACTTTGATGGTAACGTTCGTTTTGTGTTTAGATATGAGCTGAAGGCATTGACTGCGGAGTAGGAAGTGACGTAGATTGAATACCCTTATTAATTATGAGTTATGATGGGCTAACTGTAAAGCAATCAGGCGCAGGGTGGTGCTGAGCGCGCACGTTGATGTCGTTTGTTCAAGCGAGCGCTTCGTCGGTTGTTGGACGTAACAACATTTATGAAACATTTTAATGCAAAGGTTTATTTAAGTTAATTGTCACAATTAAATCTGTAAGATGTTTTTTTTCTATATGAATCAAAAATATTTTTTGTAAAAAATATTTTTACAAAAAATATTTTTTGTAAAAAATATTTAAGTGAAGTTTAATAATACATATTAAACATAATAAAGAAAACAGACACCAGTTTATTATAAACGCCTAATATTTTTTTGCTACACAAAGTAAGAAGAAATAGATGTTTAGTTGTATATCTGTCAATACAAACTAAGTAATTCTCACTAAATAGTAACTATTGCAATTAGGGAATACTACTTTATGTAGTAGAAATTACGAAGGCTACTAGGTAGTTCATTACTCTACTATCGTCGATCTGGCCTACAACGTCTCTTGTCTAACAATTTTATTCGATTTCCCAAACTTTTCCAACTAGACTATAACTTCAGGCAAAAATTTCTGTGATTTTAAACCTTTACCTTAACAACATGCAACTTTCTTCGTCAGTAAATGAAGTGATTAACAGACATTTCACGATGCGTTAGATAGTTTTTGTATTAATTAATATCCGTGGTGTGTGCTCTCGCTGCAAAAAGCTGTGTTTCCGCATTGCGCGCGCAGATCGCCGCCCGCGCTGGTGCAGGCAACATTTCCGCGCCCGTTCGAGCCGCCTGCAACGTAAGAGAAGGGAACTTCAACATTTTTTTGATATAGTCTTGTGTAAATAATAATTTGTAATATCGAAATTTATGCTAAAAGATTTAACAGGGTATGTTTGTGTGTATGGTTTTATTGACAGTTATTTGACAGTCTTGAAACTCTAACTACTGTTGTTACAAATCTAATTATTTTTGTCTTGTACAAAGTACGAAGTACTTGTTGGTTATGTAAAATATTAACACATAGTGAGATTACATTTTTTTATGTATATGTAGCTGAATAGGCGAGTTGTCAGTATACTTAATATTAGAGTTTTGACTCATTATTAGTCAGGACTGTAAAACGGTTACTTTATATATTGCAAAATACATATTTCATACAAAGGTTATGAAGAAGAATACATGCATATTGCAAATGTAAAAAAATAAGAAGTACAATAACGGTGCATTATACAGGACGATTTTCCGATGTAGGCTACGCGCGGTCGTCTGTTTCAGTTCTCGGAAGACGTACAGCGGTCGATTTTACGACACGTATGAGGTTGAATAACAATAAAGTGCATCGCGCACTGCCGCAGGTTGACGACGCCTGTCGCCGGCGGCGGCTAGCGGTTCGCAAGGTTTAGGTTCACTCGGGTTCATTGCCATAGTTTTGTAACCCTTCTTGTGTAACTCGCTCTCGGCCCTTCTCGCGCACCTCTCACTTGGACTCGTTATTGCACTTATTTACTTTTCTTGAAATGCCCATTCTATCTCCCCACAACTTCTAACGTACGTTCGTCAGATTGTTTTACAGTTCAATCTCATTTTAAATATCATAATTACTAGTTCAAGTAAGATGTGCGACAGAACAATTCAATCCGTAGGAAGGCGGGGGCGTTTGATTAATAGTGAAGGTTAGGTCACTATTCGGTTAATTATATAAAGCTATAAATTTTGATTTTGCAACATCCATTATATACATATACAGTTAGTACACAAAGATAAATAGTTATATTAATTAGACACTTTATCACTTTAACCATTGAAGGAAGTAATGACAATACGGTATTTATTCTAGTTAAACAGTGACATCACTGTTGTGTCAAGATACTCATAAAATATATTAAAACAAGTAATGTTAAAGAATCTTAATTAAATATTGCTACTATATATGTATTTAATATAAATTACCCGCATACATTAACCGGTCCTTGACTTATTGATAAGTTATGGATAAGTTGGTGAGGTGACAGTGTTGCTATGGCAACGAGCGTTTGATGTATTATCAATATGATTGTTTGTGTGATGCTGCATGGTGTGGGTATAATGTACATGCGGAATGTTTAATTGAGCAGTCGTGTAGGCTGCGGTTCCGCGTCTAGCGGACGTCGACCCCGCAGCCTTTCGAGAGTATCGAACCGCATGGATTACGTCACCGCGCAAGCCTCCCCCCCATCGCCGGGCTGATCACCGCGCCGCGACGCCTAGTGCCAACTGACGAACTTGCTATGGAATATTCCTATTCTTGACTATTGCCCAAAAAAATGTTCGGTGAAGTTTTTGTTCAAGGACCCAAGTTCAAAAAGATAGTTCAAATTCAAGGTTAAATATTCATTTACGGCGAAATAGTCATCGTTTTGTTTCTTTTATGTCTAGGATTTAATAAGGTTTAATATGCAGATGTTTTTTGGTAATACCATTCTTAACTTTGTATGGACTGCACTCGTAGCTATGCAATATTACGTGCTACGGCGTAGTCGTTCAAACTCAGACAATAAACGTGTAGCGCTCTCAAAAATTTTGGGCACAAAGTTTGGCGCTGGAACTTTCGTTGGTTACGCTCACTCAGTCGATAAGGTAAACATCATCCAGTCAGCGGCAGTCATCGACCCGAGCCGCTCGCAAGGCCACTCGCTTACACAACTTGCCACAAAATTTTTATCACTCGTTTCTTTTGAATTTATTTAATTTGTTTATCTTAACCGATCTGATCGACCCTCATGCATATTATTATTGCGTAAGTTTATTTATACAAATGCTATGCCCCTGATGATGAATTATGTAAATGATGTTTGAACTTATAACTGTACGAGTAAGCGAACTTAACATTCTCTTAGTGGCATTTTATTTTGAAAAGCTCTTTGTTTTGAGCTAAGTCATACTAAACAACAACGTTGTTCTCAATACAGTGAACTCGAGCGATCGCTCGTGTAAGCGAGTGGTGTGGCGCGAGCAGCCAACAAAAGTACTTTCGGCCGAGTAACGGGACTGCGCGGAGAAATGCTCTACGAAATCGAAACACGCGGTCCCGTTACCCGGCCCTCGCCCTCGGAGCCTGCGCCGGGATAATCTTGGTAAATCACAGCCGACGATCCGCCGTTACCTCGTATTAGTGCTCGTAATTTCCGCTGTACTGGTTTAGTGCATAGACTTTTACATAGCCCATAATTTTGCCAAGTACTTAAAGTCAATCTTCAGTTTAGTCCAACCTGTTTAGAGAAAATAGAAAATAACACTTGGCTAAAAACGTTTAACATAATTACCCTTTAAATAAAAATTGGTAGTTAAGAAAAAAACCCTATCAGTTTAATATACCAAATCTGAGGCATATAAGCTATACCTAACTTAAAACTTCAAAACTATAAGAATCACATAAAACTAATCATGAAAACTTCGAACGCAATTGCTTTCATTAAACGAAATTATTTTAATCCTGATTAAAATAACAAGTAAACACGCATATAAGAAAATTATTTACTTTAAGATTATATGATACCTAATAAAAAAATCTTCTAATAAGAACTGCAAGGCGCATTCACTGCCATCTGTTGTCGCCAGTATAAACTACTAGGCTCTCCCCCTCTCTACATTTTATAAATAGCAGAACTCTACTTACGGTTCGTAGAGTTCAGAAGCTCGTAGTTAGCTGAGTACCTTTAGTAACAGCTAGATGTCGTGGTTAGAATCAATCGATTTCAAACATTGTTTCTTTCATTGAGAATTGAGTTTTAAGTAAAAAAAAAAGTCTATACTGGAATTTTGTATTCGAAAACATACCTACAGTAGTTTGTAACTTCTAGTTTGACAAAGAGTTAGTTTGTTATGAATGTAATTATCACATGATCAAATGTATAAATAGAGTTCTTATTAATGTTCAGTTTATTAGACAACTTTTGTAATGTAAACTATTTACTGTACTTTACGTGAAAAAGTTTTAGTTCATTTGATTCCCTAAGTTTTGGTTTATATGACTTGCATTTAGACAGAAGTATCTTAGAGAGTTATTTGCTTCAAAAAACAGATCTATGCTGTAAGCTGTAAAATAAATGGAAACCATTTATTAGACAAAATGCAAATTAAACCTAAAATGTGATTCCGTGAGTCTTACACATTTACTTAAATACATATACCTACACTTATTTCATTGTTAATAAAACAACAAACAGATTAGCGGTATTGTAAACACCACTGTTCAAGGACACCAAAAGTATTTTTGAACGATGGCGTCGCATGTTGTTTTTTTGCTTTTTGCGTTCTTCTAGTCATAAAAGTAATTAAAATTTATTAGTTTTCAATAAAGAAACCTTATTTTATTTGTTAATTTTTGGTATAATAGTATAATATTTGGTATAATAGTACCTTTTGAGTTTTAAGTTTTTTTTTTGGCATACATTAGCAACAACTCATCTTCTCTTTATTTAACAATTAAACAAACGTACTTATACAACATTTGAGCACAGAGTTCTATTTTAGAGTGGGGACATAAAACCGTATGCATTTTTTTAGGTACAGCAAAAATACATGTCGACTTGTACTTTTACTCTACCTAAAAATGTTTTACTCCTAAAACGAAAATGGGTTGAGTAAAAAAATAAAAGTTTTTAAAATAAATGAAATGATAAAAATAAATCTATGATAAGATTAAGATTATTTTTACTTATGTGATCAAATAGAAAAATAGACCAAAAGTAAGAAACGAATTAAGTCAAAAATTCTGTAAATATACTTGCTTGGTGGTTTGTTCTCGATGATTGAAATTAAATTGATTTAAAAGGACATTGTCACAACATTTTAATTGCTTAGAATGTTGTATACAAAAATGATTATATCATAACATTATGAATAGTTTAATTTATAAAAAACCATAACATCACCACCCCACTATTGTACTTCTGATAAAAAACCGCGGTACGTAACCATTATTCATCAATCATACATGATACATAAGGGAATATACAACCGGTGGTTCGTAAAACGCGAAAGTTTTTTACCATTTTTGTGCTTTATTTAAAAAATAAGCGAATTGATTGGCTGCGCGGGTCTGCGGGCGACCTCGGGCCGCGCGCAGCGTCCCTCTGTGAACCGACCAATGGGAACAGGGGACCTTGCGAGGGTGCTCGCCCTTTATCATGATACAAAAAAATCTTATTGTTCTTCCACGCCAAAATTTGGCATCGAAGCAAATTGACAGCATTGATCGATAATGTCGTGGCAATTTACAGGATTCGGTGGTCCAAAATTGTGTTTTACTCCACTTGTTAAGGTTTGTCTGGGATTTAGTAGGTAATTAACCAAAAATGTTAAAAGGCACATCGAAGCAAAGATAAATAATTTCAATATGCCTTCCGCGAGCATTGAATTATGCAGTTATATGGAATATGTGACGGCTTTCTGTGGATTTCGGCAGGTAAATAATATACTTAATATTAATGATAGGATTTTAGATTTAGTGTTAACGAATTTAATTCAGAGTGATGTTGAGTTGCACGAGGCAGATGAGGTGTTGGTAGATATTGACAAGCAACATCCGCCACTCATTATTAGCGTCAAAGGGCACCATAGGTACTCCAATTCGGAGATGACTGCGCCGCCGGACCGAGTAATTAATAATAATAATAATCAAATCAATCAGCTAAATTTAAAACGTAAATGGAATTTTACTAAATGCAACTTTCATATGCTATACAATAAATTAAAATTAATGGATTGGCAGTTATTATATAACATACAAAATTCAAATGAAGCATTACACTATTTCTATCAAGCAGTAAATAACATTGTAGATCAGTGTACTCCAAGGCAAAATGGTTACGTAGGTAGATCGAAAAATAGGTATAATTATCCGGATTGGTACACAACGGAATTAATACAGGACATCAAGCGTAAATGGAGGCATCATAAAATATTTAAAATCACCGGATCGTTAAATGATTATGCAATATTTTCATTCTATAGATCACAAGTTAAATGTAAGCTCGCGGCAACGTATGAATCATATCAGGAAAAGTTACAGTTAAACATTAAAAACGACCCCAAAGCATTTTGGAACTTTATTAGGAGTAAACAAACTAAACGCAATAAGTGTCAGGTGACTAAAGACGGCCAGTTTATTAGTGATGAAGAGAGCGCGCAATGTTTTGCATCATATTTTCACTCTGTGTACGCTGTCGAGCAGCCGGCGCTCGACCCGGCGGCGGCGGAGCGCGCGGCGGGCGGCGCGGCGGGCGCGGCGCGGGTGCATGTCGGCCAGCTCGACGCCCGCGACGTGCGCGCCGCGCTGCGCCGGCTCAAGCCAAAGTTTTCGGTTGGCCCGGATGGCATACCACCATGCGTTGTTAGGGATTGCAGTTCAACATTTGTAAAACCGTTATTGCATCTATACAATTTGTGTTTGCAAGAAGGCCGATACCCAGATGACTGGAAATTAACCAGAGTAATACCGGTACCGAAGGGAACTAAAAGTTCGGAGGTGTCTGGTTATAGACCGGTGGCAGTACTGTCTACGTTCGCAAAGGTTTTTGAATCTGCATTGCATAAATGTATTTACTCGCAAGTAAGCTCACAGCTGACCGACGCACAACACGGATTTCTTCCCGGCAGAAGTACGGGTAGCAACCTGCTGTCCTTTGTGAACTACGTCACACCTGTGGTTGACGCGGGGGGGGCAGGTGGACGTCGCGTACTTCGATTTTAAAAAGGCATTCGATGTTGTGGATAATGATGTCCTATTGCGTAAGTTTGCGGTGATCGGATTTACGCCTCAACTATTAAAGTTTTTTGCAAGCTACTTAGGCGAGCGTAGACAGTATGTTGAATTTGCGGGACGCGAATCTAGGCCTTATTATACGTTCTCCGGCATAAGTCAGGGAAGTAATTTAGGTCCCCTGGAGTTCCTCATCATGGTCAATGACCTACCAAATGTGTTACACCAAGCGAAGTGTTTGTTATTTGCGGACGACTTAAAGGTGTTTATGTCGGTAGCGAACGCAGGTGATAGTGAACGACTTCAGGAGGACATCAATCGAATTGTTCAATGGAGTCACTCCAACAAACTTAATTTTAATGTCGACAAGTGCTGCGTGATGACTTACAGTCGAGCCCGGGCCCCCTTGTGCCGCCAGTACGAGGTGGACAGCACGGTGCTGTCACGGGTGTCGCAAGTTAGGGATTTGGGAGTCGAAATGGTAAATGATTTGACGTACCGTAAGCATGTTGTCTCCGTATGCAAGAAAGCATTTAGAAATTTAGGGTTCATATTACGTCAATGTATCAATTTTAAAAACACAAATGCCGTAAAAATTTTATATAACGCTCTGGTTCGTAGCCATCTAGAAAATAATTCAATAATATGGAATCCACATGAAGCTAAATATATTTTAATGTTAGAAAGAATTCAAAACAAATTCACCCGATTTCTTTATTTAAAAAAATACGGTATATATCCATTTTACCCGTTGATGTACCCGAGCTTGTTCGTGAACGGCATGGTAGGGTACTGTACACTAGCGGTTAGAAGAGACGTGGCTCTAGTGAAGTACGTGGTACGAGTGCTGCGGGGGCTGGTGCACCACCCCGACGTGCTGGCTGAGCTGCGCCTGTGCGCGCCCAGCCAGTGCGTGGGGGCCCGCCGGCGCCCGCCGCTACTCAGCGCGGACGTAGCTAGGACCAACTTGCTTAAGTTTGCTCCCATGTCGCAAGCGATTAGGTTAATAAATAAACTGAACACTGGAGGTATTGACATATTTTTGTTTAGTTTGCCGAAGTTCACAGGCGAGGCACAAAAATATATAGAAAACTTTGTTTTTATAAAATATTAGGTTAAGTAATTTTATCTGAAAGTATAAATTGTAAAAGTGTTGATGTTTAATTAGTTTATATTGTTTATATTATTGTATGTTCTTGTTTTGTTAGTTTTGTATGTTCTTGTTTTATTAGTTTATATTGTTGTGACTATTATTTTTAAGGTTTTTATAGCATCGCTTTGGAATGTCTGTAATGGTGTTATAAATTACGAAATAAATAAATAAATAAATAAATAAATAAATGTTTTAAAAAAATTGCAAAAATATATTTATTGTCGCCTAAAACGATAAAAAAATTATAAGATTCAAAGTATTATTTATCCTTTTCTCAACTTTGATTTACACATGCGAGTTTATATTATAGATATCATCGCTACTTAAACAGTAGTAATAGGAACAGTAAACCCATTTACTTAGCTCACTAGACAGAGTTCATGATATGCGCTACAAAACTAGCGAAGTGCCTACGACATACATTCTTCATTACTCAAAAATTTGTCGAATATATTATTATTTTTGTTTTATTTTATCAACTTATTTAGTAACAGTTTACTAAGTTAATTCTATAAGTGGGATACTAGACGCTAAATAATCAGTAAACGTAGTTAAGCGTCATTATAAATGTTATTTTTTTAATTCATGATAGGTTAATAAACCTATCTAATTATTTACAATCTTTTAAACATTAATAAATAGTTCAAATCTAATTTGAATAGGCAATGACATTCTTTTTTTGATCATTTAGTATGATGGGAACGATCACCACTCTACCACTCATCCGAGTCTTTTGTGCACGCCTCGAGTATTATTCAAATATTAGCGCTAAACCTACCAATAAACAAACTCACCATGACTTAAACATGTCAAAGTTTGATTCAGTCATTGTTAGCGAGAGTTTGCTTCGCGAATATGTAAACTGTAGACGTGACTCGATGATTGAGCGAATGAGTGAATGAGCGGCATTGTGTGGGCAAAAAGTTGTTAGTGCGAGGGTGCAACCGCCCCCACTGCTCTTAGGGATGAAGTGTTCGAAAACGTGACACTCTGCATGATGACTTGACAACAATTTCATATATTATGTAAAATATTGCAATTTTGTGGCTCTGTATTTACATAATATACACCGTGACTTTTAGGTCGTTTTAAAAAAGCAGCCCAGTTCATGTATCCAATGACTAGTAAACGTTTATAATAAAAAAATATGTTTTTTTTAAGATTTGAATGAATAAAAATATTATTCATTATTATGACACAAGGCAGTTTTACGAACACTCTGTAGTGAGCGCGGTCCGAACCTTGTGCCAAAGGGGCCGCGTGGGCGGCGCGGCGGCGTCTTATCACAGGTCATTCACCTTAGCGTAAAACAGCTGTCTTACTATTGCAATCATAATGTTCGCAGTAAGTATGTAGCATGTATCTTCAACAGTTTGATACGTAAACATTTTTAACAGGATGTTTCATATTTCCAATGTATTATTTATTTTTTCATGCATATTATTTTAATTAATGATAAAAAAATTATATTCGCGCCTAGAGGTATTTTATGACGGATACATTGTGTGGACGACTTTTTTAAAACGACCTAAAAATCACGGTGTATAGTTTAACAAATTCGGAAAGGTAAACTAACGTTTTTTTAACCTTAATAATTTAAAATTGATTTAGTGTATCTAGTGTATCTATTTAGTGTATCTTAAAGCATAAATTGAATTATTTCAAAAAGGAATTCCAGAAAGATTCCAGATACTTTAAGATGGTTGCCAATTGCGGAAAAGAGATATCAGATTAGTATTTCTTCAAATAAGATCTGTATATTATTCCTCAAACGTGCATTGTCGCCTTCATCTGGTGTTAAACTTTACAAAAGCCATAGAGGATACTATACAAAGACTGGAAATGCTTTGTAGAAAAGGCAAAGATTGGTATTCTAAGACTCGCCTCCTTTTTATTAAGACATAACCCAAAAATTAAAAATAAAATGCCATAAACAGAAAAAAGAAAACACAATGTTTTTTTTTTTTGTAAATAGATGTCTTTTGTAAATTTTTGTTGAATTTTTGTATGAAATTAAAATACCTCGTTCGATTATAAAAATCATGATTCATATAAGTGTCACTAAGACCTAAACACTATTATTCTTACCGTAGCCAGATGTGTATGGCGTGTTTTAATAGTATTACTTATTGTAATTCGAATACTTTTAAAATAATTGCTCTAAGGGATAATAAATTTTGATATGAGTTTACTACGCCTGTATGTTAGGTTCTTTCAAATCAATGTTATTCAACTTTCCATTGATTTCTGACTTACCAAATCTATTTTACAAATAATATTGCTTAGTAATTCGAAGTTCTTTTAAAGTTTACGTTAATACTGCAATGTCCTGATATTTTCCCACAATACTGAAAATAAATCAGTGGTAGAATCCGACAATTTGCTAATTTTAAATTATATTCTATTTTATTGCCTTTCCAGGGGTGGCACGCGACTTAATTCTGATCAGTCGTTCCTTTCATGTGAGGGTTTATTCGCAATCCTCAATTCGTTTTTTTGGACCATTGTCAGTTTTTTTTTCAAACTTTTTTTGTTTGGTCAATGAGGGGTCAGTTTTTTACGTTTACCCCAGTCTTGTTGAGATTGATTGACAGGGAACGGTCACTCGCAAATTGCCATCTGCATTTCTGTCAAAATAATAAGAATTATAATTATTATTATTGAAATCACAGACCCCGTACTACGCTACGCTGCGATATTTAAAAATATAGGAATAAAATCCTTGCATAAAATTATAACGATATAGGTAGTACAGATAAAATTTTCAGTACGTGCTTTAAAATTTGTAACTTTGGCACGAAAAACAATAAGCATGATGAACGCAATTCAAGAAAAATGTCATACCTAATAGATTGCAACAATGTCATTTCATGTTGTGATTTTTTTATTAGTTATTTATATCTCTAATTCATATTATTTGGGTCTCATTATCGCGCACACTGTGCCCATTGTCATCTGTGACATGCGTCCGATCTCATTTTTTGTGACCAAGCTTTTTTGTAGCCAATATTTTTGTATTAATGGATAAAAAACCTTCCCCTATTTACAAATAACAGGGACCTTTAATCCGAGCGCTTATTAAATATAAATATTTCATGAAACATTAGCGTGGTGGATATTTATGGCACTTTTTTGTGTTAATGTTATAATTATGGTTTGTTGATAAAACTTTCATTTCGCTTGCTGACCTCAATACTAATAAATACATACAATTTTTGTAAGACGAAATAAGTCAGTAATTATAAATTTTTATTCCAGTGTTGTACTATTTTAGTTTACCGAAGTGCTAAAATCTCTAATGATATTTTTCACAGTTACTGCTGTCGAAACGTTAAAATCACGAAATGTGCATATCAAATGGTCTGTGCAAACTGTTGACAAAAAAATGGAGCATTGACGTATACGCGCCTAGCGCGTGGGTCAGGTAACTCTACTGTGGCTGTGATTTAATCGAAATCTGAGACAAATCGGACAAATCAACCAATCTTTATAATAGCACATTTCAGCACTCAATTTATTATAATATTTTTGCATTCGTTAATTATTTCAGGAAATTACCTGTTAAAGCATTTCAAAATATTGATTTAAAATACACTGAATAGTATTTAAAATAGAAATAATAAAAAATTAAAAAAATATCAAAAGAATATTTCGGCTTACAAAAGACTTAAACGCGTTATAAACTTTGACAAATTGTTTCACTTTAATATTTGTATCATTTTACGTCTCTGGTTTATCAAAATAATGGTGAGTATAGTTGGTATTGTGTCCACGAGCTGACCAGCAGATGTGCGGCCGGCTGTTCGTACACACTCGTCGCAGAGCGCATGCGTGCCCCCGCCGAACTTTCGCAAATAATTATGGCCGCCGACCAACTAACTCACAACTATTTGATTTATTTTACTTTTCTATAATCATAATAGACTAATAGTATTCAAACCACATGGCTTTATTGTACGTATTGGCTTAAAAATACCGCCATTTGGATTAACGCAGTCGAATTTTATTCTAATGCCATCATATTTTTTTTTCCGGCTTAGGTTAGAATGTTTTTAAATAAAGTTAGGTATTATTAATTATCACTCATAAATAATCAACCCAAACCGATTACAAAATTTAAAGACGAGAACTTCAAAATATTGCCGTGGAGTTAGTAGGTATTTACTTTTCGATCTATATTGATATATTTTGCAATGCTTGAGTTGAGTAGAATTTATTTCTATAATTTGTGATAATTTTAAGAGCTGTTACATACGTTTAACAATACACTCACTTGTATTAAATATACAAACGTAATTTGAATTAGCCATTTCGAATGGTTCTTAGCAAAATAAAGAAATTTTGTAAAATAACATAAAATCATTCATTCATTCATAAAGTTTTTTATCAGAACTAATTTGGATGTTAAGGATTTAGTAGGTATAATGATTTTCTAGCGAGAAATCAGTAAATTTGACGCTCAATAAGTTTCACTTCTGTCAAATGTTTTGCGCACTGATTCTAGAGTTTCTTGAGGCACTTTTACATATTCACATTGGGTTCTCTATTTCAGTAATAGATTTTGTTTTTTCTAAATCATGTTTCACACAACAAACTGTACTATTGTATTTACTTGTTATAATGTAGCCAGCATCCCCCGTCCATGCGCGTCACCCCAAATCAAACGCACCACGCAGTCCTTCGGTAATCGCCACGCGCGTCGCAACTAGCATGTATACCACTCGCGTTACACACTTACGACATCATAAAAAACCTTATAAATATACCTTACAATCAATAAATACGGTCTAAAGAATAGAACAAAACCACATTCGTCATTTTAGGTTCTTTTTCTTGTCAACAAGTGCGGTGTTATTGTGTTTTTTTATTGAATTATGTTCGACACGATAAAAAGGCCTATGTATCAATATTTTTAAGTGGTTGTGCGTATATGTTACGCTCGTTGGGGTTGTTCTTTAAAGGGGCGGCTCGCAGCGTACATGAAGGGTGAGACACTTGTATATACCTACTTAGTCTAAAATTTGATAAAACGCAGAATGTGAATTATTGACATAAACAAAAGCCAAATAGATATTAGCCACAACCCATAGCATGTTAATGAAATAGTTCCGGTTAAATAATGAAATGTCCATTGCCATTATACTGTGCAAAAGTGGAGGAAAATAAAACAATAGTTAATAACAAAAATTGCAGTTAATACCTATTCTAGTAAGATAAACTCAAAATGCATCATAATATGATAAGTAATTGAGGATATTCTGATAGGAAATAACCTAAAAAAATATGTACAAAATGCGCTGTAGAATATTGCATTTTGAGCCTTGACCCAAAACCATTGCGATAAAATGCATGCATCCGAATTGTTTATTTGTGTCATTTCTTATTGCTCTACTTTACTGGACCCAATTAGATAAATAAGTGAATAATTTGTTTTAATTAATTTATTGTGTGTGTGATCTATTTCACATTTAATAAAAATTGGGTCTAAATTAAATCACTAATCGAATGCATCCAATAACGTTCATCCATAATGGTATAAAAGTAGGTAAACTTGGCAAAGACTTGGCGTTAACACTGAGTTATTTGTATGAAGAAAATTATTTTTTTATTATTTAGAGCTTAATCTGGAAGGGAATTAGTTGATCAGAGACTAAAAGGAAAATTTTAATCAACAAAAAAAAACATTTTCAATCTCCAGAAATAAAACTATAATAAACAGTGCTTTTAATTAAAATTGAACGAATCGAAGTTTAGATTCTGACTGATTTAGAAACCAAAAAGGCCGACGGGTGTACAAAAAATGTTGTAATTAATTTTTTTTTTATATTCATAAGAGGGAATTCAGGGGAAATATAATTTTTGAACACCGAGGCCGTCTCTAAAAAGTCCAAAAAACTGTAAACTTTATATCTACCTACTTATACTTCAATTTGCGTCATACTCTATAGATAAAGATAAAGATATATTTATTTTGCAAATATGGGTACAAAGTAAATGTAATGTAATAATATAAACAAGTTCTGCCATATTTTGCCATTCGGCGTGCAAACATTTTCAAATTTTTGTTATTACAAACTAAGCAACTACTACTATCTAACTGGAATATGTGATGTTTCAGAGTGCAGCGTGTGCGCAGCGGCAGCGGCCGCGGCGGCGGCAGCAGCGGCGGCGGCAGCATCTTGGGCAGCCAACCACGCCGCAGAGGTCAGCAAGTCGCCAGCACGAATCGTGCTCTCTAACGGCACCGTCAATGGCACCGCACAGTACAATGGGACATGTAAGTATACAACTTTTATGTAACAATTTCAGAACAAGCAACGTTGAAATTGAAATAATTTATTATGTGACTAGGATAATTATATCACTTTTACATGTCTTAAAAATGTTTTGAGCTTGCTTGATTCGACATTTCCTAACTGACTACCCTGAGAAGAAATGTAGAAACCAACTCAGGGGTCACTGTCTCTTTTAAAGTCCAGAAAGTTTTTGTTTATCAAGTATGAGTGTAGAAACAAATGCAGTGCATATAACTGAACTGGCCTTTTGAGGAAAGTTTCAGAACAAGCTAATACTACAAACTTAGTAAAGTATTTAACAAAAAAATAATACTTTATAGCATACCTGCATAATGTTTATACTTATAATTCCACAATAAAAAGTTTAGATTTATTCTGTCTCTATTTATCTACATATACATATTTTATGGAGTTCAGTAGCAAAACGTAAATAAGAATAATGGTTATATAAAACATCTTAAAATTACGGTTACATTTTAATGCTCAGTTTGCCGTAAATACTATTTAACTTGAATATTTATCATAATCATGTAAAGGTTTAGATTTGTGTCGGAATCACACATCGCCATGAACAATATTATACTCGGCTACAAAAAATACGGTCTAAAAGCCCGTATTTTTTGTAGCGTCTGAAAACACGTCTGAAAACAACGTTTTCTTCGACTATATGGTATTTATTTACATCTGTCTCTCAGTCAGACATACCTACAACAAAACGTATTCTTATTTAGTAAACTTAAATGAAGAGTTTCATCACCTCTGCAATTGGAACTTGAAATGTAAAAAAAACTCTACATTTTTACTGAATAAGAAACGGATGATTAACTCTGCTTTATATCCTTATAAGAATTACACATTCTAATAAGATAAAAAGTCTAAAAGACTCTGATTTTACTACATACTGATTACACACTGAAGATAAAATTTTAATCCAAATTTCTACCTGTGCAGTTAAGACCAGAGTAAAATGATTATGTATGTAGAGCCATTTTATATCAAGAATCAAAATACTACAATTTTTTTATGTTATCCTGCAAATTTGATTTTACAAAAAAAAACTGTGTTCGCTTAAGTCTTATAAGAAAGATTTTTTTAATGTGAGTTTTCCTAACATGCCTTCAAAACAGATTATTTAGTTAGTTAAAGTTATTTAGGTTTACCTTAGTTTAATAGCTGAATGAAAATTAATGGTAATCCTGATAATTTTAGAATGTCTCTAATTGAAAAAAATGACGAACACTGGACACATTCTGACTCCTAAAAACACATGGAGCAGGAAGCGAAAAGTTTATTGCTTCTAAATAAACTTATGCTTGTCCAAAACCAGCTTATACATATTTAATTAGTAACGTATGTATACCCAAATTATTGGGTATAAAAGATTTTTAAGGCTGCCTTACATTATGTTTAAGATTTAAATACTGACTTTTGTAGAGTTCCCAGTAGTGCGATCGGTAAATTATTAAAAGAAAGATGTATACACACTTAAGACATTATGTTTCTAAAACATCGTTTTGTGACATCGGCGTCGGTTCGTGTTCGCAACTTTTTCACAGACAAGGTACCTGTAGTGTTTTTTTTAACTCACATTTTTCATTTGCTCTGCAGAAATAAAGTCCATATGCTAACATATTTGAACTTTCAGTAAATCTTTGTACTATATTTCTGTGTGTTATTATATTGATTGTAATTACTGTTTTTAGCATTCAATATTTCTTAAAATAAAATGTTTCTTTTAGAAAAGCCAGTAAATTGATTGTAGAGCTAGGAGGCCATTAAATACAAAACTGTTACGTCCAGATGGTAAAAAATATTACTTCTGGTTATTTTTTAAACAACTCACAATAATGACTGTAGACTAAAATTAAAGTAAGCTATCGAAAAACTCTACCAAGATACCAACAAATCATTCGAGCTCTGTGAAATAGGCATTTTGGCAAAATAGATGATGAAGCACTTGAAAATATACCTAATTTTATTTTTGAGGGTGCTGGTAAGCACCACCCCTCACTGGGAACGCCTCTATCGGATAATTAACATAATGCATTGGGGTCACGATATACCGCGCTCGGCCCTTCCGCGCCCTAGCTTTATTCCGTTTTAAAGTTCCGCTGTACAAAAATAGATGGCAGTCAAAACTTTGCGATTACAGCGCCATCTTCTAACTTAGCGAACTAACAAATTTAGTAGCCCACCATCCAGCAACTTTGTGCGTGTTAAAAACGCCAGAGGACACTTTAAGCGAGTTTTATTGAAAAAAAAAATGAACGGACTCTGACATATCATTTATCCCCAACTAAATTGTTACGATTTTTCTCTCGGTGTTTTATGTATAAGCAAAAGAATAGGTTGATAACGATTGTGCAGCTCAACTTGACTTGCATTTTTTTTTAACTAATTTCAGTTTGATGAAATTCCCTAGCGCTACGCGGAATAACTGAATTATTGATATATTCCAAGCTTATATGATGTATTTGATTAACCTTTATTGTAGATAGGGAGATCACAAGTAGCTGTTTAGTTATCATTTCAAGGTCAGCCAACTATTGAAACCCTTAGATCCACAAATTATGCAACAAATAGTTTGATTAATTCATTATACATACAGATATTGCGCGTCATGTTTTGTAAGGGAAGACTAACAATCGGTTAATCAGAAGTTTTTAAATTTGCATCTTGTCATAGAAATTAAAAACTTTAACTAGCCTTCAGGTGGGGTGAAAAGATCAGAGAAAGTGAATATGACAATTGGTCGAGTTACATTATTTAAAGAACTTGTTTTTCTTGTAAAGCTTCTATTGTCAAATATTGTTGATGCATAATCATACGTGGATTAGATGAGTAACAATGGGTTTGACCGGCCAGGTCGTCAGTTCGTGACGAGTCCGAAGGGGACTCCCTCTAACCGTTGGGGAGACTACGATCCAAATTTTGCCAAATCTGGTCCACTCCCAAAATACAGTAACCATCCGAGAAATTGTCACACTTGTAACAATGGATATGAAACTTAATAATGAATTAAATACGAATTCAGAGGGGATCGTGGATTTAAATAAGCAAATGAATAGTTATTCATTGATCTGTTTATTCAACTTTCTGAGTCTTTTACGAGCCTGGGAGTATTTCTTTTCGTTTTCTCCCTTGCAATATGTGTTGTAAACGTTAAGTGTTTTGCATATACGAGTGTGTTGTCGTTTCACGTTCATTTCCTTAATGTTATTGATATATTTCCGTTATTATGTAACTTTAAAGCATATCATAAATTAAGCCATTTTTACGTTCCTTAAAACTAGCAAGTAAATATAGTAACTGCATTTTAAGAGCTCATTTAATAGAACTAATTCCGTTCCTTCTTAATATCCGACTGCTGCGTATCTCGATTTAATGCATGCCATAAACTTGGACGCGAACTCTACATTCCGATCAAAGTTGTCTTTCAGATACTTCGAACACACACATCTTGATACACCTTTGAATTCATTTAAATATTTGGATGCCGTGTCATTGATTCACTAAAATGTAAGGTAAAATTGGAGAGATCAAGACTATCGGGCTCTTGGAATCTTTTCAATTTACTCAGAATGAAGAACTAAAGATTTTAAATAAATCTTTCATGAATAGTTTATATGGTAATTGAAGTCTCAGGTAAAAGTCAATATTACCCTAAATATTTGTGTTAAGTTTTTCTATTATTTATCAAGTTTGCGGTCTAAACTATCCTCAACAGAGGTATAGGGTAGAGTTAATTATCTAATAAATTTATGTAAGCAGTAGAGGCATTGTAATTTTTCATTACAAAAGTAGACAAGTTACCAAAAGCTCATAAGGTAGTTTTCAGTTTCAGTCATTCACTAATTAAAAAAACGTGTACTATATGTTAATAAGTCATATACACATTCCACATTGTAGGATACTGAAAAGAGTAAGTAGTTATTAAACATTCTAAACTCCATTTTAAAGTCAACAACTCGACAAAATACAACGTCTTAGAATAGAAAAACAAAAGAACTTGGCAAGTTGGACATCCCCAATAGATCCCTTCGCGTTCGGGTGTGCGCGGCCTCTATTGAGAATATTTTTTGTAAGGTTTGAAGATGTTGTTGGGTGTTTGTAAGCAGTGTGTGGTAGGTAGTAGGTGCCGTTCACCCTGCAGCGTGTCTGTTGGTAGCGACAAGGAACGTTCGTTCACCACGCTGCGCGCTGCGCCGCTCCAACAAGTGACACAATTTGGGTTGGGGTAAAGCGGCCGGCGCTTTCGGGCGGTGTACACGTTTCGTTAGCTTCTCTATTTTAAAAACTACTTGCTTGACGATATCCGGGAAGGGACCGACCGCATCACCGCGGCGTCGACTCCGCACGCACCACTGTCACTCATTTTCGATGCAGTCGACCTGCGTACGCGTCGTTGGTCGCTTCGCGCGCACGCGCGTCCGCCTTCATGCACTTAACACATTTTGATAGTTAATAAGTTTTAAACGTGCAGAGGTAAATGAACTTATAATAAACAAAGTGCCTTTTACAATCGGAGGATGTCTGTTACGAAAAGGTGATATTTGTGGTGCCAGTTGATAATTTTTAGTTACCATGAGCGGGAGGGAAGGCGGAAATGCAGTTCCCTCTTCGAGTAAGTACACTTTAAGATTATTTATTTCTTAAAAATATTTTTATTTGTTATTGTTATGATTTCACTGTTTGTATAACAAATATAATAAGAATGGAAACATAATTAAGTCATGTCGAAAGCTATTTCATGTGTTGGAACTTGACATGGCCCTTATCGAACGGATGTGTTGTACGCAGTGCCCAGGGAGGCAATCACAAACAGTTCATCATTGAAATTATTCAAATTGAGGTTAATAGAGTCTCGTTTTACTGATGTCACACAGATGTGTGCCATGTTTACTGTGTCTAACGTTGATCAACAACCAGATATACTAATTATAAACTCGTACTTCCTAATTAGAGAATGTCTTATATAGTATGACGTCACTTAATACGCAATATTGTTTATTATTTCAAATAAAACCATTTGTATGAATGGCACCAACGATTAAAAATGTAGCTCTAAGTTCAGTTTGTTATTTATTAAAAACAAACCGCATGTTTATTCATCAATGGAGGTACTGGCAGTCCTTGTATAACATGAGTATCAAGTATTGAATTGGAAACATGTGACGTGAACATTTTATCAAACAAGGTCTACGCATCGAGCAGTTAATTGTTTACTATTCCTACGATACCGTTTTAGTTGCTCGCATGCGTGCTGCCTGCGCCTTGGCGCCGCTGGTGCGCCATTCTCTACCCTAACAACACTCTTATAAGTTTTATACTACAAAAATACTTTCTATTTATATTTATCTGTGTGAGTGATAAAAGCTTGAATGTGTTTAGGTAAGCCGACTGCATTTTAGAAGGACCTTAATCTCACTCCCCACTTCTCCTGCACTACGTGTTTTTGTCGTCTACATACCAGAGCTGTAGTGACGAACACATTATCGATATATTTATGCTGATTACAATATTATTTACATTCTTACGTAACGGTTCTCAACCAATCAAAGTGAGGCGCATCCTCAATATGCGCTTACCTTTTGGGATTTTATTTACGTTGAGCAAGAGTTTGAAACAAGAAATTATTTTTAGTTTTAGAAACTGTTACAACGTTTCGCCTGTAAAATTAATTCGTGTGTACAAATCATATACACAAACACGGCGAGAGCGTTCTTCTAAACAGGAATTATCATAGAGAGTTATTGAAGTACCATCCGGAATTTTTAGAAAGTCGATGTAAAGTGAGGTGACGTCCCTACGGCAGGGTCCGAGTTCGTAACCAGTCAATTAAATCCGAATGGTGGTACGTTCGGCTGTCTCTTTCCCTCCTAGTTCAAGATACCAAAGCACAAGCGCCACTTGACGATGATTCACGTTCAAATTCCATACCTACGATTGATAACACCAAAAAGTGGTGAATGGCACAATGTTTTAGGTCATTTCATTTGCTTGCTGGACATGTGCCCTACAAACATGCTGGTATGCGTTTTGTTTACTACACGTGTTTTATGTTTCATTCGAATAATAAATAAGTGTTTGAAATGACACTGATATTTATGAATGTATTAACGTTAATGTAGGAAGAGTGTAGTTTTATAGCAAAGTCAATGTAGTAATGATAAAAATTTGAATTAAATAATATTATTATAAATATTTTTACTGTATGAATTTGATAAATGAATCAATGTTTGGATTTGGGTCCGATAAGAAGACTTGAAATGATACAATATTATCTAACCTAGAAAAACATAACCTATGAATAATTTCACAGGTTTTTTGTAAGGATGAGCAGTAGCATAAAACATTAAAGATATACGGTTTCCGGCGAATAATAATCCTCCCCGACTCTACCGGCTTAGGCTATTATGTCATTCATGGGAATACAATTGTTGAGAGGATAGATCGTACAATACCTCTTGTCGAGGGCAAAGATACTACACCCATGAAATTTTAAAAGCCACAATTAGTATTTGAGTTATTTAAAATATGATTTTTGTTTCCAGTCGTTCTCTTCTCGTTAGACATTGCAACTATTGTATCCCTCAAATTCGATTGGGCTTGGTTCGATACAAATAAACAACCCGCATCGTGCTACGCCTAACCACCTTTACCATTTAGGATGCAATACAAAATTATTACGCTGTTCGCCGTACGCAGTTACTATAAAAAAACAGCACGCGGCAAGAGTACCTTCAAACAAATTTATTTCCGTTAGGACTATAATTATGCTTACAAAAACAACATAGAAAAATATTTGTCAAATACGCAATACGGACCTATAGGTACGGAGTAGAACGACAGATGCGTGGGTCAACACGTGTTCGTTTATTGACCGACTATACTTTATTTCCATTCATAGAACGATCCTTTACCTTGTGAAGCTAATGAATAAAAAACAACGCGAACATATCAATTTCCAATTAATTATTTCTGAAGTAAACATTTTACTACTTACTGTGGTCTTGAAGACGCAAATATGGGGTTGGGTATGTAGAAATACAGAATATTATTCTAAGATAGACGAGAGTAGGTTCTCTTCTAGGTATTTCAACAAAATTCTGTAAGAACCCGTTTTTAGATACCTACCATCGTTTACAAGCTTTTATATAAGACTTTGATGGGTATAAAAAGATACGAGGTTCCTTTTTAATAAGATCCCGCCAGAAGTTAATGTTTACTTAAATTGTGCTTGGAATTTCCCCTTCCTGATTTGAAAATACCACGAGTTTATATTTGAATTCCAGTTTAAAAATAGGGCACATAATCGCTCTAGGAACTGACAATAAACCAGAAACGTCACGATTTCTGTCTCATGTTTTGTTATGAATGTCCAGAAGCTAAACATTTTTCGTTATATTTAGTACAAACTGGGACATTTTAATCTGCAGCACAACAGATTGTTTCACAACGTTTGTGGTAATTTGATACGTGGAGGAGGCAAAGTAATAGTTAAATATTTGAAGAGACGAGTGAGTGTTGCATTAGACAAATACCATGTAATGCATCTGTTGCATGGAAATTCCGGCGCATGTTGAGGTGTAGCGTGGAATGTGCGTAGTTGCGGCGCGGCGGCGGTGCGCGCGCGGGGAGGGGGGGGGGACTCACGCGCAACGTGCTGAGTAAACAAAACTACAAAACAGGCACATAGTCAGGGTTGTCAGATTGATCAGTAAACTGAACTCAAAGGTAAAGAAGAGGACGTTCATTGCAACGTGGTTTATTATTTTTACCTGTAGTTCCTTATTATTATTTTTTTCCCATATTTTTGAGCTAAACATTGTTTAGCTGGCATAGCTAAAAACATCCTCGGCAAATTCTTCATGGAAGTAAAAAAAAAACATGAAGCTTCTGCATTGAAAACAGTAAATTCAGATACAAGATGTTTGATAGTAAATAAAAAATATTTTCAGTTATCGAAACAAGTTAACTAAGTTATTTTATGAAAATCATTTATATTTTACCTCTAATTTTGTGCGAAACTAAAATTTATAAAACTCTTAGTTTAATTTTTTATATAATTAATAGCAGTGGTTATATTATACATACATTGCGTAGGTAAAGAACACGTAAAATAAAATAAAAATAAAGTGTTTCATTTAAAAATAATAACGAAAGTTACAGTGATGTTAAAAATAGAAATTGTTAGACAAGTAAATACCAAACTTAAAAGCTATAGTGCCTTTAACAATTATTCCGTTCCTTATGTAAAGCCTTTTTTAACTTTACTAAATATTTAAACACTACGAAACAAGTCTTCAAAGAAAAAACATATTTTTTCGTAACGGCAAACAGTTAAGATACAAGTTGATTTTGGTATACATATCCACTAAGACACCGATCGCATTTTATATGAAACATGTTGAAGTGGATTCCATGTTATTTAAAAACAAGTCTCAAAGCTTTCTCATTAATGTGGGATAGGGAATAATAAATATTGAGTATTGTGAGCGAGGCTGTGCGGCGGCGACGAAGCCGGCTAGGTGCAGTGTTACGGCAATGAATGAAAAGGTAGGTACCAGAAACTCAACCTAAATACCGAGCATTCTTCGAGTCCGGGCTGCCGTCGCCACGTGTGCTGCCACCACGCTTTTACCGCTGCCGCCGCCCGAAATAATATGCTTAGCTTACATACCAACACATGGAAATGTATATCGAATTAGCAAGCCCACCAATAAATTCTCATATAACTAACATTTGAGTAAGCCTCCGCGATACTAACGCTCGATTGATGAGAGAGCACCGTGAGAACTCGCGAGCTTGTTTTATTTAAATGTTGGTTTGTTATGGTCTAGATTGGACTCGTAACGTAAGCTTGCTAATGGCCCATTCGAAAAACGGTTGATAATTATTATACCGAAATAGATTCCAGAATTTTTATTCATATTATTTGTGCAGTTGTAAAAAGTTTCAAATTGTGGTTAAGTTTAAGGATAACGAATATAAAAAGGTACTACTTTACGTATGAATGTGAGTAATATGAGTAACATGTTGACAAAAAAATAGGAGGTGTTAATCAGAATGATTTGAAGAATTGGTATTTATCATTTAAAGCATTTCCGGATATTTTCTTCGGAGATGTTAGTCATTATATTTCTTGTAAGTGCCGTTGTATTAGTCATCAACACTATTCGATACCAAACTTGATGATAAACTTATTAAGTTGATCAACTAATACACACATACTTAATTTACATATTAGTTGAAACTTAATATGCCTAAACACATGTGGAATTAATAGCCATAGTGTAAAAAGGAAGAAAGGTGTCTTTTATTTCATTCGGTTCCCACGTTATTTGTTGTCTCGGTGCCCGATAAAGGGAACAGTATACCCTTTCTCAGACCAGTATACGTTTGTAGGCCCTTATTTATTGCTAATAGATTTCCGAACGTTAACATGTCTACGCATGCATTTAAAAGCAAGGGACTACGACTACGACCCACTTAATGCAATTTAACTATTAGTGAATTCTTTATGACTTTTCAATTCTATTAAAATATGTTAATGCGTTGTCGGTATTATATTTGGTTTGTAGATAAATTGGTGGACAAGCAAACAGTATTCAAAATCATATTTATTTGGTTTTATGAGTCGAATTAAACATATTTTAGTTTAATTGCTACATTATATTTATACACTAGTCGTTTTGTTAAGTAGGTGCCCAAAAGTTTAGTAACATACCTACGAGGAATGAAAAAAATTACAAACCTGTTAATTAAGGTATGTGCGTCGTAAAAGCCTCAAACCGGAAGCACAGGCTTCATAAAGGAAAGGAACAAGTTAAAATTGATAAAACCCTAATATTTATTAGATGGCGTAACATTGAAGACAGCGCGAGGGGAGTGGTGCGTGGGCGCACGGTGCAGGCGGGACTCGCGAGGCGATGCGACGCGATAATAACCAAGTGAACATATATTATTTGCAGGTGCAGCTGGCGCGAGCGGCAGCGCCGTCACAGGGGTGACGCGCCGCGGACGGTGTAAGTGGTTCAACGTCGCGAAGGGCTGGGGGTTCATTACCCCTGACGATGGCGGGCAAGATGTTTTTGTACACCAGGTGATTGTTATCATTTTATTCCCCGAAGCACACACGTTCCGAATCCAATTTTAAAATTAGATTCGAAGAAAATATATTTTAAATGAAGTTAATCAGATTGCGCCGATCTCTAAAATAGTTAAAGTAGAAAAATAAATCCATTCAGTATAATATTGTGCCGTATCTAGCGGTTGACCCGATAGTGTGCTTATTTGTTTGTTCGGCTTATCAAGGCCGGATGTTTTTTCTATACATTTGCGCCACCAAACTTGTACTTCGTTCGGTTGCAGCGACGTTAGCGGTAAAAACTTATATTAGGTCAAGACTATGTTACTGGATACCGATAACGTTGATTTTTTTCTCAAAAGCGATAAGTAAATTTATAGCCCGTTAAAGGGATCCAGAGTCAATAATAATAGTTAGCATGAAGTTGTTATTTTTATACTCAACTAGCGGTAGACACCGCTTTGACGATCACCACGTACGCACTAATATTAAAACTTTACACAGCTACATGACATGTGACATTTTTGTAACTTCCCAAGGGGTTTGAATATGCAGACCGATTAAATTTTAAATCCAAAGGCAACTAAATTAAAGCTAGGTTCATGATAGGAGTAGCTCTTAGAACAAATGCGCATCAGAAATGCTTGGCTCGGTCCATGTTATTTCATAAAATAATGCTCTATAATATAACATATGAAGATCATGATCTAAAAGCTAGTGCGTTAAGGGTTCTTCTTAAGCAAGCTATAGGAAGTATTCTTAATAGAATATTTTATATTCTTTCAGAGCGTCATCCAGATGCCAGGGTTCCGGTCCCTGGGCGACGAGGAGGACGTGGAGTTCGAGTGCAAGGAGTCGGACAAGGGGCTGGAGGCGACGCGCGTCTCCGGGCCCTCGTCCGTCGACTGCCAGGGCTCGCACCGGCGCCCGGTCTCCAAGAAACGGTTCAGAAAGATACGGTAATCGTTGCTGCGTAGCGTAGGTGGAAGTGTCCGTCTGTATGTATGTTTGTCTGACACTTCCGCGCTTTCGAACTTTTTGCTGGATCTTCCTTGAATTTGTAACAGCCAGTGGTAACAAGACACTTTTACACTAATTAGCAAAAATTTTTGATTACTAATCGTATACATATTCTACAAAATGAAATAACTTTTTAAGTTACTGAAAAGCCTCACAGCCATGGTTAGTCATAACGAGATAAGAATCGTATGATCATGTAACTAAAAAATGACACTAGTTTGAATAGATTGACTCTAGTAGTTGGCAACTAAATTTAATTATCATAACATACTTATGTAATTTCAAACGCAACTATACTCTATTTCGTGAAACATAGATAAACTATGATAAAACAGTATTTTGTCTATTTATAACAGAACTAATAGATTACTCGATGTATGTATGAATGATCTATAAGTCATTCATTTTAATAAAATATTGTTATTATCTCATTCTTTATAGCGCCTTTTTGATCATGCGGGCTCTTGTATTATTGGGATTACGGATAATGTAACGTAAATCGACTGTCGAAAGATATTTTATTTAATCAAAGACCTCACATAAAAAAAGGTTTACTCAGCCAAACTTCAAAACTTAAAATAATCTTTAATCGAAATAGTATTTCATCAGGTCTTTACAACCTAAAAATAAACCAACAAACTAACGGGGATTATTTAATATATCTTCTTATCCCAAGAATTAATTGATCATTGCGCCTTCTGTATTTACCAAGAAGGAACTACACGAATAACAGTTAATAGTAATTTTAACGAACGAATTCAGTAAAACGATACCACAATGTAGAACTGCAACGCCTTTGGATGGAACAAACCCAGTGTCCCGGCGTGTCACGTTACATGTAAATACTTCACGTCAGATTTGTTATTATCTGATTACTTGTTGCCGTGTCAAATAGTTAATCGGAGGTTATCACATTATCTGAGCATGGGAAAAATTCGACCCTACAATGCCACCGGCTATCAATCACTTTTTGGAATTCGAATATAAACTTTTTTTAATTTATTGGCGTTAGATAACGTATAGTAATAAGTTGTTAATCACTTAGTAGTATGAGATAGAAACATGTGAACGATTCAATGTTAACGGCCAGTAAATTATACTTTATAAAAAAGTACTGGCCTGTAAATACCATTTTCCATGAAGAAGTGAAAATAGTATAATAAGGTTTTGGTACTAGTTAAAAGGTAGTAAGTTATCTTAAAAGTAAATTGCAAATTCATTCAAGGAAAGATAGATTTTTAAAGCGAGTCATTTTGAAAGTGTTAGAAGTAGGTAGGTTAATTAGTTTTGTGTGGAAACCACGCTTTTTTCAAGCTTATTAATAACTACATACTCTAGATTCTGTCATACTAATATTATGTTTATTTCAGTTGCTACAACTGTGGGGAGTTCGCTAACCACATAGCAGCCAAGTGCAGCATCGGGCCACAACCAAAGAGATGTCACAACTGTAAGAGCGAGGATCACCTCATCGCCGACTGCCCCGTCAAGGTACCGCATTGTCAAGTTTTACACTCTTCATATATTTTTTTAAAGCTAGCTTTTTGGACAGAACTCAGTTGTGACTGCATGCTTTTACATTACAAGTGTCTTTTAAACAAGGTAACTCTAATTACTATAAAATTAATAAAAATATAAATATCTACATATTTAGATTAGTAAAATATTAAGAAAAACGATACTTTATGCTTGATTACTGCAGATTCTTACATGCGTATATTTACATCTATTCCTGCAAAAAAGTGTGGCACAAAACGGTCCTAAAAATGTAATCCTTTTTCCTTTTCTTAAAGGTGGAGAAGAAGAAGGACGAGGGTAAAACAAGTTCGAGCAGTTCTCCGGGCGGCCAGCAGGACAGCCCGCCGCACTCGTAACTCACACGCACCGCACTCCACACCCCAACAACCGCGACATCTAACGGCATTTCTTCTCTTCTATGTTAAAAACCTTTATATAAGTTATACAAAGCTTATTTCCGACTTCATATTCCATTCCAATCGACAACTTTTTTCATTAACAGATTTTACTTCCTAAATATTTTGTCTGCAACAAATGTTAACATGAAACGTGACTACCTCAATATAGTTACAGATAAACTATACAAATAAGTACAAGACTGAACGGTACAAATCCATAATTCTAGTACAAACTATACAATATATACTTACATAATAATTTTAATGATAGTAATTACAATCTAAGTTTGCAAACCTAACGTAAGTACAAATTTTATGTGTTCGAGTGTCAATATCTTAATTATTTTACTTATATTGGTATTTATCCAAAGTTAAGTGTGTGTTCATATTATCATTATTTTGTTGCTATATTATATTATGACAAACCTTATGTTAAATCGTAGCTCATAAAATGTATTTTAAGCTAGAAGTATTATGACTGGCTATGAGAAAAATGCTAAGGTTTTACATACGCTTAACCAATGCAATTTGAAGCAACTGATTACCTCATTGTTAAATAGTATATTTGAAAGCAAAATGGTACAAAATGTGAATCTGAATACTGGAAATATATTATGATAATCTATAGGACTTAATTAAGGACAAAAAGTAACATTTTCTTATCATTCTATATAAACGTTCAAGTGAATGTGCCAAAGTCTAATTGAAATTGTTGCAATAATTGTAATAAAAATGTAATTGTTAAGTGTAGATTCCGTTTCAAGATATACCTTATAACTTGCCCTAGTATAGTTTAAAACTATAACAGATTACATAGAAATGGTAATATTCTGCTTATAATTTAGTGACGTTCGTAATAATGGCAACTAATGTTGCTCAAATACCTGTGTAGTACAAACAAATTAAATGTAAGTAAGGAATCCTAACACCTGTAAAGTTCAAGTAAAATATACTTTTATCGTATTTACATATTAGATAAATTACTAAGTAGTTGATATTTTAATGAAACGAAGTTATTTGAACATATTTTTTTGCTGTAGAACACCATCAAGAGCACGATTCAAAAATAGCGCTAATTCTGTTGTTTACAAACTACTGTAAATTTGTAGCTGTATTTTACTAGCATACAGCATAATAAAAGAGCGGCGATAGACAAAAACTAACATAGAAATGTAATCAATCATACATACATTTAAAAAAACACGGTGCTTTTTAAAGCAACTGTTAATAAGAATCGTCAAAATTAAAAAGAAGTTTTAGTATCAAGTTCTTTTGACAGCTTCACTAGTTATTGTGTTTGTCTGTTCTTTTCTAAACTTAATTTAGTTTGATTGCAATAGAATCGTTGCTATTTTTTCAATTAAACTACGTTTTTTTGCCATCGATTATTTTATCTATATCCTAACAGGCGCAATAATACAGGTATTTTTTTAAACGAAACTCACAATATATATATAAAGAGGTTACGTTATTTGAGTTCAATTGCTTTCTCGAAGGGTTTCGGAAATGTTTCTTTCTTATTCCTAATTGGTTATTTATAAACTGTTTCCTTGCAATTATGTTTGAGTTGAACTGTGACCAATATGTCTAGCAATTTGAACGAGTGGGCGAAAAAGTTTAAAATTTATACAAACTTCAGTATGTTAAACATTTTTTTGCCCGTAGAGAAAACTTATTCTTGTTACATGTCAATATTTTAATGTTCTGTATGATGTTTCAGAAAGGTTAAGTTGTAAAAACCAAATTACTAAGATAAGAACTAAAAATGCAGCATCATTAGATTGTTAGGCTAGAGAAAAGCTATCACAGTCTGTTGAACACTACACAATGTATTTTTTTTTTGTCTAACACGTAATTGAATCAAGTAAAAAGGTATTTTGAATAAGATGTCATTATTCACACAAACTTGTATGGGTAGTTAAAACAATAAGGAGAATAATAATCTACCTCAATATTTATAAATATAACTAGTTATTTTAGTTAAGGTTTTTTCACTGTATTTGTTTTTAGGTTAAACAATTGACTGCCGTAGCCAGTTTAAACATTACTATGGGCCCACTGAAACTGTTTTTCTTTTGTTTCTTATTTTTTCAAAGTATAATGTTAAGAAGTAATGTACTGAAATCACAATGAAACCAATTGCACGTCTCTTTGATATAATTTAGTACAATTATTGAGTAACGTCCGCCTGCGTTAGATACCAATGAATTAAGGATTTCGCTTTAGTAATATTTATCTTCAAGTAACTTTGTATAAACAATAGTTAAGGGGTTTAATTATTTTTATATCAAGTAATTCTATGGAGTGTTGACAGTGTAATTGTTGGATAACTGTACGTTATGGCTCAGTGGACAGTGGCGCCTCCTTTACTCTGTGTGCTGACTATTTGAAGAAACCTGTTCGAAGGTATTTCAATTTTTGCGCCACATTGTAGTACAAAATTAGATTGTAAAGAATGTATCAAGAATCATATAAGTAAACACAGTTGAGCTCAAGAATTAATTCAGATTGATTGACTTGTTTCACATTGAAGTAAACGATTGTTATTGTAATAGTATGTAGTCGGTGTGACATCACGGTAGAGGCAGATCGGTTTAGAGATACTTATTATACACTACGGGTCTTTTTGCATTTCATTTTATATAGCAGTAGTTGTAATGTAGTTATTTATAAGATTTAATGAAAGACTATTTGCAAACATCTACCTCATAATTTAATTACGTTAAATAAATAGAGTTTATTGATAAGTTAATTAACATTTATAAATTCTAGCAATTATTATTTTCCATAATTATATCTTTGCTGAATGCCGAATTTCTTTCTTAGAGTTTAAATTTTGTTTTTTTTTTCATTATTATTATTCAAAGAAAATAAATCATAAAAAAGGTATGGATTTTTCTTTACCCTATAACCCTTATTATATTAATTTATTAAAAAAAACATACAAGGAATTCCTTCCAAAACTCAGGTAAGATCGTTGAAACCTGTCAGGTTACAGCGGGCGCTACACTCGAGATTCTCTACATATTAAAATGGCTGCATTAGAAATTTCCGTCGCCGAAGCATACATTGGTAGGTACACACATAATTAAATTTTAGAGCAGTTTCAAACTCAGATAATTACTTTTCGCCATTGGGCACCGATTTGTCCATAAAAAAAAATAAAACTAAATTACGTGTGTAGTAAATATAACCTAACTCTTGTACTGCGTATCTTTGACCGTCACTTTGAACTTTTTTAAAAGAAACATGACTTATAAGTTAACAAACTAATCATTATGAATGTAAACCGTATCAGTAATTGCATAAACGTAATGAGTTTCTATACAAAATGACCACGAGTGAGTGATGGTACGGTCCTTGGAGAGAGATGGTGAGAGCGGGTCGCAGGGCGCGCGGGGAGCGGTCGGCGCGGAGCAGAGATGTCACGTTTTTCAGCGGAGCCGGGCGAAGATGGGCGCTCGGAGGATGCAGTAGTGCGGGGCCCCCCTACGCCCGCGCCCCGCGCGCCCCCCGCGCCCCCGGCCCCGCGCCCCCGCACCCCGCTCCCCGCGCTGACGTAACGTTGCCGTGTCCGCCGCCCGCCCTAGTGTGTGCCGCGCCGCGCTCCGACCGGGCCAACACGCACGCCGCGCCCTGCACGACATCAGTGCTAATCACTTGACGTTTCCCATTTTTGCGCTCTGGTCTGAGCTTAAAAAGTGAATGAGGTGCATGACGAGGTTGTTCATACGCTTATGTACGTCCCTTACCTTAAATCCTAATTCGTTATTGCCGTAAACACTCGACACCGCCCTTAAAGGCCGGATGCATCAGTGTCATTCTCAAATGAATTATCGCGTTGCAAAATCTCAGCTCTCTAATTTTTTTAAGGCGTTGGTAGCACGTAGATTAGTATAATAGGCGTTGATTACAATAACCTATAACAAATTACACAACATTTAAATAGGGTATTTAAATAATTTCGTTACTTGAGGCGTAATAGGCAAATTAAATGCATAGGAGTATTGACTTTGTTTTGCAACGAATGAAATTCTTGTTATTTCTTATAACCCGGAGTAATAAACAAAACTAGTATTGTGTACAGAGCAGCAAAGTATAACATTTAGATAAAATACTAAAACATTCGAGCCATATATTAGGGAACATAAAAATAACTACACGAACATAATTCTTTCTAGGTCTTACAATATCCGTAGTTGTGTAACATTAAACAACTAAACGGATATTTATATCTGATCGATTGTGTTGTCAGCAAAAATGTGTATCAAATAGAGCAGCATCAGCATACACAGTATTGATAGTTGGATAATAGTTCCCATTGATATGATCTTACGGTAAGTTAGATGTGATCGATCCTGACAAGCGTATGTAGTGTAAACATTAAGCTTTTTAGTGATTAGATGCATCATTTATTGCATTTTATATCTTCGAGCTTCCCAGAACAAGTCATCTGGTGACTGCCTCGTGCATACCATCATCCATCTTCATTGTAGTTTTATTTATTCCAGCAGCGTCGATGGCCTTGAATTAATTCAAATGTATTCGTTATTTTTACAAATGTATATGCATTAATAACATCCACTCGTAACCAATACTTCAAGTGGAAGCGTTGTAATTGTAGCTGTACAGTAGAGTACAGTGTACAACGAAATTAGAGATGAAATGCAAGAAAAGCGATGGATACGTTGAGAGCTTCGAGATATCTTACATTATATCGATCTGTATGTCATTATGACAAGCATTTACTGCTCTTTGAAGGACAGGAACGTCGCGGTGATGGTTTATAATGAAGCACGACTTGTTGCACTAAACACTGTTATGTTAATTGGGTCGTCGATATCTGGTTCATCATCTTAACGAAATACGAACTTTAATGGTCAACAGTAAACAAAATGATAAATGTTTTGCATTTATTTTGAGTTTGTCTGGCGTTTACAAATGACTCTACAATTAATTATTTGTTTAAAATCAATATTTTATTCGTTTTTTAAGAATAAAGTTCAATGAAAAAATTTTTATCTCACATGGTAATATAATAATTTCTCCTTCGTAATTATGTCAGTAAAATCTAAGCTCTTTAGCCCAGTGCGCAGATCATACATTGAGGTAAAGCCATTTTAGCTATTTATTACTCTAAAAATTGAAATTCATATATCATTACATACACATATAATAGTAGATACAATATAGGTACCATGTTATCACACATTTTCATTATAATATTAGTTGTCAACTTGAAATCTTTGCCACACTAAAGTTTATCCTAAAATGCACTCTATGTCAAAGAAGTTAAAGTTATCAATCATTAGTTTTTATATTTACTGTAAAAAAATATTTCATTTTTCTACTTTTAATCTAATACAAGTTGTAATATTTGAGAAAAATAGAATATTTTAAATTTTAATGTCGTTCAAAGCATTTTGGTTGTAATGTAATGCGCCATCTGTTGGTCTATAATTGTAACGATGTCGTTTGTATGTGTGAATGAAGAGGTCGCTACTAGGTATTCCAGACTTAATGACTGGTTTTAGTTGGTTGAAAATATTCTATACTATATCATTAGGAACACTTGTAATTAATGCTTAAAGATTTTTTTTATTGTTTGTCACAATTTGACAATGTTTAAATTCTTTTATATTTTTGTGATCCATGAGGCATGATGCTTTTCAGTTTTCACGGGGTTAGCATCATGGCGAATAATTATATCAACAATCGTGTCATTATTTATTGTTATGTTTTTGTTTTAATTTGACTAGTTTGAGATAAAATTTGTCATTTCCGAATACATAACTTTGTAAAATGGATAAGAGCAACAGAAGACGTCATTAAAATAAACTAATATCCAAAAATATTCATTTAAAGTTGGTCAAATAGAAATTTATCCCATTTATAGAAATAAATTAACATATCATAATCATCTTCCAAATGGATTTTATGGAATATCACACAACCTTACTTTTGGCAAGGATATTCTTCATCCTATCTATTCCGTAGCTACGTTCTAGTTTCAGTCTCACCTAATATAAAATGCCATAGTATATGTAAAGTCTTTACCGGGTCTCCACCACCTATTTTAGTGGGTAACACAGTGTCCTAGAAAGACAGACAACATAGGATATTGATAGAATCCGTCAAATGCAATACAAATATCACGGTTATTTCTTAGTTTACAGTTTAGTAATATGATGACGATAATGATTTAAAACTTCCCTGCGACTGTAAACTTGTTTTACGTGTCTTTCAAAACGGCGAAATGTTTCATGAGATAATTGGCTATCAATTATGGGAGTTCCCTTTATCCATACCTTGAGTCTCTCTATTTTCTTAAGAAATTTAATATCATTAACATTGCTTTATTATAAGTAACAAATAACATGCTTAACAAAAATTATAACAGACAGACTGAAGTCTCATTTGTAAGCTATGTAACTCACAATTGGCGAGCAAAATAAATATAAGGGGCAAATTCAGGAAATACTGATATCCTATAGAGGGATGGTGAGTTAATAGTATGTAATGAATAAAATCGATAGTAATGGTAAAACAGATTAATTCATACTTGTTTTAACACAAAAATTGTCACTTTATTTCAAGCGGCTTTAAATAAAGCTCTTTTTATTTTATTGGAAAGCATTCAAATTAAAACTTCCAAACATATTGCCATTGACAGGCTTCACAGTTAAATTACGAGTAACAATGTTATTTAATCTGTATCCAGTTCAAAATATCCACAACAAATAAGCGTTATCTATGTACATCAACAAAACAGTATCAAATAATGGCAAACGATACATTCGTAATGAATTAATCCGTGGTTAGTACACCACCACTGACGAGTGGCGACAATCAAAGGTGCGGTCACCGTTTGGTTGACTGACTCTTTCCGTTTCGATGGAGGAACACCAACACTTGATTACATGATTAATCGAAATCTGACACTTAACGAAATCTTCGTTCACGAAAAAAAGATTAAGAGAAATAATATTGAGATCTCACATCAGATTGGAGGCAGTTAGTCATAATCGAATATCAAACTCTTGCATTTTGCTGACGTAGTTTATTAGTTTGTCTGTCATTGATGAATTTATCATTTGTTAATAAGAAATTCATATTATATTACTATATTATCTTAGAATGTATTGAAAATGGCCTTTCCACTTAGTTTTCAATATCAGTTAAAGTAGAAAAGCATCAGCAAGTAGCACTTTTATTATTAGTTGAACGGTAGTTTCAAATAATGAAATGTTTTCGTAAATTTAATGCATGTTCGAAACCAATTTTAAAGTTAATTAAGTATTTGTTGACATTTAAAACGTGGACAGTCACGTTAAAAGCACATTTTAACTCGTATATGTCGACGGGTCCTACGTAGACTAGTACAAGTGCAAAAATGCAACTTTTCAAGAGAGCGGTTTAAAGGTTCAAAAGCTTGTAACTTTGTCGTAAATCAATAAAAACACTTGAAATTTTAGTATGTTATATTTTGATATTTAAGAATTAAGACTGCATTATTGGTTTTTCTTCTTTTTTTATACTTTGGAAAATAGGTTGACTTGCATTGATGTAGCCTGTTTTCTTTACTACAGTAGAACCTGTAAACTGATACAAGTGGCCACTTATACCAGTATATAGTGTACTTGCTTATACTTATAAAAAAGCAAATCTGAAGAATTTTACTCTTTAAACATAGTATTTCCGTGTTATTGACCAATGTGAGGTTATAATATTAAAAATAATACCTACTTTTATCGACTTTTTAACACTTACAACAGTTTACTCAGTACTGGAAAGCTACTTACAACAGTTTGCTGTATTATTATTAACTGTGAATATTTAAATTAATGTGGCAAGAAGTTAAAAAAAAAACATTTAAAATACAAAATATCACTTAATTATTAAATACTAGCATTCTTAATAATGAAAAATAAAATCATTGGCCTTGCAATCTTAAAAATAATAAAACAACAAAATGTAATCTTCTTATTTTAAGTAAAAAAAAGGTTTGATTTTTAAAGAGGTTTTCTTACGATATTACCTAATTGTTTGTTTTATTTTCAAGACTAGCTTGTCTTGAATTTCATGTCATTTTTCTTATAAATAGCATTTCCACTATTATTTTTCAGTTACGTTACGTCAGTTACGTACGTTACGTACGTTACGTCTGTTCAGTTACGTCCACTGGTTTTTGTAAGTTGATGTTTCTAATTTATTTCTCCCTTTGCAGATCCGCTAGAAAAGGTATTTTAAAGAAATTAGTATAACCTTTGTGCAACTCTTTTCGAACTATGTGCTTCTATTAAGTGTATAGTTGTGTACATAACTTGTTAAATGTATAAAAAAGTAACACAACCCCTAAAAACAGGGCAATGAGACCTTAGAGTCTAAATCAGATGATGGAAAATTCATTACATTTTTACAACTTGTATTAAATGGTGATTTGTGTAGGACACCCTTCATACGAATGCCTCATCACATCACCACACTCGTCATACTTGTTTAAATATGCATTTTATACATTTGAAAATATCCTGCTAATATAGTTAACGCGAAAGTTGCATAAGTATGGATTGGATGTTTGTTACTCTTTGACGGTCAAACGACTTAACCAATTTTGAAGAAATTTCGTATGGAGTTAGCTGACAACCTGGATTAAAACATAGACTTTTTAACCGACTGCGTCAGAGGAGGGCAATGTTTTGCAGTTATAACCGACACTCGTGCGGTCGAAGTTGCGGGCGACCACTAAGTCCTTTATGAGTTTAATTTGAATGTCTTTTGTATTACTATACTTAAGTTTTGATTGAGCTTAATTGTTTTTTCAATACTACAACTTTACCAAAATAAACTGAGGTTGCGAATATTGTTATATTGTTTACTTCTGGAATATTTTTACACCTTTAAAAATGATGTACTTGGGTACATAAAAAAAATTGTCTCGTCAGTTCCCAAGTAGCTAAATTTGGTAACTTCTTACGTTAATTGCTGCAAAAAATGTATTAAAAGTAGTATCGCTATTTATTTTATTAGTAAATAAATATTATTATTAAAATAATGGAGGTTACGTCAGATAACCATATCAAGACAATAAAACAAAGTCACATGTGACTTTGTATACTACTACTTTGTATTCCTACTGATATAAGTGTAAAATTTATTGAAAGAATAAAATAATAATAAAAAAAAAACAAAAAAACACGACTGTAAAAAATAACGACTAACTAAAAACAGAAAAACAAACTCAATAATTTAGTGTAAAGAGTATACAGTACATCGTGCGTCTACATTATAAAATTTATACGTTTAAAATTAATTCAGGCGGGACAAACAAATCTACAATCAGTACAATCTGTATCTTGCATTATTAATTAAACCCTTTTGTAGAAATATTATTACTGTCAACTTAGTAATTTGTTTGTCGATTTTTAACGCATACATTTTTTAATAATTGACCTAGTGAGCCCTTAATTGTTGTGAATTCTCACCACTACTTACTTAAAGCAAACAAAACTTGTTAAATATGTAAAAAAGTAACACAACCCCTAAAAACAGGCCACGAAATAGTTTTGATACAGAAGAATACGTTAGCAGTTAACGCAGTTATACCAGTGTTAACGTGCTCCCGACTCCGTCGCAGCGCGCATACTGGAGTAAATGGCACTTGCGCGTACGTGACGCGGCGCACGCGACTACCTACACTGGTGCAAGTGACTTACATCAGTGTAGATAGTCGTGTGGCCGAAAATCATGTCACTTATATTAGTTTACAAGTTTGTATCTCTGAAATTACTGAATAAAATAATATAATTTTTACAGGGTATAAAGTTAAGGTAATTTTAAGGCTTTTGGTGCAAAAAAACGTATTTTGGTGTTTTGCGGGTTACACCAGTATACGTAGGACCCGTCGATGTATACTGTAATGGTTGGACGGAATCAATGCGCACTATCGATTTAAGGTCATTATAGTTATATAGTATACGGTAGGGACTATTTTGATAAATCATTCAACTACTTTATTGATTTTAAGTATTTCGTATTCAAAAACTTTTAGAACATTGTATTCTTCAATCGAATTTTAGAGTTTTAATTTTGTACCTAATAAATTGATCACAATTTTACAATACGTATTGAAATCTCTAAACTATAGAGAAGTACAAGAGTGAAATGATAGGGCATTTTGCTTAGCGGAAATCGATACTGGAGGCCAGACCTGCAACTCACACATATTTCTGTCTATACGTATAAGCGAAGAAATTTGAAAGGCTGCCTCGTAAAATGTATCCACCTCTGTCTACGTAGGTACTCATAATTTTCGGCCATATTTTGCAGTATTGCCAGTAAAATAAAGTAGTCGTTTTTCCAATAAGCATTTATATGACATATTTATGACACT
The DNA here is from genome assembly GCA_941860345.1 of Chrysodeixis includens. NCBI lineage: Eukaryota > Metazoa > Arthropoda > Insecta > Lepidoptera > Noctuidae > Chrysodeixis > Chrysodeixis includens. Next base: position 6,820,891 of record OW796098.1, on the reverse strand, counting down.
GTCTTGTTGTAGTGAACGCTTGAGTGCATATGAACATTCCTGTTTTAGGTTTGATTTCAAACTATTGAACTAGTATCAATCTGTTTATTAGTTTGTAATTTAAAAAGCGATCACCTAGTTTTATATCACGTATAAAAGCATCATAATATTTGGTTGCAACGAATATTTTTTTAACTTAGTTACAAAATAATTACGAACTTCTTTTAGAAATGTTTGCATTTGTTGCCAGTTCTCGCAATGTGCTTTTCTGCACCGTTGCCGTTATACACATAAACTGTAAAAAGACCAAGTTTCTTGCATCCTGCGTTATAAAGTCTATCATTAGCCTCGTTTCTGCTGCAGTCGATTTGCAGAAACTATATCTTGTAATATTAGATATTTAACGAATATCTACCAACTTTTAAACTGCAAAAGAAGTATACGTATTCAGAATATGGGAAAGCACCTCATGTTGTGAGTTAATTGCGTATATTTATAAAGACAATTTGTTTTTTCAATTTAGAAATAAATCATAAACTTACTTTTTTACTTTTGACCTTCGACGTCGATAAATAGGCTTACCTACGCGTATTTGTCACATATTTAATTGAAGCGTTTATCAAATAAATCAAAGTTTTATTTTAGCTACTACTTACGTGACCCTAGGACTATGTTTTCTTGAAATCTATTAGGAACCCTTCTTTCTTTTCTATTTATTTACCTATTTTTGTTTTTAATATTGTTGTATCCTTTATTATTTGAACAGTATAAAATCATAGTAGAATAGAATAGAATACTCTTTAGAGTAGAAATCATAGTATATTGTACATTAAGCATGTACCAGATAGCAATTTAGAAATTGTAGTAGGTTTATAATAAACCTGCCTTCGCCAACCCCCTGACGAGTGGCAGTCCATGAGGATTTCCACTGGGTTACAAAAAAAAAAAGATGTGTAGAAGCTAGCATAACAGAATTTTCACCCAATTCATTCGTCAATTTAATAATAAATTGCTAAAGTATTAAATAACTTACTAATTTGGTATACCCTTTGTTTTGTAAACTATATCGTTCTAATTCCAGTTTTACAAGACACAAATCTCCTGACATGTGTTTTCCCAAAAAAACTGTTAGAATACTGAAATAGCAATAAGGTTGAAATTGCCTTTCATTCCCGTGCAATCCTTATCAGTTTCACGTAGATGAATGAAAGATATAGACGTATATGAATGTCTGTCTAAGAATTTAGGGGTTCACGTAAGCTTTAAAAGATTAAACCATTTATTTGGTAACATTTAAATCATGGCTTATAATTTCAAACATAAAAATGTCATTTAATAATTTCATGAGGCTGTTTAAACAATTTCAAATGTTTGAAATTATACAGCAAAATGATGTTACTTTATGAACCTGTACAGTTACAAATACTGTATCGAATATAAGGTTTAAAACTCTGTTCTCCTTGGCTACAGTAGATAGGTACCTCACGAAGATCCGTTTCAATTTAAGAGTCTACAGTTCCCTGTCAAGTAGTACTTTGCTATTAATAAATCTCAAGGGCAGTCACTGAAAATAGCCTGCATCGACTTGAGTGAGGAATGGTTCTGTCTTGCACTGTGTTAAGTAACGTGTTTCTAAATGAGTTTTTGTCATATTAAACTCTTTATTTAACGTGTTAAAAAAGTTATCGTAATAGCTACCTATATAATTAGATGTACCGTTAGAGGGCAATTGAAATACTTAAATTACGTTTCAAAAATCTTTATTTGTTCAGAAAATAGAATTTTCTGGATGTTCAGATAGTTTAAGATGTTTAAATTACTTATCGCAATACAACTAGAGGTATAATGCCAGTACACCTAGAGATAAAACGCGATAAACAGTATTTTTTATTAAATTATTTTCTCAGAAATTAGGCACATATTATAACGTTTTAAACTTCTTAACGAAACTGTTTCCGTATGACATTTCTTTGAAAATTTATAGTGTAAAGTAAAACTAATAAAAGTACCCCACAGCAAACAAACCCGGCTAAAACACGTAGATTTCCAAAAACCTAAATGATTTATGTCAAACAAAAATTGAAGCGGTTTCGACTGCCTCAAATCATTTTCGTTTGCAAACCGTTTAGCGCAAGACAACAAAAAACGATGATGAATACACTAATTACTGTTACTTCAATAACTTATCACCTACGTATAACCGCATTTGAAGCATATACCTACTTCTAAATACGATAATTTTACTGGATAAGTCACACAACGTTTGCGTAAAAAAAAATCACTAATTACGATTTTTTTTCACTTACTTTTTATGTCTAAACATTTTAAGTCCGTCTCAATTTCTCTATTTTCTAAAAGGGAAGGACGTCTAGTGTGTTTGAGAAGACGAAGTGAGCCATCATACCTTAATTGTTTGATTGTTAGACTGACCGCCAAATGTTCACTTAACTTGATTATACTCCCAACTCTGTCTAATGGCGGAGTTGCTTAATTATTTTCCGTTGCTCTGCATCGCAAGTGAGAACTAAAATCAATTATTTTGAGAGACATTAGTAAGATAGGTATGTAACTATAGGTACATTGTTTATATTAAGGTATACTCTTTGATATTTAATTAAACTTTGCTTGATTTTTATTATGTATCTACTCGTATCTCGTACATGATCTTGATTAACGGAATGTACTCTCGTCGTAACTAGACTATTTTTTAGAAGATTGATGAAAAATACTAATAAGTAGATTCTTTGCATTATTAGAGGGATTCGCGACTGAGGTAGTGTTTGTTTCTGGTGGGTGCGTATAGTGTAAAACAATAGATAATATTAAAAAAAAACAGCTGATCAGAGCTTTTATTTTGTTAGTTGCAAATAACAGTATTGTATTGTATTATTATAATGTATAGGAACATTTAGTAAGGTTAATCGAAGTTTTCACCAGCACTTCAAATGACAAATTTTTCAACGATAAAATAAATTTGATGATTGTTATTTGGGGCGATCTCTATATTTTGCAGTGTATTTTTAGGGTATATTTAGATCTAAATTACCAGCAATATAGTACTTAGATGATAAAACTACATTATGTTGATATTTCACAGGCCTAGCCAGCGTCGTCTAGCGAGACAAATGACGTTTATACTGCTCATTTACTACCCACGCGTTACTCGCCCAAGATAATTCAAAGTTACCTTACAGCTTCCAGTGGGGCTACCAGTACCACTTACAGTAGTATTATTGCAGTTGTGGAAGCGGGACAGCGCACTACATGACGTAGAGCGCCGTCTCTCTTCCACAACTGCATGATATTTCTGTAAGACGTGGCGGTAGGCCTCCTGTTATCACACTTAGTGTTTGACCTACTAGCGCCATGTCAGTGTAGGGAGCGCTTGCTGCTGGGGACTGATGATACGATGAAAACAAAGGCACGCCTATTTTGTGTTGAACACAATTATCTTTCATATCGTCGTCTGTGTAAAAGGGATGTAGAAACAATACTGATAAGGTGCTAAATGATTAAAAATATACCTAGATGTCTTCATAATTTAAACGACAATTATTAAAAATGACGCGTAAGGTAGAACAGTAATTCGATGTATTCCTTTGCTGGGATTATAGAGTGTGTGTCTCCAAATTTAATAATTGCTAGTGAACTTTTAATAGATTATAATGATAGGCCCTCTTACATAATTATTTGTTTTTGTTGGATAATAAGTAATTATGTACTTTATTAAAGTACTTAAATCCAATGAAATAGATCTGTCGAATACTTTAGCGTTCAGATCAACACTTACAAGAAGAGAACTACGTAAAATAATGCATTAATTATCTACTGACTCAGATAAAAGCTAAAGCTTAAGCCAATAAATAAAGCTCTGTTGTAAAAAAACATTACATTCATATACTTATATATCTACAAAAACGAATAAGTTCCTCAAATACGTGTACAGTGCTATCCAGGAGCAAGTTTTCATTTTAAAATATCACGTCGTAACAAAAAATATATCAAAATTCATATAGTTTGTTTGAAATTGTCCAACTTATTTAAAACTCGAAATCGTAAAGTAGTTTAGGTAGTGCACTTCGAGTCCTAACTTCCTTTACTAATGCGCAGGCATGACCATTCTCCAATTCAATACCGGCGCAAGTAGCGAGTTTTCCTACCACTTTATTCCACTTGTTTTTGAAACGCAGATGGTTTTATATACTTTGGGAGCTGTGTGAATAGATAATATAGAATTCAAATGAGTCTTGTACAGGACCTGAGAATGCATCGCGTAGAAAGACGTCCTTTGACCAGCTATAGTGCGGTCACAAAGGTTTAAAATTGTGATAAAAAACAATTGCATTTCTAAGAGCTCTGTTATTAGAGATGCTTTTTATAAGAAGCCTGTCGCAGTAAGCTGGAGCACGGGCTTTTAAAGTTCCACCGGACTTTGTTTTATTCTAAATGCTTATGAACAGCGTTTCAGGTCACCTAATGCAATATAAAACCTTACCTTCTCAGGTAACAGTACTTTGTCAGACGTTACTGAAGTTATTTAAAAGAGTTTGGTCTCCATGGATCTCAATCAGATAGCTGTCGAACACTTTCATTTAAGTAGTTAATTATAGTTGTGGAAGCGTCATTACCTCTGGAAAAGTGTTCGTGGAAAAGTGACGGTACTCTATACAGTGTAGAGCGGTGTCTCTTTTTCTCAACCGAAACTGTCTTACTTTAAAAAATTATGAAAGACGCTCTGGTCGTCTACTTCATCTAGGTATAGTAGGATACGTTCTATTAAGTCTAACAAAGAACAGAGTATACCTACTTCTGTATTATTTTTATTTTTTATAGAAAATAGTCAGTTTGCGTGTCTCGCTGAACCGTAACACCCGGTATAGTTACGTAAGGATAATGGCGTGCAATCGTTTTAACTTCGCACTACTTTCACGCACATTTAACTAAAAGTAGGAATAACCTGCATAGATTTTCAGTAAATTAAACTTTTAGTGTATTAAATATATCACCATTGTATATTGTTATGAATTGGCAACATTTTACGATTTTGAGATGAGTGTCATTCTACAGTGGGTTCATAAGCAAATTTAGTCACTAGTCTGCTAATCATACTTCGAATAATCAATCTAATTAAATTACAATAAATCATATGATTGCGTGTTTACTAAGTGTATTAATAATAAACCAGAGCTTTTTTTAATAAAGCTATGTATATAATTTATTGTAAACTATATTTGCATGTTCTTGTATTATGTAGTTTATTAAGCCTATTATTAAAAGCCTGCTACACGGATTTTAAATATATTTATACTCCATATCATTACAAGTATTTGTTTACTCTGTCCAGCCGTTAAATGTTGCTAACTTAAAGTGATTTTCTTTTGTAACTATTCGTTTAAGTTTTTAACAGGAAAAAAAAATAGTTCATTGTAAAAAGTATGCAAGGAAAAAGTTAGTAGAATACCTTAACTACCCGTTTCAAATAAAGCGTTAAGAAGTGGAAATAATTTCCCAGGTATTCAGGAAAGGTATCGATATCAAATTGCAAACTATTACGAAAGTTCACAAGTTCATCACTTAAAGCATTTCTGAACATTAACTTATACTGAAAAGGAGAGCAATAGCTCTACTAAGTTATTGAGCATGGCAAAGCCTTTACTAACATTCAGTAAATTAATTGTAAAATTTTTATGTCATTTTTTAATAAAAAAAGGGATCTACAGACTGTTTTTAAGACTCAAATTCAATTGACTCTTCTACCATGAACATCGTTTGGAATATTCTGCCACGAGAAAAACACGTTAGTCCCTTAAAAAGATTTCCAGATTTAACTAATGAAATTTTATCTTGTAGCAAACACTCTTAAATCTTTTTTAATGAGCTCCACTCCAGTAAAGTAAAATGATCGCTAACACTGCATTCTCCACACATTTGTTTCACCTCAGCGCCTCTACTATCTACCGCAATGTATTGGACCATTGATCTTGGTCTCGTACTACCGGAGATAGATACCTATTTAAAATATCCAGATGCTATAGCCCTATTATATATGTACGTTATATAATTTCATTTATAAGTGTTTTTATATTTTAGTGAATTGGCAAACTAGAACTGAATATGCTCGCTTTTAAGAGTAAAAAATATATTTCTGTCTACACTGAGAAGACTGAGAATATGTATTTTTTAACGTACATTACATGTTTAATTAGTCATTTTAACAAAATAACCCAGCCGTAGCCGGCAATAGTCTGACCTAATTTTGTAAATTTTTGCTATTCTAGCGAAACCATCCTCGGTTTCCGTACTTGTACCTAACAGCTGACTATCAAAACTGCTATCTGATAGTTTGCCGAATGAAATATTGTTACTTTACAGTTTAGCGACTGAAACATTATTAAATATTTTAATATATTATGCATAAAGTATTGATTCATCTCAAGTGGGTATAATAAATGATGTATTTCCACTTGACCTCTTTTTAGACGAATTATGATGATACATCGAAATAGAACACTGAAACTTTTAAAAGCCCATAAATTAATAAACCAGTGTTATGAATGAGGAAGGTTTTATGTAAACGAAATAAAAATAACTTTTAATACCAAGACAGAAAGCTCATTATTTTGCAAACGATGTTTAATAAAGAAAGTGGTAAATTGGTCTACTTTAATTAACAGATACCTGTCCAATTCCCACTCAGTGGACGTACCAGCTAATGTCCACTTTGGGTTTTTGCGATAGGTATATTACTTTTCTACAAACATGAGACAAACAGACATGAACTGTTTTGATTTTGGGAGGATTTAAGAAGATGGGAGTCGTCAAATTTGGGAATTATACGACGTTTTAACCCTCAGTTCATAGACCCTCAGAACGTATGATATCAAACTACCCATTATGAGTGCCATTGATATTACATTCACACTTCAGAAGGCTTTAAACCGTAATTTGCGCAATATTTTATTAAATCGATATTTCGGTAAATAAGACGATGAACCAGCTAATATGATTATTGACCCAATATCACCCGTGTTAGTGTAACGTGTGTGTTTCAACGAAAATGTGTTATCTAATATTTACAATGCCTAGCAGAAAGTAGGTGAATTAGGGCTTAATTTTAATAAGGTAAAATGATTAAATAGTCGTGTTCTCGGTCGTAGTCTAGAATGAACTATTAAAGCCTTCGTCGGGCCACAGTAAGCATCCAACAGTCATGGACCAAAATCGAATGTTGTCTCGGGCAGAGTGCGCGCGCAACTCCCGCCCCACGCCGCACCGCTCCGAACGTCCATTGATGATCTTCTTAATCTCGATACATGTTATTAACACAATTCGTATGCAAACTTTTTAAAGGCGAATATCATTTTATTTTGTCGCCTATGATTGATTTGATTAGAGAAGTAAGCTGAGGCATGTAGTAATTCGGGGCCAAATGATCTCGTTGAGATGGAGGGCGCTGGCCACCGTTTCGTTTGCTAGGTTTGGGCGTCGCTGCGTCTCGGCTTTCGGCGGGCGGTTGGTGCGCGGCAGCGGCCGGCGCGACTGTGCGCACACAGCGCCGCCACGCACGCTTGTATCGCGACCCAGTCTGCTCTGACGTTTAGCCGAGCCGCCGGTGTCGCCCTGCCGCACCGTTCGCAGAGTCGTATCAGCGCTCATTACATTCTGCGCACTTTGAGATAGCGAGAGATAATTGGGAGTGCTAGGGGTCGCCGGTGGTAGTCAGGTCGCGCGTAGGGCAGTCAGGTCGCGGACGGTGCGGCTTGCGAGTAGCGAGGGTGCGGGCTGCTGCCGGCCGCAGCAGTGAGCGCGCGCCGCACAGCAGCTGGCGGTGTTTACACGCGCCTGCATCCGCGCCGCCCCCGTGCGCTGCTCGCTGCAACATACAACACCCCTCATTTACTATTCAACGCTGTGAATTTTTAACTTTGCGAACGACCGAAAATAGAGGTATTTAAATGCTTATTAAACCCGACTCTCGCAGAGAGTCCGGCTGTAGTGCACATTAGTGTCTCGAGCTCAGAGCATACACATCGAAACCGACTTGTCATAGTTCATTCGAGTGATTTCACAACTTCGTAAATATGGGTGCTAAAGAAAGCGTGGAGGCTGCTAAATTTTCTGCGCAAAATTGGAACAATTTCGAGGTTCGTAAATACCTTTAAATTGATTTGCACTTGGAGTGTTTGTATTCCCCTACCTCCCTCGTGAATGTCTGTATTATGGGGCGTTTTGCCATTAAATAATAATAAATTAACGTCATGTGAAATCATAACTAAAATTTCATGCACAGTAAATTTTGTATCAAGCAATCAGTATATGCATGTTCACACGTTCTGTTTAAAATATATTATAAAAATAATAACATGCTAAGCATATGTTAATTAATTATAATTATCTGTTAATTATTATATTCTATGTAAAAGTTTATGTATTACAATTTTTGCTATATAATATGTAGTATATGCCCATTTTATTGTAAGTGTGCTAGACGTTCCTAAATATTTAATTTGTGAGTAACACGTAACGTATACGATGACAGCAGTAGCGCTCCTCCCTGTCAGCTGGGGTCGCGACTCGCGCGGCTACATCTGGAGATCGCAGTTACACTAAACCAGCCGTTTATTACCTTTGATAACATTCATATATGTATTGAGATTGTATCAAATTACAAATGGATATATCTTGTACACCGCTCTTATAGTATCGTAACAAGTAACGCCTTCATGCGATACGGTCGTCGTACAGACACGGAGCCGTGGCCACAGCATAAATATCTGCACTTGGTGATAAAATTCAACATATAAATTTGATACTTACTGACATATAATAATGTAACCATACAATGACAAAGTTTTTATTGTCGCTTGCGAAGGTTTATGGGCACTAAGTCAACAGCCATACGACACGTAATAGTGGTTTTAATTATTTTACGAAGCAATACGAACAAGTTATCTACAAGTAGGCGGTATAGTGTCGGTGTCTATGTATAGTCAGTTTAAATATGAAGCCAAACTAAGCTGACCCACATACAGTCGGTCTAATCTAACATGATTGAAGGCACTGCCGTCGAGATCGAAATGCGGCGTTAGAATTTTAATTACCATTTGATAGGTTAGAATTGGACTTGGATATATCGATAGCCTAGATACCAGACTGACTCAAACTGTTTTATTCATTGATCAAGAATTCTAAATTCTAGAATTTTTTATCACATTTTGCTATATCATTAATAATCTGAATTGGATTCAATAATACAGACAAACAATATTAGCTGATCCTTAATAATAGCTAGTTTTAGTATTATCCAACCTAGTTGTAGTAATTATTGAATTAGTGTTTCAAGGAGTGGTTTTTGTAATTGAGATAATATAATAACAAATATGATACTAGGTAAATAAACATACTAGTAGGTATATTCTAGACATCAAATGAATACTAGACTACTAGAGTTATCAGTGAAACGCTTCGATATTGACTAGCTATAGATTCAGAGCTTCCCCTAACTTCATTTTTGGAGCCCCCGTATTACCACCTGATCCGTTTCTAATGAAACTTGCATCTTAGTAAAACCCTACGGAAGTGACGCTCTATTTCTCATCTTGAACGTCGATACGATCGCTTGAAGGTAAACCGGCAGTAAATAGTGTGGGGTGATACTCTTTCATAAAAATTTTACTTCAGCCTTAGATTAGTAAATATTCTATTGACACTTGCTTCACATTGAAGGATAATGCATCAAGATACTAAAGTGAGATACACAGGATGATGCCATCCATGTAAATTATACTTCGCCACAAACCTTTTAAGGTGTGCCAGTAGGTGACTTAATAGTGTGACTCATGTGTTCGTCTGATAGCACTTACATCAAGCCTTTGAGGATAATTAAAACAAATTACACTTATTGCTTAAGGTTTACTTGTCCTGATAGTTACTGATACAATGGTTTTACTTCAATGTAAGTGTATATAGCTGTGAAGTAAACCGTATCATGTGTCAGCGCAAAAGTTATGTAATAAAGTTCACTTACCTATTATTTTGAAAGCATACTTATAACACTGATTACTGAAGCCTCTATGTTGTGAGATTTGTGGCCACGTTATGTAGATAGTATCTGTAGTTAGCTTTTATTTTTGTTCCCATGCATGACTATATCGCCTCACATACCTTTCCTCTCAATTATATCATCTAATTCACTCCTGAATAAATACACAAAATCTAAACTATTCCTGTTTTATCTCTTAAAAACAAAGCTTTTAAAATCTTCTAAATAAACTACCTACACTATACTGGATTGTACACTTGCGATACAAACTGTTTAATATTTTATTATGACGTTGAAAAATATACATAGAAGTCAAGGGATGGGTTTTTATTTTGGGGACCCACAGTAATCTGAATTTTGTTGCAACAGATTACTGACTGGGAAACATAATTCAAAGGTAGAGTATCCATGTTGTGTTAGAATGCAAGGAGGTTGTATTGTGGGTTGCAGCATGCCGCTGTGAAGCATCCGTACAGACACGGCACGCAGCGGTCGCAGAGCCTGAACCGCGGGCACTCGCTCTCGCGCACCGATGGCACCTGGTGACATCACGGGACCGCGGGTGAGTGCACAGCCCACAGCCCACATCCCACGCCCACTCTACCATGAAAACCATTCTACTTCATACAACCGACAGGTTAAACAGGCCTAGACAATGTTACATCGCATTAGAATAGGTAAATAGGAAACTTCAAATGTACCGGAATGATTCTACATTTTAGTGATTCGCCAACGTTAGCGCTTGAAGACTTGTCTTCAGTCAAGCTCTGGTCATCTATCAAATAGCTAGTTTTAGTAGATTATCTGTATACTGCTGCCAGAATACTTGTTTACATATCGTATTTAGTACGCTCAACGTAACATCTATTTATAAAAATGGTAATGAATTACATCAACAAACTTCAGGTAGATAGGTAACGTAGGCAGATGTAAGGTATAGGCTTGTTTTATGGCGAGTCAAGGCTAGTTTTTTTTTACTTGATACTATAACTGTTCTACGTATGGTCATATAGCAAAACATGTTTCTAAATCTATAATGATTATTGGAAATCCACTTAAAGGGACTTAATGACAAGCTCAGGTATTTGTCTAGAGTTGTAAATACATATTATAAATCAAACTCAGTCTCTCTTTACTATTTTGGAAGATGCACAAGCTGACATTTTTTCCATTGTCATGTTTTCATAACTTCTCAAATCTTGGTGAATATAAGATTATGGTCTACCCAAATTGTATCAAAAACTAATACGTATATTTACTATACCTAACTCTTAACCATTATATCTAACAATAATAACAAAAACAACAACAACGTTTAATCAACATTGTCTGTGCATTTCTAATGAAGTGTGTCACTCTTTACTCACCGTTGATTACCCATAGGTTTTAATCCTTTTATTCTTCTACTTCAGTTAATTGATTGTCATAAATGCAATTAGTAATTGAGTATAGTTATGTCATGGAACGTAGAATAGAATTCCAAGACTTGTGAATTAGTAATAACTTGAAACAAACGTAATGTAAATAAAATTATGTAAGTATTTCAAGGATGTAACTGAATATAGACAAACAATACATACACCAATAACATCATACGTGACTTGAAATAAACTTATTTGATAACAATCTCAGGGTCCAAAGAGGTTTCACCTGTGATTACATAGATGAGTTTCACAACACAGTTCACTTGCGACCGGTGTCCTAAATTGGTTACCAAACAACATTGCATTTTTGATGTACCAACACAACAAACATGTATAGATGTGTCCTGACTTCACATATTGCCAAATGTAATCAATTCTGAGGTTTTATGTCAATTGGTTGTCTGGCCTACTCAACTACCTATTGTTGTTAGTTTTTAATGAATGAAACTGCAACGCTGAGTGCGGGAAGAGCTGCCTATCTTACTGTTGTTGGGTTGTTGTATTGCTTTTGGTTAACGAGTGTGGGGTTGCAGGCAGCATAGTGCAGTGCGCCGAGTGCGGCACGCGCACGATGGGCAACAAGCTGTCGTCGTGCTCCTGCGCGCCCATCCTGCGCAAGGCGTACCGCTATGAAGACAGCCCGTGGCAGAACTCGCGACGAAGAGACGGACATTTGCTAAGGTATTATTTATAGACTTACAGCTAAGTGAACAAATTTAGAAAATTGTATGATAAATAACATGTTCTCACATATAGAGGACTACTATTATTATTATTATCTCCTCGGCTGGCATACAGAGTAGAGAAATTTGTACACACACTAATGCTGATTGAATTGTTCTAATGTATTGAAATGACAAGTGGAACACAGATTAGCGATTTCATCATCTTTAACGTTTTTAAAGTCGAGAGTTTTTACGGGGCCTATCTTTCCATGGTAATATCCACGGGGTAACTTCAAAAGAAGAGACCCGGTCCCTTGAAGGGTTTACGTGGGACACAGGTCTAACATGTAACACTGTTTGAAATATTTTGAAAGTGGGATGAGGTACCAGCCAACCACATCTCACCCCGGTTCTATGGAAGAACTATTAGGATGTTTTTGTCTCCCTGTATGCAAAATTCTTCTTTCAATGAATGCCATTAAGGTAATATTTCACTTGTAATTGCGTTAAGCCTCCCATATATAGCAACCGATATTATTACTATACCCAAGCTAAAATGTCTGCCATGCAGCCAGTATTGGGAATTCACAAATGTTTCACAGTACCTAATAAGATTTTACTTACAGAATAACTTAAATAAAAGACAGCTGTGTCACAAAAATGTACCTTACAGTTAAAAACAATTGTTCTGTAATTCAATATACATACTAATTCTATTTATTAAAAAGTGAAAGTAATTAACGCTAAATGATAACCATTTCTAAATACAAAATTTAGAGATAATATTCACTAGCCAGTTGAATCCTGTTCGTCATTGTGTTGTCATCAATATAAATACCAGTTCACAAAGCAAACACAATTTAATAACAGTATACTTGACTACTTGCATCAAAGCAACTCGTTCTAATTTTACATACAAACATCTTTCTAAGTAAACTTTATGCAACCAAACAGACTGGTTGAACTTTTAACGATGTTTTATGTTCACAACGGAGCACACGTCTCAATCCCTTTAAAAACAAATAAAAGATACTTTGTATCCATAAAAAATTGCTGCCTGTCTACTGTGGAAACTGTAAATGCTTTATTCTTCAGTCCTGTGTAATTTATAATTATAACATTTATTACTCAAAAGTAGAAAAGAAAAAGATAGAGACATGTTACGCGTTAATTATCAATTTTCTTAATTTTAACATAAATATGAAACGCATTAATACAAAAGTATGTAAAAGAAGATTTTTACTTTCAATAATACAAATATTTCCCGTTTACATTATACAAGAATGTTATGATTTACAGCCAAACAAATAAACGTCTTAAAAATTACGCAATGTTACATTAACGTCAAGATGTATGTTCAAATTTGTTTTCAAAACTTTACATTTAACAGCACCGTTACATGATGCAACTACATCTGGGAATAAACCTTGAATCAATAAATATTAAAACACTTTTAAATCTATGAAGATCCGGCTCATACATTTATGCTGCAGTTGTACAATCTTACTACTCAAACGGCATTCCAATAGATGTTGTAGAAAATGATTTCAGAAACAAAGTGTTATTTAATGTGATTAATTGATCAAAAGACTAACCACAACTCTCATCTCTTTCCACTGTCATTTGACAAATGCGAATCTAAACATTGAGTTAGTTAAGTACAGTACTTTAAAAGAGTTTAATAATTTGTTAATTGTGTCGAAAAAGAAGTTAATGTAAGTTTTTGGTTTGCTTTTCTAATGTGTGAGTATTTCCAGATTATGGGCGGAGGTATTCCACGTGTCAGCGAGCGGTGCCGGGACGGTGAAGTGGCAGCAGGTGTCGGAGGACCTGGTCCCGGTGAACATCACCTGCATCCAGGACTCGCCCGAGTGCGTGTTCCACATCACCGCCTACAACTCGCAGGTCGACAAGATACTCGACGTCAGACTACTGCAGCCCGGTACGACTTTATTATATTATCTGACGGAGCCTACCACCGCGGCCTAATGTAATAATATTGCAGTTGCGGAAGAGAAATGTCGCTCTACGACGTCTATTTTGCTGTCAACTGTAGTAATATTACTTTAAAAGGTGGTGGGGACCCTGATTTTATAAGTCTGAAAAAATCATTCATGTTTAATACTATCTTCAATCTTAATGCTGGTTTAGAGTCCAATGTAATATTTACATTACAGAAAATGATGTTATTTATAAATCAAGACGATATTGTAGGTACATCGTAGGCGATTGCATAATAAAAGCTTTGTGAAGGGAATTAAATCCATTAGGTTTTTAATGGACACTAAGCATGTGGACAGTACAGTAGCCATAATTGTAACCAATAACAAACAACGCTTCATTGAAAGCGCTTTATTTACGAGTAAGCTACATAATATGGCGGTATTACCAGCGCTTAAAAGTAGTTTCCCGAAATAAACACTTTTGTAACAATTGTGGAGATCACACGGGAGAGTAACACCTATATTTTACTGGGGCAATTCGGAGATACGACGGCGGCCGCTCTAACCTAGTTTTAAATTTATACTGGATAGTAAGACGAGTAATCGACCGAATTCGCTGCAAGTAAGGCCGACCAACACATTACTTCACTTGTGCTTATTAAAACAGTTGAGCCACGAATTAAATATGAAAACAAAACACGACTACATATCCATTGATTTTATTACTTGCTCCAGTTTCCTTGCAACCAAACTTTTATTTACGCTATTTTAAAATTGTTGCCGTGTTCTATTTTAACATTAAACAACTTTCTATTTAGCTGTCCATGTTTTTTAACAATCGATTTTGATGTAGCTCATTTGGTAATGATACTTCAGCCTTATATCTTTTTATCATAAACGTATTACAAAATCCATAAGTGAGTTTATCAATTCGAAGAAAAGCTTAATAATTTGCAGAATAATTATTTTATAAATATAACGCTTACTTATGACGAAAATACAATCATAACAAGTACTTAACTCGCGGTACTTCAGAAAGACGTTCGTTATTTCATGGAATTGTCGGCAAAGCTGTAAGCTGATGAAGCAGTAAAAATAACAAATTTAATACTCTCATACATTCTTAATAGCTCTTAACGTCGATGAGATAATTCGAAAGTATGTTTTACAAAATACTTATTTCAATAATTGAAAAATTGGTCTTGTGTTTAATTCTTATAAGTATCTATAGACTTATAAGAATATTTATGGAGTGCTTTATTTTTTTTCTGTTAACAGACTACATTTATTTTGTGTATTCTAAATAAATACCTTACTTTGACAAAAAAAATAACTAACACTTGTACTTAAATATCTTTAAATCTATTTAAAATGGTTGATGAGTACTGGTTCCATTTACGGTCAATTAAGCTTTACATCTTCATTAATCGACATTTTTTTGCAGGTACTCGCATAGGGCAAGCGTCGGAATGCTTCGTATACTGGAAAGATCCTATGACCAACGACACCTGGGGACTGAACTTCACATCTCCCATTGATGCCAAACAATTCAGGGAATGCTGTGTAAGTACACAACTCTTACGACGCGTACTTTAATATTTACAGTCCCGTTTTATGACCAACTATTACTATAAATAAGTAAATGTCTTATTTAGTGTTACGTGGAATAGTCTGTGGACCATAGAATTTTACAAAACATTAATACTTCCGATTGCTTCCATAATGGTTCATGGAAAATAACTAATTCTGTTGTCTTAACAACATAATATATATCACACTTGCGTTGAAATCTAGCACTACCCTTAACATCGGATTAGACGGGTAACAATTTTTATTGATCGGATTAATAGAGTATTTCTCGAAAGCTGATCAAAATAATCACTATTTATAGTCTGAATTCTTAAAAAATAGAATAGTTAACCCTCTTAACAGAAATCGAGGTCAATGTGATCATTTCCAAAACGCTTGTAATTCATAGCAGCATTATTTTTTTATTAGGCATTCATTTGTTCTCACAATCTCATATACCCATTAACGATACTTGTTTTCAATTAAAGTTCTCATATATTTTTAGTCGCCATCGTTCAAATTCTCCCGGAAGGCGTCATCCAGCTACAGCTTGAAGCTGGAACCGCCCGGGAACAAGCAGAAGTTCAAGGCTAAGAGGAAGCCGCTCTCCACACCGGCCAGTCCTAATCGATCCAGGTAACTGAACTTAGAACTAATAATTACAGAAATATAGCATTTGTTATTATTTTAAACTTATAGTCACAGCCATATGAAAAGTTAACACTTAGCGAAGTGGCGATGATCCCTAAGTCTGTTTCGACGTTTCTTCTCAGGGTAGCCAAATAGTAAATGTCGATGTCAGCGAGCTTATAGTATAAAAAATTATATGTAAAGGAATACCATTGATCCTAATTGCAGAATAAACCATTTCATTTCAAGTGACGGTGTAAAATGTCAATTTGGTCCTAAATCTCATTTGCCAAATACAGCTAGCCACATAGGGTGACTTATTGCTATGTGACATTCGAGAGTACGGCTGTTTAGATAGAGATTTCATAGTTCAGTTTTAAACGGTTTCTTGTAAAATTTCGTGACGAATTTCAAATATGGAATTGAAAATGTTCTAATGACGACTAGAGCTAATATCTAAAAGTGCTAGTATTTACTCTTTAGACGCTAAATGATGTATAAAACTAATCATAAGTTTAAATACAGCTTGACCTACGGTCGCGAGCCACAGTGCACCTGCATGACACAAGAACAGTACGCACGTCTGCGAGCCCAGGATCCACGTTATCGTAAGTATACACAATATTATACACTATTTACTTTCAATTATACTTAAGTTATTCGATGTACAGCGCTCTAGTCACGGGGGGTGTCATCGACACCTACTGCGGGGTAAATGAACGTACACGTCTCTGAGAGAAGCCAGATAACTCTCCTTGACCTAAACAAAGAGGTTTTCAATAACACAAGCTGTTGCAGGTGTTTTTACATCATTACGTCTTAAAAAAATATAACTTAAACCTTGTGAAGTTAGATTGCTAAGATTTCTGTCTGTTGTACTTGAAAAACTACTAAAACCTATAAATATCCACAATGTTAGTAAGGTAACTGGTGTCCGTATGTTTACTTAAAATATTTAGTCTTGACATACAAAGTTCTCTTTAAATTCAAAATAAACTATTTGGCTTTTATTTCCCAATTCTTTTCGCCTTACAATGCAATCGTTTTTAACACAATCCTTATGGTAAAGAATTCCTATTGTCAAAATTGTGGTCGTTCCCACACTTCTTTTTTGTAACAGACACAAAAACCTTCTAAATGCATTGAAAAAATCTAGTCAAATTCAGTAAAAGTTATTACGTCACAGCTTACCAGGAATTGTTTGTATTTACATTACATTGTTGTTAGGTTCGTCGACTCTACCCCGCACCACGACGCGTGCGATGGAGACTGACGCAGGAGCCACGGGCACCACCGGCCGCTCCGACAAGGTGGCCGCCGCGACCTCCTCCACGTCGCTGTACGACAATGTGTCCAACTCACAGCCCGCACACCAGGCGCCGCCGAAACGTGAGTATTATTTGATACCTTATAGCAAATAGTAGCAAAAGTATCACACCAGAAAAGATTTTTTATATTTGTAGAGAAGAAAATCTAAAGAATTCTGTAGTTCAATGATTGACAATGTTAAAACTATATGATGCTTCAAATATAACAGTTTTACGGTGATGATGTATTTTAAATTGTAACTAAGTTATGGCTAAGAAAATATATATGTTAAATGTAAGTTTTGCGCCAAAACCAGGTATAATTGAAGTTATGATGGACAGAGCAATATTTTGCCATGTATTTGGTCTATAAATACAAACAAATCAACCCACTAAATTATCTCGTGGTATATTGAATTTCTCACTACCATATAAGTAGTCATTAGTAGGGAGGCAGAGTGAGCATGGTGACTATATCGCTATTGACAATTGGCTATTGGTGTTTGAATGGTCGACTTTTCATTCAAAAAATGTATATAAACAGTGTGCACACAATGCAGTGAAATTTATTCTATAATTAATTTCTATTTCAGCGGCTTCGCGTCAGGCTGACTCGCAGGCACCATCTCGGCCTCCGAAATCACAAGAGACCTCTACCATGACTAACAACACTTCGACAGCACCCAAGACTGTCACTGCTTCAACGGGAACGCACGGAACTAACGTGAGTATCGTTATCATTGTAGGCCTATCACATTTATGACAGTTGATTTACCATCTGAATTCTGCTGTGGAGTTTGTTCCGCCGTTTCTCTTCCCGTAGCGAAAGCACAGGAAGCGGTGAAGGGTGGGCGATGGGGGTGCCTATTATAATTATGGCGTTCAAAAAGTGCTACATTGTAGCCTAATTTGAGTAACGGACTTTTGATTTTGATTGGCTTTCTAGTGTATCATCAGATCAAGGCACAGCAGCCGCACCTCTAGCACAGTTTTTGTTAGTATGATACTACTGTTATTTGAAAACACATCGACGTAATATGTTAAAAGGTTTCTCTGTAAACAGGGGTGTGGTAAAACAAACATGACTGTTACTGCTACTGTGTATGACAAACATTAATAATCATATGAATGCCATTATTTTACTCATCGACTACGAGAGTCATACCAATTAAATGGCCACAAAAATTATTACTAAAGCTACAAAAGTTTCAACTATATAATGAGAACTACGGTTTATTATCATGCGAGTAGTACAGTATTGAAGTATTTTCAGTATTTTAAAATGCAGCTCTTATAATAGATATCCCATCTTTGTCTAAACCTACATTTTGTACCAAACATCATCTACTCCTACCAGACAAACGAAGAGAGCCAAGCGGGCGGCGGAGGGGCTTCGTCCCAGCACACTCAAGATCTGAAGTCAGAAGGCGTGCAGGCCGGCGGCACGCTGACGTCATCCAAGTCCTCGGCCACCTCCACACGCTCCGGCAAGGAACACCTGCAGCACATGCCCAAGAGCGTCGACTACGGAGACGGCAATGAATCAGTTAGTATTATACAATACCTATTACATTGTCGATGGTATCGGTTTAGGTATTCTAAGTTAGGATGCCTCTAAGATGGAAAACAAGATTCAAAAGAGGTTACATGTAAATTATAGTAGTGTCTACTCAATATTTAAAGAACCGATAGGTCCTTACAGAACTCGCATGAAAATGTAATGAAAAACAATCTCAGCTAGACCATATTAGGGTCTAATATTTATATTTTTAAGGATCATTAAAGAGGGTCGCTCTTACTGGCCTACACATACAGGATTGCAAATACCTCTTACACACAAAATGATAAACTTTATTTAGTAAAAAGTTATTGGAAGATTAGGATAAAGACAATTGGACTAGTAAAACATTGTATAAGCTACATTTAATAAATGATAATAATCTCTTTGGAAACTCAACAGGACTGTATGCATTTTCAGTCGCGCGAATCTGAAAGGCACTCGCATCATCACAATGTGATCAACAATAACACTTCGGGATCACGTCGCACCAAGTCTAAGAGCACTGAAGATATGAATATGGGTAAGCCTATCATTATTCTATTCTTAATAACTTAGTTTTTACATATTGAAACCCTTACACCTATGTCATTTCCTGATTTAATAAAATCCCAACTTACATAACTCATTTACTTTGTAGTTTACATCTGATACAATCAGCTACATCTCTACACAATAATTTTTAAAGGTTTACAATAACATGTCTATTCTCGAATGTATATTTAATGATTTGACGATATACCTGCGACATGTATTGATTAATGAACGTAGGGAAATTTAACGTATGAAAAAGGACTAGGATTTGGGTGTGTACTAATTATAATACCATCCTTAGATTCGAGCACCTTGAAGCGCATGCTGAAGCCGATGCCGTCGACGGAGAGCCCGGTGACGTCACCGGAGATGGGCCGGCGACGCTACGGCGGGCAGGCGCCGTGCCCGCCGTCCTGCGGCTCGCACGGCCACCGCCACCAGCAGCACGGCCACCACGGACACTACTCGCACATCGTCAATAATAACAGCAGGCAGAGCTCGCAGCGGTAACACTACTCACAAATTTCGATAACTGAATAATAATATGAACCTCGAGGTTTTTTTTCACTATTTAGATCTGCCATCGGCTAATCAGCCATAATCAGATGTTAACCTTAAAGTGAGCAGAAATAATACAAATTTCAACTGCTTACTTCGAGACTCATGTTATGCACAATTTGCAAAACCATTCCGTGATAATCTAAATTCTTTGTAGGTATATAGTTACATCATAATTTTACATAGCTAAGCAAATATGAGTGAGTGGAATAATAACTAAGACCAGAATTTGAATGAAAAATGGTAGCTAAAAAATAACATTTTGACATCGAATTAAAAAAAAAATTATCCAAATTTATTACGTGCTAACAAAAACTGTAAATGTACTCGTATCTCACAATATTACAATGTTCTTTTTTCACCAGTCGTGGTGTGGGAGTCGGCGCCGCTCCCAGTGGCTATCCTGGCCGCGGCTTGTACTTGGAGCTGGGCGGCGGAGAACGTGATCTGTCTCCACCTTCAGACAATGTGATGTTTGACAACCAATGCTATGCCACCACACCATCGTCTTCTAACGGGAACTCTGACCAGGAGCCATGTCAGCGCCGCGACTCGAGGCAACATCATCATGCGGTAAGTAGAAAGAACGACTTTTGTTTTTTTTTACGAACAGCAAACTGCCAAACTGAATTTACAGCTCTTTCCGAAACAAATACTCCGATTGTGGAGAACTTTATCTTCTGTATACATTTTATTTACGTTTCGGACATGAATCTTACCTCGTTTTAGAGCGAACCATTACTTCTTCTGTCCTTTTCGTTTCTAAAGTAAGTGTTGTTACTTAATACCCATATTCTGACTATCTACTATTCCTTGCAGAAGCCGTGCTTATCTCGCCAAGCATCCCAGTCGAGTGCCACGCCGGCCCCAGGCTCGCCCACATCGCGCCTGCTACTGGAGTACGAGATGCACCTGAGGAACACTCTCGCTAAAGGCATGGATGCCGAGAGCTACAGCCTGCACACGTTCGAGGCACTGCTTAGCCAGAGCATGGAGGATTTAGGTAAGTCACAATAAATTCTCAAGTAGGGTTTGTTCCTAGATAAGGAAGGCTTTCAGTGTAGCATTCGCTTGTTAGGTAAAGTTTAATAATACAGAAGGAGAGACTTAATCTTACAAGCTCGGAATATAAATGAAGCATGATTATTTATTATTCGTGTCTAAATAAAATGATTTAATAAAATAATAACAGATTTTAACTTGCTATTCGCAACTCATTAAATACTGTACATTAAACGGCCTAACATCGCACTAGCTACGAGCTTCTGGTTGTTGTTCTGTTGTTGCTGTTCTTAACATTTGGAGATGCTTTCTAAATTCTAAATAATGATTTATTCCTAGAATACAACGATAACGTGCCATCTTCAAATCAGAGAAGTCCGTATCCGCCGAGACGACGTAAGTATTTAATTAGAAAGAAGAGAAAAAAAAAACATTTTAAAATCTTGTAGAATTTGCCAAATTGAAATTTTTCAATAAACAGCATGCAGCCAACTTTAATAAATTAAACTTTATTAAAACATACAATTTTTACAACATAAACTGCACACAATTCAACCTTGTTTGGATTTAATTTGAACCCTGTTTTTGTTTTGTTGAGGACCGACCCAAGAATCAATTCTACAGTCTTTGAGACACCTTAAGGAGGCTGCGATAAGGGATAGAGGTGAAACAAATTGCTTATTTATCGTATGAATGGTATCATTGCATCATCATGTATATATATGTATGCAATACCTATGTTATTATATGTATTTATGGACCTAATCTGTTGAATGAGTTTGTATTCCAACAATACTTGTTTTCTTTTTACTGTGAACGTTTTGTTTGGTTCTTGTAAAGGGAGAAAGCATGGTACTCACATATTTCTACATGAATGGGGTGAAACAATCAATAAACAAAACACTGCCTAAAATTTTCGTAAAAAAATTATACAGATTTGATTGTTTTGTCCCAGAAATAATAAATAAAAATGTAATATTACTTGTAGCTTGATTTCACCTTAACACTTACACTGTATTATTACTTCGTATCGTATGGTTACTTGTATACATAATCGTATATCAGTGCTTCATTATTATTTATGTTTAAGCAAGCGTATATACCGTATGATAGATTAAGCATTTGAAAAGTATTTAGTTTTGTGCTTAAATAATACCTATGTAGACTATAAACGAAATTTAACCTACGTACGGGACGTATGAAGAAGTATAACCGAACTCCTCAGTAACTCCTGATAATACTAAGTATGAGTAATTAGTTAATAGAGTATTATGGAAAGATCAATAGAGTATTACAAATATTCAGAGATAGGAATAATCTATTAAGTAAACTTAATTGAAAATCTCATCATTCTAAAGAAATCAGGTTTATATTTACCTCATACAATAAATACAACTAAATGCATGATCAAATCATTAACAAAATCATGCATTCATTGCATGATGTACGCTCACATCTATCTACGACATTACTTGTTAGGTGCGTATATGCATGGCAAATAAGTTAGGTAATATTAGGAAGGCTTGTCTGATGCCTGCAAATTACGTAACTCATAATAGGGTAACTATCCTTATTGTAAAATTGAGCATATAAAATTTGTCTTGAAAGTAGGAACCTACCTATTACGTATTTATATGTAGTCGTTTGTCATGTTGTATTCAACAAAGCTTATACTTATTTTAGACGACAAACGATATAAAACGTTACTTCTTTTCTCCCGACGTTTCGATCGAGTTGCACCGACCGTGGTCACGATAACGTTTTATATCGCGAATAAGTCCCGTTTGTCGTCTAAAATATGTGTATAAGCTTATACTTGTCAATGATATAATTCCCTTGGTAATACACGTGTGTGTTTGTGAAAGAAGCAGCATCCCAGTGCTCGGGTGGCGGGAGTCGGTCGTCGACGCTGCCGCTGCCGCACCGCCTCGGTGTCGAGAGACAGCACAGCGCTAGGTCTGATCGCGACGGCTATTACAGGTAATACACCAATATATTACAAGAGTTTACGAAGTCATTTTGTAAGGAGCCATTGAGCTGATCAAATGAGTTTGTATTAAAAGTTACATACTTGTCCAAATTATTTTAATGACATCCCAACTAACTGCGCAATCCAGTGCAAAATGAGCTGCACCAGAAATAAAATTTCGTCAGAGGATCTTCATAAATATTTTCAGCAATCCAAAAACGATGTGATTGTGTCAATTATGCATGTTTGTATCGCAAAATATTAAGATAATCATTCGTTAGCTAACATTAGTTTTAAAACCCGTAATACCCGACGTAATTAGTAAGAATTACCGAGTTTGTAGTTAAACGGTGCAGAAGGTTTTTTCGATAAGGATACTAAATATCGGGTGATTAATGTGCTCATAACGCATCATTATCGTACAGATACGATATTTTGGGTTTTCATCAGACTTTGTTAATGTTTTCTTTAATCGTTTCTAATGTATTCGACAATATTTTCAGCCCCTTTTTTTGTTGCAGTGACCGCAATGAACTGATGCGAGAACGCGAACGTGAAAGGGAGCGTGGCTACTTGAGTGACCATAACACCAGGTATGTAAAACAACTATAGAATAAATATAGTATTAGAGTGCACCTACATATTATGAAAATATACTATATTATGATGCCTCCAATATTCTCAAATGAATAAAGAAAAGTTTTTGTTTTTAGCATACCCAAACATAAGGTTTCCCTTCTTACTAAAACCTGGATGCCGACTTTTACACGGTTTCTACAGGGTTACTGGAAACTCGGCGCATATTCGTCACGATTTGATAGAAGGGATCAAATGCAACTAATTTCAAGACACCTATGTATGGCCAAAAGATACGGGTTCAGAGATTTTTAACATTATACAATTTAAAAAAAAATCTCTTATTTTGGCGTATAAAGCAACAGATCGGCGTAAAATATTTTTGCTGTGGTTAGGTACGCTCTGCCTGTAGAAATAAGAATAGTGATTTTTTAAGCAACGTAACATTAAAAATCAATCAACCTAAAAATTTACCAAATTACTTTTTACACTTTCAATCATAGCTATTGATTGTTTGGCATTAATGGACAATTCGTCAGACATTATCATGTATAACTAAACCCTCCACAAAAAAAAAACTGAATTAAACATCATTGGACAAGGCGTTTTTATAAAAATCCAGTAAGGGCCAAAACTTGAAATTTTAACAAATATCACATAATGTTGAATGTCTCTAAAACCGATAACTTTCGGCTATACATAGGTCATTAAATTGGTTACATTTTACCCTTTTTCTCACGCCATGGCGAATATGCGACAAGTTGCCCGTAACCCTGTATATAATATAGTTTAACCTAAACAATCGAAATACCACATCAACTGTAAAAATAAATCCTTACTTGTATTTAATGATAATATAAACACGTATAATATGTACGTTGTCTATCAGAGACGATTACGAAGAAATTCATATCAATGCATCTTATATTTTAATGTACATTGATTAGTCAATACGTGTTAGTGTCACAATAAGAATTGTTGTTTATCTCAAAGTATGTAAGATTAAGAATGCTATTTCATCTTTGAAGAAACCACATTTCTAAATATTATTAATTTGTTTCAGGGATAGAGTGCGGGATCGCGATCAAGGATATCTCAGTGATCATCAGTCAAGGTTAGTACTTTATTATTACACGCATTACACAAATGCATAAGAACCGACTTCAACATTGCATAAGTAACAAAACTTAACAATTTTAGCATGAAGGTAGATTTTTTCAAGTAATTTATATGCGTACTCTTAGTGGTACACTACAGTTATGAAAGAAAGTAATTCACTCAGCAAATGTAACGCGTTACAATAATAGAATAAATAAAATTCTTAATTCTCAGTTCTTTATTGCGTACCATAATCAATAATATATACAGGTTATAGGTATATAGATAATTTAGTTACAATTATGGACCCTATGAACTATGTACAGTAGAGAGTAAAATCCTAGTGAAAAACAAACTTTTTTGAAGTCGGTTGTTAAATAATAAAGTTAATAAACAGTATTATTTGTTAATCTAAAAGCATTAACAAGAAAGTCTTGAATACATTAGTATCCTCCCACAAATGAGATAATGGATTCAAAAGCAGCCATAATTAATGTTTTTTTGGATAATGTGTTACATTTAGAAGAGAGGTTGAAATAGTAATCTCAAATATACTTGTACACTACACTATTACACTTCTTTCCTTGGGTAATCGTGTAAAAGACTATTTTTGTATTAAGAAAAGATATAATTTCTAAATCAACAAGCAGGTGACACTTATAGGTATATTATTAGGGTCCGTAGCTGCTCGGTCCTAAGAGAGACCATACATAACCATAAGAGTAACTAATAAGGCAAATACATCTCAAATACTTTTTAATGAGGTAAGTACTACAAGTATTCTCAAACAACATCTTAGTCTTAACTTCATATTTGTAGTCGCTAAAACTTTTGAACAAGAGGACGCCAAAACATACGATAACGAATTTCATGAAGAGGATTATGGTAACACAGGAATATCGAAAATCTTCTCAAAAACAAAATCGTTCTTCGACGTAACAGAAAAATTCAAATACGTTCATTATCAGAAATATCAAGTTGACAAAGATTGGGAATGACCCCATATTCATGGAATTCAGATACGTCTTCATTTCGTTCGGAAAACTTATTTTTCAGACTTATTTTTAAAACATGGTCGGGCGAATGTTTAATGAAAATTGTATTTTTCTCTTATGCAATCTTAGCTGGACGAAGGACCTGCTGTAACTTTCTTGTTATTTGGACATTATTGAGTTTGTGAAAACTCGATTCAGACGCGTTATACCTACGTTATTTCGGTAGTTATAAGGCCGACCCAACATAATCTTTAAAGAGTCGCAAGAAAAAGAAGTAGAAAAAGATAAACAATAGCATTGATTAAATAAAGTTTTCCAATACAAACGGCACAAACTCAAATTCCCACTCAATTTAATGAAACAAAAAAGAAGAACGATAAAAACCTGAATATTTTCCGTTGAATATCTTTTCATGACTTTTTTTGTGTGCTTACTCGGCAACAAAGTTACGATAGACTTCGATTAGCATTCCATGATGAAGCTATATCCCGCCACTGTTTTATACCGACTTTACGAGTTTATACGAATCGTATTGTACTACAGTCACTGATAAAATCAACGTAAATTGTACCCCGCGGCATCGCACGGAACGAAATAAAGAGCCAATGACTGACAAAAGGGTTAATAAGATCTCTGTAATTTTGTCAACATTTATTTAAACATTGGTAGAATCTATTTCTATAAGCTAGGTCTTTGAAGCCTTGGTTAAAAAATACCTATTTTGTTTTTTTTTAAACGACTCCCGCACTTTTATATTAAGTCCTATTCAGGCAGCCAGACTTTCATAAATTTGTTTTACGTTAACCCTTGTAGATTGACGCTTGTTTAAGACCAGTGAACGATTATTAGGTTTTATAAAGTAACATTTATAAACACTTTGTATGAACAAAAAGATTATTCGGACATAAAATGCAAGTAAGAAAAAAATCCTGAATATAACTGAATGTCCAAAATACAACCAGTCAGAATACTTGATATTATATCATAATGTAACGGACGTTTTTGTGTTCTGAAATGCCTTGAACAATAAAGCAAAATGTCAGATGGCTCCTTATTCTTTTGTCGGGCGGATTATTCTTTGTAATACCTTGCAAGCGTGCGGGTCACCATATTGCAAGTCATCAACTTAGCTTATACGTTAGAGCTTCTGTAGCAGCCATGAGAAATCTTTTGTATGGTTCTATAAATAAAACTGTCTGGTTTGATGTAAAAAGCGTATAATGTACTATGGCCAAAATAACTTTTGGGTTATCAAATGCTTAAAGGATTTACCGATTTATCACTCACCTAATGAATTGTTAAACAAAAAGTGTTCTTAATTGCCCCTCGGCTGAAAAATGGTTCTGATATAGACACATGCGAACGATGACAACGCTTGTTATTTTTAGGGTTGATGGCGTTAACGATATCAAATTCTAAGTGCTGAAACCAGGGAAAATATAAATTAAGCTTTTAATAATATTTTCTTATTAATACTTATTAGTCTTAATAACTATGTGGATTAATACAAAAACGTATACTAGATAATATTAATCAGGAAAATGAAAAATATTTTATGAGGTCTCTAATGGCTAGATTATATTAAAATGTTACAGGGAAGCCCGACTTGGCAGATGACATAATCCCGCAAAATCTTTTTCCTAAGAATAATAGAGAAGAGCCAGCAAGTAATTTACGTAAAACAAGAAACCCGCTAACCATAGATCAAGAGAATGGGCCTTGTTATTGAAATTAGAACAAGGAAAGTTTTAACTTAATTGTGAATACGTTAACGTCTAGTTGTTTTGCAGGCAGTTCTTACATAACCTAAAGTGTTTTTAAACCATCCAAGAATTTAATTTGCTTGCTTTTAAAAGTGCTCTATGCGGCCTTTCATGTACACATTTCTCCCTAATTGAATGCTGAATAAGTAAAAAACTAAAACACGGATAAGAGTAAGACTGTTACAGCTTTACAGACGGATTACTTTCCGAGAAACCGAGAAACCCGACTAATTTTAGTCGTTACAATGTTACATTAGGTAATATGTCTCACGAAAGTGAGTCTTACAATGTTTTACAGCAACTTTTTTGGGTAACTATACTAAATTCTATATCGATATTAACAGCTTTAACAAAAACAGTTCGTAATCTAAGTCGATAATCTCATTAATTTCCTCAAGATATTAACTGGCAAATTTTACGTAAAAACACTTCGTTTTTTATAAAATCTCTCCAAGTAATGAAATCGATTCGATGAACAAACAAGGGCTTAACTCTGAAAAAAATAACTGTAGTAAGATAGCAACTTACAATCTGAGTTTCTTAAGTTAATCGCTTTTTCCTTTCTACTATAAATGAGAAAAGATTATGTGTAAACTTATCCAACAACTTGTTCAAATCAGTAATTAGTTATTCCGAGAAAATGATAACAATATTAATTGTATAAAAATGTTTTAACTGTACTTTCTCTTAAGTACCCTTTTAACGAGTCCATCCATTTGGAACACCTTTAGCGGCTTAGGCAACTAACCAAAATAGTTTTGCTATCGATCTGGGCAAAATGTAAGCCTTACAACAAAACCTTAAGCTTGCTCAGGGACATTCACTGCGTATTTACTGAAAAACCTTTAAGGTAAAGCGAACAAAACTTAGAAGCTGAAGTATAGCTACACTCACATATTACATTCTTTATGGGTTTAGGTACGTTTATACCCACGTAATAAAACCCTTGTGGACAACTCCCAAATGTTCTCCCGATTGCAAAGACATTTAATTTTGTACTAGAAATGTTATTTACATAGAATGTATGTTCATCATCTCGTCCCGGATTTACATTAATTCATCAGTTCTTATTTATGAGCTCTTTATGCGGAGCGGTGGAGAGCTTATGAATATGGGCTTCAGTTGAACTAGAAACTAGTCAGGCGTATCGGAAATATGCATTTCAAAGAATATGATGCTTGTTATAATGAAAGCTGAGCTTACAAATAAGCAAAACGCAATAAACTGTAACGTCGCAAAACTTTTCAGCAAAGCGGCCATTCAGCATATAAATATATTTTTCCACATTAAAACTTTTAACTAGAAGCTAAGTAGTCTTATAATTACCACTAACTATGGCTAAATGGTAAAATTATAAAACTAGCTACTTTATGAATGAAATGTAGGAACAAAAATTGTCAAACATTTCAAATGCCAAATGTATCTTTTTAAAAAGAAGTTCGCGACGCTCTCGCCTTGACCTGGAAATGTGTTTGTTGAATTCAGTATGACAGTGTGACATAAAGACAGTTTTAGGTCTCGGGAAATAGGTTAGAGCCTAATGGAAGAATTACAAGACTGGAGTGCAATTTTAAAACCTTAAACAGTGCACAACACGAAAACGTATGTTTTGAGTTTAGAAGTAGGTTCATGAGTGGACAGCTTGTTGAATAGTTCTAACTAATTACTAATTTTGCTGTTACATAAAAAAGCAACTTTTACTAACTTTCCTGTTTATAGCTCACGTTATAGACACAACTCCTGAATATTAGTAAAGTAAAGGAAAGTACAGCAACAAAAATCAGTTCTTACCTCCAACGACATGTATACTCTTTGCATCAATACGTTAAGCGCTGGCTAAAAGGCTTCCTCACGTGAGATAAGAAACATATCTACCTTCACTAGGAGAGGTATCTAAGTGGATTAAGGAGAATCATTGCGAAAACAATAATGCTCTGTAGAGTACGAGAAATCCCCGTAATCGGGGATACGAAATAGTACGTGTTTACGATACATTTACAAAGATAAAGATTCCGATTCATCAACTTAACCACTTAGCTGAGGAATTTGTTTAAATATTCCGTTAGAATAAATGAATTATTTATATTAGAAAAGAATTTCCATCTCAATAAACTATTACAAAAACCTCATTCCTCATTTCCTTCATAAACATTGCAATACTCACAGAGCCTGCAGTATATAGTTTTCTCCGAACCTAGCTAAAAATAAATCAGAGTTCCTGATAAAACTCTCATATGGAAGGATGCCGTAATAAAACACACAAACTTCATCCACTCACATGTCTCGCATTCCGAGTAACTGTCAAATATCGATTTTGTTTACCGATACCTCTCAATGCTCCCTGACGTAGATGAAAATAAATGTGAAACGCATGTTATGCGCCGTCCCAGCTAATGGATTTAAAAAAAAAACCTCGTATTTTCATACTGCGAAACCGTATTGAATTCTGCCGCTATACTGCGAATCGAATTTATTTACTACGTGGAAAATTTAATTTTTGAACCGAGTATTCAAATAATTCTTGGAAAATATTTTAAAAAGTAATTGGAAAAAATGGTTTGTTATTCGACTTAACTTTGTAGTTGAAATCTTCAAAGAGACACTAAATTAAATGTGGCTCTGGAGAAAATATAAATCTTGTTCGTAAAGCTAGGCTGTAGTCACTAGTTGTTGTTAATGGGCTAGTTCGAACGGGAGTAAACCTGCCACCCTTTCACAAAATAATGGCGTGAAAGCAATCTTGTGTTATTGCGTATGGCAAGGTGCGAGTAAATAATGTTTCAAAATTAAGGGTTTCATATTCAGGAAAGGGTACTATAATGACCTTTGGTGATCTTTGCTGAATTGGAAACGGAGATATTAGTCACTTACGAGTACATTATTATAAAGCAGGCTTATGTAAGGGAAAACAATTACCTTGAGCTTGATACTGGTTCTCTCATACACAAATGTCATAAGTAAACACAAATGTTGTTACGTATTATAGACTCTAGTGAATAAACAACATTCGATGGATTACATTACATTTGTGACATTATTACGTTATTTGGGAAAACGAAGGTTAATATTTAGTCCCATAAGAGCCATTGTCGTATAAGTAGGGTTAGTTATCGATTGTACGCCTCAGTTATTATCGTAGTTATCGTTATTCTCGACTCACGTACATATGCCAGGGATACTCTTGGGACAGAATTAGCCATTCGCCAGCAAGCAATTTTTCGAATACTGAAGGGCCGACAATAATTTATCATGGTTTTGATATTATTACATAATTTCACAATCTATAATCCTGTTCGTCGAGGTCTATAAGAATATTAAGGCTGACAAGTCGGATCTTATTAGATGATTGAAAGATGAAAACGTTGAAGATGCTTTTGTAAATTATATGAAGGCATTTTGCCTTGTTAGAAGAAAGATATTTAATCATAAGTATTTGCCAAAAAGTCTGAGATTTTTTTTCAATATCAAGCACAATGATTTATTAGAAATCTCTGGCAACTGTAACATAAGTAAAAAAGGTATATTGTACTTATGTACTTACTTGCCTTGTATGTTGGAAAGTAAATACCAATAGCTACTGACTTTAGAACTTCTTCAAAGAAAGGTTGCTCATGATCCTGTTATTGCAAATTTGTTTTCGTCATACATATGTATTAAGCTTTCTGCTCTGGGGGATCGACAAATATTTAGATACTTTACGAGCGTTACAAATGTTGTTATTTATAGCTTAAAGTCGAGAACGAAAGTCACGTGTCTCCCTACAATGTTGTTATAGGTTCTATTTCAATTGTATTATTACCGTTACGGTATGTCAAAAGACTTACGGGTATAGCTTCAAACACAAATAGCTCTGTTTCCAGCGAACCCACATGTCATCTAAGCGTGTATAATGTTAAGTTTGAACATATTTATGATCTGTTCCAAACTTATATTTGCTTTACGCAAATATGATCATGTTTCTGAGATCCGCATAAAGCTTGAGTGACTTCCTATTCGTTCTTGCCGGAACGCCCATGTTTTATCCTTACAGTATTACGTTTAATCCCAGAACCCACTCATGAAAGCGGGTAATTCTTTGAGATAACTCAAAGAACGTAAAATTCCTTTATGTACCGCTGTCTAGATGGATATTCCGTATTATCTAAAGACTTTAATACTCGGCGCTTATAATTTCCATGAAATTCAACAAACTACGCCTGGCTGAGACTTGCACTGCCCTATATTCCACTGAATAGTAAACAATAAAGCGTGAATAATATATGCATTGGGAAGCATATCCAAAAACTAGAAGCCATTAATCTGACACGCAACAATGGTTCCGATCCCATTGGACCAGTTTGGAGCGTACATTTCAAATTAGTTCAACTTTAGACGGCTTGTTTATTTTTCATTTATCTGAGGCGGTACTTTTTTCCGGAGCGCTCTGTATGTTTACATATAAAGAGATATCGATGCAATTATCAGAATTAAGTCTCATCTATAAAGGATAAAAAGTTAATCAGCTTTGAGAGCTTATTTGATGTTGGTACCAAAGTAAAAGGTACCTTTTCCGGTTATGTAAATAAAGTATGACATCTATATGGGTGTCGACTGTCGTTAATCCCAGCTGCAATATGAAAGGCGATGCCACCATTATAATGTACGTTTTGCACAGTTTCGTGAGCGCATCCCGGTGCGCTTCATGCATCGGTGAGTCTGCCCGTGCGGCGTGGTACCGCCACTCAGACGGGTGGCGCGGCGCCCCCCCTCCCGGCCCCCGCCGCTCGCCCTGGGACTCCCTCCCCAGCCTCCGCCATGAAGGAAGCCTTAACGACTCCGGCTACAGGAGTAACAGAGCCGACAGCTTTGAGCAAAGGTACGGCTATTCTCGTAATTGGATTATTTTGTTTTCTTTATTAAACAGAAAAACTCGGCAGTCTTGTAAGAAACTGTAAAGTTGAACTTTCTGTAGGTCGTTTGACTTTAAGGAACCCCGCAATAATATTAAAAATAACCTGATTATCAGAATCAAATATAGAAGTTTATTAAGTTTTACATAAAGCCTACAAAATTTTCTCATAAGGACCGGCATCATTTACAATTCTAGTCGGAGTAAACAGGATTCACAACGCTATTCGAATTAACAATGAAAGATGAAGTCCAAATGAAGTTCTCATTACTGGCTGTCTATCGGAACTCGTCCGAAATGGAATAAACGGATTTTGATTCCCCTTGACAGGATCATTTTTAATAATTCATTAGGTGAAATGGAAAATCGAAAAGTTTCGTATACGACTAAGTTTAATTTGTTCTGAAAGTAGAATTAATCGGTCAAGTCAGTGCCATCGTTCGTTTATAATTTAGGTTTGTTTGATATCTATCGGCTATCGTTTTTGCAACTATACATAAATGTAAATCTCTTCATATGTATTTGGCAAATCACGTTACGAATGCAAAATATAGATTAGTTAGTTACCTATAAATAAAATTATAATATATTTCCTGAAGTTTTTAATTTAATAACTTTTGTTAGATTTTTCTGTCAATTTACGTTGACAGGAAATTTCGAAATCGACATTAATTTCCAACACACCTACAGAATACTTTTTTGTCATCTCTTCAGAAAGGGCCCAAAAAGAAAATTCTTTACCCAAAATATATTCGCTAGACATCCTTTAATATTTCAAATGGCTAGTTCCTTTTCCCGGAAAGTTGATGTTCAGCGATGTTTATTCGAATATTTACGATGTCTCTACACATAACAGTAAAGATGTCGTGTACATGACCATTGGCATATATGTAATATTCGCAGATCCGTAATAAACTGAAGAGCAACTTTTTCGTAATAAAAATGGCTCCCAGTAAGGATTGTCAGTTTACATAATTTGCTAGAAATAATAATTTCTATTTTAATTTCGAACGCGCCAAAGTCAAACACGAATCTGTTAATCAAGTAAAGTTAAGGAAAGGTAAATATTTGGACTTTGTTACAGGGGTGTGTTCGACCGGCAAGACAGCGTTCGTTCTGAGTACACAAGCGACCGGGAGTCGACGCGCTATGGAATTGTCCAGCAAGCTTCAATCGACAGCACCGATTCCAGGATCTGCTACTTGACGTCGAGTGAGGTAAGTCTCAGTGTGTTCTCCACGTTTTACTAGAACTCACGTTACGTGAATACCAGGAAGGTTGATACTAAATTCGCCCAAAAACGTCGGTAGGTAACATATTCAATGACCGAGTTCATAGAATGGTATTTGTTCATTTATTTCGTCTTCAATATTTGTTGGATAGAACATTTTCCGGTAATTAGAGAAAAACAACCCGGATTAACTTGTTAAGCCCTGAAAAATAAGAAAAGCTTTACTAGGAATCGTTAATAAAGCGTTATTCAAAAAATGTAGAGAAGATTAATTTTCACAAGTCAATTAGCAAAACTCGTAATTATGATGAACTATAAAGATGAGACCCGAAAATAGATATAAAAACGTTCAATGTAGCGAAAGTGAAATCTGTAAAAATACTACCTTTATCAAAATACTCAAAAACTTGATTAATTAAATAAAGAACTTGTAATTGACTTCCAGTGCGTATTTATGTAAAGAATATTTTATTATTTATACTAAAAGTGCTTTCGAGCTCATCATACAATTACGTCGATTTACAAAGATAGATGTAAAATATAACGGTACAGTAACCGTTGAATTTTAAGTCACTTTATAATCTAAAATCTTTATTAAGGTCAGTGAAATGTTAGTTCATGATAAAGGAAACAAGGGTCTTCAAATCCTATAAATTGTAGCGGAACTCGCTCAGGGCTTTAATATTCTCACATCAGTCCGTAATCTACATGTAAAACACCTGGCCCACTGTTATTTGAATTAATTTTATGTTGTTTTTTGTACCATTATGTACATAATGCAGCAATAGCAGCTCATTAACTATGCGCATTGATTTAAACGTGTAATAAGGGTACATAATGTTGTATAACATTATCTCATAATCTGAAAAGAAGATATCGTTGGCAAGGCTGATACAACTTCGTAAATACGAGCGTAAACGCCTTTAGTAGTTAGCCCTATGTATTGACTCATCGATTGCGTAAAATGCTTTATTATAGTATGTTTTCGGCATTCAGACTATAGAAAAAAATCTGTATCTGAATTACTTTCGAAAGCTTTATTTAGTGCGTCCGAGCTGCATGATTCGTTAGTTATGTAAAGGATAGCTCCGTAAAGCAAACAAATGAAATAGTGGCGTTCTGGAGGAGCGAGATCTGGGTTCGGCCGAGGTCGGAAGCGATCGGCGGAGCCTGCGCGGCGAGCGCGCTGCGCACTCAACTCCTCCAATCGTATCCTGGACGTAGTATTAAAAATATAATTTTGAGGTTAACTTCGCTCACTTATAACACAATGAATTCAAACCAACCGTGGGTTCGAAACGAATAAATTTGACTCAAAATAGACGTGTCGAATGTCGCGAAAGAGAACTTTGATCCGAAAATTGAGACGTTTCGTGTGTGTAAATACAAAGCTTTTACTGTCAAGTGCACGGACAAAGAAGAGTTGCGTCGTCCTCGATACGTTCAGCTGCGATACTGAATGTTAACTTCCATGGTTGTTATAGTTAAACTATAAATCGAATGAAACTATTGTGAAAATACGTATTTTGTCTATAAACATATCCTGCGTGTTGAAGTGTAGTCAATTCTAAGGCCTACGTACAAGTGAATTGTTGACATATGCATTAATTCATTTCCATTAACAATAAGAGAGATATTTAATATAATTAAATATGTTACATGTTGTTAC
This sequence comes from Chrysodeixis includens, assembly GCA_941860345.1. NCBI lineage: Eukaryota > Metazoa > Arthropoda > Insecta > Lepidoptera > Noctuidae > Chrysodeixis > Chrysodeixis includens. The sequence goes on along the minus strand of OW796098.1, from coordinate 6,785,491 downwards.
TTAAGTAGTTCCTGCCTGTATATCGCTTGATCCACCTGTGATATTTCGTCTTGATAATGAATGTTGACCTTTGTGTGTAGGTATTTTCTAAAGCTGCCAATACAAATAAATGTTTTTATTCTAACTCTTAGAGTTCTAATAGTTTTTTGAAGTTGTTAGAAGATAACTTTTAAACAATAAGCATAGAGTAAATTATTTGAAGCGCACATATTTACTGTTGTTGAGTATGGCTATTATTTATAAACAAACAAACAAGTAAACATCAAGAATATCGCGAAGCGACTACTGAATATTAAGATGTTTGAACGATAACTTGCATGGGGGCCATCAAATCAAAGAATGCTGTATTCCTAAAGGTATTGTTTTGAGTATTTCATTAGTAAAGTCTATAATATAATTACACGTCTTACGTTATCAAACAAAACTCACGAATTGAGACAAATGTTTCAGAATAGGGACACTTCAAACATTTAGATTAATAAGTAGTGATGCTTAGCTTATTCATATTAGGGATACATATTATACTAGTGCTATGTAGTTGTTTAGTATAGATGCATATACATCGTTGTTTATATAACATGGATATCTCAAGAGTAGTATTAGGTCAAATCATTAAAACAGAGGTGCCCTAAATAGATTTACGCTATGCGGAAATGTCCTTGAATCAAGATATTAATTAAGTTAATTGTAACTATCAATATCTGAAAAATACAAACACTGCATTTTCTTTAATACAAATATTAGCAAGTAAAAATAGCAGTAGTAACAACAGAAAGTTCATTAAAGCTTGTAAATTGAATACTTCATTAAAGCAACCATTTTGAATTTGATCACAAAATGTGTATTTACTTAAAGTTGTTTGTTTGACGCCCCTCTAGTCTCTATTTCACTTTAATGGGATACTGAAGGCCTAATGTTTATTCTTGTACGCGGCCACGAAGGTACGGCTACTGTAAATTGTGTCAAGGTCGAGTTCCTATTGATCCCCTTCTTTCGTAGCGGGGGCCGACCCGTCCCATGTGTTTTCCGGTTTATACATTCTGATGTGTATAATTATTTCAAAAGACCCGCCGGACAAATTAAATAAAAAAGGGTTAAAATCTTTGGAGTAATGTTCTTATTGTAAACGAATTGTTTGCCCCTTTTTGTTTTTAAATAAATTGAGTTTGGATTTTTCTTTTTTCGATACACGAGTTCTTAGATGGGACTAGGCTTTGTAGGAAATTTAGGGTTTTAGGTTTTGCTGATTAAACTCAACGAAGCTAGACTAGTTAGGTTTTACTTACTGTACCTAGGTCTTTAATCGAATCAATAGTAAGTAAATCGAATAATTGAAAGATTTAACTAATTTTATTTACAAATATCTACGCATGCTTCCTCACCCTTGTTTGTCAGTATGGTAACTAAGACGTAATCCCCAGTGGCGTTCTGAGTAATCCTTCGCCAGCAAAACAGTTCCACCGAGGCGTACCCTTATAAAAAGCTACGATTCATAACTATTATTCCACAACAAACATCTCATGAATGATACAAGTAATAACAGTAACATTAATAAATGCCTTCTTGGCAAATATAAAACATTTTTCGCTTGTGTCTATATAAATGGCTAGGAAAACAGCTCAACATGATGTATATCCGCAGGAAGCATGTAGCTAATACGCTGAAGGCAGGTTATATATCGTAGGTAATGCAAACCCCATTTGTTGGGAAAGCTTTTAGAGACGCCCATAAACTAACAGACAGCGTTTTTCTTCTGTAGCCCCTCGAAGAAACTATAAACAATTGAACAATCAACATTGATTGCGTGGAAGTTAATGTGTAACGTTTTGTTTCAGGTAAGTCCTTTGTATGAATACTTGATAAGTATGCGGCGATAAGGTAAGTGCTTAGATATAAGGAACTCCTTTTGGGACAGCGCCGTCTGCAATCTGATTATTTTTATGAAGATGTCAAGGTTTACAGGATTCTCTATAAAATACTTGTTATATCATGAATATTTTATGTTGTTGGTTCAAGTATGTTACAGGCTGTTCTCTTTATAAACTTTTTAATTAAAGTTCAAATGTGATTCTTTGGTAAACAAAATACTTCGGCCGTGAATCTATTAACGTGATCCTTAATAACTAATTTAACGTATCTTAGAGCTAAACCAAGTATCTTTCTATTAAGATTATTGTATATAGGTAGTATAAAACGTATAATTAGCTCTCAGCTTTGAAAGGAGCCTCCCCGAGTGACGTATTGTAAGTATTTATATCCCCGCGCCACCCGGCAATCAGCGACTTTCATCCGGCCTGATTGGCTAATCCTTTCACCGCGATCGCAAGTCAAAGTTCAAACCAGTTGCGTTGACAAAATCCAAGACGTGCTAACGACACGATAAGACCTCGCTTTATTACAAACACCCTACCTCTTAACAATGAATAATTTGAACAGTCATCTGTCTTATTCGATCTCATTACTCTCGTTATAGGAATAAGCGAGAAAAGACGCAGATATCCGAAAGAAAACTTTAATGTAATTTACAAGTAAAGTGGGTTTTATGAGTTTCACTTGTCAGTTGTCACTATGGCTACAAAATCGAATCAGTTTCTCTGACTTTGGAATTGATTAAAAGTTTTAATATGAAAAGTGGTGACAAGGCAGTATTTACCTCCTTTTAATTTAAAATTATTAACAAGAAATTTTTGCTCAGTAGTGGGACACAATAGGCTAGGGAAAAAAAAACAATAAATATCTTTTGATATGATCCACATTTTAGAGGTTTAGTTACATTTATTATACTCACACGATTATCTTTTTCTGGCAACAAAATCACTATCTTCATCTTTTCAATATTGTAGAGTCCGTCAATAGCCGTTAATATACTGTTATGCTTATGCTCATAAATTCTATTAACATTTTCTTTGCCGATAGATATTTTTACCTCAGCCTTCGCTACAAATATAATTACGTCCTTACTGTTGTGGAAAGTAGTCATAACATCATTCGTTTTCTGTATACAGAAACGTAATTGATATATCTGTACCAATCAGTTCTAAAAATAACTGTTGCTTCTATTCCAACTATTATTTATAAAACAATCCAAATGCCAAAATGTCGTAAACATACGAGATTCAGATTTTGTATTACGGTACGTTCCCCGGGAAATGGTGAAGTAATCTGGGATTAGAGAGATAACACTTCCATTAACAATTTAAGAAATTACGTTCTAAACGTAATTACAGTGATAAAAATATAACGCACTTTTCTTTCTGAAATACGACGCGTATAAAAATACGTTCGAGAGCTGTTTCGTGAAAGTGGCCCGGCTGATATTGTTGCTATTTATTTTATACTAAGCCCACGGCAACGACTATAAAAAGAAAATACATTTCACCCTTTTCACTTTCCCTTTTATTTGGGTTCAAAGTACTGAAATCGTGTTTAGTAAAACAAAAACAAGTTTTTTTAATAAGAAATGTAGAATATTATTTTAAATGTTGATTAACTTTTAACGTTTGGTACGTTTGTGTTTTGTTTCTAATCCGGTCTGAATGTTGACTAAAGGTTTAAATCTAGCTTTCGGGCTTGAGGGTGGAATCTGTTTATTTTATACATTTCGCCTCATCTCTTTACATGAAAATTTAATTTAAGCCGTCGTTCGTGTAGTTCGTATCACTGTATACATATCATCTGCTAGAGTTATAGACTAGAGAAAAAGCGATGCGACAACTCCCTAGCAACACGAAACTTTATTAAATGCCAGGGTCCTATTGAAATATTACTTTGTCCCAGGACCCGTTCTCTCCCTTTTATATTTGACAACACAAATAATCATATCTATATACTAAAATCCCCGTATTTTATGGTATAAACTTTATTAATGTGAGAATGAAATGATGTTAGATTCCATATTGAAAGTTTTTAATATCGTTATAATGTTTTGCTTACTGTTGTAAATACATAGTCAATTTCTAAAGACTATTTTTTCAAGTACCTATTTCCTCGTTTTAAGAGTATGTTGTCGTACGAAAATGTTAACGTGTTATTCTTGTTGATTTTAATTGAAAAACCGTGATTAATTAAGATTAATTACGTTATTACACAAACAACGTCCATAAATAAGAGCATTCTCCCTTCTAATCTCTGTTGACTGCAAAAGGCTAGACGTATTAAATTTTCATCCATCTTGTCAGCAAAAACACCACGTATACCAAAACCAAAACTCTAGGACCTCTTGACAAAATAACCAAATCTTACACAATCAATTAGAAAATCCTTGAAGCTATAACATAAATTACATTACCTAAGTAAATTACATAACGCTTGTAAAACTTGAGCGCAACCGCGTATTGAAAACGGGTGCCATATCGATTTATATCTCGTATACAACTGATTGTTATTAACGAGACAAGTATAAAACAATCCAATTAAAAGTAATGGTTATAAATGAATACAAAGATTCGAATCCCCTTTTATTTTGCCGGCTCACTAATTGGGTTCATTCAATAACTACAAGTGTCTGTCTTTTTAAAAGCGACATCTGTCAACTTAATAGTGTAATAAAGGAGATATATTTAATTAATTATTACAAGTATTCTGCGAGTCGATACATTGTATATAATGCATAGTTCTGCAGTTGTAAGTCTTTAATTTCAAATGAGAAAAGAACGTGTTTCGAGTCGGCCATATTAGATTTGATAGGTCGGGCGATAGCTGTTGGTCGGTCGCTCGCATCGATGTCGCATCAAGCTTTGCTTCGCTTTCTACGTGCATTGGCGTCAGCGGAGAGCGGGACGTGCGCTGGACGTCCGCGGGGCTGAGCGGGGCCCGGCCGGGTGAGGAGAAGGAGGCCGGGGGGGGGGGCAGTAAACCCTACGCCTGCGCTCTGACGTCAACGCCATTTATCCTCTTGTAACATACTCTTGGTTCGTTTGCTAGGTCAATTATCTTCAACGTATTGAAGCTAGGGCGAACCGTTTTGTAGTTACAGGTAGTTATTAGATAATAATATAACGTTACCTTCACTTAATATCTCTGTAATGCACTTAACGCGGCTACCTATTTCTAATCGGACAGTAAATTTCCCAATATAAACGTAAATCACATTCGTTCAAATAGCTTAGTCACACCTTTGATCTAAATTTCGTCCGACAAAATTTGAAAGGTAGGTTCATTAAAGCGATTTCGACGCCAACCCAGAGAACCGATCATAATTTATGATTAATTAACTTAGCTTGCTCAGTGCGTGATTTTCTAACATTCATGAATATACTTAGAGATAGGACAGAAATATTAGTAGCAATTATTCCAGCCGATTAAGCTTAAATGCTTATAGATAATATCGCTCGAATGGGAACGGAGCTAATTTTAACCGTTTAATAATTTAAAGGACAGGACAAAATTGTATTTAAGAAGATGCTATTTACTTTTTTTGTTGAAAAAGTAAAAGGAAGAGTTCTTTTATATTACGTTTCGATTGAAAAATAATTCCCCTCTCAATTTACTTCGCACACAAAGTAAGTAGCCACTTATATACTCAGACTTTTGTAATAATATGGCTTACATATTACAGCGCATTAGTAAATGTCCCACAAATTAATTACCTATTTGGGCGAATGAATTGGCGCGTACGATACCTTACTCTCCAATACGAATGTAATATATCATGGGGAGAATACCTAATCAGCGGGATTATGGTACCTACCCTTTTCAACCCAATACAGGTACAATGACTCTGAATATATGTATTAAAAGGTCCGCCATTTCCATGCTCCCCTTTAATAAAACAAAAAGAAATACTCAATAGGATTTCATGTAGGCTCGAAATTTATGTTGCGTATGAAAGGCTTCACTTTCATCAATGAAATCATAACTGCTAATAAAATGGCTGATGTGAAAACCTCCATGATTTATAGCGAATATTATTAGGGTTCTAAAATTAAATTTGGCAAATAAAAGCACTATCAGAAAGTTGCAATCATCGAGCTCATTCATTTTTATGTCTGCGCTCTTGACCGAGCATCCGTGGTTGACGTGCGGTATTTGTTGTCAGTGCCAGAACTAGTTTACCCCACGATATTAAACCTCCCTGGAGCCACCACACCTCATAATACATATTGTGAAACCAGATTTGTTATAAAAATACTCAAAAAGCGACGGTCAAACAACAAATTGTTTCACTTGTTGCTGAGTTCATTACTAATTCATTTTAGTACGAATACTGTACGCAACTAGGACTAAATGTTGAATTAGATAAGGTTAACGCTACAAGATAGGCGGAATTATAGTGATATCGCCGAGCCACCTGCTAAGTGCGGTGATTATGACATTAAACCTTTCCCGCCTCCCCTGGGTCGTTTGTTATGGCAGTCTGCGGGAGGACGAAGTTTTGTACACTCCAAGAGTGGACGCTTATAGACTCCTATTGATGATAATTCACTCGTTGTTTTCGTTTCAACTTGTTTTCGAATGCCCGCAAGTTGTGCCGTTAAGTAATTCAATAATCACAGTTCTCATTAAGTTAATTCTGATTCCGGCTTCTTCGGTCAACATTGCTATATTTAGACTGATGATATTAGTGGACTCTGTGCTTATGTAGTTTATCTTAACCTCCAGATTTTACCTCAATAGTTTTTCTCAAATAAATTCTAACAGATTACTTAAAATCCCCATCATACGCCTAAATAAATTCAAACATCCAAATGTAATTTGTGCTCATAACAACAGCTTTGTTTAATAAATTGTGTAATCAAAGCTCTGTAATTCGTATAAGATATAAACAGTTTTACAAGAACATGAATAAATACTTAAAGCTGTAAATTAGGAAGGAGGCGGCGAGACACCCCGCGGTCTCGTCCCCAGACATATTATTATTTGCTTCAATACACAAACTGCTATCAAAACGTAAAAATTGCTATGAGCCAACTTATTTTTGTAGAATACGCTCCGGTAACGAATATTAAAAATGATGGACGACTAGCTATCACTAACGGACCGTAGTTCGCAGTTGATATTAACGATATATATATACGGGCGACATCAAAGCGGAAAAATTGATATCAATCAATAACATCCCATGGCGTGCCCTACTAATCTCACACACAGTAAATAACTGCTCAAAGTGCATTCACCTCGTGCTGTACATGTATAAAGCGCACGTTTCATGTCTTTTTACTTCTTCATCGTAACACGAAGACGGCAGGAATATTTTCCGCATGGGAAAACTCAGTAGCGAAGCGTGACAGGCGCGCGATAACGTTCTCCTATGTTGTACTCTAATTAGATTAAGCCGGCACTGAGCTAAACTTCGTCTGCATTTTACTATTTACTCAGACTATCTATTTAAATAAAGATTTACGAAGGTACATCTGCATAACTCTTGAGATATTTACTCAAAGCGGTGAATTGTAAATTGAGTAATTTTAAGCACAAAATAGCAACGATGTTAATACCAACAAATATCCCAATAAAAATATATTTTACAGCCAAATACAGTTTTAGTTATTATTTCTTTAAAACAACAAAGATATATTTCATTTTTAATTGAATTGTACCAACTAACAAAATTATTTATGTCTGAAGATACTATGAGTTCAATATAAAGTTACAGTTTGAAAACAATTCCATCCGCATTGTTAAATTTTAATCATAAAACTGTATCAATTTCAAAACTTATTTAGAAATATCCGTTAATTCTAGGAGAAATAAATTTAAACAGCGGGTTGTTATATCGCGCGGTAGGCGGGCAGAGCGGGGCACACGGGCGCCGCGCGCCGCCCGCAGGCGCGCTGGCTCCGAGAGCGCCCGAGGACTTACGATCGTTTCATTCCGAATCGTAACGAAGTTCGACGATCGCGACCACCCTCCGTTGACGCGTGCTGGATCCAGTCGCAGCGAGGGCCGCCGGGGCGTTGGAGCGGTTCTGTGTGTGCTAGTGCTTGGTTATGTAACTCTAAAAACTTATTTATTTATTAACTTAAACGAATCGAGTCGCGACCGGACTATAGGCGTGCCGATGACCGGTGCTTAAATTAAAATGAATGTTCGTGCTCCCGATATCAGAGTTTTGTGCCGGAGTGATGTGTACGCCTATCCTCGCAGCGATTGAAAGCCTGAACAGGTTTATCGTTTAGTTCAAAATATTCAATTGCATTCTGTGCACACACATGCTCGTAACAACAATTTGGAAAAAATATTAAAATACATCATTGTTGTTTTAATAGAAGTGTGATATGAGGCAGTTGTTTTAAATTTATTTCAGAGTAATGTTATTGTTTGAACATTTACAAATATGAAAACATGATGAACTATGTGCCATCGATCGTAAAAAAACAGCAGCTGAATGCTACCGAACTAAAGAAACTATTAAAAATGTAGATGGAAGGGCACGATTGTCGTTGTTGTTCCAATTAAAAGAACAAATAGAATCAAACCAATCTGAATTTGGCGCAATGCAGGGCGCTTGGATGAAAACGTCCACGCAGTTGCGGTGACTCATTCCGAATCCATAATTGCGTTGTGAATTCAACATTCGATGCAATCTCAATCACTAACGCGTGTATTGTTCACTTATCTATGTAAATAATTAGTTAGACCATTGAACTTTGATTATTGCTCTCGCTTTTAATGGTGCTACGAATTTATTTAAGGTAGTATTTGTTCTGGAGTTTCCGTCGGACCGGTAAAGAAAACTGCAACACTTAAGATATTCAAGAGATATAAATATCAGAAAGATTTCTCTTTTATAATGTATGCTGCACATCTCTCAGGAAAAGAGGATTCAATAACACAACAATTTCCATTTCCAACATTTCATATCGCGCTCCAGTTGAAAGGTAATGCTAGCTCCAGATACGATTTGCGGTATTGTCAGTGTTGAGTCGAATCAGGCGATATAGCCAATGCTCTATCTCTTCAATAATATAAGAATACAACTTAACCTCAACCACAGCGGGTTGAAGACACAAACCTCTTACACTAAATAAATTTCAATTACATTTTCTTCAAAGCTATTATTCTTACAAACTGGTAGTACTTAGTTATGCTTAAACAAAGTATTTGTACAAAAGATAATTCAATAAGAGAAACCTAGTTTCGATTGATTTTCAAATAAATATCGTAATCCGCAGGTATATCTGAAAGCACCAATTTTTCTCTGACGAATTAATAACAAATATAGGCAGCGGAAGGTTACCTTAACGGCTTAACGAGGGCAATTTATCAGATTGAAATGAGAATTACAACGATATCCTCGGTTTGTATTATTTTCGAGTAATTTATTGCGATAGTGTTATAGTATGAGGTTTTATATATATGTGTTATATACAATGTTATATAAGGCGTCCACTTACGTACATAAACTCGCTAGGCTACACAAATGTTTTAACACATGCTCTATTTTACTAATGCATATTCAAGAGATGTCTGTGTGATTTTAGACTTAGTTGAAGTTCTTAAATGTGCTTTTACGGCACTGGGATTGTACTTAGAGTTGATTTACTACACACTTATTTTGTACCCAACTTTTTATTTATTACCATCGTAGTCAAGTTCTTGTACGAGTGTTAGATAGATGTTTCATTGTTTTTACTTAGAGAAATTGCTGCGATAAACCTCCGTTTACTTTTAGGCAACTTAAACCGACTGTTGTTTGGATTAAAATATTTTATTTATTTATTTACAACAATTAATAGAGTTGTCTCTACTATATCGTTCTTACGTAAGACGTAAGAAGATTAAGGATTTACAAGATTTGCTTCCTAACAGTGGCTTGACAACAGGCTGCAATCATCACGATATAATTGGTTTGTTGCGCGACTATGAAAACCAATCATTTTCACGGCCGCCGCGCTTTGACGTCTACTATTAGGCCGCCTATGATCGGCAGGGGATTGAATCTTGTTTGCCCTCATATATTCAATATACATCTCAAAATAAACATCCATATATCGCCACAAGTATTGAAACGTCGCAAAAGAAATATCCGATATTAATTTTAATGAATTTTTATGTTCATTATGAAAATTATTATATTTACGAGAGCTTCACGGTATCCCGTCCATACGTGTTGTCGCTTTGCTGTGGTGTGTCACGCCCTACTTCACTTGGAAAAGTTCGCGCTAGCTATTAGCGTAATTAAAACGCTACCGAACTACAAAAAAAAGATTCATCACTCTTATGCCGTAAACAGCCAAACAAAACAGCCCAACTTATATTTTGCTAAGATGATAACTTTTAGATTTATAAGTAAAAGAAAATTAGTTAATATTATTTTAAAACGCACTTAACTTCATTAGGAAGATAAATAATTTGAGAAAAACAACTTAAGCTATTGTAAAAGATGGCTGAATAAACGTGTAATTAAACTACTGAGATTCCCTAAATGGTGGAAAAATATCTGGTTAACAATTATTCTGACAGCTTGTTAACGTCTCTGCCGGGAACAAGCCACTTCAAACGCAGAACGTTTTATCGGATTTCTATTAGAAACGCCTACCTATTTACTTATCATTCTATTTGAATTTCATTTTCTCCCATCAATTTTACATTCCAAGTGAGATAACATAACCTTTATGCGACATTATGTAAGAATAGTTTGTGTAGAGCAAACAGTAAGGTTCATTTAACATTTAACTGCCTGCACAACGTAAAATAATCTCAAATTATTCACAAGTAACTGTTCAAATAACTGCTAAACTTCTCTACAATAACTGCCTTTCATATCACACTTTATATCATTAAAACTCATGCAATCTTAAAAATTGTTAGGGTGATGAAACTTTGACCCAAGTGGTTAATAAAGACAAGAATGACATGAGGTGTATTAGAAAACTTTGAAGAGAAATATATTCTTAAAAGTGCTGAGTGCCAATCTCTGGAGTTCAATCGTTTCACGCATACGATTAATCTTCAGTACTTACAGTATGACTTTATTCAAAATGAAGCTACATTAATAATGCCCGCAAAAGCTCCTAGATATAGCTAGTACTGAGAGTGCAGTGTAAGCAGAGGCGGAGTGTAGTGGAGAGTGGTGGAGGCGTGATGAGGTGACGCTCGAGCGCCGGCCGCTGACGCCGCTCCTCGCCAATGATGGTGGAGACGCACCGCGCGCCGCCGCCTCGATGTGCGCGCGCGCCCGAGCCCCGCGCCAAGCCCGCCTCGGCCTCCGCGCCGCCCTCGCTGGCCGGCAGCGGCACTGTCATGCATCTGCGGCGACGCCGACACAAGACTGTTCACTTCGGCGAAAACCTTTTGATGCAAGTATGCGCCGATCGGGCACATTTGGCAGCGCTCGGCGCGAGGGTACCCGATGTCTCATTTTGCCATAAAGCTCATACAGGACTTCGCAAGGGAGATGCTCGCTTTTGCTGCGTTGCACATCACTGCTGTTTAGCCGCCGGGGCCCTAGTTGCATTAACGTCGAACGGTAGACCGAAGCCTCGGCGTGAGCGCAGTGGCGACTCGCACTCGAGCGGCGGTGAAACTGCGGAAAAAGGAGAAGGCGGCGGTGGTCAAGTTTCAAAGGAACCTAAACGTAAATCTAAACATCACCATCACCATCATCATCACCACAAAGTCCATAGCTGCCCTTATCATGACGTCGCGCCTCCCCCTGAAGAAGAACCCGACGAAAAAGCTATAGTTCCAAAGAAAACCGTTTCGCCTTATCTCTATATACCTAGTAAATTAGAACCCAATGTACAGCAGTTATTCAGCTTTATAGAGAGTGTACTGAGTGCATGGGCAGCTGAAGAGGGTCTCACTAGTACTGGTGAATACTCGGAACCAGACGAGCGCATAGTGCGTAGACGTAAGCTGAACAAGTACAAGAAGCGCACTGATGTGTTAAATATACGCCGTATTGTGTACGACGTATCAATCCTGCGCGGCACCAGACTGCTCGGTAATGTGAGGTTTCGTCACTATCATTGGAAGGGAACTGCGCAAACCTGCAACGAAGCGTTTCTCAGGAAGGTGAGATATTAGGTCTCTCTAACTAATTTATAGTTCAGACAATTTAATTCAGTTATTGCTGGCACCATTGGAAATTCCGTTTTGCGACTTCTCCTGAATTGAATGAATAACTAGGACATAATAATGGGGTCTGGGTAAAAATACAGGGAAGATAGGTACCTAACATTTTGACCTTATTTTAGTTTCCTCTTAGTGGAAACTGCAATTTCCTTTTTCCTAATGAGGGCTTTTATTTTCATTACTCTATTTGAAGTATAAGACTTTGTGGGTATTGTTTTCTTTTGCACTAATTAGTGTTCCTTGCCTCACTATGTATTCACATTTTACTTAGGATAAACAAACACATTAAAAGTGATGATGAAATGTGTTTACACCCTAATTTACTCTTTGTCGTCAGCTTAATTATATTACTCAACACACTGTTTAGTTAGTGTATGAGGATCTCAGCTACTAATTAGGTTCTTCACAAAATGATTGTGGGTGAAAATTTCTTAAACATTATGTAAGAGTATTAAAATTCAAATGGTGAAATAATTTTACTAAGAGTACGCATAGTATGTCTTAAACAGATCAGTTGTGTACAAACTTATTTACATATTTTCAGTACCGCCTCTCTGAATTTAGACCTCAGAAGCCATTATTTATAAGCTCTTCACGTGTCAAATTACTTGTACAGTAAACCCACCTAACTGTATAAACAAATAAATCGAAACCCACCTTTCTCAGTAGGAACAAATAAAGTAATAAACAGTCTATGCGAAATTATGGAATCGGATTTCATTCGCGGTATTCCAGATTTATCACGAGGCAGACGTTCAAGGAAAGAGTCCGTATATCTAAAACTTGAACAATACATCACATACTCCCGCCGACGGGCGTAATGATACATGATAATTCTCGTATCGTTTCTTCGTTAAAAAGAAGTGAAACAAGTCACACCCTACTCTCGTTTATGACGGTACCGACATACTCGTACCTTAACGAGGTACAACGGACGGACGTATTATTATTAAACTATGTAGGTATGACACAAACTATACCAAAGTAAAAGTTTGTTCCTGAGTTGCGAATCCCAGTTAACTAAGCGATGTGCAATTAAGTATTATATCTGGATATAGCGGAGTTTGCCACTGGCGAGCTTTGAGGTGCCAAAAAGGAATTAATATTAAATGCAATTTAATTTAATGCGGTTCTCAGCTCACGGTGCCGCTCTAACGTCCAAACTTGTAGTTTATTTGCAAGAGCAGAGATTACAAACTTATTATGCAACCGGTCGTCGAAAATATTTTTGAAACGACTATAAGTCTTGATAATTTATTTTCATAAAGTTTTTGTACGTTTTAAGACTGCGTTAGGTACTTTGTGTTAATATGTAGGCTGCTTACTAAATTATTGTAAATTTTATAAAGATGTAGGGACATATATTCTTCTTGTTTTTCACGTGAAAGGCTGTGGCGAGGGCGCAGCGCGCGTCAAGAGCCATCAAGCCGAGAGCGCGCTGCCGAGCTCCGCGTGCGCCTCAAAGCAACTCTTTTCTTGTTATATTGTGTTGTGATCAAAAGCGCAAGAGACGCTACTATATAATAAACAGATTTTAAATAAAAGTATACATAATATCATATATTCTTTACATCAACATTCTTTGAAACAGTACCATTGTCAACGTCTATTAATCAAACGAAGTATTTTTGTATATATGTACATAAGATGGCAAAGCAAGAGATAAGCCATTACAAGTAATGAATGATGTACTCAACATTATTATTTATTCGGCTTTTTACGAGGTTCTTATGGTATCAGAAAATATTTTGCAAATATGTCGTTCTTTAACCAGTTCTCAATAAAATTAACTTCACGAAATTAAGAAGTTATTTACGACACTCGAAAGGTTTTATAGGTGTTTTTCCTATTTATAAATTATTGCCAAGGCATGTTGGGTGTTACACATTTCTGTACATGCGCCAAATAAGGAATTAAATTCGTAATTCAGGAAATTCGTTACTAAGAAGTATCGTTTTTTAGCTTATTAATTACTTACAAAAGCGGATTCACCTCAACGGATATAAATTCCAAGTAAAGTAATGAAACAGTCTCGTTTAGCATTTGTTCTTGTGCTTTGCACCACTGCAGAGCTACGTACCTGAGGGGTAACAATTTTCAAAAGTGGAAACGAGGGTGGTCCGGGGGTGAAAACTACGTTACACTGTAAAATGTTGGAAGTATCCAAGCTTGAACTTATGTTGTTTGCGAGATTTAAATGACGTCAGAGCAGCACTTTCTGCATCTTATTTTTTAATTTATTTCCTTGCTTGAAATACCACGTTACTAGAGTGCAGTTATGAGTACATTAAACATTACGACTACTTAACTCAGTGTGTTTAAAACTACTCTGTCTTTAATAAACCAAATGTAATAAAGTTATTTCGTCTCGTGAAATGTAATATTTTACTGTCCTTTACAATCAAGTGAAATCAAATCATTAGGTTCATGTTATCTTATTATCATTAAGTATTTAATACAGATTTAGATGACTATAGCAAGATGATTAGAGAAATATGAATTTTACTAACCAACTAAAGCAACAATTATTTTACAACTACTGAAATTCTATTCGGTACGAGAACCGAAGCCTTAAATTGCTTGACATTTCGGACAAATCGATAGCGCCGCGTTCTATAAACCCAAAAGCGCGTCGTGACAACCCGGCTTACTGTGCCTCGAACTATTAGTTTCCAAACTATATATTATTATGTTTATATATCTATGTAATTGTAATGGTTATTTAAGAAGATGTGTTGTATTTGTGTGTAGATATCGGACGATGATCGCATGTCGCTAACGACAGCCGTGTCGGACGAAGAGGACCCTGGCGAGAGCGCCATGAATTCTCCTTACAAAGGGAAGCAGACTGGCGCCGCCGCCGCCTCCTTCAACTGCACGGGAGCCGTCAGGAAAGCCGGGTAAGTCGTTACGTAATATGCTATTCTTACAAGCTATTCATTTTATTTTCTTCGACGTCGATAACGCTAGAACGAGCGGCATTTTCCATATCTATCTGTTCTTAGGAATTTTCACTGCAACGAACAAGCACTTTACTAAAAGTAGCATTTTCTAGCTCCATTTTAAAAACTACATTAAAGCTTATTTATTGCTCGCAGTAGCGAGGTTTGTACATGTAATTTCAAAGCGTAATCAAGATCTCAAACCGAACTAACCTCGGTAATATTGGTGCTTGTAACTTCTAAGTTATTTGCTCCGAGAAGCAAATATAAACTTATATAACATCAAAGTGCGTAGGTAAGTCAGAACGTACAAAAATATTTGGCAATATTAGTGACCTTAATTATTTAGCTGTAATGAGATTCCTAATTATCTAAATTATTACTTCTCTTAATTTGCGAGCGCCTTTCATAAAAAAAGCAATTAATTAATTATGCGTTACGATCCAAGTTTTTTTTCGCATGTCGAAATCAATAGAGTGAATTAATACCATTCATATAATTTTATGAGATTTCTTTATGAAAAAGAAAATATTTCAATTCCTCAGTATATCAAACCTAATACAATCATACGTTCACATCTGTATTGATATAGTATAATAATATCGTACTTTACATTATAATAGCGACTGCGCATCACTTCTTTAATACACGCCCTAGATCGATTGTAACAAATTTTCAGTCACTATTTCAAATTTAGAAGGTTACATTATCTTACAGTCCTGTCGGGTTAGAATTTATCAGTCTTTAGGATGCCAAAAACACAAATGATATATTTCGCAGATAAGCGGAAGCTCAGATACTGGAGCTACATGATAAATCTATACTTCTAAATTATGGCTTTCTCCGTATTCTCGTTTGGTTACAGGCCTGAAAGCTTGCTTGAAGGAAATAGCTAATAAATAACGTCCAATCCCAGCCATGCGCACACGTTCATGTAGATCTACAAAATGTATTGTTGACTAAAATATAGTTCGCAATATTTCACGGAGACCCCTGGCCTACTTGATAGCTCTAGGTCTAGGAATATTTATAACCCAATAAGCTACGAACATCTGGATCAAATAAGATACATTTACAACATCGCTGTAAAGCGTTCATTTCACAACGGACAGGTAGATTCCAGACACTTTTTACTTAAAAATACGTATGAGTCATATTTATTAGAACGAATTTAAACCATATTGAAATAATGTAATCGTCTAGATTAATATTTTAATATAAAGAAACTGAACAAATTCGGAAATCCCATTACTCTTAAAACAGTAAACCAATTATTTTTAAGACCAACGAAGAAGATCGACCGAAGACCTTTGACTAAGATATTCATACGTTAAATTTTCGTGAAGCGAGTAATATATGAAAGTAAATAATACGTGTCTATTCCTCCTTCGTATAAAGACTCCTCGCCCTCATACAAAGTTCGTATTACGTAGCACGTACAAACTGTTCGCATCATTTTATGGTGCACTGAGGCGCTTGTAGGTACGAACAAAACAAATTATTAATATTAATACCGCTCCTTTGTCTCGTACTCAAGGAGCCTTAATAAATGTAAGCGGGAAGGAAGGTAAAGGCAAGCAAGATGACGTTGTGTGTTGGTGTGTTGGTACACCTTCCTCGAGTGTCATAGTCCCTATTAGAAAAAGCCTACGGCGTCCTTTATGTTCCTTGAGGCTACAATTCCTCTTCCATGAATTCCAAATGACCGGAGGGAAATCTTAGCCGTGACCTATTCAATGTTGTAAACACGGAGAGTGCGCAGACGAGATGATGGCTGCCGCCTTCGCATCCTTACAATTTCGCCGAGGACATTTCGACAGTACATGCCAATGGTGTTTTCTGATCTTAACTTGTCATTTTGATTTTATCACAGCTTTTCCTCGGTATTAATAAATCGGTAAAATTTACAGACGTAAGTTTTCTAAACCATTTATTATTGTTTAGGTTCTTTGTCCAAATTTAATAAACCATCCAAAATTTTCTATCCATAATATGTATGAATGGGAATCTTAACATTTATTAGAAACAATAATAAATATAATGATTAATTTCCGAAGTCATTCTTGATTGGTTTTCCCATTCGTTATCTCTTGGAAATGAACTACATATGATAACGTATACAGAATATTATATAAAATAAATACACATTTTTCCTCAAAGCAGTGGAGACACAAGACACATTTGTGGAAGATGAAAAAAATATGTAGGTATGTGTGCTATTTAGAACCTCTTTGGAAGGAATTGTTATTATTTAGCTGTGGGCGTTACCTAGCACTAATAACATGTACAGTGTCATCGATTGACGCAATCGCACGGAAAGCAACTGTCAATTCTCAAGTTTATATGAGGCGGTATTTTAAAATCCACAGGACTTATTAATTGTTACCACTGGCATTTGATAAACATGTAATTCGCAAAATAATCTATCAAACTCATCCAGGAACATGCATACAGAAATCAATAAAGATTATAATGCGGATCAAATCACATCAGCGTGGAAGGTCGATGAGATCGAATCGGAGTGCATCGTCTATATCAACCGTTTTCCGTGTAAGGACGGACTTCAAGGTAGCTAAAGATCGAGGGAAAAAACAGGCTCCGACGCCAGTGAACGTAATCATTTGGGCTATGAAGGTCCTCGGAAAGCGCACCCGTGGAGTGCCGATACAGAAAATTAGGTCTTTAGTAAAAAAGCACTTTATACTACCGTGCAGAAAAGAAGATATTGACAAAAAAATAGACATAACCGTAATGTTTTCAGTCTATTTTGGTATACTTGAACGATCAAAAAATATGTTTTATCTAAAAAACAGCGATTTTAACTAGCAGCATAAATAATAGCATAGAACTGTGTCATGTATAGTAATTGTGCAATTAAATGTTTAAATTTGAATGAATGTTTATTTTACCAAAACTGTACAAACGTTGTACTTACAGGCTCTATATTATTATAATCACTCGGCTTAAGAGAAATGTTTAGCTGTGTCCTTTGCCTGTAATTTGCCTCAAAATAAAGACTAGAAAACTGGCTGTAGATGGTGCGGAACAATTTCTTCCACTAGGTTACCTCTAATTACGTTGTCACCAGTTACTGGTAAACTTATTTAGCCGAGAGCGGCTCTGCCACTGTAGCGAAGCTTGTGCTAACGCCTGCTTAAGTTATTTAATTCACTTTTAATATCATGGGTCAGATAGGTTTTATCTAACATCTTGTTTGAAAATTGAGCTTAAAAATATTGCTTTTAGTTCCCTACTCATACTGCTTTTGTGTTATAGATAATATAAAGCTATACAACAAAATTATTAACCGTAACTAGGTTATAGAGCTTTCAAAGATATTATTATGTCAAGAAAATAAATAGTAGCCACGAGTTAGAAAATAGTCTATCTATTGCAAAATCGTATTAAACGCTTCAGATAGATATGGAACGGTTATGACGCACGCGAACATAATTGTGTTGTAGCAATTCGTAGCCAATGTTGCTACGCTGTAGCATTTTATATTTTGTTGATAGCGACTATCGAATGTTGTGTTGTGTTCAGGTTTTTGAGTGTGAAGAAGTGGTTGCTGCGTAAGAAGCATCAAATTGAGTTAGCCCGTAAGCGTGGTTGGAAGGGCTATTGGGTGTGCTTGAAGGGGACTACGCTGTTGTTCTATCCTTGCGACTCTCGCGAAGGCCGCTCCGTAGAAGCCGCTCCGAAGCATCTGATCATAGTGGACGGAGCCATCATGCAGCCGATACCTGAACACCCCAAACGCGATTACATATTCTGTCTTAGTACTGCTTTTGGTGACGCCTATTTATTCCAAGCCCCGTGCCAGGTGAGACATTAAGACAATTGATTTCTTTTTTGTAAGCATTCATTACATAATATAAAAATAATTTGAAGCTCTTGCTACGGAAAATAATGGACTTTAGCAAAATATTAATAACGTGAGCTATAGAAAATTCCACGTAAAATACAAATGACTTCTCAAAGGGATGACAAAGGTGGATATTGATAAATCGCAATTATTATTCATTTACGAGCTTTAATGAAAAATTCTTTACGCAATGCTTTTTAATATTGTATAATTTTGTCGAACATATTTTTTACTTTACTATCAAAATGATTTTCTATAGATTGAGCTCGAAAACTGGGTGAATAGCATCCATAGTGCCTGCGCGGCGGCGTTTGCCCGCCACCGCGGCAAGACAGGAACTCTTCATTTACTGCAGGAAGAAATCTACCGCCTTGAAAAAGCTATCGAATCGGTAAGTATCACCAATGAAACTATTTCATACTGCTGTTATGCTTTACTTATTAACAATTCATCATCAATAATTATAATTGACATCCACGTAAGTATAATCAATCAATTTTTTTCTACAAGTTTAATAATAAACGTACAACAAACAATTAGAATCGAAAATCATATTTCTTGAACTTGTTTTTGCCTGTCAAAATTAGGTACTTGAACAATCTTTTGAAATAACACCCAGGCTTAATAACAAAGTTGAACGCTGGGTTAATATTGGTCGAAGCTGAACAAATGAAAATGTGCTGGAGCACAAAGTGAACGCGCAGAGAAATTATGCAGTGTTCGACCTTAACAGCGCATCGCATGGCCTGAACCAACACGGCATTGTTTGAATACCACGCTTTTACTTACGATCAACAATTCCTATGTTCCCCTATGGGAATAGGCTTGATTCACAAACGCTTCCATCCGATTCGCAATCTGAAATTGAAACAACTTGTTTTTTGTTTGTGATTGAATTAACAGTTAACATGAAGTTACACGGAACGAGTAATGGCAGATGTCAGATATTTAAACCGATTTTCAAGTCGAAAATCTAAATATTTTACAAAATAACTACGACAAACATTAAAATAAACGGACATCAATCTAGACTATCAGTTTTTATAAACACAAGAGTTTGCTGCAATAATGCTGGTATGAAGGAAATTATTAGACGGCATGTCTCTTGCAAGCCTCATTCGAGTTAGGTACAAACGATATAATGTATTAGTAGAATACATATGTGAGCTCCGGACAGAGTCGGCGGCGTGCGGTTCGAAGCGTTCCTCGTGTAAATCGCGCCAATTTCTGACCCGCACCGGGTGACCACAACACGCATCAAAGCCTTTGTGGCTACCTCACACTACTACGTATTTACCGCAGGCGAATATATGCACTGACAAACATGTTTCCGATTAACTGTGACGGAAATGAAGCAATGCCATTCAATTGCCTTTGAGTAATGCAGTTTTGTAATAAAGCTATGTAAATTAATCAAAAGTAATTATGTACTGAGATGAAAATTTCTTTTCGTAAAGTGTTGCCAAAAACTTAGTTAAATTAAGTCTTAAAAAAGTCATACACCTGGATGTAATTTTCGATCTTAATTAGAAACCACAAAGTTTTACGACTTCATGAATTTCAAATGGCATCTCGTGTAGCGGAATATTTAAAACTGATCCCGTAATTAAGGTCGGCAACACATGCTTGTTGTTGGAAACAATCTATTTTATCGCCACGATAGTTATCAGAGGCAGGTGAGGGCATGCCCTGATTAATATTCATAGCACACGTCACTCTCCAAACCGAGTTTAAGGACTGGACCATTCAAAATGAATTCGTTAACATTCAAAGTAACTTGAGACTGCAGTTGATTTCATGTTAAAGTAAAGCAGTCAATTAAACTAAATGCAAAGTTATGTTCAACTTTATTGTTAGCTCGTATCATGTATGGAGAAATGTAAGGGAATCCAAAGTTGACTGTTATTGGAATGAATAATGTATGGAGTGTTTCCACTGCAAAGAAAAAGTTAAATACTCATTAATATACAAGTTTGTGCGCTATTGCCAGTGCTTTTGTAGCAATATTTCGTAGTGCTACGCTTTCGCTTGGCACGGGTACCATGTTCGTAGAAAATGTACAACATTATTTCCTGTCTAACTTCTGTTTGTTTAAAATGTTAGGTAGCGAAAATTGAAAACAAGTTTAGTATTTATCGATTGATCAAATAACGAGCTTTTATCTACAGTACTTATTCTGGTACATATTGCTTTAATTGGAAACCGACTCTTTTATAATTAACCGATTGAGTGTTTATATCTACTTTCATTTTGCGCAACTAATACAAAACTCTCGGTACCTAGGCTATGGTCCTGACACAGGTTTCTGTCATAAGTAACGCTTGTAACACTTTTAGGATCACAAGTTGAAGCATATGGCGGACCTGCAACAGTCAGTGGTGTCTGACCCCGAGACTCGCGCACAGCTGGCTGTGCAGATGCTGCAGTGGGAGGAGAACCTTGAACGTCTGCATTGTGAGCAGTTCCGACTGCGCTGTTACATGGCCAGCCTCCAGAGCGGCGAACTCCCCAACCCCAAGGTAAATGTTTCATAAAAACGAGTTTCCTCCTTTCCAATGCGACCTCATCTAATGAACTAGTAAAATATCTATAACTTTTTTATTCCGCCCTCTCATACCATAAATCGGTTGTAGCAATAGTTTAGATTGTTACTCGTGTTTCTTAACTATAGTTTACCGAATGTGACAACTTTGTTACAAGATATTCTATATTTCGCGCTACATTACGTATGGGGTAAACTGGTAATTTGTCAACACATTGGGATGTTTATGTCTACTTTTCGACTGATGTACAAAGTTAGTACTATTCATACTTACCTACTTGGTACACATCAGTGTGTATAGCAAATATTCTAAATATAGCCCTATTTTTCTCTGATGAGTCAACTATTTAATAGAAACCCAATATAAAACAACATGGTTAAGTAATTTTTCACCTAATAATAACAAGGGGCGGTGTTGAAATTGTCAAGTGATTTCATCGAGGTGACAGAGAAAGGAAATTTGTTGGCTTCGCTACCAAATTGACAGTTCCGTTGACCGCGGGTGGGGTTGGAATTTGTTACGCCACGACCCATGTCACGGACCGTCATAATGGTCCCCAACATGCGAATAATAAAAGTTGCTTACAATTTTGCACAGAAATGGGTTTGATTAACGGATATATCAATATCCTTTGAAGATAAAAATGTCTATGCCTAAATATTATATGAGATATCTTATAACTAATAATAAAATTGGACATTTCCCAAAGTGGCGATACATAATTTTGCTTTTAGGATGCTGTTTATGCAAATTGAATTACGTTTTTTAGCTTTGCTATTCTCAATTTGCGTATCTACTCACGACGCTTTCGGAATACCAATACCAAAGACCATTAGGTAGATGAAAAATCGAATTCTTTCCCTACTTGTAATATCCAACCCTTCAACATTGCTACATGCGTAACTTCGATACATTGTAACAGTCGCTGCTCACGCACGTGTCTCGCGGCACTAAGAGCACGCTGAACAAGCTGGGCGTGTTCACGGTTTCTTCGTTCCACGCGTTCATCTGCGCGCGCTCGCCGTCATTGCTGAACAACTTGCTCGCTGGCCGTGGAGCCACCAAACGCAGGGCACCAAACCTCTCCCGGTCCAACTCTGGTTCGAGCCGGCGATCCATGCAGGTAAGTTACTTACATCGAAAATATTCTTCAAACCTACCCTTGCTACCGCCTCCTACTTTGTATAACGACTTTTGCGAGGCGGACCCGAAATTATTTATTACCTACGATTTACTCACGCGTATTTCTCGGAATCGCCCGAACAATTTTGGACTCTCATGAACCTTTTTAGAGCAGTGTTTAGGCACACTTACAGCACTAACGTTCGAGAGGTACGCATTCACGGAAAGTAGGACACGCTGGATAACTCAGCGCATGAAACTCATAGTTTAGGCTGCAGTGGAAATACACTCTCGCATGATTCGAGTGTGCTGTTATCCCATTGGCACATATTTGCTTTGCACTGCCCGAACATTACATTCTGAGATGCGAATCGATGAGATAGTCAGAATAATGGAATTCACATTGGTTATTTAAAGAACGAGCAAAACGTTAAACGTACTATCAATATAAAAAATAAAAGGATCGATCTACATTCGTTATTACAGCTTGTTGTAAGGCAAACAACATTTTCAGATTACATTCTAATAACAAATTAAAACTTTTTAATTGTGTTTTGTGTCTAACTGGGTCACCACAACACAATTTATCTCTAGGTGTAAATGTACATGATTCTTTTTTTTGTACACCTTATTTTTGTGAAGGGATAATCCTTGTAAACAAACTCTTGCAATCCTAAATTAATAACGGTTTGTGTACAAACACAACATCCTAAATTCAAACGTTGGGAATTTATATCGTCAAATGTAGATTTTAATTTCCAACGTATTGTTTTCATTATTCTTGTTTATTAAATGTTTAGATAAAGGTGCTCACGTTGTTCGTCGTCTATATAAAGTCACCTGCCCGCATAACAATGGCTCCGAATGAAAATGTCTAGGTAGCGTGTCCTCTAATCCTCGAAGAGCTCGTAAAATGGGACGTCACGAAAAAGGACAATTACTCCCTACAAACTGGTCCACGCTTATTGCTTGTCATTACTTAATGTTGTTGATCCAAGTTTTAATTAAATTGTTCACTTAATCATTACTAGGCCTAAATTAGCAGTACACTCTTTACAGAAGTATATAAATTAGCTTTTATGTTTCAGTAGAGCGTCGTTTGTCTTCTCTAAGATATTGCTTACTCTTGCGAATAGTCTTCTATTTACGTGATAAGATATTAAATATTCCTATTAACTGTCCCGAGTCCAGATAAAAACAAATAAATCCTATTGTTCCCAAACTAATACTTCTACTAAATCTCTGACGTTCCGTTATTTGTCGCACAAATTATTCCGCTTCGTAAATCGAATTAATTTTATCACAAAATAGTATAATTTAGTTATTCTAATTGTGTGCCTACCTATCAAAACAAAACTCTTATATATGTCCAATCCAACCCCAGTTCCGAGAATGTTTGAATAGAAATCTCAGCCTAGTGAACAGAACACGAGATTTACTCTCCTGACTCGCTATAATTTAATTTGTGATAGGGATTTGCTTCCAAATGTTAAATCACTTTGGTTATGTCGTTTGCACAAAGTTATGTCTTTGAATTTTCTTTAGTCAAATCTTGTTAATGCCAGTCACACTTGGGTTCATAATTCCAAAATGTGTACGAGTAAACATAGTCCTTTTGACTATGATAATTTAGCTAAAAGGTGCTTATGCTCACCCGGATTCCTCTTTTATGTTCATGGTCAACTATTCAAAATGTTGGAACCTGATTGTCTTGACTGCAAATCAGATGTCTCGTGAGGACGGGGAGGCCGCGGTGCGCGTGTCTTTGCCTGAAGGTACCACCGCGACTGTCGGCGTGCGTGAGGGCATGTCTGTCGAGGAGTTCCTCGCCGCCGCATGTGCACGACGCTCACTCAACGCCCTTGAACACTTCGTCAGAGTCAAGAAGCGCCGCGACATGGAAGACCACAACTACTTCGTACCACACCGCAGCGATCTCATCGAAACCTACGTAAGTCACCTCTGTATTTTTACAAAATATTTTCAAAGATAAATAATGTTCAAATCTATCAACTTCATTTTTAATTTTACTTTTTACGAATCTTATGTTCTTGCTGGCTGTACTTTAACCTCACGGGAAATCTTTTCCAATTTCCAAGGGTACAAACCTTAAGAGCACACATATTTTAGAATTTTCCGAAACAGGTAAAGCGTATTTATTGGATCCATCGTAAATATTTGTTTTGGTGTTTTATTGTTTAAGATTGAATATAAAAACAAACAGATAATTACATATTTTTTTAAATAAATAGATTACTTTATCAGATTACGACAGTACAGTTCGCGTTTAAACGATATTTCATACAATAATGTGGAGCAGAGCAACAAAAGACTAAAATAATTCTCCGTCCAAATGAATTATTAAAGCCCACATTAATTCACATCACACTCCGGCCATTTAAGATAACGGACATAATTAATCACATTTCCGATAGTGTTAGACCTCAGCGCGGCTATTTCTAAATTAAATATTCGCCACACATTTGTGAAGTGAAAATAAAAAGTATAAATTCTTTGTGACCGAGGTTGACGTGAGTAGGGTGTGACGGGTCTCTTCCGTCACCGGCTGAGCAAAACACCGCGAGAGGTTATCAAAAAGTTATATTACTGTTACTTCAGGATCAACGAATGCAAAATGCATATGGCGAAGTTAAATCCCATTTCGCCTGTTGTTTGAATCAAATATATTACTTTTGTGGAAAGAACCCTTAATCCTAAAAGAGAAAAGTGTTACAGCGCAAAATCGCAGACATGCATTATGTATGATTTCGTTTACAAAAGTTTCCAGCTTTATTTCCACTGCATTCGTATACGACAGTTAACCAAGTAAAATTGTAATATGGGTACAAAAAAATTAAAACCAAATGTACGGCCTTGATTATGTTTAAGCGTAAAGTGTTTTAGTTTGTACAAGTAAATCCTTGCTTTGATTGAGGTCGGACAGTGTAAGATTAAATCTATTACACCATGTGTCCCTTATCAAGCTCTTATAAGTACTTGGCAACAAAAGAATATAACTTATGTAATTGAATCACCTGCGCAAGATTAAAAAGTATAAGGCCTGTAATGGCCTAATTACCCTATCATAAATAAAACAGGATCCCACAATTAAATATGTATTTTAAAATGAATAAATTAATTTAAGTACGGCACGGAACGTGTTTTGCAAACAAACAATGAAAAGTCACAAAATTTAGCATAAGTTATTATAAGCCGGGAAAGGCTTTCATAAAGATTTTTCATTTAATGTACCAACAAAAGATATCTAAATAAAATATGACAAATATTTCTGATTTATAAAGACGGTGATGTGATCAGGACTTCGAAATTTCTATTAAAATGAGTATTGGAAAAATCTTATTCCGTAGAGGGTCAAAATTGTTCGCATTCGCTTTATCTTTTTAGAACAGATTTTTAAAGAGATTTGGAAAGATTACTTTTTCTAACAATAGCCGCCAAATTTAACGTTTTACTTTTTTATGTGGTTTGTAATTGAACTGAAGGTTCGATTCTGGGAATAAGTTTATAAAAGTATTTAAAACAAACATAATTAATTGACATAAAAACGGTTTTTTATAGGATATTTATAATTATATCATGAGGCTTCTTAAAAAAACTTATAAAATAAATATAACTCGATTCTTTATAAAAAGCTTTCATAAAGTAACAAAGGGGTTTTCTAAGAACATATAATTTTCACTTTAAAATCTATCCGGGCCAAGAAGAAATTTACTTCATTGTCTAAAAGCTATACTAAGAGTGTTATTACAAAGAGATATAAGATAACACCTGCACGTGACAGTACTACGGGTAATCATTTCATGCGAGTCACAGGCTTGTGTGAGCCCATCATCAATTTTCGGACCGCACTCCATGCGGACAGGCTGTTACTTTGTCTGTAAAATAAACACAACTGTAATACGTATTTGTAACTACTGCTCTCACTGCTTGTTTGTTTTGTCCGCTTTGAGTTACTGGAGGGGCAGGTTATAAGCCCTGTTTGACATACATATTTCAAAACTGTCATACAAACAGTGTACACGGAATTTCGACCTGCAACTTTGAGGCAAATTCAATACAACAATGTAGTTTCACTGAAATTTAGAGCTGCAATTTAATTTAAGGGTTAGTTAGCACGAACACCTTTGTTTGTCTTTAATTAAGCCACGGTTTCATTGTTAATAGCTGCATACTCACGAAGTAGTGGAAGTGTGTGCCAAGATCCTGTATCAAGTGGAATTACAACGGACGACGCTGGAGCAAATGTGGGGCTTCAGCGTCGAAGCCGAGCTCATCGAGAACGCCGAGCGACAGGACGAGCTCTGCTGCTATGTGAGCCGAGTTGAAGACAAGAGCGTCGCTATGCAAAATGGTAATTTATTATCGTCCAACAAAATTACCATTTTATCCGCTTGCATTTCGCTCGAAGTTGTAAGCAAAATAAGTCGTAATATTTCTTGTGACACAAGTGTTTGAAGAAATCTGTGAGCTTACATAATTTACGTATCTATGTTTCATAAAACGGCCGTCATGCATATTTCATACCATCTCAACTTCGTTGTTTATACTCGCATTAATTCAAGTATTTTTTGTCAAATGACGTCCGTCCCCTACTCGTAGCGAGCGATATGCGAAATCAGAATCATCTCTTATAAAATATTTTTACTTTTTTTCGTTTCCCATTGTACGTTTCTTTCGCCCTGATTAAAAAAAGTTAAAACAATCATTCCAAGTTTAGTTGTTTGCATTTTCTATCAGGTATAATCAAAGGCGATGAAATAATGGTAATCAACGGAGCAATCGTATCTGACCTAGATATGATGTACTTGGAGAGCGTACTGCAGGAGGAACTATCCCTCGTCATGATGATGAGGTAAGTACAGTGCTGTTTATTTTTACTTCAAAAGGGCCTTTCTACTCAAGTTAATTTTAACTTTTGAAGTACCTATAACCTTGTATCTATAAGTAGGTATTTAGCACTTTCTAATAATAAAACTTAATTGCCTATATTTAGGATGACCTGAACGTATTTACAATTTATGAAGACAAATTGAGATTCTAAATCAAACGGTTTAGAAGCGTGAAATAAAATAGAATAATTAATGGTTGCGAGAATATTTCTCAACATAAAAGGTCGTAGAGCGTTCCCATTCCCCGAGATTCGAAGTACTTGAGACAAACAGGAAAGCCGGCGCCTACCACCTAATAAAACGGAAGTCAAAGAGTGCGCAGCCGGGGCAGGGTGGAAGGCCTGTTCATCGGCATTTCCCGCCCTCATACACCTGACCTTTCGCGGCGCGACACGTTTACTGAAGCGTTCTGCGACCTACATAGAGCCTAGCCTGCAGCCTGCGCCGGCCTCCACCTGCTCGCCGCTCTCGCCGCGTCACCGCAGCCATTGTGAACGACCGCAATTGAGCCTCTCGACGTTACCGCACCCGCGCCGCGTCAAATAATGCTCCCCAACAAATGTCATCTCGAAACAAGCACTCGCGACACGATATTATTATTGTTGTGAGTTGTTTCATCTCGCCGTTCATATAAAGCCTTTCCGGCTTAAAGGCGGTCGCTTTTATTATCTTGTTAAACCTGGTGAAGTTTATGCGAATAATTAAAGCATTACGTAACTTTCATTACCACACAGTTAGGTGTACGTGCTTCTCTGTTTCCTTTGAAGTGGTCGTATTTAACAATCGGTGAAATATTATTAACTAGTTCCAAAAAAATGTACAACACAAATTCTAAAAATGTCTGAAAAAAGCAACCTAAATGTGAATGTTAAGCAACCGCAAACTTAACGAAACAAAAGTTCTTTTAAAATAATTACTGTAAATGATGCTATATACTTATAGCGGTGTAACCATTTTCATTGTTGAAATTTCCATTCTTCCGTTGGAAAAAATAAATACTTTTCGTTTCATTTTGATTACCGCGCCGCGCGAAACGACTGATTCGTGCTGTGATATAATACTTTGCATCAGCGTTTTCCTGCCCTGAGCGCGTATCGTAAATATGTGTGAGCACAGTCTTGAGTAAACACATCACGTGTTGTTTCTATAAATCGAGTATTCCGTTTTATTCGCGTGCGCGGAGATTGTATTTAGATAGTGTTTGAGCAGCAATTTATACACAGGTCGTCTCGCACGGAGCCTCCTGAGCTGACGGGGGTGATGCGCGCGGCCACGGACGACATAATCGATTCCCTCGTGTGCCCGCCGCCGCCCAGCGAGCCGCCAGTCATCTCCGACGACATGATATCCGGCCTCATCGTGCCCGCGCCCGCCTGGAGTGAGTACACCACCTCACGTCAACCACACACCTCTCTACTCGCTTGTAATCATTAACATACTACTCCGCACTCATTAATCAAACTATCCTAAATATACATAACTACATTAACCTCATAACAAATACAACCTTCGCGTTACAAACTGAGCTACGGTTATAAATCATCGACAGTTTCTTGTTCCCTTTTACAACAAAATCTTTTCGTGTCAGTCTTTTATACCTACACAAAATCATTAAAAAAGGATGAATCAGCAAACGAGTCAAATATCACGTACGTAAACAGGTAGAATTTTATCGATAGAGACCACGGCGTACACACATACCTAGCCGCGTATGTATGACGAACGTTCATTATGTTTTTCATCGCGCCTTCACCACCTATTGCTCACATTTGATGAGTTTGCACTTTATTTTGCGCAACGTTTTAGCTTATGTTCTGTATTGCGACCCTAGCACTCCCTATTTTGAAAGTTACCGCTACGTCATCATAAAAATTACAGTAATGCAGTAACAAATTTTAACTATTGAGTCTTTATTTAATGATGCCACGTTAGCATTAAACAAATTAAATATTTACTATCCAAATACGATGGTAACCTGATTAAATAGATTCACGCAAATTAATCGTTCATCACGTTTGGGGGAATGAAATATTAATTAACATACCGAAACCTGCCGCTGTTACACTAATGTGCAGTGAATTTATTTCACTAACAATCCACTCCATTACGTATATCATAAATTGACATAATAATTTATGTTTTGTGTCATAGCACTTAACAAGCAACTCTTCAATATTCCTATTACGTAATACTTGGCATCGTTCCGTTCGGGAGTTGTGGCTCCCAGCCAGTAATGCCCTAACAACTACCCACAATCACGATGCGGATTATTTATCAGTCATCGTTACCACTCCGGGTTTCCGCCTATTGTCTTTATTTATACCTATACCTTACATAGTTATACCAAGCATTGTTTACCGTGTACACAATCATCAGAGGCTCTAATAGCCACAATCAGAATGCGATACGCTATAGCGCTATACATAGGCAGAACAAATAAACCAACGAGCCTTACTAAATGAAAGATAGGTATGCAATTTCGCGTTCAGAGGCGTTTTGCACTTACCACGAATGTGGGAACAATGTACGTCTGTTTATTAAGATCGACTATTTCCCCTTCTTGTAAACGTTAATTTCCTTGTGTATTAACTTATCTCTAACATCTATTAACCAATAAAATTGTGTGACTGTTAGAGATATTTTTAATATTTATCCACCTTTTTTAATAAAAGGTGCTTGACAAATTATTTTACAACAGGTAAAATTTTATTATATTATAAATTTAATCTATTCCAAGAAAGCCTGTCTGGTTTTTCTAATGGAAGGAATAAATTAAGAATTATTATATACCTGGAAATATTTTTCACCCTTTTTTCCTTGTTTCTGCCCGGAGGCGTTCATAGTCCGACGGCCGTTATTTAAACTTACTGATCCGAAATTACTGCCCTCTGTGAAGCTTTACAGAATTTATTTCCCCGTTCATCATTGAAGAGGCAATTATGACGACGTATTGACTCGACGTGTAGTAGTTGTTTGTTTTATGACAGCAGTTATGTTCCTAGTAGGAGTATCGGGCGAGGCTTGACGGTGCCCGACTTTGAATTGCGAGAGGTCGTAACAATGGTAGGCTCTCACAATCGCAAACACATTATTCATTATGACATTTCTGATTTCTGTCTAATGAAACCGCTCAACTCTTACGATACTTGGTATTGGAACAAAATGGAAATCGATTGGCGTTTAATTTCCACCACATGAAAATTTTGTTATTATAATTAACAAATAACGTTTATGTGTGTATAAATAGGTATCTTTATGTGCTATAAACCAAGAAAACTTTCGGAATATCCTAAGTTTGCTACGACCGATTGTTTAAAAATTAAAAAAATACGAGGTTAACCGTTAACACTGTTGTGCTAATTCAGCAAAAAAATACCGGTATACTAAATAAAGGCCGCGACCCCGCCTGGAGCTATTTGCTTGTGCCCGCTGTTGACTTACCGCGGCCAAAAACTCATTGTGTGACTTCTTCTCATAAAGCGGCCTTTACATGAAACTTTCATCACGAACATTGTAATTTCCTCTCATGTTATTGAAATCTGGGCATCTCTTTTCAAACCAGTTTTATTGAACATTTTGATTTCAAATGTCTTAATCTTTACGTATTTAAAGATTTTATAAAGAGGTTGTATTTTATGTGGAAGCGTGAGAGTATGTGGATATTTATACCGTATGACGTCAATTTTTGACGATGCGATCGATAGGTACCGGTTAGGAATTGGGGTGCAAATATCAAAGCGAAGAGGGATGATTTAACATAACACCGATTTTAAATTCGACGCCCGACGTGGGATGGTATGGCAGATACATAAAAATACGAATTATCTCATTTTGGCTTCTCAGATATTCCTGCCAACCCTTAAATTCTGGTTTTGAAAGAGATTTAACTCCGGAGGCGTCTGTACCTAATAAAATCTTTCGTATTTATCACGCTCAAATAATGCTATCTAAATGATTGTAGGCATACCTGCCATAATTTATCTGCGCGAATGATGGATATTCATGAAACTGGTAATCTCTGTTTGTTGTACTTAGTACGACTGTCATTTGCATTTCAGAAATAATAATGATGAAAACGTCGGTTTCATTACTCATTGTGCTCTTATTATGACTGAATATCAAAAACTCCGGTACTTTGAAATATTCATTTTAATGAAAGTACAAGTGG
Organism: Chrysodeixis includens; assembly: GCA_941860345.1. NCBI lineage: Eukaryota > Metazoa > Arthropoda > Insecta > Lepidoptera > Noctuidae > Chrysodeixis > Chrysodeixis includens. The sequence goes on along the minus strand of OW796098.1, from coordinate 6,753,923 downwards.
TACCTGCTTGGGGGCTGTTCTAGTAAGCGGTCATTTACCGTCGGCCTAAGAACCTCATTTAAGTTGAAGTTCAAAGGCAGACGCCATTTTTTGTGGAGTTTCCACCTGAGGTAATACGTATGGCATTGAGTAGATAATGTACCTTTCATGACTACACATGTTTGTTGAAAACTTTCTGGTTAATAGCAAAATATATTTGAGATGATCATAGAAGTATTTACAGAACATAATCCCCATATCTATAGACAGTGTAACCTTAGCATAATTATAAACATACATATATATGATTGGGATAATTAGTGGATATTACGCAGTCCATAATTTACGTACATAGTTATTTTTGTTGTGCACTTCTGACTTACCCTATCGAATTTCTCTATCACTTTAAGGTTGGCTGTAAGAGAACCCAATTCTGGGTTAAGCTCGCCGTTGTACATAAACTGTCTGTATTCTCTGTGTGTTTGTAATGTATCAGTGTGCAATAAAGAATATATACATTTTGTTATTTTCATAATCAACAAGATTTTCACCTGTTTACTCTTTACGAAATTATGATGTAACACGACCGTCAACACACACATCACCCATCACATTTAAATTTAAACATAATAAAGCCTCCCTAAATAAAACGGACGTTTTATCATTGTCTGTCACCGTGTATTATAAAGTTTAGAAGTAATTTATGTCATAATTGTGTTACCCTCATCTCGGCACAGGCAAGGAACTGTACAGCCCCGACACGGACGCGCACGGCGGTGACGCAGTCAGCGGCCCGCCCAAAGTCAGCTCCCGAACTAACTCGTTCGAGATAGAAAATCTACTCAAGGTAATGTTTAATGGCTGTGTATGTTCAACTCTGTTTGAAATTGTTAATATGTAGGCCAATTACACCACAGGGACAAGTAAAAACCAAAATAGTGCGGTTCCCCGCGACACACTAATTAGGTGTTTATAAGGTTTAAGATAGTGTCTGCTAAATGAGTTTCCGTGTGACCCGTATTACGAAGATTAGCACCTAGTCCTTGGCAAACTGTGAAGTATTAGGCAGTACACCTGCGACAACCCTTCAGGGAAATTTAGGGCTGATGGCATAGATAGTACGCTCGTCACATGCACGCCTGTACGACGTAATCCCTGATTCAATTATCTATCTCTCGGAGGATCTTCCCCGGTTTATTTCGTTAGCTTGCCCGCATGGTAATGTCTCTCTCGAAAATAATAATCGTCTCAGGAGATTCAGCCGGCGTCCCCTACAATATCCCTTCCTGCCTATACAAATTATAGCCATCTACTGATTATCTTTCATGAAAATGTGTCCTTTAATATTGTACGTGGTCTATTTTCAGCTTAACAATGTTTTTATTTAATATTTTTGAAAGGATTTTTGATACAATGTTGTGTTTGATAAATGTTGAAGACCGATACACTGCTCTATTAATTCAGACAATTCTTTGTAAATGTAACTTAAAAAATACTTTCATGGTTACCCTCCGAAATTGGTACCCAAGATACAGGCTTGCCTAGTTTGGGGCCAATGGAAAAATTCTTGTAATGTGATTTCTTATAAGTAATATTTTTTTTTATAAACTTATCTTATCATGACTCTGTTCAAACCAACCCTCGTGGTATAGAGCGCGGAGCAAGTGACAGGCTGGTGCCGCTCCCCGGCGGAGACGCGGCGTGGCAGTCCCACCGGCAGCGTGGCGAGCGCCGCGGCCGGCACGCCCTCGCGACACCTCTCCGATGCCGACAAGCTCAGGAAAGTGCTACTCGAACTGGTTGACACTGAACGCGCGTATGTTAAGGTAACGTACACTAACGTACTTAAAACTATACAGCATTTTACATCGTGAAACATATTATAATAGGCGTAATTTTGGGCTCAAAAATAGCAAATTAGGACAGGAACGGACGACGTTGTGTATGTGTGTTTTCAGTGAATTGTTGAGTTTTTTTTTTTATTTCGATGGTTATTATAATAAACCTGATGAGCTCGAAAGCTCGAACTGCTTTTGATTACCTACTCTGAAATTATGTAATTACTATAAAATATTAAGAGGTTACTTTGAGTTGTTTACTTTTTCCACAAAATATCTTATAGTTAAATTCAGCACAGAAAGCTGAACTGTAAATCTCCTGAAGTTAATGTATTTAAAAAACTTTCATCTCAATGTTTAACCCCTTTTCATTGTTTACTAAAGCAGTTTACATCCTATCTCATAGCTTTATGGCTATGATAATGTTTAGGTTGTCATAACTTCAGATTAAGTACACTTAGTTGAAGATTCAAATGTATACTTTGTTCAACTTTGTGTTTCGAAATACGTCTTGAATAACAGCAAATATTTTAGTAGAGTTACTAAATCCGTAATGTTTTCTTCAGCTACCTTTTATCCATATAAAACTTTATGATGACTCTCAATGCCTTTACAAGAAACTTATTATATAACAGCGATGTAATATGATAATTTCTCGCTCGTCTATCTCCTGGCGCTAATTCAAACTAACTCCCGTAACTCTACAACTAGTTATATCTTCAAGTTGCAAGTTAGTGACACATTTGCCACTAGTTACCGGTAGCCAGTACTTCGTTCGAAACTTACAAACTGAAACAACTTCAACTGCGGGTAGGCTGAACATTAAATGAATAACCCCCTGGATTTACTGATTCGATTGACTCGATTAAATCACAAAATTGAATCGACTCAAATAATAAAGTCAAAGATAAAGTAATAGTCACCATCTTTCATATAAATATTCATCCCGGCGAAAAGTTTTGATGGATTTCTAAAATGTATTTAAAACTTGGTAAACCTGGGCGCACCTGTTCAACGACTTTACTACCTGTTACGATTAAAAAGTTTCCTTTAAATAAATCCTAAATGGGGTTAATCTGAAAATGACGGCTACGCTGCGGTATTCATAAAACCTTTTCAACTACAATCAAGATGTTTATTAAGGTAATAGATAAGTAGGGCATAAATATAAAAGTAAATTTTACTACCCTTGAAGTTTGTATGTTTTTAATACTCTTATAATAAATTGAGTCGTTCGGAATTCCAAAACTCAGTTTTTGCCCTTTTGTGATACGGCACGTACAATACAGGTAGGTAATACCGACACGCCGAGCGCGCTAGTAATAACGTTAGATTACAATCTAAGTACGCCGCTAAACATAAACTGTTTACTAATTGCTGCTATATGAGGTTCTCCAATAGCAACATCCTAATTATATAAGGTCCCGTTTACGTACAATTTAATGACTTACCTAAACTGGGGTAACACGGCGGTAAGCTCGTAAACGCTGCACACAATACCCGGCATACAAACCTAAATGACGCCGTTCCTGTACCAGTGTAACATAATATTATGAGAGAAGTTTCAAACAAAAAGTTTCAATGTTAATTCCGACACGCGTTGAGCATAACACTAAAGTTGTTACTTCCAGCACTTGAACAACTTACTGGAAAACTACCTGGAGCCGCTGAAGAAAGAAACTTTTTTATCAAACGCCGAGATCAATGCTTTGTTCGGAAACATTCAGGAGATAGTGACTTTCCAACGACAATTCTTGCAAAACTTAGAGGAAGCGCTTGAGGCTGAACCCAACTTCCATCACTTTGAATTTTCTAACCAGTTCAAGGTACACAATTACCATTTATTAATACTGTTACGTTTAATGTTGTAGAGTTTTGTGTAACGACTTGATTTTTTTTCAGAATGTTCTCTTCGCAGTTGGAAATGCCTTCTTATATTATGTTAACCATTTCAAACTGTACAGTTCTTTCTGTGCCAGTCACAGTAAAGCTCAGAAGGTGTTGCATCCAAGTGAGTACCGTTTCCCACTCGTTATCAGTTACAATTTAACAACTTTTCGTGCAGATGTGTCATTAATTTATTTTGCGTTTGTGTTCTAGATGAAGGCAACCAAGCTTTACAAGAATTTCTGGCGGCTAGGAATCCAAAACAACAGCACTCATCAACGCTGGAATCGTACTTAATAAAACCAATTCAACGGATATTAAAATATCCGCTATTACTTCAGCAATTGAGAAATTTGACTGATGTTAACTCTGAAGAACATCTTCATTTAGTGGGTAAGATACTTGACATTTCATTTTCTTTGAAGTTAAGACAACACATATTGTCTTGACAACCCCTTGCCAAATATGAATGTCTTAAAAATGATAAAATCAAGACATAGCGTTCATTCCCTAGAACATATTGTGAAACTTTTTTATAATTATTTCAGAGGCTCTCAAAGGTATGGAAAAAGTTGCGGAGCACATCAATGAAATGCAACGAATTCACGAAGAGTATGGTGCTATATTTGACCACTTGTTTAGGCAACATCAAAAGTCTTGCAAGCAACCAATAGATCTAAGTCCTGGTATGTATTTGTACCTTAACAAAAAAAAAAGTATGTTCTTTTATGTTCATGCGTTCTAATTTTTCCTTTATTTTCAGGTGATTTGTTATACTACGGAGGAGTAGAATGGTTAAATATTTCTGACTTTTTAGGAAAAATTAAAAAGGGATTGGAATTACACGCAATGTGCTTTGTATTTAAATCTGCTGTTGTCTTCCTCTGCAAAGAAAGACTGAGACAGAAGAAAAAGCTTATGGTAAAAATAAATGTTTTGTTTTGACCAACGTATCACTTTCAAAATTTGATCTTTGAATTAAAACCTCTTTTTTCTTGTAGGGTGTGTCGTCAAAGAACAATTCGAACGAAGTAGAGATCATTCGGTACCAGGTGTTGATACCAGTGACCGAGGTTCAAGTGCGCGCCTCCTCCGCCAAGGATATGGACAGCCACTTCCTCTGGGAACTGATCCATCTGCGTAGCCAGCTCCAACGTCGTTCTGAAAAAGTTTACGTGCTATCTAACAGGTACCTATTACTTATTTAACATTGAAAGGTTTTTTATTTGTAAATGAAACTTCGATGATAGCTACTTGAAGATAACTTTTATGCCATGTCATGATAATAGAGTAGGTATGGAAATCTTACAAATTCTGTGTCATAAAATAGAAAAAAAGCGAATTAATCTACTTAAACCTTAAATTACTTATACTTAAAAACAATTTATTAACCTTATAGTACGGCTGACTTCCGCAACGCATTCCTGAAGACAATTCGTCAGATAATCCGCGAATCGGTGCGCAATATGTCACTGCCAAGCTCCCGGCCGGCCCCCGCGCCGCCGCGGGCTCCCCACGCACCGCACACTCTCGACCGCGACAGGTCTAAGCACCAGGTAACATAACTTATGTAACTTCTTAATAATCAGCATACAAAATAATAGATACTTATAAATACTGGGCATGACGGTAATTATATAAAATTGCTGTAGTGAGAAGCTTTACTTTTTAAAATGTTTGAGATGAAATAGATAATTTTAGCTTCTGTTCTTTTAATTTTATGTGAATTTATAGGTGCACGTGATGCAAGGATCACAAACGCTTGGAAAAACTAAAAAGCCTAAAACTTCTGGACAGCGACTGTCAGCCGGAAACATTGAGGTGAGTTAAAAGATGACGACTTTCATGATTAACATTTTTTGTCAGCTATTAATTAAGATTAACTTTATGCAATTTAATCTCATTGTACTCAATTTTCATCTTTGAATAAAACGTTGCCCATTTTAGAGTAAAAAATTCCAGGTGGGTGACCTGTCTCGCGAGAACTCCCAGGATGCTGATGAACCGCCGCCAGAGCCTCCCCCGGAGGAGCCGGCCTTCAGGCACCGCAGCAAGACACTCGGCGATGCCGTCGGTTAGTACACACTTACATATAACTTGGGTGTTATACCTTATATGAATACTAACAGGTTTCTATAGCAAGTGGTATTGGATTCTACCCGTATATTGCTAGCTAAAGCGTACTCGGTAATATCTTAACGTGGTTTTTCTTTGCTTGCTTCAATAATCCATCAAGATAAGTTGTGTTGTGCTCAAAAAGTTGAAATTTCAATCTGAAACTTTTCACTCGATAAATATTTAATCATATTAACAGGAAAATGGTATTAAGTTCATTATTAAATGAATAACATACAAAGAGGTACTAACTTTGAATTTTGATTAATCATAAACATAACATTCGCCTTGTAAAGCATGATAATTAACCTTACTAACCAGGTACTAACATCCCAATACCGGAACCAGTAGTGAAGCGCGCGCCGCCTCCGCCGCCGCCAGACACCGATAAGTCAGACCTCGGGTCTAAGTCAGAGGGAGAGGACGAGCAGCCGCCGCCACCCGCCAAGAGGGGGCTCGGCAGGACTCCCAACCACCTCACTCTAAGGTACAAACATGTGACACGTAGAACCCATAACGTATCTCTAGTAGAATTCAATATGGTTACAGTAACTGCGTGGAGCATCATTTTAAGCAAGTAATTTCTATCCGTAATGTTTTCAATATTATTCTTCCAGCACGACTTCGACGTTGAGTGCAGGCAGTACTGGCAGTCAGGCCCGGCTCATCCAGTCTTCACATCAACCTACACAATACCAGCCTACTATGGTGAAAGAACTAGGTAAGCAAGAATCGCAATCACTTAAATCGTCACCAGAACGAAAGAGTTCCACGACGCCAGAGAAGAGAATCAAAGTCATACGGTCGTGTAGCGGTAGCAGCGTCAATAGAGATAAGTCACCAAATCGAAACATGGATCACACATCACCAGACCGCGATCGCGTCACTAAAGTCATCGTTTGCAAATCTCCTAATAAATCGAGCTTAAAGCAAACCAAAACTTTGCATCGGTCGCCGAGAGGAAGCTTCGATCAATCAAAGTCCCCTCGAGGGTCGATAGATAAGTCGCGGTCGCCACAACAGAGCTTTGATGGAACCCGATCCCCTCGCGGTAGTATCATGAAATCTCGTGAAAACAGCATTGACCGCTCGAGGTCACCGAAACCTGCTATCAAGAAAGGAATAATGCGAACCCCGCAAGCAAGTTTCGACAAATCGCCTTGCAAATCACCAAATCTTAGCCGCCGATCTTCTAAATCTGGCGGAGAGAAATTAGCGCGACTTGGAACAAATTCTCTCGATAGAATGACTCACTATTCTCAACTAGCCAAAGCAGAAGACAAAGCTATTAAAATGGGGATTGTTGTCTCAAAATCTACTGAATCAATTTCTAAAGCTATCGAGCATCCAACTTGTGTTCAATGTTACCTTTCTGGGAAAAAACAAAGCAAAACCTCCTAGCATAAGGGTAAGGGCAAGTCGCCCAAATCTCGACGCAAATCAATGACTGCGCATTCGATACTTACGCACTCTGATCGCAGTAGCGTCGAGACCTTGGACGACATGCCCTTAGACCGCGCTCGATGCGCGGCACCACGTCATCACGAAAGAAATGACTTTGATCAAATACATGTTTAGATCAAATTCATTTCTTTATAATACCATGACACGACAGCCTTGAAAGAATTCCATAACATCAATTAAATGTACCTTATTAAAATAATCTGGCATTTACGTTCTCTACGGAGAAAAATTACAAAGTGTGTCGAACTCAAAGCCATCAACTGTGCGTGCCTTCAATGGCGAGATATGACTATATGAGTAACCAAAGATGACGATCCTGAGACACACGTTTGAATATACTTGTAATTCACCTACTATTTAGAAGACTGTACTACCGATTTGTGACTGACGTACTAGCAAACTTTATAACAAGTTATATACGACACCAATGTTCTCACACTCTGACACTGACTCATTCAGAATGGAGACGTATACATGATTAATATTCGTATACGTAAGTTAAAATTCATCGTAAATTCAATATGTCACAGTTATACGTAGGTAACTGTAGTAGAACATAAAATTATTCCACGACTCTTAACGTAGAAATGTACCTCCGTAAAGATAAGTAGACACAATAATTACAATCGTAATATTATAGAATATGAAGTTAATCAAATTCTAATTCTAGATAAATCCAAGTGCTAAGTGTTACATAATAATGGCTGTGGTATCGTACTGATGTTAATCCTTTAATCACATTTGTCATAGTATTATTCTTCTTGTTAATTTTATTTATACTGTTATTATACATCCCAATAGATTTAATATATATGTAGATGGCCATGGATTTGTATCGTTAATTAAGTCTTCCATTTCTAAGTATCTATAAGTAATGAGATTGATTTATTTATCTGTCGCATTTCTTCAGTACCTGCTCAATTTAGTATTTAACTTATCAATTCATTAAGTAAATTTCATCAGTATTTTATAATTCATGTATGATTGTATGTATTATTATGTCATTGCATGCTATTTATATATTTATGACACCAAATAGTGTCAAGATCGTTGTATTATTGAATATATCTATATACATTATACGTATGTTATAAGTTAACACGTATTTCCAAATATTTGCACTTAAACATTAAATTACATTACTGTGGCAAACATCACAATCTTCCAGCAGTATAGACTGGTACGGCACTGTATAATCAAGGCAAACGTAGCACAAATTATTGCCAGTCTTGCTATAGTAGATAAACCTGAAGCACTTTCATAGGTAACAATGGTAATACGTAATTATTTTTATGTAATTAATGTTCCTGTAAAAGTCCTACAGAGTAACTAGTAACATGATTGTTAGCCATTAAATTAAAGTACTATGTCGGACTACATAATATATGCATTTAAACGATATTAACATATATAGTAAAATAGTATGCTATACAATTTATTATGAATAGGCTAGCTGTGTAAACACGTTATAATATAGCAGAGCGAGAGCGAGTGTAGGCGCGCTCTCTCTGTTCACGTAGTGCTTCACCTATCCTCCGTAGCTGTGCACTGGATCTCTGTCAAATTAGATGATGCACTCACGAGCAGAATATGGATGTTATCGTATTTAAGTACCTAATCAATAGTGAGTAAAATATGCAACGCCTAACTATTCGATCGGTGCACCTAAATCCTAACGTCACTGTGTGTATCTAGGCTACCGCTTAAGTAAAGTAAGTAGATGTACTAACTAAGCTAGTGGACGCGACGCCGCCAAAGCTCAGCAACGCCTACCGCTTGAATGTTCGATGACGCGGTGCGACGCGCGGCGGCCGCGGCGGCGCGCCCCCGCCCCCAACAACACTCATCAAACATTCAACTCTTTGCTCGCGCGCGATATTCCCGGCGATCGGTCCCATCCGTCCAAATTCCGTCAGCGCCCTGCGCGCCCTCTGCCGTGAGATCATTTAAGTCTAGTTCACACGTCACTTGTTTTGTTAACAGTTGCATACGGAAATGCCACAGTACAGTAAGATCTAAAAACTGATACATGATTACGTACTATGGATTCGATTACAACCACAATGTTCTGCTATGTGACGATAATTGGTGCATACCACTAGTACATTCAAAATCGGTCGATCGCTTGTTAAAGTAAGAGTTCAAGTTGCATTGATTTTACCGCACTGTGGCATCCCGCATACTTAAACCGACGGAACAAGTGAAGTGCGACGAGGGCTTAAAGAGTTCGGTGTTTGGTGTGTTGTAGGATCGCCCGTGTGGAAACCGCGTGACATGTCGAGCTCTGCGGGCGGGGGCGGGGGCGGGGGCAGCGCGGCGCCCACCACGCTGCCGCGCTCGACGCGCGCGGCGCCGCGCCCGCACCAGCTGTCGGCCAGCCGCAAGTCGCTGGCGCCCGACCACCGCCACTAGCGAGTCGCCGCCTGCGAGCGCCTTACCCCCATACCCCATACCGATACACCCCCGTGTTTAGTGTCCGCCGACCTCACAACCTGCAATACTCTCATCATTTTGACCGTGTGATTTTTAACCCCTCGTGTTTGTATTATCAATCACGTTTCTTCCAAATTTCCCTAGTTTCATTACTATAAGTTTGCTCAAATTGCCCCAAAACTCAATTTAAGCTCAAAGTACATTTTTACCTCAAATGGGTTTGTACGAGTCGGACGTACGTTTTCCTTACATTGATTGAGCTCAAAATATTTGTTAATGTGTTACTTGCATGATCCTGTAGTGTGCCCGTATCAAAACAAGACTGCGTGCAGCTCTTTTGAGAGGGATAGTGCACCTAAATATATTGAAATAGTTTGACAATACCCTTGTGAGTACAAGATATCATTTATAATGTCCCAGTTTTCTGTTAACTACCAGATCGTAAACAGGTAACCGGAGAACTTTGAGAGTTACTTTAAAATGTTTCTGGTCCTTCACACGATCCCCTTAGGTTCCTGTTCCTATCAAGTGCGTATAGTATCACAATGTTGATATAATATACGTGCTCCAAACCAGTGTCGCATTGTGTAATAAAATTCCTCGTCGATCCTAATTTATTATTTCAGTATATAAATATCTCTGCTGTACTTGAAAGGTGTACTTTATATTAATAGAATATAAGTTTTATTTATAATCGACCTACATGACATGTTAACTTAGGTAGGTCTATTTTATAACTACAAATGAATGACAATATCAATAGAAAGTCGAGAAAATAATTGAGTCACATTACATAATTAGTTTCAGTGATGTTGTTATTGGACCTGTTTTGTTTTGAAGTATTCTATTCGAGAATGTCTTGCGTAGACCGTTGTAATAGCGCGTACACACCCACCCGTGAGGTCTCCGCGTCCTGCGCGTGGACACGGATCGTGCCGCCAGTGGCCGGAGACCACTCTCCTCGTGATGACTTTCTACTTAAGCTTTATTTAAGGCATTCATTTGAGACTTGTTTAAGCATGTGAATATCCTATAAATTCGTTTTGTACGGACTGCTCTGTGCCAAATTAGGTACTCTCTACAACTCCCTGTGCTTGAATACTTATCGTGAAGATATTACTGAATAAATAAATATATCGTGAGAGTAGTTAGCTGTAATGTATTTGCGTTTCATTTTCGTCACATTGGCAATACTCACTACCCTATAGTTCAAAATGCACACACCCAAATGGAAATATACACTAGGTAGTTTTGATAATAATTTCTCTTCATGATCAAATTCGAAAGTTCTATCATAGGCTAGGTGAATGATATAACATGTATCCAAGATTTATTTACTTCTGTTTGAGTGTTTTGAAATTGTATGTATATGATCGTTTATTTGCTGTAATATATTGTAAATGTGTTGACTGCAGTCGCGGAAAACTGTAAACTGAATCGAATGTAATATTTTGGCCCCGTGATATTAAGACGGCTACAACGAATGTAGCGTTTGATAATATATTATTACCGGAACATGGCTGTCTCTTATGCAATTTGAACTCTCTGTACCTGTAAAAATGTATGAAATCTATCTTCTGAAAGCTAGACTAATGAATGTTGAGTGATTCCGAGGAGTAATAATACATTATGTGTGAGAGTGTGCGAAGTGCGCGTGGCGTGCGAGCGCGCGGCTTCGGGCTCGTGTCATATCAGCGCGGCGAAGCATCTCGATCAGCTTATGGGTTTTCTCGTGATCTTGTAAATGTTTATTGTTTTAAGTATATTGCAGTTACCTGGAGTATGTATACACAGTATGTATTACGACGTTAGATTATACCTGTGTAATATGTATATTATTGTGAACACATTATATTTTAAACTTTACATATTGTTTAAGTGTTTGTTTTGTGACTTATTGAAATAAAACAGTTTATTAATATACATATGTTAAAATATTCGAATTTAATAATTACGAACTTATACAATCAATTTATAGATATTATTATACTAAGAAAATTATAATTAATAAAATGAATAAACAAATATGAGTGAAAAATTAAATGAAGGATGAGCTCATTAATTGCGATTGTATTTCATACTTCAATGACATTTGAAAGTAATGTAGGAAAATGAATGAATATTTAGAAAGACTTATTGAAGTAAAATACGAAAGTAACTAATGTTATAATAAGTATTGAACTTTTATAATTTCACGTCGTTATTGTTTGCTAATTCAGTTTGTTGTGTTCATGGTTTTGTCGGAGTATTATGAAGAATATCTGACGAGTGTTGCTACACTTGGTACAATATTACGTGTGACAGTTGTCGGACTACTTCTCAGACTTTAGTTACCGTGTCATGTTATGCAACACCGTGTATTGTTGTGTATGGTTTTCCTACATTAATTCCCAGGATTTATTCCTACCTAACGATTCTATTATATGTATTCTTTTAATTGTTTATTCTACAAGTATTTTGGATTATTATCGTTACACTTGATTTCTTCTAATGTTACAACTTCTTTTTCTGTTACCACTTTGTTCTATCGTCTAAATTAAAAGTGCCTTCACATGTTTTAACACAACGTGCGCGAGTGGCCATGACACTATACACAGACTCTAGGAAGCAGTCCGTCAACGGCAACTTTATGAAAATGTTATTGATTCTAGTATCCTTTAGTGGCTTCCAAGACTAGTCTAATTTACAGATTTATTAAGGTATCTATTTATTGTTTTCCAAAGTATTTGATATGTTAAATTTTGTGACACGTATGGATATTACTTTTTATTGCTTATGAATAAATATAAAATATAAAATTAGTCTATTCTTATTCACTTACCCCTTACCCTGGTCCCTCGGTAGTAACACAGCACTACTAGGGCTGACACATTATGGTACTTGTGTTAAATAAAACGCACAAGTGTTATCGGTACAATGTGTTTATTAAATCGTACATCGACGTTCATAAATCAAACATTTCAGTGTTTCCGGATTCAAAACCTTACAATTTTCTAATAAAACAGATTTTCTAAATTGATATGAGTGAAACATTCAAAATATAATTAAGTATGTATTTACAAGGTTAAGAATAATTATAACTAGGTAAGTAGGTACACAATGTTTTTTCATTAAATATTTTTGTTCAATAATTTTAACTGCCTCAACAAATTTACATAAAACTTACGCATCAAAATTTTGTTGGCCTAATATTTTTCAAATCAACCAAATAACTCAAGAACAATTCACTCATACCCGACCTCGGCAATAGGTAAAAAACTATGGAGGCCTAAAATCTACAATATTTTAAAAAGATTTAAGTTCATTATACAGTCATTTATTTATTTAAATATTTTAGCTATTTGTCTGTTAAATTAAAGAGAAAAAGTTCGAGATACCCCTACGTGATAATCTTCTTGAATCTATTTTGTGGTAAGTACAGTAAGTTGGAAAGATTACAAAACTAAAACATTGCTGGAAGAATTACTTTAAGATTTTACTGATGGACTAGTTCCGAATGATTCCTAACGGACAAGGGGTCCAATGACAGATAAATGAAGGAATACTAAGAGTTTCATTACATACGTAACAAATAGAAGTACATGGATTCGAGAAGCATTAGGTACTTAGATAATACGAGTATGACACACAAAAACTTTGATGGTAGACAAAATTGTGAGATAGTCGTTCGGGAAGCTCTATTTGTGAACACCTATATTATATCGTTATAACTTTATATTACGGTCAATACATCTCTCTACAGTTGAAATTATATTCCTTTCTAGTACTTAAACAAATAACAATAGGACTATCTAAGGAGATGTATATATCATATACACATGATTTATGTGGCACTGGCTACATTTGTATTTCATTATCATACTTATAATAACCACCGAGGTGTGAGGTGTCTCATCGACGTCGGCTCGCAGACTGACCAGCTTTCGCTTACAGTCGCTTCACCCTTGCAAGCCCCGCAATAATATAATTATGTATAAAATTATAATTCATCCTAATATTTTGTTCATTCTAAACAACTTTCAAAATCGGAAGAAATGGTGTACACGTTATTACTCAAATTCATACCTAAATTGAATGAACTATAACTAAATAAATACAATTGGAATAATTTAATCTTAATTATAAACCCTAGGCGCTAAACTCATCCTTCGTTCCTCTACTTGTTATAATAACAAACAAAAAAATTATATACTTTGCAATAAATTAATTTAGTGCACACCACAATTATTTTAAATATATAATAGATATTTACGATAATACATGTAAAGATAATCATTAAATAACTCTTATTAAGTTCATTAGAATATCTAACAATTTATGAAATACTCGATTTAAAAGAAGTTTCATTACGCTATTATATTATGGTGTTTCATCAAATTATGCTAGAATAAAATTCATTCATCCTAATTTCATATCATATTAAATACGTAAGGCACTCCATTAATTTTGCTGTTTTTTTTTTTAATCGAAAGAGATCGAAAATACTGACACACGTTTCCTCTATAAAAATGAAGACCATTGGAAGTTACTGTTACCCATGCACCGCAGTGTAACAGGATAATACATTTGAATATTAAGCTCGAAACAAAGTAACTAACGTCAGTTTTGATAATCAGATTGTACATTAGTGCAAACATAGCCATAGTGAGAGACGCTCATTTGTTATTGTTTTGTTTTACATCAGGATTTGGATTCGTTGTGGATCAAAAGTATAAACAACGGGAATGTTGATATTTATCTAATTGTTAACGAATTTCGCATCAAATATGTTAGGTTCAAGAAAACTAGGATAATGTTATATCTATGACATTACAGACTTAAAGAAAAATACCAAATTTTTAGAATGTAGGACAAATGTATACATAGCAACCTATATTATAACACATACACATAAACATTTCTATCACAGACACTAATTATTTATAAAACTCAATTTTCTCAGTTTCTACATAAGAAACTACATAGCAACGATTAACATAATAATTTAAATTAACAACACATATTATGTTAAGTTATTAATTCAGGCAGGTACTACTCAGTTATCGACGGGTATTCATATGTACCTACTTGATGCCATCTCCGCAGCAGTGACTCTAAATGTGAGTTTAAAATCACGACAAACACTTTACTTCAACGTTGTTGGACCCCTAAATATTCAATTAAAAAGCCATTTTATTCATAAGTAATCTCTTTAAAAATTTTATCAAATTTAACTACCTATTTATACCTACATCCATGACTTGCTTCAGTTTAGATCCTGAAAATTTTGATTGTTTATAATAAGTCCGCGCGGCGTCTTAGAGCCCCTTCAAATATTAACTATATGAATATTTATTTTGTAATATATCATTCAAACCATACTTCTAATGGAAACTAAAATCCGATAATACTTATGACAAAATTATGTCTAATTACAGAATATTGAAAGATAGCGTAAGAAAGATAATATCGAGTCAAGGGAACAGTTAGTTTGTTGTGAAAGATTAAGATTTAGCTTTACGTTTTCTGATAATGCTAATTACAAGCTACGAATTTGTCTTTTGTTTTAATTTTAAATTTAATTTATTGTTGTTAGAATTTTATTATAATCCCAGATTCATAAAGTGTTTCGTTGAGCTTATTGCGCAGCGATCGTGCACGCGACAGGGTCGTGTATATTTGTCTAAACGTTGGTCCCTATAATTGCTATTGTAATTGTATGTCGTACATAGCAACGCAGAACGGGGCGAACGACACCGCGCGAGTAGCGGCCGGGCTCTCCGAATAAAGGCACATTGAGTCATGATTCATTTGTTATCCTATATGCAGTACCTAACATTTCCTCTTCCTCGTTTCAATAATATTTCTCATTTTTGAAGTTCGGCCTAGAACTAGTTAAAGGGAATAACTAATTAATAATCTAGTTTATATATGAATTAAAAGTCACACCACTATTTTATCCGGTCGATTAAATTTTCGTACACTTTAGTATTTTGACATCATATCATAATAGTTCTATGACATTCAACTCCTCATTTCATTTCTACTCATTTTGGCAACATGGTGGTGGAACTACAATTTTTACTAATTTAACTAGAAGGCAATTTTGCCTATGAATTAGAGCTAGGGCGAAGACCACTTAAAAGTTATCTTCGCATTTGATCTCGCGAGAGGTCGGCTGCGCGGGAGGCTGGGAGGACCACTGAGGCTCGACGGAGCCGTCCCACTCGGGGAACGAGTCGAACATGAAGTTGTCTGCGGGGGTGTCGTCCACCGCCACCTCGGTCCGGCTGAACGCCTCGGCGAACTTGCCGATCTCTGTGGAGCCGAACGCTTGTTGGAAGGCAGGCAAGGGTACTAGCGGCGGGCGCTTCTCCTCGGGAGGAGAGCGGCGCGGCTCTGCCGGGAACCGCTCGCGCGCGCCACGCGTGCCCTCACTCTGCGTCACGCTCGCTGAGAACTCCGGCGTGTTCCTTTGTCTCGGCCGACCCTCTCCGTTGAACGGCGTGTCCTCATACACGGGATATGGCGTTGATCTTCCGTCTTGTTGGCATGCCTGGTTTTGATTATGCATATGGGCAGCCTGAAATCATAAAACGGACAACATTAGAATTAACGATGCATAAGAACACACACATTAAAAAAATCTAAAATTTGATTTAAAATCCTATACTATTTTTCATTGATAAATACGGCTCCCACCATATCTCTTTCCACTTGATTTAAATTATGACATACGTTGACATTAGAATATTAAAGAGTGTGGTCTTTAATAACCTTCATTGGTCGGCATTCAGGAGGATACCGCATATGGTCACGCGAGCACGCATTGCGCGGGGCCCACCCGCCGTTAGCTGCGTTAGCGCCATTCCAACTGCCACCACCCATGACACCCATCTTTCAAAAACACACATTAAACTGTTAGTCCTTTATATTTCAAAATCATGACAAAGTGCATTAAATTACAGTTAGCTAAAGTGAATTTACGAACAAAGCTTACTTTCAAATCTAACTCTATATTTATCTACTATATTGTACACATAAATAAAAACCAATAATTTAGAAATTAAAACTGCTTAAAACAATTCCCAACCAACAATATCTTAAAACAATTCTAAAGTGTTGATCGTATTCAAAGTAGTGAAGTGGCTTAATAATATAAAACACGTTTAACGAGCGTACCTGATAATGTGGCCACATCTGCGGTTCGCAGTACGCGGGGCCCCGACCGTTCATTCCACATTCTAGCGGTGGCTGGAAATGCAAATACAAACTTTAGTGAAATTATCCCGTTAAATATCATTAAGTCTGCTATCAAATCTGTTAAGATAGGAGTAAAGTGGAGATTAATAAGCGTTTAACAGTATACAAAAACTTTTTATAAAACCTTCGAGTAATAGAAGATGACAATGCATTGCACGGCGTCAAAAATAAACTGTAGATTCTATTTCCCCTGCCTAAAGTACAACTATAAAATAATTGCCTCCTATAACTAAAGCAGTAATTATTTCACAAAAGGTGGAAACAGAATGTGGCTTCGCGGCATTGATTACTGAATGGGGGACCGTCTATCGTTCGCGTACTTATCGATTCAGACAGCTCGGCTAACAGACAACAAGAGAACTCGACGTTAAGATCACTTCCGATACTTCTGAACTTTTGTCTCCCTTACACCCTTCTGTCTGCTCAACAAGAGATGGAAATCATCACACATATAGTACTAACTATAAACAGTAACATGTTTAAAAGTTATGCAAAATATTAATCGCATTTAGACTCATAAGTAAACAAAAAACGTTAATAGTTAATCATAATAATCCATGACAGAATTTAAGAATATAAACAAATATCAAAACTGTTACATTTAATTTAAAAGACATACTTAAGTTATTAATCGCAACGTTATCACTCAAGAATAGGTAATACAAAACTGTTGATACGACAAAGAGTCCAAATAACATTTTGTCGATAGTGTCTGAACTGTGAACATTGATCCGACCCAACGGCGAACACGAAATCCGAGCGCGGTGTGTGAGACCTTAGCGCAGTGGCTGCTGGCCTTCTGCGCATAGTCGCGGGGTCGATTCCCGCACGGGGCAAATTTCCCCGAACCGTACCTACGAGTATTTTGGTGTTGTGATTGTGCATATGTATACTGTGTTACAATGTTAGCTGGTATAATACGTAGTATATAAAGTTACGGGGAATTCTCAATGCGCAAAATGTTGGATTAATATTGAGGACAGACTGTCGCAGTACTGCGCATTGGATAACATTCTTCCAATTCCTGCACGGGAAAATTAATTACGAGCGATATTAATAGACAAATTGTAATTGTAACTAATGAAAGTTCAATCAAACACACCATGTATAACAAGTAATTTATGAAAATGAACTTGAAACTGATACCTTTATTTTTTATTACTCTTTCAAATTCAACCAAACTTGTTTAAATTTTATATATCTTTTTTTTCTCAATTTTTAGGAGCTCGTATAAATCATGTTACAAAAAATGTAAGTGTAAATTGAATACACCCTGTAACGCTACACATAGTCGCGCGCCCCGCTGCACTTGATATTGATATGGATCGCAGTTCTGCGCACCCCACTAGTAAAAACCAGACGGGTTTTAATTAGTGTACTTGTTATACCAATGAAGACATCTATTGGGTATTAATTAACTTTAGTCTGTGATTTAGAATAACGTAAAAGGTTTATTTGTTCCTTGTTAGGTTAACTAATATTATATTAGATTTTTTTGGAAAATCAACGTTTATTACACTTCATTATAATGGTGCCTAATTATCTATAGATGACAATGTTACACATATTTGAGTAGTTATCATACTAAAACGCGGTTGGTTACCAAGGACGCCGATTACTTTGCCATTACGCCAACTTTTGACCAATTTACCTACTAATTAAAGTAGAACTTCACTTTTCCCATAATTGTTATTGTTTTGCAGAGAAGAAACTTCAGAACAAAATTCTAAAGCAAAAAAAAATACCTAAAAAAACTTTTGTAACTCCAATGTAAGTTTCGCAGGCTTATTGTAGACAGGATATATACTGGCTATATATGAAATATGCATATATTTCACACACAACCTGTACACGAGATAATGTTTAGTGTGGCGCGAGGGCGAGAGGGGGCGGGGTGGACGCGCAGCCGATCGATGTCCGTTACTCCCTGTGCAACGTTGCGTTGCACCAACTGAATCCATCATCACACATCACCGATACACCTTTACAACTCATTACAACAAAACAAAAATTACATAAAATTTTAAAAAAATAATTCTATTCCACAACTTCTCTATGAGATATCATTTGAATCTCACATTCATGTAACTTGAAATCAACGAACATACTTCGAGTTAATTGTGCTACGCTGCTACGCCACAGCTACGGTGCTACGCGCTTTCAACTTTAAAGTTTACTTCATTGTTACGAACCTCATTTTATTTAATTAACTCGGTATTATTTTATTGTGTAGCATAAAGTTATTTATTGAAGATGGAATGAATGTATTTTTAGGAGCAGGTTTTCTTATGTATTGGGGCATTTAAGAATTTGTGTTGTTTTTATATTATTATGAATTTGTTTGATTTCGATCGTTTCGTTCTATGAATGACAAAATGTCTTTTTTATTTGTTTGGAGTTGTTATTATACTGTGGGCTAATATTTACTTAGTCTCTAATTATAATTTAGAAATAAGTTAATTTGTATACTAATGAAACATTTAAGTATAAATTTTGAAATGGTAATGCATTATTACCATTTCAAAATCGACATATATTTTTGGATCGTGTTTTATATTTTGTTTCATATGATATACCTGATATAAAATATTCTTCAACAGTTACAAGACTTATAAACTTAATACTGTAACTGTAGTAAACTGTAACAGCAATAAGTTAACTTCCAACATTCCGTCTCGCAGTTAGTGTCTACATAAAGCTGAAATATCCTTAAAACTGTTCATGTGTGGGGAAGTTGAATAGTGACGGGAGATTTGCAGAGGCTAACTAACTATCGAGCGGCAAGCGGCGAGCGCGCGAACCACGTGACTTATCGATCAGCGCGGCGCCCACGACACTCGGAAAAATCAACCGCTGACAGCTTTCATAGGCCACCTCCACCTCTCGCCCCCGCCGCCAGCGCCCCCCACCCGGCCCCCTCCCCCGCGCGCCCCCCGCAGCCAGGCCCCTCCCCGCCCTCATTAGCGCCTTTGTGACGCTCACTTTTCTCGTAATATGACGCCGCCGTAATGATACCACTTATGGCTCGATTATTTGTTAACATTCCTACTAGTTGAATATCTAAATCTGACTTGACCTTCTCGTTTTATTCGTGTCTTTTCGATGTGTTACTATTTTCAATTTGTAAATAACAACACAAATTGTAGTAAACTTTGTTGTCTACTATCAGACTAATTAGTTTGTAAAACACATGCACACGCTGTTACTAATTAGTTATTCCTTAATTTAAATACGTTAGTTTCAATTGCTCAGAAGTTTACTTTTCATTATTATTTTGTTTTGTCTACAACACACTTTTGTTTTCAATGAGCTGTCATTTCAGTACTTGCACCACAAACTTTCCCTGACGGAATTGTGTAGTGCGTCGGTTGAATTTAAACTCTATCTGCAATGCTTACGATTGATAATACACGTGTGTGGCACAAAAGAGTGAACGTTAGTAGCGAGTGAGGATGTCAACTGTCCTCTGACACTGACCTACATAATTTCAACTAGTCTTTTTGAATACCGATGACGTACTCCACGTAATTTATAAACAGTGTTCCGTTCTTAAGGAACTTTATTTATGTTTTATTGATTGCGTTAACTTTGTTATACATATATACGTGTTTTTTATACACGTGTTATTGGTTTTGTTGCCTGCGACCTTAAGATCTTACAGATTACAGATAAGTAACTATTTCTT
The DNA here is from genome assembly GCA_941860345.1 of Chrysodeixis includens. Classification (NCBI taxonomy): domain Eukaryota; kingdom Metazoa; phylum Arthropoda; class Insecta; order Lepidoptera; family Noctuidae; genus Chrysodeixis; species Chrysodeixis includens. The sequence goes on along the minus strand of OW796098.1, from coordinate 6,733,280 downwards.
TGATGCAACATATTTGCATTCATACAATTTCCATAGTTCATTGTAAGACGATGTTTACACGCTGCTTCAGTCTGTCTGGATAATAGATATGTATCAGGGGCTTGGCGTTCTTGAACATGTTGTAAGGATCAGCTAAGGGGAATAGGGCATGTAATTGTTTCGTTTGTCAGCGACGAAGTCAACTCAATACATTATTTGTATTCATCTCTTTGAAATGTACAACACAATGAACCAATAATCAGCGATAAAAGGTTTATTTTTGTCGTATGCAAATGTTTCTCGTGTAAGATTGAAAGCACAGTTTATTTTGATGTCTGTTTTCAGATTGAGATCAAAATCTATACATGATATATTTACAGCTGGGTGATGCATAAAGATAAAACGTAATAGGAACGTGGATAATTAGCATATGAAAATCTTTTCCGCAGCATAATATACGTAACTATGTACAGTCCACAATTAAAATAAAATTATTTCTTTAGTTTTTTAATTATTTTTACTTTCAACCCCTTTAGATGAAGTCTATTCGACGAAAATAACAAACATTTAATAATAACGTTATTAGTCGTAGCAATAATAGTTATTTATTTCATTACAACGCTCTAAAAGTAGCTGAGAATTCCTTTGATATCCAGGATACATTGCTTATTGCTTTCAAAGGTTCGAAGGAATCACAATATTTGAAAAATTGCGACCCGTTTGGCTCAGTGCCTAAGCGGTTGGCTTTGAAAACGTCGGACGAGATTTTACGCGATTGATATTTTCTTCCAAAGGGTTTTGGAAAGGGGTAATTGTATATACAATTTTAATAATAAATACAAGTTTGGAAAAGCAATTTTGATTGTATTGTTCTCATAAAAAGTTCAAAGATTAATTTGTATTTTAAATTGCGAAAAATGTTTAGGACTCAGGTTACTCGGCCAAAATCATTTCGAAGGGAACATGACGATTGAAATGACGGTAGGTCTATTTAAAACTAAACAAAAACGTCAAGATAGAAGGTATTGTAAAAAAAATTTGGTACTTACAAGCTAAAATATAGTACTATTATAGTTAGATACTAACCGTTGGCGGCAGAGGCAAGTGTTGCGCGGGCGTGTGCGCGCGCTGCTCTCGGCGCGCGAGGGACCGGCGCACGCGCGCCTCCTTCGCCGCGTACCCGCCGTAATCTATACACAAACGCATTGTTTTACACTTATGTTGTGTTTATTATGATCGAACACGTCAATATTGATCAACAGGAATCGTCATCGAAATACCTAAGGTTCAAGTCAGTACCTACCGCTCTATAAAGAGCAATAGTATCGCAAACTGATAACTGATGGTTTCAAAGCGTACCCATAATTTTATGAATTAAATTCAAATTAAACCTACATCTCGATGTCATCGTGTTAACATATCTATTCTTACTTAAGTCTCATTAGCTTACTAAATTGATGATTTTTATAATAAATCGTGCAAACTTAGAAAATTCTCAGTTTATACTAGACTTGCATTTACACGATATACGTGGTATTCAGTTTGAAATCGATGATAGGTATTTTCTAGGTATACATATGTGCCGATGCGGCAATCGAAGCCGCGGCCGTGAGCGTGAGCGTACGATACTCTGCAACTACGTCACTGTGATGTTGCTGTTGTAAGCAGAATGTGAGACATGTTCGCAACATTTTGACGACCTACATTGCAAACACAATTATATACGTACCATGCTGATTTATTAAGTTAGAAATATGTTTTAGTAATTATATCAGACTGCAAAAGTAGTAGATGCCTGTACATAAAACAGTAATTGTGTGACCTTTTGTTTAACATTAAAAATAGTTTATTTTTCATTCTAGTCTTCGAATATTGACATTTGCATTTTAAATGTGAACATCTACCATTTTATATAATACATAACATGTTATGTGTATAATCGTCGACTAACATGTAAACTACTAATTCTCGAAACTCAACGTTACTACTTCCCGTGAAAATTCGATGACGACACGTTTTACTTCGATCGCTATTCCGACAAGTTGTTTAATTTTTGTCGTTATTACTGCAATCATTTTGCAATTTCATATTTGGTTGAATATCGATTGCATGTTTTGATTCTAGAGACCTTTTAAATATTCCTATTAGTTATTTTTAACATATTGATTATTACTTCAAATAGCAGATATTACTATTCTTTCATTCTGAAGCTTTTAAAAGATGTTAGATATGTTGTTTTCCTGACTGTTGTTTTGTGCAATTATTAATCGTAACTCAGCTTAAAAGTGTCAAATGGGCGCATTAGCTGAACGACATTAAAATACAAATTGTTTGTTGTTGGATTAAATTGCGCAAATAACTCCATCTGCATATTCATTAATCGCTGACCTAGCGATGACGTCTTTTTAATGCTGGACGCGTACAATTGTTTTCATAAACAAGGTATCTTTTTATTGCAGCGTCAACTTAACAGTTATGGAATGCATGTGCGCATAGAATGCTCTGTCGTGAAATGCCGCCAAGTGTGCGAAATTCGTTTCGCGTTTTACGTAGCATTTGTAAAGAGTTGAGAGTGGATAGCGGCACGAGTGTTAGTACCCCGGTCAATATGTAGAGTGGCTGTGCTGTGCAGGCGATCAATCGCGTTGCGGCGCGGGGGGGTGGCGGCGGAGGCGGGGACGCGACCACCTGTAGCGCGCCCCTCCCGCGCCCGCGCCCCCGCGGCCTCCGACATCGACACGTGACGTAGACACCGAGAAATCCGCCCAAACGTAAACATTAATTCTTACTTCATTCTTCATTGTTCAGAATGTCGCTTCGCGCCACGCGCGCGGATTCCGATCTCTCTCGTATTGGTAAACAAATTCAGGTCGACGCACACTCCGTGTGATCGCCAGGCATGTTGTTGTGCTTACTAACCCGACGATATGTGTAATATACGTGAAATAGTTCAATACTTGTAATTCAATTACGCTGAAGGAATTAGTAGAAATACATGTTATAGTCGCTACTGTACAGACCGCATGTCTTTTTTTAATACTGATCACACAAATACCGTTTTAATTGGTGTATTACGTTTATAGATTAATAATTAGATTATTTATTAGAAAAAAATATAAATTGCTACCACTATTACAATCAATTTCTGTCAAAAGATATCCTATAACGTGATGGTTATTGCACTTAGACCTGTCTATTTAAATTAGTCGAGACTTTTATAACAGGAATTTAACTTTTGCTTCTTAGTATTAGTAATAACTGACGTAAGAGTGTAGCAAAGTAAGTAATCTGTTGTAAAGCATGTAGAAATAGTTATGAGCTACAATTTTCAAAATCAATAATTTGATACCATTTAAATCGCAAAGTTTATATAACTTTCCTTGCTCTGCCATTGAAATTCAGTGCTTTCAGGAACTTTAAAGCTAAACTCTTAAAGTTTTAAACAACTGATATAGTTTATGCTTGCTACGTTGAAACATATTATTTATGTTGTTTAACTAGTCATTTTCGATGAAAATTTATTAAACTTTATACAGAAATTCTGACACGTGTTTTGAGCAATTCTCACACTATGAGTAATATTATTACTAGAGTCGAAGCTCGATAAAATTGCTGCTGTCAGCAAAATTCTCTATTAATTTATTACATACATACAGCATAGAACACAGAACTACCTTGTTTTTTTTTTTAAATCTAGCTAAACTCGGTGCTGCTAGTCAGCGGATTTTTGTAAAGTACTTGAATCTAGGATACCAACCCATGGGCATGACATGGTCGTGGTGCATGTGGTGGCTGGGGTAGTCATAGCGGTAGTAGCGCGCGTAGGGGTCGTGCGCGTGCGGCGCGTAGTAGCCGTGCGCGTAGGGCGCGTAGGGCAGCGGCGCGTACCCGCCGTAGCCGTCCCAGGCGCCCGCGCCGTACTGCGCCGGCCCGCGGTACTCGCCGTAGTTGCAGCAGTCCATAGTGCAGGCCCTACGCGCCCGCCAGCGCACTCGCAGGCCGCCACGTCCGACATCCTCGCCTTGGCGCGAACCGCCACATCACCGAACTCTTGCGCTCAGACAACCCTACCACTATTCCACGAAACTGTTCAGGTTCATGACTTTAAAACCCACTTTCCCAACAAAATAAATTTAATTTTGTATTAAATTGACCGCCTATAATTTTAAAACTATTAAATAAAGTTTCTCTATATTTTTATTTAACTCTGAAAAATATTTCAGAGTGCGATGAATACGCGATCGAGCGCAGTTTCGCGGCGGGAATCGGACGCGGGTGCGACGTTAGTTAGCGAAAAGAGGTCGTTCGAGTTTGCCGGCGACGACGAGAGATTCGATGGACGAGGGCGGTTGCGGGGCGCGGGCCGCGAGGAGGGGCGACGCCCGCTCGCCGGCGGCTCGGCGCAGCGCGGCGCTCGACGGACGCCGACTGAAGGCGTCGCGGAATCGATACGCCGCCGCCGCCCGCGGCCGCCCGCCGCGTGCCCTCGCCGCCCGCACTACCTGCCTGCGCCCGTATTGCGCGCGAACTTTGTCTTCCCCGACGGAATTTTATATTTAGAACCATGGTGAAACGATTGATCGATACTTTGCACTATTAATTAGTACCTACACACTTTCACTAGATATTCCCGAGGCTCGGTCGCTAGTTATCAAAATATCTGGTTGCTTTATGACTGTTTTCTAGTTACGTTAAACAAGTTTTGCTGTTATTCGACTTCCTAAATAATTTTCACTATAGATATTGACGACTAGACTGGCATTTAAATTAAATTCTGCAGTATGAACGTATTGAGTTGACAAACAAAAAAGTTTTGTTTAGTTAGAACTATTTGGACGAGACTCGCGCCCTGTTGTAGTCAGGTGGTGGATACTTGCAAAGTTTTATCGAATTGCGCGTAGGCGGCAGTGACCCACATCGGCGACAATCATGTGGCGCATCACCCGCGCCTCGCCCTCCGTCTTTCGTCCTTCGGCTGCCACTGCCTGTGCTGATACCACACTTAACTTTCTATGAAAATCAGACGTTTACGCTCTTTCACGGTCGACATGGGTACCTGCGTCACGTTTCTTAGCAGACGCATAGTCCGGGCTTCCTTTAGAAACTTTCAGGAGTTTGTAAAACTTGAAAAAAATAAAGGAGCTGATTCTTGCGAAAATGAATTATTTTCTCAGTTAAATATTTTCTTAACATAACTGCCGACTTTATGTAGCCCTGTTATAGGTTCTTGTTTGTAGCAATGTAGATACTTATTTACCTACGATATCATATCCTCCATTATAATATTGTGAGTTACTCACTCACTGGTAGAGCGTTTTCATTAGCTCTACATTAGCTAAATTGATTAATTTCGCACAAAAACTAGTCTGATTCATTCTTTTTGTTGTAAAATCATAGATTTTGCCAAAACCAGGTCTTTATTCATAAAAATAATTATACTTTTGTCAGTAAAAGTTTTTAGATTTCAAACTATTGCGACATCCACCAATTTCTTAGAATAGGAATTGGAAAAATGGATCAATATCCTATATCAATCTCAAATGGGCGTATATCCTTACATTTTTGTTTTTTTAAATACAGGGTAAGTTACAAAACGCTAGGGAATGAGGCTGCATTAAAAAATGGAATAAAAAAAGTCATACTAACAGACATAGTTAAGTCCTGCGCCCCTCGAGTTAGGAAAAGGCGTGATTGTACGTAGGTCGCTCGTCTGTGATACATCTTTCTAAACTTACGTAGGAACACATAGCATATACGTATCAAGTTACTTACAGGAGTCAGTTCCCTCTGAGGAGGAACACGCGCCGGCGCGAACATTCAAAATTCACTTTAAGATTTTTACTCAGTTTCAGTATTGATAAAGTTATTTATCCTCGAGCGGATTAGTTTATATACATATGTATGTTTTTGAATATATGTACGATAGGAGCGTCTTTTGTATAATAGATTACATTTAATTCGGACAGATAGTAATATTTTTTTTATGTTTATTTACCTTGTCGCTACTTACGAGTTTGAAATAAAGAAATAAATCTTTTAAATCTTATCAAATAGTAGTTGTCAATTATTTAGTTATTTTAATTCAATGTTTCATGATTCATATTATTATTACATGCTATTAAACAATTTTTTTGTATTCACATTTCTGTTGCTATGTGAGTTAATAGAAAATATTAGACGAAATATTTCAATCATAGAACAACGTACATCCAAATAGCGCGTTACGTAGCAATATCGTCAATAAATGTGTCTCGGTAATTGTGTTGTAATGTATGTTGTGTAGTAGAGAAGCCAGGCGCGGGTTATCATGCAGATTGCGGCGAATCAATAGGGGCGCCTCGGCCACTGACGACGGATGACGATCAATAGCGTCCCAACGGAGCTGTCTCCGCATTAAGGGGCTTCCTCGAACGCCCTTACACCTACCCACAGACTGCCTACACTTGTACATAACTTAGTGTTACAATACGACCAATGTGCTCACTATTTATGTGAAACAAAAGGGAATTATTATTTGTAGCAAATTGTTGTATTATGGGCGTTTAGTTTCTAGGTTTTGTGTACGTTCGTAGATGTTTAATGGCTACTGAATTATGAGATTCAGTTTTTTAAGAATATAATGTTTTATTCCATAAACTTGTTATCTTTATAATGCTAAATTTTCTCTTTGGTGTTAAGAAAGCTTAGCATTATCGTAGACCGGTGGATAAGAGACTTCCCAGCAAGTATTTTTTTACACTGAGAACTAATTAGATCAATTAGTTCGTTCTCACAAAACAATTAGATTTTAAAACAGGATTGTGCCAACTTTTTTAATATGAAAACTTAAGGGTGTAAGTACGTTAAGAAAACGGAATTCTACGCTTATTTCACTAGTTAGGGGGCGCGTCGGGCAAGATCGCACGCACAAGAATTCAATCTTTAATCCCCTGTCCTGTCTGCATCAGGAAGGTTTGCTAAGATTTATATAAACTGTTTAAGTGATTCGTGCAGTTTCCCGTGCCGCAATGCGACCTTTTATGACCTGTGCATATTGTATCATCTCTCGGATTTTGTATCGCAATTCAAGAAATTATTGTTTTGTTTTGACCCATTCTCTATTGATTAAAAATTTAATTAAGTATATTTTTTTAAAGTTATAGCGTAAACAGTCGTATGTATTGGATATAAAGTTACCTAATTATTTTAAACATCTACGTACTGAAGATATATTTTTCAGCCTCAACATATTCGGTGTTTATTCTAAAGACATTTCTAAGTATATTTTATAGTAGCCATAGAGAGATATCAACATTTTACAGATCTCCTGTTTAGTACCTATAGGTTCCGTAGGTACCTAGTTTACCTACCTAGGTCGGTAGTGTTGGTACCTTTCTATAGTCAATCAAAACTCTGATAAAGGGTGGGTTATACGTATACGTTTATTTTATTTGCGACAGACGAAAATCGAACGTCTACAACCCACGCCGAGAGTACGGCGTGGAAATACGTCAGACTTGCACCGACTAGACACCCGTCTCGTCATTATGCTCAGCCTGAAGTTGGTTAATGCTTTGTAGCCTGGTCTCTGAGTGCTGGGTCTTGGCTTACAATAAACGCTTGTTGAAACTTAAAAGGTTCTCGTAATTCTGAACTAAACAAACTAAACAACAATTATAGGCAGAAGAGTTAATGAAACTAAGTAGGTAATTATAGGAAAAAAAAATCAGTTTCCTGTAGATGCCTGTCTAATCTTTTAATTTTTAAGTTGTGTAAGTTTCACGATATTGAATTCAGATTAATTATATGAATCAATGCAAAGTTCATCATATCCAAGCAAAACTCCGTATTTACTGTAAACGTCTCTACTTTTAAGGGTTTTTGCGAGAATAATAACTAGGTATCTATGGCTTTGAGGCAATGCAATGCTTTATGCCCGATCCTATAGGCGAAGATATATAGGAGCATTGTTTTAAAGTATACCTACAGTAGGTATTTAGGTACGTAATTATTTATTATAAAAAAAATAACAATATTATTTTCAGCCAGACATTTTCGATAGTAAGTAGGTAAGTCTTTTCACAGAAAAGTTTAAAAAGACTTAGTTGGGACGTAGCTTTAAAGACAAGCAAGGTACCGACATCTCAACTTTGAGGAGATAGGAATCAGAATGAATAGATAAATAGTTGGGCAGGTTCACAGATAATGTATACCCATATAGGTATCTATACTATATGCTAATTCCTTAGCGAGGTAAGCAGAAATACGTGCAGAGGATCAATCTCTGTAATGCGGCGAAAACTTTGACCTTTGCCCTTTTATTTATATCGTAATATATAAGGTCATTACAGACAATCTAATGCAATGCTATAAAATGCTGTAAAATCCTAAAAATAATAACAGAAAAAAAATTGAAAAAAGGTTTTGCCACTACGTACCTATGTAACGCGAAGTAAATATAGGTATAGGCATAGGTCTTATAAAAATAATGTATTTCTGAAGTATTATACTACTCGTCACATAGGTACGTAGTGGTAAAACCTTTTTACCAATTTTTTTTGTTATTATTTTTTATAAGAGAAATACATTATTTTTATAAGAGAAATACATGAGATCAAAATAAGCCTTTCTCTATATTCCAATTTCTTATAGTTTGTGTTAGATACTGTTAATATGCAAAGTAATTTGTTTTCGCACCACGTTAGGCTGTAAAATGATCTGTCCTCACAAACGCTTGGATATAAAAATACTTTCGAGATTTTGGGCATAAAACAAATGAGTGCGCATGGTATAACCACAGTCTAAAAATACTATTGTCATAGTATAACGGTATAACTAAGTAACTACCGACTACTTCAATAGGTACTGTCAGACAAACCCTAGTCGAAATATAGACCATTGTAGTACAAACTACGTTCTTATTATTGTTCTATTATGTCGGTCAATTGTATGCCCTCTATTCTGAAAGGCACATCATGCAGGCCATGCATTCCTTTCTAATAAAAGTAATAAATTTGCGACGCTCACTCGAAGAGAATATTTAGATCCACAGGATTTCGTGAAGCCTCGAATTACTTTATAATCCCATACTAAATCGTGTATGATAGATTCGTAGGATATTAAAATTATAAAAGAAAAAATGATTGAAATAAAATAATTTTATGTATGAAGCATACTTTTATTTATAACATATTTAAAATCATGTAAATCTTGTAAAATTCTGAATAAAATATCCAACAATATTATATTACAGCAAATATAATATTTAATAGTACCTAAATCTAACTATAAATAAATCTATAACTAAGAAGATTCGATAGATCTATACTAAACCTACTGGTCTATAGGTTTTCATAAAATAATTAACAATTTTCACTAATGGCATTCGCTGGAGTAATTTAAATCAACAATTCACTCTATAAAATATATGAGATAACAGTATAAGCATTCGTCGAACTACTTCAAAACTTAAACATTAAAATTAAACCTATATAAAATCTAACAACTCAAATGAAAATTATAATCAACAAGAGAGTTACAGGTAACTTATACAAATTCCAAGTAACATCCTACTAATTTAATAACTTAATAAAATTATTTTGGCACAATAAACCAAAACTAAACGAAATTTTAAATTAATATCATTTTACTTGAATATGATTTACCTAAGCATAGGTAACTCAAAACAATATTCGAAAATACTGGAACTTCAAAGTCTATTCTATAATAGAAATATCTATAAATAAAAAATATTTTTAACATTCACATACTTTCCATTTTATATGTATTTATTACTCGAATTACTAATGTTGCGACAGACCAGGGCCTGTAGACACGTTACACATCTTGGAGCTCTAACGAATCGCTCAAATGTATTGAAATATCAAAGTACATTACTATGACATTTAAATACATTTGACTTTCTGTAAATGAATGGCATTCATATAAATTCAAAGGTGTTTGTTTCTGTTCGTTATTACTGTAATGCAATGTAACATTGTCTAAGCCTCCAAGATTAATCGGTTGTAAGCACCTTTTGTTGAAATAAAGCAATTTAAATGGAGCTAATTACAACACCAGGAATCCGATATGATTCCAAACAAACTGTCAACATTTTTACTCACTTCATACTTGTAAAATAGCGTCAAAAAGATCTACCTACTAGAGCCTTTGTAAACTTGTCACCTTACATTTACCAATATGAAAACAATTTTCTTCAATTTATTTATACTTGGCTTAACTGGCTACATACCAGTTGATATACTACACTAAAAGCAAAAACATTTGTAATAAAGAACAACCTTAAACATAATACAGCCAATTATATCTAAAATATCACTTATCAGTGAATCGAATTCACGGTGTTTGCTGCCTTCACAGCAACACTCAAATTGATGCTATAGGTCCATGCACCTTTTAAGTTTAACAAGACGAAATTTGCCGGTTTTAGACATTACATCACTATGTATCTGTGAACACGATGGATTCAACATTCTTATAATGTATGTATTACTTCATATTTCGTAGTTGAGCTGCACTAGGTCTTGTAAATACTGAACTGTCTTTATAAGGACTAAAATAGTCCTATCTATATAAATTTCACACTTTGTATTACTTTTTGTTTCAATGCAAGCAAAAGCTATCAGTCTCCTTTACTACAAAATTTGACCTTAAATATATATTTCTACAAGGCATCGATTTTCGTTCAACAAGGCACATCTTTTCATTAATTGCAATATCATCAAATATCTTATTCTAATCAACAAAAAACCTAAGGCACATTTTTGCAGAATAAAGTTATTCAATTTTAATTTCTTTGACCATGACTTGTCCACATATGCTCTTTAAAAGTTTCACGCATAGTGAATGACCTCGGACATAGGTAGCAACATAACCTATTGGTCAAGTCAGAGTGCATTAGCCTGACATGATATTTTAATGCTGACTGATTGGAATACTTCATGCCACAGTGTGGACAATCACCACATATTGCTGCATGGGTCGACTGGTGTGATGGTCCATCCTTTGATGTTGATGCACCTCCTCCGAGGACTGGTACGCTTGACATTCCTGCTAGCAGCAGAAGGGCTTGAGATTGTTCTTGTGTATATGTACTGTCGGAGTCATTCCCATCCTGTTGCTCTGACAATAATACTTCTGGCTCATAATCAACATCAGATTTTGGCGACATTTTTTCTGGTTTTAGATGAAGTTCTTCAGTGATGATTACTTTGACGGGACTCTTTGAAGGGGCTGTAGTGAATGTGACTGTATCTGTATTAACATCTTTAGATCTTGAAGTGCAGTGGACATCCATCATAACATTTGACACTTTTTTTGCAGTAGAGTTATTGGCACTGGCTTCTGTTTTAGATGGATTGATTCCTGAAATGAAACAATAAGCCTATACTACTAATTTCAACCAAGTTAATCTTTATAATCAATATTGGTTGTCTCCAAAAAAAAGCTTACACTACTTAGAATAATAAAAAAAAAAAATAGAAATTACATTGTTGCACTTTCAAAAAAAGGCTTTTATAAGAAACTAGCTGATCCCGTGACTTCGGGTCGGTTCATTACAGACATTCACGGAAACAAACAGACAGACAAAAATTGCAATAAATATTATTTTGCTATCTGTACCATATTTACAATAATATGCATATGCTATGTAGTAAAAAACGGTTATTTCAATATTACAAACAGAACATCAAATTTTATTCATGTGATAATATGAATAGAGTATTGATAAGCCAAAACAAAAAGAAGTGTTTATTAGAAGGCTGAGCTAAACATAGCTATAGACACAATGTGATTCACTTATTGGAAGTTTGTTTCCAACTTACCTGATAGAAGTGACCTGGCAAGCATGCTGTTCTCATAATCTGGTAGGCTATCATCATTTTCAGAGTTGGTTGTTATTGATAGTGGCGAGGTGTTTTCTTCTGTTCGTTCAGTTTTTATAGTTACCGGAATGTTGTCACCTTGAGCATTCACCTTAAAAGGAAGTACATACAAAGTTAGTTATAATAATTAATTATAGTTTTAGCAGATTAAATACATTTTTGGTTAAGTTGACAAACTTGAAGTAGCAATATTGTACTTGATATAATATGACAACAACTTTAAGTCGCAATATTAAACTTGAATTATACTATTAAACTTAAGGAACTTAACCCACCTGAGATGTAGAACTTTTGCCATTTGCCGTAATCACTGCTGGTTCAACCTTGTTATCACATTTTTTTTCAATATTATTTTCTGCTGAATATAGTGGATCATGTCTAATTAACGGCGGAGGGTTGCTCCTACTATAAATATCACATGTTTCTATAAGTCTACTCTTCTTGGGGCATTCCCCGATAGTAACATCATTAGGTTTGTCCGAGGTGCTACTACGCCTTTTCTTTAACGCTGGTAACTTGACCTCTTTGTGAGCCGCACCAAACAGTGGCTTTGATGATATGGTTAGTTGTGTATATAATTTATTTGATGTGTTTGGAGATGTGAAATTTTCTTTCTGTAAAAAATATAAGAATGATAAAACCATGACGATTTCCATTTAATAAGTATATATTAAGATAGTTTAATTAAACACACATAATGAAGCAGAAATATTATGTTTTCGCCAGCTGAACTACAAAAATTACAGACTAATAAATATTTGAATTATGCTGTGCTGCGATTGTGGGCTAAATTTAAAAAAAAAACAGGAATCAAAACGCGACTGATTTAATTAATAATAAAAATATTAAATATTATTTTATACCTGCTGTGTGACTCCAGTTAGTCCTTTAACTTGTAGAAGTGCAGCGGTGTGTAGAAATGAAGATAGCTTACTCTCTTCAATGAACACTTCTCCTTGGTACATGTAAGACAGCAGGCTGACAATATCATCAGCCGAGACATCTTTCAAAATTATAACTGGATGCTGACATGGATTTTCCTAGAATAGCAAATTAATTAACTTTAAATATGTTGATTAGTTTTTGAAATAAGAGACAGTTTAAAATAGTATTATATTCAAATCAATAATAAGTAAATTTTACTGAGTTCTGTTTTAGAAAAGTTAAGAATTAAAAACATATTTAAATGTACTGATAATATAGTAAATTGAAATTAAAGCATGAATAAAAGTGGTTATCCAAAATTGGTTAAGCAAAAAACAAACTATAAATGAACAAAAACTATTCACAATACAAACAGTTTCATTAATTAAAAACACAGAACTGTACTTGTGTATAGGTCATAATGTTCACATAATAACAATTGCATTTTCATTCAACAGTTCTAGTGTAATAGGGTCAAACAAACTAGAAAACTAAAAACATGAGTATACATTATATGTTCATGGGTATAAATATGAAGGTTATTAATGTCCTAAGTCATTCACCTTGAACACATTCCTGAAGTACGGGCTGCACGCTGACAATATGACTTTATGGGCCTTGATATTTCTGCCTTCACAGGTGAGCGTAACATCGACCAAATCTTCTGAACACTTCAATGAATCCAAGGCACTTACAATGTTTGACTGGAAGTTGTTCCAACGTAAACAAAATTGGTCGGCCATCCCTACGGTATCTGTCCAATATTCTGCAAAACAAAATTATTTATGCTGACTTCTAGTTTTGACAAATGACAGTGTAATGAAATGAAACCATCGAAACCCTTCTAACGATACCATGAACGAAAACACTTTCACATACCTGTAGAACACTGCTCATTACAGTATCAGACAACATTAGTTTATGTAAAACTTTGCTTCTCAACGAATCAATAAGTGTGTATTTATATAAAATGCATAAAAATGCAATGTATGACCTCCATAAGCTTGACACTGTCTTTTTCTTTCACTTTCTTGCAAGTTGCTACTGTACGAAAAGTGTACAACGATCATAGACAATGTGCTCTATGGAAAAATACTTTTTTTCGATTGTATAATTTCCATAATTTATTATACCAGTTTAATTTAAGTTAAGAGTAAAGTTATTCCAACTTTACGTACCACGAGACATAAAATAATTAAATAAAAAAAAACACAATAGAAGTACTAAGGTGTTGCATTTTAAATTGGAAATCAAAATTTGAACTACGCCGGTACCGAATACGGTACCGAAACTAAAAACATCTCAAAATAATAATAACTTGTGTTCGTTGCAAATTAAATAGTTAAACAATAGTTAGGCATCAAAACTTATGGGAATTATGGCCTAATCCATTCACAAAATTAACGTTGTTGATTTAAAAGAGCAGAACTAAAATATATTTTTGATATCGTCAAATCGTTTTTGTAAGTTGTAAATTAATTAACGTAATTTTTGTAATGTTGTGCAAAGACCTGCTCAACTGTACATTTTGAAAATAAGCCGAAACATGTTTATCTTTATTTTTGTTCATTTTTGCCACTTAAACTTGCACCTTGCAGGCCACACTGCCACAGATGGTAATAAAAGTTTTTTTGTTTTAGATCTGTCATCCTGTATTGTCAACTGTCAAATAAGGGAAATTTTGTTTGTCTTGTTGCACGCAACGCCGCACCGTGACTCGCCTGAAGAGAAAAAGACTCAGATCCATTGTTTTACGAACATTACTGCGATTATTGGTTTTTGTGTGTAACAAAGAAAGTGTTAAGATAAATAATATTTGAACAACATGGCTAACGACCCAGAAAGATTTGATACAATGCTGTTAGCGATGGCACAACAGCACGAAGGTGGTGTAAAAGATGTAAGTACGATAGTTAATCCAAAAAGTTTACTATAATTATTATTTTGTCGACCATGATCTCCTATTTTAAGTATGGGTAGTTGCTACATCCAATTGGTATAAAGTTCTCGATTGTTCTACAAAGGTCGAGATGGTTATTGATCACATGTGACTCAATAATCATTATTTGCTAGGTTACCGGAACAACAAACTATTGTGTAAAGAATGCATGCCTATTATTGATTTCTATCACACAACATACAGGATGCTTAGGTTGTAGATCTACTTGTGCTAGAAAGTTAAGGTTACAACTTTGGTAGTAGTATATTTAAGTTATTTTCTAGTTGTTTCTTCTCATGGCTTCGTATCTATCTTCTTAAATTATTAGTAATGTTTATAGTAATATAGGTATTTTTAGATAACTGGTTAGATTTTTCATCATCATCTGCACATGCCTAAACATGTAGTCATACCATTACATTTTGAATCTGCTTGTTGTATATGACTCTTCTATTTGTTATCTTCTTTATCTTTAAAGTGGGTATCACTGTTGTTGGTAAACTATTATATGGTGATACTGTTAATAATCCAATATTGTTCCTTCTTTATTTATTAGTTTACTTATGACTGGTGCCAGGTAATCAATTGCAATAATAGTATTATTAAAAATTTGTTTTGTCTCTCATGGTGCCAACTATAGTTTCAAGTCAGGTGGCACTGACACAATAAAGAATAACTATCATATTAGATATTTATAAACCTGACTTGTTTGTAAGAATCCTGGTATTAATATTGTCTATTTATTAATAACTTAAAGCTTCAACTTATACAAAATGGCTGCAATTACTGCTCTGTTTCATAGCAACTGTAGTGCTAGGATATTAATCTAACTTAAGTAGTTTATAATATAGGCTATCCATATGGTTTATTTGAGAGCTAAAGATATTGTGTGAATGAGCATATTATTAATTTAACCACTTTATTTACTTATCAATACATGTGTACACCCTATGTATGCATAGATCTTTAAAACTGTGGTTAAAGTTTAAAACAATGGAGATTGAAGCAGTTTTTTTTCATTCATAGGAAGTTGGTGCTAATTTTGTATTAAAGCATTACTTATCAGCACTTTTTAAAGATGGATATTCAAATATTGTTTTTACTCATATACAATTTATTACTTTAAAAAAAAAATGCAATGCAAATTACTGTACTTATGTACTTCTATTATTTCATTACAGTTGCTGAGTACAATAGTCAGCTTCCTTGCCAGGAAAACAGACTTCTTCATTGGTGGGAAAGAAGGAGAATGGGAACAAGTAAGTTTTCGTTATTCAATTTATTTGAAGAAGCATTAAGCGTTCCACTGCTTACAGTAAAACAGGGTGATTCGAGATTTAAGGGGTAAATAGAAAAATATTGTATAAGTTGCTTTCGGTGTGTCGCATAAGTTTGTTTACATGAACTCTCATCTACTTGTATTTTATCACATAGCTAAGAATCTTAAAATAATAATTTTGTCTTGTAGAACATGCAAAATTTAAGAAAAACTATGTTTCCAATCACCCTGAATATGTCTTTATTCACCCCGTTTTACAGTAGTAAAAACCAATGTATGGATCCTTCCTTTTCTTAGTAAACAAATTAGGAGAGAAGGTTATTTATTCCATATGGCAAACTGGAACTAGTTCAGTTTGTTCCACCTTCCTTCTAGGCCTAAAACATTAACCATGATTTTGAATGTAGATATCAAATGAATTTATATGAACACTGTTTAATATTTTCCAGGTGGTCAAGGATACATTTTATGTCCATGCTAAAAAAGCAAAGGAGGAGGCAGACAAAATAAAGAAAGAAAAAGAGGAAGCAGATAGACGGTTAAAAGAAATCCGACAAAAGAAAGAACAGGAAAGAATGGCTCAGGACTTTGAACCTGCTTCCGTCACTGAAGTAACAGACCAAGAGGCTGTTAAAATACAGGAGGATATTGATCAGGAAAAGAAAAACAGTAAGTTATTTACTCAAATTATTTTACTCTATGTACTGTTGGGTAGTCTACATATGGAAAATGGAGTCCATCACCAAGTACTCTATGAAAACTATTAATATTAATATCTGTGATGATTATAATAACACATCACCCAATTTGTGCTCAACATATGGGTGGTATCCTGACTAACGATATGAAATTGAAATTGTCTTATCAAAAGATTATATCTAAACTAAAAAGATCCACTGCACTTAACCAACAAAAGGTTAAAATCGGTTTTTCTTTGAGAACATGAAAAGTATTTGACTGGATTTTTATGCCACATAAAAAAAAAACTCATAAACTGCATGTAATATTTTAAAGAATAGATCTATCTTTATACTACAAGTTTTTTTTTAATACATTGCAATGTAACTATTTAATTTAGATACATCATTTTATTATGTTATCCAAATGGTCAAGAATAATAACAAAAGCATTTTACAGAAACAGAAATTGGAAGTGGAGATGGTGGTGGTACTTCTGCTGACGCTGATACTCCTACTGCTGAACCTGAAGAAGAAGAGGATCCCAAAGAGAAGGGCAAGCTGAAGCCCAATGCTGGCAATGGATGTGACCTTGAACATTATCGGTGGACTCAAACCCTAGAAGAAATTGAGGTAAGATAGTTGAATTATAAAATAAATAATGTCCAGACCGATTTCGGCCACGGCGGCCAGTGTTACTATGACACCAACCAGGACATACTATAGTGCACAAGCGTATGCGCAAACACAGGTGCACTCTCTATTCCTTTACTCTTATAGCCCGATGGGACGGTAATCCGACACGACCGGAGAGAGATCAGGCGCAGGACCCACATTTTTACGTGCCTTCCGAAACACGGAAGCTGTGATAGTAAAAAAATTGTTGAATTATACTCAATTACTAACGGATGATTCGGGCGTATTTATCGTGATTGCCCATATAGTTCCAGACGAAATGAGTCTTTAATCCTGTGTGCCATGAGCTGAGACTGGTGGTATCGCATGTGAAAATAGCAATCCACAATACGCGTGAATAAACCCTAGTCTTAAATAATTCTGAATCTATCTCATAGAGGTTTACATTGCCAATATATAATTTATAGTATTTTTAGAACCTAAATTATCCGGGTGTCTGTAATACGAATTCGCTATTATGAATAATCGATTAACTGTTTAGACTACTGCCTTCGCCTTTCGATAACAGTAATGGTTTGAATAATCGAATCTCCACTATGGTCAAACCTCTCAAAACAATTAAAATAATGCCGCTAATTATGCTTTGAACCCGGCGACGGCGATAACCTCTAGTGGCTGCAAAACTTTTAAAGAGAAAGAACTACTTTTGAAAACTTACTTAGCTTATTCCGTATTCCACCCTTTCTGGAATGCATGTTATACACTTCGGGAATTAACTTTAATATTGAACACGAGGCTACTTTTATTTCCCTTTGTTTATAGTAATAAAATCTTGTTAGGAATTGGATAAGATAAAAATATTGTAGTTTCAACATAAAATGGGTAATAATTAATCCTGACTGAGAGTTTTTAAATTGTTACTGCTAATGATCAAGTACGATACAAAATTGCTAGCTCAGTGTGTGTCTACTAAATGAATTATATGTTAAAGTTTAAATTAAGTATCTGACTATGAAATGTGAATGTATGTACATTCACATTTAATAGTATGTATGTTTTTGTACAAAATCATGATTGGTTTTCATAAAAACCAATAAAATATCTCTTAACATTTATTACCCTCGACCTTAACTTTTATTGCTTATATCTGCATTTATGCGTTTAAATATAAATTTAAATGTTTAAATTTGTGTAAATACGTAAATAAGTTATAAATTTTAAAACAACAATAAAATCTTCGTTTTTCTTGCATTTATTATCACAGTTTGTCGATAACAATTGAATTAATTTATTCTTATAAACTGGATTAATGGTCACAATTTACTAGTAACTAGTTAAAATATTCCCAGAACAAAACTAATTCTGCATTGGCAATATATGATTAACTAAAGATGCAGATTTTCATGACCATACGAAAATTTGCAACTTTAACTTATTAAGTCCTGATAACAGTATATAATACTTAGTTTTTATTTAAATTAATTACATAATTTAATCCTAATATTACAATTATACAAAACTAAATCGTATTATCTGTTTTGAATACATAATTATTAAATTATAAATTTTAGAGGAAACCAATATAGCCTTCAGTTTATTAAAACGTAATATGAACATCACAGCTTAATAGTAGTTATAAGACTTATCGAAAATAAATAGAATTTTACTTAAATTGTTCTAATTTAATACACTGGGTAAGTAAGATATTGCACTATTTTATTGTCTAACTGTTAGTATTGAATGTGAAACAATCTACACGTTTTTAAATAACGACGATATCTAACTATACATTTATGTTTTCTAAACATAAACCATTATGGAAATTAGAAAGAAGTATGTGTTGTAGTTCAATGGGATGTCCTTCAGCGATCCTTTTGAGACTTATGAATACTTGTAAATTCCGGTCTCCTTGCGCATTCGCACTGTAAAAGAAAATAAAATTATGAAATTACGAAATTCAAGGTTAATATTTAATTTAAAGCTAACCAAGTAAGTTAATATTAGTATTACAACACCCCGGCTGTCACTAAGAAGTAGATTTAGGTTCGTTGGCTTCAGTATCATGCGTTTATAAAAACTAAGACAATGATAGTGTTACCCACACTATGTACTTACTTTCAACAAAGCATATGGCAGCGAGTATGCACGCGGAAAACAGAATTGTCATTGATATTACCAATACTGTTATTTGATGCGAGTGATCGCAACAACATGATTTCGTCTCTTTGCCTGAACGCTGCTTCGTGTAACCATTGACGACTGTGAAATGCGTTGAACTCGCCACTGACTGTGCGTCCTGCCCTGACCCTGAGCTCCGTTTAACACCATTCCAAACAGAATCTAACCCGTCGTGGGTCTCTTCTGGTATGGCGACTACTGCCTCGGAATGTCCAGATTTACGTCCATAGCTCCCAAACTTGGTGTGGTAGGTTCCGAGCTCGTCTTGCTCTGAATTTCTGCCATGCATTCGCGCTAAATGCGCTGCGCTCAATAGCAACGAGCCAGATGACACACTCTGAAAGTAAAAACCATTTGTTATTATCGAAATATTCTTGACTCTTCTATCGTATAATAATGTATGCTGTAACAAGTGCGTGTCTAGTAAAAGTAGCTTCATTGTTTAATCGATTTGAAGTCGTCGACATTAAGTGCTATGAAGTATGTGCTGTGTGGGAGGTTGTTACATGCGTTATGTCACGATTTTTGAGTAGGAACGTTTTTAAAGTGAACGTCAGTCGCTGCTTTATCAACGTAAATGGTTTTTAGTAGTGAACGGGTTTTTCTTTATAGGTATTCTACTGATTATTCTTGTTTATTCCATATTGCGAATTCATTTAACATTATAATTTAATTTATTGCATTTGCAAAGTATGTTCTTTCAAAAGAGACGTTTACCTTAACGAGGCTCATTTGACAATCTCTCCCTTCGAATCTGCAATTACGTACATATTAATCCGGTCACTGAACTGCTAGGCCATCACGACATTACGGCATTAAGACTTAAGTTAGAAAAATGAGTATCAAATAGTAGGTAGTGTGTGCATATAGCTACCTACAATAAGTACCCATGGTTTTATGTACCGTCTTTCGGGGTATATTGCAACTGATAAGAACTGACAACATTTTTGGAAAGTAACATAACGGTAAATTGGAAACATTTCAAATTACAATAAAACATATCAGCGGATAATGTCTTTAAATTCTGAATGGACGTTATCAATTTATTGTTAAATGAATTTCAAACGTGTTACTATTCACCTCTGAAGTTACTTCCCCCCAACCCTGAAGTACTATTACCACGGTACTCATAATTAGGAAAAATAGGAGCCCCTAGGACTTGTAAAAGATGTGATGCTGTTGTACAATATCAAAATTTAAAACACCTATCAATACAATATTGAAACATATTTTACAGTCTTCCAAATTTAAATAACTGGAAGCTCCTTATCGGAGGCTCATTAAGTGTGTTTTCGTGCTAGCTTGCAACAGTCGCCTGCTCAAATTAAGCAATCTTTGGAATGCTGTATAAGAACATCAAGTGGATCCTGTACCGGACACGGCAATATCAACCAGTTTCTTGACCCCGTCAATTATCAAACTGTGTATCTAATTTTAATATAAAAACGTGAACAAATTAATTCTAGACATAAAAAAATATTTATTGTTACTTATGAGGTTTTTACGTTTACCATAATGACGAAGGTGGATGGAAGAACTTATTTTTTTGCGATACTTTTAACTTTAATTACATGTCATAAAGACTGAAAAAGTTTAGGTGCATAGAATATCAAGTTGGCATCATCGATATACAACGTGTTTCTTGTCCGTATAATTGAAGCGGAAACTTTGTGTGTTGTCGTTGTGACGCACGATTTAGAAGGTCGCCTTACGTGGGTACTGTGGTTGCTTGATGAGCCTTGGCTGGAGGCGGAGCCTCCTCGAGATCGCGAGTCGCTCAAGCTCCCAGCAGCACTGCTGCCCGACAACGATGGCCGCGGGATGTGCCACTCATGCGATGAGATCTGAAATGACCACACACAGTCAACATTATCTTCTTTGTGTAATAATTAAACAGAATGCGAATGTTTTGTTTCAAAGCTTTTGGGAATAATCTCAACAATAACTCCAAATTACTCGTTGTCAGTCAGTTCACTTGTTTGTCTCACTGTATTGTGCTTTGAAGGTTTGTTCAGTCCAAACACAAGAGCAGAAAGTAGGTCGTGTTGCCGCAAGTGTGTCATCATATATTTTAAATATTTTAACTAATAGACCGTTTGTTTCGTAGTATTTCTGCAACCTAAAGGTTCCTTCATGAAATTTTAAATGTAATATAAGTATGAAGACTGCATTTTTAGTTATAACCATAAGTATCCTATTAAAGTCAAGGAAAAAAAGTATCTTTGTCGCAGTCTAAGCTCAGTAAGAATAATTGTGAAAATTATAAAAATACCCACTATTGTACATATTTGCTTGATAGGTGTTTTAAATCTTAAAGAAAAAAGCGCACCTTTGAAATAATATATATAAGATGCAGCTGTTGCATGCAATGCATACTAATATTGCGGAAGGAAGTGACATTGATTTTATTAGCTTGACCAGACCTCAACGATATTTCTACAACCTGTGCAATGAAATTTCTTCTTTCTTTCAAGTCTTTCAACAGAGTTCCGAGAATAGCGAAATTTAAATGGCATTGAATATAATTTAATGTGCAACTTTGTTTTAAATATCATTCGGTTTGATTTAGCTTACCTAGAGTAGTTTTAAATGACAGACTTGAGAATATAGCTGTGAATACACATTCTGTAGTGTCGTTGTGTTGTGCAACTGTCTGGGTATTACTGAATGCGTACGGAAATCATTGCAGCACTCTTCCTTGTCGCGTCTTTGGAGATTAGTTTCATCATACGATCATATTTATCTTACCTTTCAAACTCAATACGTCTTTATGTAACCTAGCCGCAATGGAGATGTTTTACTTTTATTTAAATGTCACTAATGATCATATTGGGATTGTGATTTAAAGTGCACCGCATGAGGAAATTCTCGGAATTAAAGTAATTATTTGCGATCCTTTACAAACAGGAATTGATGGTATCAAGTTTTATCTATAACATTTTAGGTCAGGTTTTGTTCGAAGTCCGATTGATTTTGTCAGATACGGCGTTCAAGGTCCATGTTCTCTTTATTTGCGGTCTCGTTTCGTCGGCCTCTGATGCAATGAATCTTAGCTTTGCTTTCGGCTTCATGGTCCTCTTTGTTGCTCTGATAACATGATGGATAAGCATTTTAGGTAGTCATATCATTAATTTGCTTTACTTTTTATTGTTATATGGCAAGGTCGCGGCATTATTGTGATATTATAACAATGTTGTGTTCGTTTAATCGAGGGTTACGAAATACATTTTTAAATATTTGCTTTGCGGATTTCGATGTGTACTCAGACGAAATCTATACCTATTATATTCGTGGATTGTACGCTCAGCTGGAAGTATAAAATGCTCGTCTTAGATTACTAATAGATTCCGTGGGCGAGACGTTGCAAAACGTTTCGCCAAATGGTAAAACCGGTTCCGGGGTCTTATTTTGTTACAGTGTACGGTACAGCAATGTCTTGACAACATGCAGCATGCACATACTTTCGCTTTCTGTGAGAATTAATTCTGCACTACAAAATAGTTTATGACAGCAACTGGGAACTCGGTCGATTTGTTTAGACTCTATTGTGTATAGAGATGAGGAAATAACCAGTTAAATGTTGTCAGAACTAATTATTTTTTTTAGAGACTGATGCCTCTTTTTTATTCATTAAACTATGGTTAATATTAAAAGCTTTTTTGCACCTTTAATGCCGTGGTGCTATAAACGGAAATGATTTTACGTAAGATTTTGCGATTAATGCTATGGGAACACAATTGGTGGTCTTAAATTAACACATTGATGATGTTCAGTGCATAGCTTGCCATATGGTTATACTGAAGCGAATTGAAATACAGTTCTGCCATAACGTTGTTAACACCAACATTTTAACGTAAAACTACAAATGATACAAGGCTGTCCCTTTGTCGGTTAACTCTACAAAACCCTTTTACACCTATAAATATGGAAGGGTAAAAAATATTAGAATGTATTTCTATATAAATCTAGAGTCATTTTTTTTTGCTTAGGAAATCAGAAATAACCAAATAGTGAATTAGTTATGGGTTTCTCTGAATCTAGCCCTGTTGGCACGTGCATACTTACGGGTATGTGCCCACATAAATCAACATTTAATTGCTATCAACACGTGGTGTTGCACACGTTAAGAACCCCGTGAGAACTAGTGTTAATAAAACGTTTATATTAGAATTTTATTATGCATGCGTATGCTAGTCCACGTGTATATTAGCACGTGCTTGCAGACATGAAGTCTCATCACCACTGTTTGGATTATTAATGCAATATGACGTGTAAAACTAGCCAATTAAATAGGTGTAGAATTATTTCTTATGACTTTATAAATATGTACGTATTAAACGTTTACTTGTTTAATTACTCGTAGCTGACTCAATTAGCTTTTTTGTTAGTTAGTGTAACTTTAGACAATCGTACATACATGTGTATCACAATGGCCATTCTGAAGTTAATGACGCTGTAAATGTATAACAGCTTAGTTACACAGTTTTTGTGCATATGTTAAACTAATATATTAATGTCATTACAGCGTGAAGGTTAGTTAGACTGCAGGTAAGCTTTGGATCGGACAGATCTGAATAGGCTATTTTTATCTTGGGTAACTTTATGTAGGTATTGTTAGTCAATGATTCTCGAGATTTGCTCGCAAGATACAACAGCGTGTCTCATCATTTTATGTCATTATATTTCAAAAACCTTTATCTCACAGGTTGTTAAATGAATAGGTCGCGACATGCATGGCATTATGCTCTAAGTTTGTAATTGGAAATAATTAACGGTAACGAACCAGTTAGCGCCATAACAACAGGTGAGCAGTCGTAGAACATGTTCGGTACGACAAGACGGTCTAGTTATGCAATATGTAATCTTTACGAATCAACAGTCAATGCGTGCACACGCTGCGTGCCCATAACGGTTCATTGTAATCGCGGAAATCATTAGACATAGGCTAAGTTTGTATTACATACTTCTCACGACTAGCGACGACGACGAGTTATTTAAAACTATTTGCTGCAAAATGTTTCGTCTTTCGTGACATTTATGTTATTTTCGTATAAGCTTTTTGCAGGAGGTAGCTAATTAAAATTACATAATTAGTTTTGGTAACCGGTTTTTTTTAAGTGGTTGGTACATCGTTTCATTAAACATACATCTTATAGTTTTAAAGTCACGACTTATTTCGAGTAAGGTACTAGTTTCCAATAGTTTCGATGGTGAAATGACGCCTCTGTACAACTTTCATAATCTCAGACAATAGCCGCTACACTTAGTATGATAATCAGTTAAAAACTAACTAGAGTGTTCCCCTTCGGAAGAGAAAGCGTACATACCTGATGCATGGCTCTTCTCAGAATACTTTCGGTACTGCAAATGTCACAATGGATAACGGGTAACGGACCACGATTTCGATACTTTTAATTTCACGTTTCTTTGTGGTCAGACTGACTTATCGTAACTGAATTTATGAACAGTGCAATATTGATCTCTATCAACGCTACAGGCAAAATAGCCGAGTTAGAAACAGCGCTGACTTACTCTCAAAGGTGTAGGCATGCTTTAAACAAGTTATAATAAGTGGCCCATTTAAATGCATTACAAAATCTTGACTGTAATGTTAAATTCGAATGGCCCTCGGAAAATGCGACGTCTTTGACAATGCAAATTTTAGTTATGACTTGGTTGACAAAAGCAAACCGTGGTATTGAGCGTCCAATTATCATATTTTATACGCGATTGCATGAGGACACCGCAACGCAACATAACTCATTGTTCACGCTGGTCACAAACATTGACATGATGCTTATGGTCGTCCTTGAACTCAATTGCCTGTATTAATGAAGCTAACGGGAATCGTGTCAATGCAAATAGTTATGGAAGCTGCCCAACTACTCGACAAATTGCAACAGTTGTTACAGATTACTTCCCGATTTCACCAAAAAGCTTGTCGTGTTTCATGACAAATTGTGATTGATTCAGATTGCAGGCGTCTAACAAACCTTTGATAACATTGTTTCAAATATTGATCATGCTTTTGTATTAAACTACTCCTTTATAGAACCGAGGAGCTCGAGCACAAGAACTAGGTATAATTTATGCAGTACCTAAGTCGATTGCACTTTAGCTTATTATAAATTTTCCGGCATTTGAGGCGATAGTATAATTATTAGGTAGGTTCTTCGAAGTTCTTTTCCAGTATGTGGTAAATAATTGTTGCATTCATTATAACGTAATTTATTAGATTGTAGTCTATACCACAAGGAGGATGTTACTATAGAAAAAAGTGGCCATGAAATAGGTTACTTAGCCGGATTCTTTTCTCATTTACGTTACGATGACATCATTTGTTGACGTCTATAATTTGCTGTTATATTACGTGGTCATAAATAATACATCCATCCATGCGTGAACGTTATACATTCGTGATTATCGTCTTCATTTTACCATTGTATTCTTATTTACATCCTATAACATTCCATTGATATCTAGCAAATGTAATGACAGTTTTGTATAGTACTAACAAATACAAGCAATCTTACCTTGACTGATTAGGCCCAAAAATTGTATACATACGATCATGCTTCCTGTCTATCATGTTAACTGTACAACAAACATAACATCATCCAGTCATTCTTGTGTAAATTCAGTCTAAGGTCATTAATTATTAAGATATCGTATTCTGATGTTACCACAACACTACCCGTTGCTTTGCGTTTTTCTTCTCTGGCGTCAGTTACAAATTACTACCAATTTATAACCTTTTAGGCGTTGTTTCTGGGTGCCACTGTCTACGATAAGCATAATATATAAATTCGTCAGACTTTAACCTCTTTACATTTTTTATTAACTCTAGTGTCCGATATACCTAAAAAAAAATCGAAGATGGAAACACCAAAACAAAATTTATGAGAATGAGGTCTCGTAACGTTACTTATTAAATCAAAAAATCTAACTTCTTATCTGTGTTGTTACTGCAACCGGTTGACTTTCCTTTATCGTACCGCGCTACACATATCGCGAGATCATCAGGGCTTAGGTTGGTATGCAATCCCTCCACAATATACTGTTACGAAAAATGAGTTTTGTACGTGCTCCTGACTTTCTTATAGCACGATGATAGCAACCACAAAGTTTTACGATTAAAAAGAACAAGTAAATTACACGACCTTAATCACTTAATAAAAAACGTCCAGTGGCGCAAAAATTTTTGTTTACTTGTTAATTAACTTACCAATAAATAAAATTTTGGTTTGCCAATCCAAAACCTGTTCTGGTAGGTACGCTGTCATTACTAACCTTTACCTAACATTTTAACAAAAATACAGAGCTATACAAACAGCAGTATAAACCTCAAATTATTCAGCGTTAAAAGAAATGAATGCGAACCCGTTTTAATCCTTTTCAAACATTTTAATAAATACCTGCTATCAATTACATCATACATAACATTGTGTTAAGTTCCGTCTGTAAGTGGAAAATCCTAAGTATACTCGTTCCGTTTATGCGGCCAGGATCTTATTTGAATAAAATGTCGTTGACTTTTAGCACGATTCACTATTACTTTACGAGCCTCTTGTTGATGCAAAAAATATGGAATCCCATCGTCACGAGGACGATTAATTTCGATGTGACGTTACCTACCTAACCTGGCGCACTTTTACAATAAACTTGTGACATGCGACCCAATGACGTGTTGAGTAATCGTTGTGACGTAATGGATGTACATCCCAGGCGTAGGCGCGCCTTCATTAAATATTTGTCCTCATCCTCAAAACACCAACAAATATTACGATCATTGAATTGATATTCTGATTTCCAACATGGTTATTAAGAAGGTAAAGAGAAAGCTGACAAAAGACGTGCTACTAAATTATGATAGAATAAAACACGTCTGCACTGTAGCTGACAATAATGAGATTTATTAATGAGCTATTGCTATTGCTCGTTTTAACCTATTAGGTACAAGATTACTGTAATAGAGAGACCGTAAGTAAACGCGTAATCTTTTTACACTGCTAAATTGAAAGAGTTTAAAGAATAATGTGTTAAATTAAACTAAGAATGTCCCATAAAAAATACTATCAGTGTAATAATTTTATCGTCGGCTTAATTTAGTCATTGGTTGTTGTGCAAACACTTGACCATGAACTACTATTAACACTGTGACCAAGATTTCATTAATTCGCTGTGACATCGCTGTCTCAAAAATTTGCATAACGGAAATTTCCGCCATTATCATCGAAAATAATGATTTACATGCCTATAGCAAAAACGTTCTCAGCATCCTTGATAAATAATTCAAAGGATATTTTATATACACACTTTCGCAGTATGAATTGCCTGTTCTGAGCTGTAATAAGTTCTTGTAAATGCAATTCAATTGCTTGTTCTTCAGTCCTTCCCACTGATATATTACATGATACGTCAGAAACAACGTAAAATCTCTCGTTAAAATTAATCGAGGTTAAAATATATTGTTCATTTAGCATTAAGAATGTTCATGTTATGCTAAACAATGAACTTTTCAAACATCCTTCAAGATGTTAAAAGATTTTGTTTAAATGAATGCAATCGTTCGGACCGGCTAGGCTGGATGTACGCTAAGTCCGGGTGTTGTGAAATGTGAAGGCCGCGCGTCGAGGGCAATTTTAGTTGTCAGTCCCTGTGCCATTTACCTCCGATTAGTGGAACTAGCCCCGACTCACGCAGCCATTCATTCTTTCATAGAATCATTACTTTCTCGTTGCTAAACAAGCGCGTATTAGTTAAATTGTACAAGGCGTAGATGATATTACATATCCATTACCGACAGCTTTTTACGGTGTTACAATTCTTATTTGAACACGCGGAAGGGATGTGCAAAGTTTTTTCTTCCGGGGTTTTAACCTTCAGTTTCATAACACGATATATACCAACCTACTATGATAGACCACATTGTTGTCAATTGAATCGAATACTTCATACAGAATTTATAGATTATAGTAATTTGATTTACATATATTTTTGCCGATATTTGAAAAACAACTTCTAGTCTATTAAATGACGAGTAGGAAATACTATTGCATTTGTACCATCAGAAGATACGGACTAAAAAGGATATTTTTTACATCGTACGTCAATACTATACGTCACTTCTTCTGTCTGATTTGCTTATTTAAGTAATGAGTAGCTGCATTGATGTAATACATGCAAGTCAATTAATGTTAATGAAGATCCAATAAGGCTTTAACATTCTTTCCACACACGGTCCAAGATTGATCGTTTGAAAGAAAATGCACTGCATTTTCTGGATAAAACATTTTGTTTAATTGCAATGTCGACGACCATCAAATAGTTTTGTAGTTAATGTAATTGCACGCGAATGGTCAAGCACATTCCAAAAACTTATCTTGACGGATATAATTATTGTAAGTATAGTCACGGTATATCTTGCGGGTTATTAAATATTGTCTGACCAAACAAACTACTTGTAATTTACTACTTGAGCTTGCACCCTGCATTTAAGCATTGCTACGGTTTATTGACTCGTATTTCTCGGGATCGGTCGACTAGTTTCGAACCCAATCAAAGACCTTAATCACTGAGACAACGACGTTTTGTTTTAAAAATAACGAATGGACTGCCTTAGTATAACTCGATTTTAGAGGTTGTACGTTCTTTATTGAAAGCAAAAATATTAAATTGTTACCTTCTACGTATTATTAGAACAATTGAGGTTTCATACAAACGAATGTCCACTACCTACGTAATGAATCGTGTTGATAGAACACTTTCAAAAGCATAATTTTTTGATATGTATTGAAGTTAAGGAAATCCTTATATCCAAATGGCAATCGTATGTCAGCTTAATAACTAAACTGGTATTTTCTTATGCAATACAATCCCTACATTTTTCCAAGGCTGAAGTTGTATTCATATAAATAAAGCTAATTATAATTTTGATAACGAACACATCAAATTGAATTTAAATGTTTGTATAAAACATAATGTACCTTTTGCTTAATGCAACCTCTTTAGAGGTAAGCTCATGCTTTTAAAAGTAGGCTAGGCGCCCTAAGACCCTCGTCATGAATGTAAATGCTTGAGCAGATGGCGCGACACGTAAACACTGAACGTTCTTCATTATAGCTATCCAGCGATTGCCAAACGCGTAAATTGATTACTTGCAATTCTTTTAATTTAAATATAACCAACATCAGTGATATATTATCATGCCCCTATTGATATGTTGCTAACTTGTATGAATAATAATTTGGAAGTAAAAGTTTATATAACCCTATTATAAAACAGATGCCTATATTTCTTTCACGTAGGTAATATACATATATTTAGGTCAATGATTACCATCAAGGCAGATGTGCTATATCGCACAGGTGCACGTAGCGAACATAATTTAAAGGTAAGGATAAGGAAAACGCTTTAATGACTCGAGGAACAGTTCGTAACTACCTTGATAAAAAGGGGATTGCAACCGAGAATCGAACCATCAATGTATAAAAGTAATTGTTACAAACTAAAATATGTGCTAAACAAATAAATACCATCCTAATAACGCCAGTCGAATTGCTCGCTGACCACTTTTTTGATGAGCGATAAAATCGATTTCTGACGACCTTGTGCATGTAGATATTATGCAATAACTCTGCTAAGTTTTGCTCCGCCTATATTAATGAGGAAAATCTGGTATCACGCTCATCTTTTTATTGCTGAGCTAGTTGTAACGGTCAGCCTTCTGAGGTGTGTAGTTTACAGACAATTTATCTTCATAAATACAACAATGCATTTGTTTATTTACTTAACATGCGACGAAGCAATATTTCTGTCAAGAATATGGCATCACCTTCAATAATTATTATTGTACAAATTATGTATACATTAGTGTTATTCCTCGCTTATCCAAAATGTAATTTTCGCATGAAATGTTGTACCTACTGTATAGTATGTGAACAAAATTAGTAACTCTTGAATTCAATATTGGCGATGATGAGACACGTCAAACCACAATTATTTACTTTTCAAATCGTGTTCTATTTTTTGCTCTTAAAACCGCAAAAAGCCAAATAACTACATAGTGATAAGTATTACAATTGCTAGTAAATCCGTCAATTTCCTTAATACGTGCCTTCAGAGTAATTGCAACATTAACTGCCAATTTTCTAGTTAGATATGTATTATACTGTGCAATCTCCGCTAGCATATTTCTTATCTTGGTAATTCATCACATCAGCTTCCGACTGAAACATCCGCTGGTTTTGATGACATACGATGTCAGATGTTCTCTTACGATTTGTCTAAATTTTACAAACTTACCATAGGCAACTTATACGATATTTTAGGATTCTTTCTTTATTTACTCTTTTTTTTGATTCAAGGATTATATATAATTTTAAAGTTAGTGGTAATTAAATTAAATCATCATTGATATTGACAACATTAACGCCATCGGCAGAAGTATAATACAAAAATAAACTTTTTAAAATATAATTATGTTTTACGTGGAACTTTAAGAACCACATCGTTTGCTTTTTAAAATTAACTAACTCTCTTTTGAATTAACTCAACAAAATAGTTGAGTTAATTCAAAATTAACTCAACTATTTAGAATAGGAACAAATTATTTAGGTTAATATGACGACGTTCATTGTTTTATGGAATTGTATGCATCACTTACCGAGCTTTTGGTATCCATTGTTTACGTAGTGCCACCTCCACTGTATTATTGTTGTTCTCTAATGAGCTGTTCACTAATGTTACGTCACTGAACACTGCATTCACTCGGTCCACATGTCTGTCAAAATTGCGTTAGGTTGTTTGGTTATTTCGAGTTAAACCTCTCTCGCCCTCTCCGTGTGGCCGGCGTCGTGTAACGCGCCTGCTCCAAGCGGCAAAGCGACTAGAGTCGTACTGAGAGTGTTGCAACAATCACCAAGGCTTATATATGAGGTTGCACGCTGCCGTTTTGTATGCAGATTTGTCTTAAAGTATTCTGAAAATACACATTTTTCGGTGCAACTGTATTTAGAAAATATACTTACTATTATTTTCTGTCTTAAAATTGTATAATTTTACACAATTATTTTAAAATAATTCTTTTTTAAAGCAGTGCTTATGGAGAAATATGAAGTGTCATTTAGAAGTTTGTATTTTACCTTTTTGGTATCTTGTCGAATTCAGCCAAATTAAAAAAGTTTAAGTTATTTTAGACAGATTTCCCATGTTCCCACATTCAAAGAAATGAGCAATTTCCACATTTACAAACACAAAAATTTAAAAAGAAAACGTAGAGCAATCTGCTTAATTAATTCTTATTTGTTTTTCGTTGGAAATTAACACTTCAATAATAATTCTGTTTAATCAAATGAGTACATTAAATATTCTCAGAAATTCACCAAATTTGTAGAGTCGTTGCCATTGACACTATCGATTTGAATGTCAATAGAAATAAAAATAGTGAAAAACACAAGAGCTCTTTTTTTTACAACAAATAAAACAACACGATTCACTAACGGCTAGTACAAATTGAAAATGTTTGAAGACTGACGATAACCTCTAGCCCACAGGAAAATTGCGAAGAAGCTATAAGGTGGATATATCACGTTTTATTCACGGCATGCGACAAGTCAAGTCCTCATGACGTATCCTTTGGCCGATGCCAGACGTTGCGCAATTGTTTGAGATCACGAGGACGAACCTTTTTGCTTATAGAATTACATTACAGGACATTGATGACGCGGATCGCCCAATCGCTTGTAGGGAAAACCCGAAATATTAATCCCGAGATTACTAAGCGAAACAGCTGATAACTGACAAGTTTACTTGTTGACACCTTCAATGATATTTGAAGGGTCGGGATTGTATGTAAATAACTAATGGGTATGTAAAATTCTTGCAACATAATTTTGACCCACATCTAAATGTCGTTTTGACTTGAAACTTTGCAGTCTTATGTAAGTCTGATGACAACACAATATTAATGTTTTCCTGTTCGTAAACCTTCAAGGCTTAGTGTTTACTCTAATGACCCAGCCAGTGTTTTAATGTGATAAAAATTGCCAACCGAATTCAATTATTATCTATCATACATCAAAAATATTAAGTTGAATGGAAAACAATTCAGGATTAAAACTAGCATCATGTTCAAAAATGCGTTAAGGCCGTGTACAGCGTCATTCATGTTTTTCCGCTGGTCCCTATCGACTCACAAGCTGCGTCTTTAAATCTCCACTTATTTATATCCTCAACCAAAATTAAGTTTTAGTCAAGTAGGCTTGTAGGCCACTGCACCGTATTTGGTACCTACGCAAATGGTTGCAAACCTTATTGTATGTATTATGTAAGATTCAAAATCGAACTAGTAATATGTAAAAAGGATCGGCAAAATTTTAATTATTCTAACGCCACCCACGCACAATTAACAGCGCTCATTTTGAAATGATAAGAAAATTTTAAATACCTCCTGAGAAATGCCGGTTTCACGCTAGGGATAAATCTCTTTTCGTGTGTTTTTCAAAAATAAAACAGCCTTCGAAGTATGTTTGAAGAAGTCAATTAATATATTAATTAAAAACCATTAAGTTTTGTGTGAGGTTCTTTTTATAATGTTTTTTCTATGTATTTGTTCCGTGTAGTTAAGATTTATGCTACTACTTCTAAATAAATAAACAACTTTACAAAAACATATTAGGTAAAGAATTTTCGTGTAGTTGTTGGATATCGTCAGACTTCTTCCTTACGTTTTCCAAGCTTTGATGAAAGCAACTAGTTAGCCTTTATTTAAATGTCACAGTAATTCTAGCCAAGTTTCTGCTTGGCCCTAACAATGTACTAAAGATACTGTTTTTCTCGCGTCAACTTTATTGTGTTAATAAAAGTATCTTAGATCAGATAATCTTCACAAGCTTAAGCTTGGTTACTTAGATCAGCAGTGGAACAAAGAAGTTGAATATCTGGAACACTTACATGTGCCTATGCCCAATTTCTTTCGTTTCATCAAAGTAGGTACTTCCGAGATTAAATGATAAAAAGATTAAAAATGTATTTTTAGTATAGTAAAGACTCCTCTCTTCGTGTTAAAAAGTGAATTAATATTTTGCTAATTATTTAAACTAAAACTGGAACATAAATAAATACATAAAAAGTGAATAGGATAATAGAGTTAAAATATTTTCTTTTTTATTTTACTTATTAGCTGTAAAACTAATAAGTTTTTATTTCGGTTAGTTGATGTGTTAAAAAGTAAGCAAGAGGTGAATAGTTGTAAAAAATATATTGTCAAGAGGTTTACATACACATACCTATCTAGTTCTAACCTCACGTTGCTAATTACCATGCTTATTCCTCATTTGCATACAGAAACGTGATCGTTACAGGTTAGTAATATAGTCCTGCAAAAATCTATATTCAAGCTGCCTTTTATTAATCTACATTTGTCATTTGACATGTAAATTGGCTAACTTTATCACAACTGCTATTACCTAAAGAATTCATTTCTATCACGCTTTTATTATGCTTTTGTTAGCTTCTCTTGTAACTATGTATGTAAGATAGGTTTGCTGAATAGGATACGAAAAAAATTATCACGTTACCCTCTGCACCCCCCTATGGTTGACTGGAAGAGAATGCCTCAGGCATTAAGTCCGTCATTGTACATATTTTGTGTAATAAGTATAAATAAATAAATCCAATATGACGGCAGTCTAGGTAATACATATCCTTAAATAGCAAAATAGTAGAATATTCAGTGTGAATAAAAAGAAGACTAAAAGTGCATAATATGAATAATGGTTGAAAAATAAAAATCTAAAAGTTACAAATGGAGCGTTTCGTCCAAAAATAATAGTTTTAAAGTATTATTGTTGAAAGAAACGTCCCATTTGTAATTTTTACGATAAATAATTAATTACCTATGCGTAATGGTTATGACTAGGTAATCATTTTTATTAAATATCTACAATGATTTGCTTGCTAAAACCGTGTTATTTAAACTATTATTTTTATAGTGTTAGAAAAAATACCTAAATAATTCGGAGTTCTAAAAATGTGTAGAATTATAAAGTTGTATCATTTTTTCTTTTGTGCTACCCAGACGGCTACTGGTTTTAACATATTGCGAGATACGTCAGACACGGCCACTACACGAGTAGGCACAGAAACGTGTGTGTAGTAGTGATTCAGTAAATACATTAGGTGTGAGGTTTACGCTTCTATGTAATGACCTCCCATGACCGTGACGTAGTCGCAATAAATTCGCTCCGAGAATCAAGAGTTCAATGATATTACATGCTTTAAGATATATTACTATAGAATTTAATACCTTCGGGCGTTTCATTGTCGTATTGTGAATGATTGTTATCACTCAAAAAACTACTCGTTAATGTTTTAAATCAACGTAGTGTTGTTAACTTATACAAATTTATTTTATTGCAAATTGCTCTTTTTTGTGCTTCGACTCCTTTTGGTCTCAGTTTAATCGATTGCTTACATATAGTAATACACAGCTGTTAACGGATTATCTGTTTTGTTCCTTTTTTCAAGCTCTGGACAGCAAGTAAAGGTTTTTAACCTCGAATCACCTTTTTACATGAAACTCAAACGTTCAATAAGTATACAGTTTCGAAAAATAAACTACTCAATAATATCTAGTAGCTGTAAGTGATTGTCAGGTATTATTATATAACTAAGCAATTTTCACTAATAATTCACCATTAGAATTTAGATCTTGATCGCTTGCCAATTAGTCGTGCATAATTTGGGGTACCTACTGAAAACAGCTTTACATAATTAACGTTCAGGTACTGTTCCGGTTGCTAAATAAATAATTAATGTACTGGATTTAAATATTTATGATTATTATTATTATTCATTTCATAACGCGAGTTGCTATATGCCTACTCAATATTAAACCAAAAGTGCAAAGATCTAAAGTAAACTTTGTGAGGCACTGGCGCATATCGTAGCACAACCTGTATTACCAATCAAAAGAATGATGATAGAGTTGTGCATAAACTGATCACCGTCTTAGGCCCTTTATACGCAAGGTCGCGCAATTCTCAGTATGCAACGATACGTGCTAGCGTTAGACAATAACGAAATTCTTATAACTTTACGACGTTAGTTGCCCGCAATCTTACGTTGCTTTGTGTAAGAAGGACCGTAAGGCAGTGGCAAAAATGAATACTTTAAAATATTTATAATATACATACATGTACATAAGTGCACTTAAAAAAAATAAATATTTTAATGAATGAATGAAAAAACAGACAACAAAATGAAGATGTAGACCAATAAATCATATTTAATATCAATACGTATTTGATAACATTTAGGTATATCAAATCTACAATAACGAATAACTTGAAACGGTAGCACAATGCGATGTGTTTGACGAAAACACGCACCTCATAAATATTTATTTTCTCAATAAATATTTTACATATTCTTCTGAATTAAATCAGGTAGATCGTCTGTCTCAAAACATATTTTAAATAACTGAATAATGTCAGTTGTTTAAATTCAAGTCGTTTCAATATCAAGCAGGTTGTGTATTATGATGCGTTGATGTCTAATGAACTCGGAATTTGGTGTGGCGACAACGAGGCGCTTAATTATGGTTCTGCTTGAATACTATTATCATGTGTTCGGTGCAGACTCCGACGACTTCGGCTTCCATTAGAACGGGGCCGTAATCGGCGCGTAATCGTGTGAAGGTATTATAACACCACGCTATTGAGCGCAGTTACCACAAGGTTCTTATAAGAAGTTATTCGTTAAAGTAACAAAGGATTGAAGGCTTGCTTAATTTCTCAGTCGCACGCACGACTCCAGCTTAATTGGAATGCAATTATAACATTAACTTAGATGTATCATTGCCCAATTATCAGTCACTAAGAATTATGTTGACGCCCACTTCTTGACACATCCATGGAACCGGACTATGGTTTCACAAACGTTTAACAATTAGTTTTAAGCAATGCTATGACAATATTTTTATGTTAAACATATTTTGAATTTGCTTATGTGAACAATTTTTTTTTGCAAAATTGAATATCATTATAAACACACCAAAAGGTGGATTATAATGTGACTTACCTATTTGAATTCTTGGGTAAATACCACAGTTGTCATCATAGTTATTATTGAACATTTGATGTCTCGGCATAAGTAAATTCGTTTTAAAATACATACTACATTTATGATTTAGACATTTATTACGTCTCAATTATGAAATAACATAATAGTGTTGAGTTTTTTTGTAATTTACAAAATTTCTAGATAAGGTTAACATTGAACTGTTTTGTATAACCCAGCGCTTAATCATTTTATTATGCATCGTCTTAGCATATCTGAATAATGATCATGGTCACTTTAACTTTATGTTGTTTATTTAGATATTAATAGACCGAATCACTAATTACATATTATTATGTGTCAACGCAGATATCATTATTCGAAAATCTGTCCAAGGCCAAGGTTAATTTTAATACTTTGTTTTTTTTTATTTTATAATATAAAATTAATAAATGTTCAGACCTACCTACTGCTACTGTGTAAATGTGTCATATGTGACCCCATGTTTTACTGCAAAAAAACAAATAATTCCAAGGGATTCGTTATATTACGAACCCGTCTGATCTTATACAACGAAAAAACTTAAATTGGCATCATTGAAACTTGTTCCACAGCTGCCGGTCATCTTAATATCGGTCCATTATGATAGGGTCACGTTAATGATTCACAAAACCACGCATATTGTCCGGCAGAGTCCGGTTGTGAGCAGACGCGGGTATATTCATGCACATCGTCCTTGCCAGGAATGCGAGGTCATCACGCCTTCATTCGAAGAACGCGTTCTGTCTTGGCGGTCCTCTTGTGAAACATAATTATTGTTGTTTTAGACTTATTCATTCCGTATTCTATGCATGTCATTATGATGTCAGTTTGCGACCGGTACCTTGTTACTTAGCAAGTTGTCCTGTTCAATCCGACAACCTAGGATAATTGTACTTAAATGGTTTACTACAAGACTCATAGCTTATCGTTTTATCTTTACTGTTTATAATAAAAACAAGTGGTATTTTATTTTCGCGGAATACGACACTTTTAAACTGGATTGCAAAAGATCACCCAATATTATTAAAAGCAAAAAAACAAAGTGCAGCTTTTTATAGTTTTAATTATGTTGGATAGTGTCCATAATAATATATACTTTTAATTTTAAAACGCTTTATTCGTTTTATCTGTATCTATTTTTGTGGGCACGTCTGTGTAGACTTGCACAGAACAAATTAAATCGCCGTCTAATATAGATATAATAATTTAGCGTTTTACGGCTTTTCGAATCGATTGGTAAGAAGTTTAGGAGGAATTTATTTTACTAATTTACATTTGTCGATATTTATTCAAACTTTCAAACGAGATAAAGGTCAGGTCATCCTTTATCAACATAGTTTTGCAAGTTCACGTGATTAAATCACTTTCACGTGATACCTAGATTATTTTGTTACAAGTTTCGAGTTTAATATAATTATCAATTCGTTCAATTGTAGTTTCCTACGCGGTAATCTCAAAACTTAGGTACTGTTACCGTTTTATACAAGGTGAAATAACGAACGGCAAGTGAAAGTGCACTCGTATTTAACACTCGCGAACTCATTATTTAGCGATTAATGTGAATATGGTCATGTTTATTAGCCTGACGTCATATAAAGTTCGCAGTTATGACGTAAATACATAATTATCTTTGTTTAAGTCTAGAAATGTAAATATAACTGTTTGTCTTTAGATTTAAAAGTGCAGAGAAATACTACACATTCAATCATATTTATCCGTTTACGCAAATAGTCCAATTAAATCGTAATTATTATGGTGACGATGTAGAGCGGTCACAATTAATTACAATGTAGTTATTTCTGTATTGTACATTTTCAGACGCATTGTAACCAGTTCAGGCGCTAAATTAAATAATTAAATACCATTAAAAAAACATGTTTAATAATATTGTGCCTTCTCACTAGTTATTTATATGTGCCGTGTATTTTGACGGGGTGTTTTATTTTATTTTTAAGTAGTATTTACGTCAAGATCAATCACTGTTTTGCACACGTCATGACAAATATGAGGAATTCAATAAAAGTACAACATTCGATGAATACATATTCATCTTAAGTAGTTAATATTTTTATAGAATTATATTTCTTAGAATCAGATATTATATTTCTTGTCTGTTTTTCCCGTTTGTTTTGAATAAGTTTTCCTACATTGGTGGAACTTAGTAAGTGTAGCTGTTTCTTGACCAACCTAACTTTCTGAATTTTACAAGATAACGACGTCCTTCAAGAGTGCAAGTTTGGTCCTTTTATATAACACACAAAAATAATTGCAAATTGGTCAGTCGAACATTCACATGTTGGTAACGGGGCCAACCGCCCAATGCGTGCTAAATTTTCGTAGGTTTCGTCACTTAAAACATTTCTCTGCTCAAAACGTTTTAAATAATTCAGCAACACAAACAGAAATTATTGGATTTTTTCAACCATGAGAAATATGACGTATCTAGTAACATTAGACGTAACTCTTAAACCCATAGCAAGTTCAATCAATCATGTTAAAATTTCAAATCAACAATTATGTGTTTCGTGTCGGCTCTCATATCAATTAAATGGTATTTATGTGCAGCTCCGAGTGCCGCTCCGTCAAGTTCTGAGGCCACGTGATCTCACTGTGATCATCAACAAGAAGCACCTCAAAGTCGGCATCAAAGGCCAGCCCCTCATCATCGACGGAGAGCTGGACGCTGATGTCAAGATTGAAGAGTCCACTTGGGTGCTGCAAGATGGACGCAATTTACTCGTTAATTTAGAGAAGGTACGTACGCGAAGTAATTGACTTGGTTGAATAAGTTGCACCATGGTCATACCCTATAGCTCAAGGGCATATCATGTGTTCAAAGATTATGAAGTATTTGTTGTAGAAAATTATACCTGTTTGATAAATTGGGGGCATCCATAGTTCCTGTTGTCGATGAAATTACATGTCTAGCTATAGAAGAATAACTTAATAATTTTATTAAGAAGTTATTAATGTCTAATCTACCTTGGCTGCTTAATGATACAACATGTCAATCTTTGTATTATGTATAACTGTGTTAATAAGTTAGTCAAACACTGTAAATGCAAATGCGTAAGTTTTTTTCTAAGATGTCATAAACAAACCTTGTAACACTTCTAAAATTGCTTTGTACAATTATTTTAATGAAGTTGTCATTATATAACGTAAAACGATGTTTTTTGTAGATACCAATTTAAGGTAATGATGAGTTACTGTATTATATAGTAAAATTTTATTATGTCTTATAGGTCAATAAAATGAATTGGTGGGGCAGGCTAGTCACTACCGACCCGGAAATATCCACGAGGAAGATAAACCCAGGTAAGCATTTTTTGCGAACTTCAAGCATTTATTTATGGAAATTAATTGCTCACGCAGAACTTGATCGCTACTTCGTATACTATTTAAACATCAATTGAATAGACATCGGTAAAATTAACGGAATACAATGTTTTTATTGTAATGCTTTAAACTTGAACATTCCCGGAAACTGAATTAACCAGTTATTAATGTATAACGGTTTTCGTGATTTTTAAATGTTATTTGGATATAAAATTAAATATCGTCATGTTGTGGGTTTTTTTGTCATAAACAAGAATCGTATTCAATAAGACATTCCTGTCTGTTAACAGACTTATAATTAATACTACTTTTAAATATTGTGATTAAGCATATCTTCTTTTATTGCCGTTCTTACTATGCCAACGACCTTTGTCAAAATTAAAATGGAATTGTGGTAGATCAAAAGAATGTGAAAATGATACTATATTGTAATAATAAATTCAGTCAGTATTAATGTGAGGTAACGGGTTGCATCGTTACCATCAACAGATGATATTCTGCGGTCAGCAACCCGCTGGTAAACCATGCTAATGATTAAAATTTTACTAACTGGCGAAAGGTAGCAAACTAGAGACCTAAATGTAGCAATACTGACTACGTAATAAGTTTTATCGAAATACGATGCATATTGTAGGTACCAAAAAACACATTTTTTGTGTTATATTTCTCACGTGTAAATTAATTTTACAGAACCATCGAAACTGTCAGATTTGGACGGCGAAACCCGTGGCTTAGTCGAAAAAATGATGTACGATCAAAGGCAAAAGGAAATGGGTCTACCCACGAGCGACGAACAGAAGAAACAAGATGTGCTCAAGAAGTAAGTATTGTTATTAATTATATGAAATGTCGTGATGACTGACGGGCTAAATATAGTTCCTTTCATACCAAGTCAACATCCCCATTAAAAATGTTATTAGAGCCTGTATTATCTTTCCCGTTTTTTGCTCGTCGTTATTAGCCGTAATAGTTATTAATAGATTTAAAAGGCACGATTACAGTCTCGTATCATCTTCATTACGATAATTAGGACGCTAGTTTGTTCACGACGTTCATTTTATTACACCTTTTAGTGTCTAACCAATTTAAGTCCAAGTCGAATCTAGACTCTCGACTCAGACTAGAGAATATCTCCCTCTCTCCTATTACTTTAATTATTATTGTCAATTAAATATTGTTGTGTTGATTATAATTAAAACATTTCTTCCTTTATTTACAGATTCATGGAACAGCATCCAGAAATGGATTTCTCAAAATGCAAATTCAACTAAATCCAGAACATTTTCTGTGTGATACACTATGTTATCGCAGTAACGACAACGGTTTATTTTGCAGCAAATATTTTAATTTCTCAAGTCAGACATAGCCATTTTTTCGTTTAGTAGATGGTGTTAATGACGTCAGCGTAGGACGTATTAACTCAACACTTGAACTGTACCTGTTATTTATTGGTGCATTCGTTTCGCTTTGTAAGGCTGACTCACTACATCTTAAATCTATACTGTTTAAATCAATACAGACTTTAATACGCAGTTCTACGCGCAAAGCTGATAGTATTACTGTAAGACAAAACACCATGGGTTTTAATTTTATTTGAATGTATTGAAGTTTGAATAACTATAGATTTAACAGTAACCTAACATGCAATGTGTAGCCTGTGAAAGCGACTTGCTGCCACCAATGACAGCTTTGTCTCGTTTGATGATTTTTAGATATGGCTAATGCATTTAAGGTACTTCTTGCCGGCCGCTTTCAATGTCTGGAAAGACTCCAAAAATTGTGAAACACTAAACTTTTTAGATTAAAATATTTGTTCTTAATTTTGTATTTTTTTTATACGGACGCAAACGAATATGATTTTATTATTGCGAAAACCAATTTGTAGATTAAACGCACCTGCTTATATACAATAAGTATTACGTACATACCTACATGTTAAGTACCTTCGTAAAGTAAGATAACTACATTCAAAACATTCTTAAGTAAACTGTGTTACGGGTAGATATTGAAAACGGCCGATAGACCGCGACTTGATGTATACCTAAGTAATATCATTTATAATAGCGTGCTCGCCATTGTATTCTTATTGAATAAAAAGTTTTTTTTTTAATGTTGATTTTTTATTTTGAAAACCTACATGTAAGTAAGTAAATAGTTTCCTATGTGATAAAATGAGCATGTAAAGGTATTGCAGTTATAGTAAATAGGTTTGACCATAAAAATATTGATGGAGATGCAAATATATACCTACCAGGAACTTTTGGCACGTGGATTATAATAACATGAGTGGAGTTGGTGACCGTATTCGCAAGTCATTAGTGATGGCTTTTCAGATATGAATGCATCGGATACAAATTATGTACGTGTGCGGCCTATCTTAGAATTCCTATAAGTTTTAGGAATACAAACAGACTTAAATGTTCATGGGACAAATTTTTTGATCAATCAGAAAACATCCTGTAGGTGACCCACATCGAGGGCAAAGGCCTAAAAGTGGAACATTTAGAGGTGTTGGTAGACTTTAGGGCAGTGAGTAATAAATAAAATATCATACAATTTTATTAAGAAAATTAAAAGCTGGGTCTTGGGAGCTTCACATAGACCTAGTTTGTCTTCACGAAATCTCGATTCTTCACGAAGTCTGTAAACATAAACAATAAAATTAAAAAAGTAAAATTGTCTCTGGCACTGCAGTTGTCATCGTTGACTTTGAAGTTTGCTGTGACGGCTGACGTGACTTGGGTTGGTGTAATTGAAGTCTGTGACGCGACAAAACAAAGTTTGCACGCTTTTACGCTACATTATAATTGAAAAATTAAAACACTATTACAACTGAGTTGTATGCCATTGGTTTTATATAAATTTAAAAAATGGGCCGGACTGTGTATTCTCCGGAATATTGCTTACAATATTTAGAACAATATGCGTCCAAAGAAATATTTGTAATCGGTTTAATTCTCGGACAGGTAAGTAAACTCCCTTCTTAGATTATAATCAAATATATGCCGGTTTAACTTAGTCGTTTATGTATTTTAACGTGCTCTTATATTTTCTCATGATGAGTTATTTGTGTTAAACTTGGTATGTATCGTCATCAGCTGTTTTACAGAAGTAACTGTGATAAATTTATAATAGTTTCAAAGATATTCTACAATACGTAGACGTCATTTAACATTTGATTAATTACAGACAACAAGTGCTCGAGAAAATGTGATCCATCTGGCTCGCACACCAGACGAGAAAAGTTCTGAAAGTGCATCAGAAACAAGTTATCCTCTAGACAAACCTGAATCAAAGACACTTGAGAGTGTCTCTGAGGCATGGGTCGCTGACCATGCGAAACATGTCACTAGAATGCTTCCTGGGGGCCTGTTTGTTCAAGGTGGAACAACTTTTTTATCTAATTGTATATATTATTAAAGTTCAAGTAATAAAATAATGTAATTATTATGTAACATAATAAAAATATAACAAGTTTGTGCAAACAATGTTTAACATTACTTACATATTCAAACAATAATGGTATTTGTTATGATTCTAGGTATATTCATAACAAGTGATGAAGATATATTCGAAGACCCAAATTGTTTTAGTAAAGTCAAGTCAATTATAAACAATGTATACAAGGCAATGAGTGCTAATCAATACATGTATGGCAACTGCCCATATACTAATGAGAGGCTCATCTTACACATGTCAAACAGTACAAAAGTTCTTACTTGTAAAAGTATTGAAGTGGGATCGGGAACTAAAAACACGGTAATTAAACCTGTTGAGTGGAAATTCTTGCCCAAAGCCCAGCAGTGGCAAAGGCTGGACTGTTACTATGAGTTTGATGATGTCTACCCTGTGGTTGTGAAGAAAAGTGGAATATCTGTGAAACAACAATTCCAAGTAAGATGATTTTTTATCTGCTCTTGTATTACTAGAAGGTAGGTTTTATAGGTAAACACATAATGTTTTGTTGTCTCACCTCACTTGTTTATCTAGTATTACTCAAACACAACTGTTTATTAAGTTTACATTATGCAGTAAATGCTATACTGTTAGTAATAAACAATATTTACTTTTATCCACAGCAAATTCTGGAGTCAGCTCACAAAACAATTGAAACCAGTATCATGTTCATAGACGGTGAACTAAAAGATAATGCAGAAGTTTTAGAGCAACTCTTCAAAAAGAAGAAATCTAAAACTAGTTCAAAAACATCACAACAAGAACTTCCTAAATCAATGAATGTGTCATTATTTGTGCCATTTGTAAGTATCACATATTATATTAATCAAATCTAGTTTACAGTAAAATAAAATAATCATTTTTTTTCTATTTATAGTTATATATCTAAATGAAAATCAAAAAGTTTTGAGAATCATTTTGATAACAAACCTTTTTGGACATTTTATACATATAAATTTTTGTGTCATATAACTATTTGAAATTCATGTTTTAGGAAAATGCTCTGCCAGAAGCAGTAGAGTACTTAGAGTGTGATGGTAGCATACACTTCAGTGGTGTTGTATCTTCAAGCGTGTTCATGTTCCCTAAGGCAACAGTCAGTGAAACAATTGCTTCTGTAAAACAAGAC
Source organism: Chrysodeixis includens (assembly GCA_941860345.1). Lineage (NCBI taxonomy): Eukaryota > Metazoa > Arthropoda > Insecta > Lepidoptera > Noctuidae > Chrysodeixis > Chrysodeixis includens. The sequence continues at coordinate 6,688,756 of OW796098.1, read as the reverse complement.
ATAATAAGATCCCTAGCCTCTCGCTTTACTATGCACTGCGATGCACTTATTGATGATAATCTACTTCCAGAAGGTGAGATAGATAGATACATTTATTGTCTAAGGTTATATAAAATTAGAGACAGAAAATACAATAAGATATTCATCATTCATTCCCCTGTCTTTATCTCAATTATTATTTGGGGTTGGCGCAGCATGTCTTTTTCTTCCACACATTCCTATCTGACGTCATCTCGCAAGCAACACCCTTTGCAGCTATATCTTGTTTTAATCCATCCAACGTTTTTTTTGGTCATCCTCTTCCCCTATAAAATACAATAAGATGTTATCTTTCATTTATTTTTACTGTCTCACAGAAAAGGTATGTTTCAATGAACCACCGCGTAGAGTCCTGGTACCGGTAGGATCTCTGTACCTCTGTGATTACCTGTTCCCTGGAGAAGCCCCAGCAGAAGCCCTGCTCTCGGTGCGAGAGTTACTCGATCTACAGATTACTGAAGCAGATGTAGTATGCGATGTTGAAACACCAGCTGGTATGTATTTTTTGGTTTCTTTTGACTTTTAATATCTGTGGAATGGTCTTGGTATAAACTAAGAATACACGATGAAATAACTTTTTTTGCTGTTTTTTTATCAATTGTTATAATCATCTAACATTTAAACATAATAATTGTAACATAATAAATATCTTTAATTATTTCAGATACGTCGGAATTTGATGCTTTAGACAGGGACGCGAGCAGTGAAGAGTTACTTGCAACGCCTCAAGAAGCAAGCCAATTTATGTATATCACGGGCATTTGTTTTGCCATGTTTGTTCTTATCGTTTCTATTATCATTCACTATTATGACTCTATTGTTGAGATTTTAAGTAAAATCTTGGCTAAATCGTGAATATTCTGTGAAGGCGCAATAACGACATCTATGTTAAAAGTATTGTACTAGATGACCTGTCTAAATGTTCACTTTGGGTTGGGAAGCATTTGTCGACGATAGAGGCTAGCTTATAATTTTCATGACGAGATGTCGTTGATCTAGAGAAATATTTTATTTATCTAACTGTTGAAGCTTAAAAGACTTATTATTGTTGTAATTATTTTGTCTTGAGTAAGGTTCGTTGTTTTATTTTCTTTCGCATAACTGAAATGTAATAATTTTATTGAAAATGCATATTTATTATTTTACATCTATTTTTGTGTGCCGACTTATTGTGTAATTTGAACTGTCCTATTTTATTAAATATTATTTTTACTACTTTTTTACTTGTTTTAATCCCGTTTTATTTATCCTCTAGTTTATATTTCTTTGTAAATATTAATCGATCGCCGGAACTTAAAAAAAGATCATTAGAATGCTTATTCCATCTGCTTTTCAACTTTTGTACAAAAAAAAAACATTTTTAATATGTGTACCATTATGAAAATTAGTAAAAGCTTAAGAAAGTTATAGATAAAATGTTTGATTGAGTACTTAAATAAGTATTTATACCGGTAAAGCAGTTTATTACTGTTTATTTTTGTCTTTGGATAGGATTATTGTCACCAAAGATGTCTTGTCAGTCTACCGAGTCTAAATTATTTTCCAATTTACATCTTGAATTTTAGTTAAAATATTATTATAGTGTTTGACAGATTGTGTTAAAATAACAAAGATAGTCAGCAAATGTACCAGATGTGAAACGATACAATACGTAGCCCAAAAATATTTTTCTGAATTATTTGTGGGAAACATTTGTTGTTTTGTACAAATTTCCTTTATCTGACGATAGCTACATTTAATATAAAAGCAGAGCTACTTCAAAAATATTTTATCGATTTTACCACGCCATCTGTTGGTATAATACGTGCACAAGGTATGTTTACCGACAGATGGCTGAAGTGACTCGGCTTTCTTCTTTGTGGCGCTAGTATGCCGAAAGAATACGTGTGTTAGAAAGAGAGATCCGACTGTTGTCAATGTCAATTTACACTATACGTGTTCGTACTTCATTCATTGAGTAGTATTTTGTTTGATAGTGAGACCACAGTGACACTATCTGCAGTAGGTATGCGCTCATCGTCAGTCATACTCATACATAGCAAGTAATCTACTCGTTACATTGGTTTCATTGAACAGTTTTATTATAGTGTCGTACAATGGTGTCCTAAGCTATCGGAATCATGTTGTGATAATTGTAAAGACTTCATGTGTGACAACAACGTATTTATGACTGTGAAACGATGAGTTTTTAACGTATCGATCGTATTGCGTGATTAATTATTCAGTAAAACCGGTTTAATGCGAGTGTGATACGCGATAGTCAGTAGAGAGAAGACTTTGTTTACAATGGCGTTTTCACTGAACAAATTGAAAAACATTTTGAATACAAACAGGGACAGTCAGTTAGCCGGTAGTGGCAGCCTAGAGCCAGAGATAGGTTTTAAATTGGCCTTGCACCCAATCAGTAAAAATTTATATGTGACCGTTATCGGCGCCCGGCACCTTCCGTCCTTGTTTGGGCTAAGTCGCGCCCATGGATACCTTGTTAAGGTAAGTCTCAATCATTGTTTATAGTTTTTACCCTTTTAAAAAGCCTAACCAACGAGTAAATTGTGCTTACTAAATGAAACATTTCTTCATTACAATTGTGTAAGTAGATACTTTAGATTTTTGAAAAGAATACAACAAAAATGATACTATATTGGATGTTTACTTCTATGCAACTTTATAGGTACAAAGTTTGTAACTAAATGGCAATATTTCCCTGTAAAACACCGGTCTTAAAACAATTATATGTAGGTAAGCACCTACCTGAGTAGTAAGTACGCACATAAGTACCAAAGTTACTGAACTGTGCCTATTAATTGCGAGAATGAGATTTAATTAACTAAGTAAATGCAAACCGTGCATCTGCGTCAATGAATACCTACCTCGCGTAGGTAGTTAATTAGTAAACGTTAACACGGTGCCTAATATCGTTCACATATTGTGTGCCTGTATATCCTGAGATACCTATACAATAAGTTACTTCTAATTACTTCATAAAACAAAACTTTATTTCTTGTACCTAACGTACCTACATGACTGTGTAGTATGTAGGTAAATAAATATGCAAAAACAAACATTAAAACGTTAGGTATCCTAGCCAATGGTTATACAACCTAATTACTTAGAATGATACCTATCTGCATTTTTTGTTAATCTAACAATTACCAGCATTATCTCGATGCGTCATGCGGGTTGGTAAGCTGACTATGCATCTACTCAGACACGGTACCTAGTAGGTATTTAACATCCGTTTAATTGTTTTCCTAATTGAGGCCAACTCCACATTACCGCAGCCGGCTGTTACGTTTATCTTTCCGTTTAAAACTTGAATAAATAAAACAAAACAAATGAAAAAATGCAGTTTATATGCGTGTTTGTGTGAGTTTGGCAAATATTATAGAATCCAGCATATTTTATTTGCAATTGATAGTTAGGTAAAATTTTTCTTTGTATCCAATGAGTGTCTATTGTGCCTAGAGCCTAATGTCTAGTCTAGACAAAATACGCTCACCAGAGCTACACACTTGTTGATCAAAAAGTTCCAATCCGGATGACCAAGTCTAAGCCATAGTCATTCCTACAGGTCAGTTGGTAACGAGATAAGCTCAGTTCACATCGCCAAACTCTTGCAGACAACTAGGATTACAATATAGGTTGAGGTTTGAGGGTGAGGTAGGAATAACGTTTTAAAATCAGAACCAAATTAACCAAAGAGGTGAGAATGAATTAGAAGAAACAGGGAAATAATACCCCTAGACTACGTAAGTTACAGGATAGATTCGTTGCTACGCAATTAGTTGGTCATGCATGCTAACATGACATGTATGACCAACTAATGAAAACAACAACTTTGGATAAAAATAAACAAAAAATATTCGCAAAGAACGTAGTAACAGTAGTAACGTACATTACCCATGATAGATAGAATAGGTGTATGAGATAGTTTAATAATCATGTTAACAAAAAAAAAAAAATATATATACCAACTTCAACAACGACAGCATAAAAAACTTAAAAAAATACCCATATTATTCTATCAGTTAGAGACTGAATGAAGCGGTGTCAAACCCTAAAAGAACCTTGTCACCCTAAAGTCGGTGAGATACCTCTTCCTTTTTGAGGTCGGTTAAAAAGGTTGTTCAATTAAGAACTTAAAACGGATTAAGAATACTGAGGACCACCGACCAAGTAATGTGGCAAAACTCGCGAAGAACATAATAGGTAAATTGATTGGCCTAACAACATCTGTTGACTTTCGTTTTCGTTTAGGTTTCGCCGTCACAATAATAATGATGACATCTCTTAAGAGTTCATGCTTTAGTAACGTGAAGATAGTCCTAACGAATGTGATAACGTTTCTCTAAGTCATTGATGTTCTAACCGTAAACATATTTAAAAATAATTATTTTAACACAACTTGAATGAAACGTTAAATCATGCCAATAAACATTGATACGCTACGTAAGAAATGTGTTCGTTATTGTTGGGAGTTAGTACGATCATGATTCTATGAAAAATGTTATGTTTAACTGAATATATGGAGCACGATGAAACGATCGTTATTTTCGAGTCTCGAGTTGTTTCTTTCATATCTCCTTGTTGTGGTACGTTCATAATGTACAAACTACATATCACCGTTTTGTTAGTAAACATTTTATCAAATAGAGCGACAAAAATGAATTCTAGCGAAACATACCGAATTTAAAATCTTGCCGAATAGTGGTTACCAGTTACTAAAGAATAATATGCAAATAAATGCGTAACTATTATCTTGCATTGCGAATCGTATATGCTGTTGACAGTCATACTAAAAGTCAGTATAAGTAGTTACAAGGGAAAATGATGATTCAAGTGCTATTTTCTTAAAAAATGTGAGTAAACGAATTCTCCTTTCTTATGTAATAATATCAATATCGATTACATGAGAATTTTAATCTGTGTCTTTTATCAATAAATATCAGTAGGTAAGTAATTCCTATTAGGTCCGCAGTTATCGCCTGTTATCTTTCTGCTTTGCATTTCAAATCGTTGCACTGCTGTATTTTCAACTTCGATAACATACCTTAGTATATTCTATGCCTTAGTACATTAAGAACGTTCTGTATTCTGAATTTGCTAGTCTAGAATTAAGTAGACAGGTCAGTAGAAACAAAAATATAAGGAACAGGGTCCTAAAGAACGATAAGACCGTCCATTGTGGCACCATGTAACTTTTACTTTTGACAAATCTGTTTTTTATGTGGTGTGCAATAAAGAATATTCTATCTATTTATAGAACGAACAATGGTTATTTTTAATTTATTGCATAATGCAATTTTAAATACAGCGACTTCAAAGCCTTCCTTAAAAATAATATTGAAGTTTTTATTTCATACGACTTCTTATAATTTAATCGAACACGAACACGTGGATCTAGAGGAATATTTATAGTTTTTCTTAAGCGTAAATCCTGTTTAGTGATCAAACTCTTTGCACATGTATCACAGGTACCGAGTACCTAGTTCCTACTGTTGATAAGGCGTTCTGGAGACCTTGATAATAAATTAAATTCAATTTAGGGACTTGTAACAGGGGTCAAATGGACTGACTTCATTTTTTATGGATCATCAAAGTATCAATATATTTGCCTACTTTTTTATTTTTTATCAGATATCTGAGAGGATAGAGTAATACTGAATATTTTATCTCTATTCAGGTCAGGAAGACTCTGTCACCACCTATTCACAGATAATCAACAACTCTTAAACAATGACACGTCACATCGTAATTTGCTGATGTCAGTCTGACATGCTAATCGACCATCAAAATACTTTTTATACGTCGACATAATTTACCAAATAGTTTTCAAAACCTGATAGACAAATGTTTTTAGATTAATTCTATCAAGCCTAGGAGCTTTTTTATGTACATAATTGGGTTTTGCCGTTTGAATGTGTATATTTGCTACTCGATTATTATTTATGCTAATAGAGCTTAACTTAAGCTATCTCTTCAGAAATGCTGTAATTACATTAAAATTTACTTATATTTTATGTATAAAGACGGCTTTATTTTTCGTAGATAACACAACATAACATTAAACGAGATGTTAAATTGAACATTCTTACACAAATGAAGATATTTTACATTAATTAGTAATTATTCGGTTCATAAGGCTCGTCTCGGCAAGAATCTGGTTACAAGATTTGACATTTATATTCAGCAAATTCTAATAATGTTATATTTTCAGGTTAAGGTGTTCCCTGGAGACAGCAGGTTTGAGACTACGTTACAGGAGAGCTCTTGGCCCGTTTGGAATGAAGATTTCAAATTCGTATTAAAACAAAAAGATCCAAAGAAGTCGACAGAAAAAAATGACCTTCAAAGTTCGCTCGCCGGCCACTTTTTGTCGCTTACCATTTATGCTATATTAGAACCTCCAAAACAAGATTTAGATAAACGCAAGAACAGCAAAACGTTAGAATTAAAAAAATCTGCTAAAGTGGCAGAGCAGGAAGAGCCAAAACCTAAGACAGGATTTCTAGAAAAAACCTTTAGCAGCTTCAAATCTACGAAAGCCGAGGCGATAGCGCAAAAATCTATATTAGAAAAGCGAAGGACCGTCGGAGCTGCTACGTGGAACTTCGACTCCAAGTTGTTCCAAAACGATCTCAAAAACGGTTTGATCGGCACACCTGATATCTGGCGGCCGATCAACGCTATCACGAGTGGCATTACCGCTGCCGATACACGGGTTAGTACAAGTTTACGGTAATTAACAACCAGTCACTGTCATGAACAACGCTAATCACTTGATAATAAAAATAGAGCCATAAATTGAGCCCGAGTTAAATATGAACTCGTTTTATACTATGCTGGCATCCGTCCTTGTAACGAAGGCATTCTAATTTTAACCATATTTTTGTGTAGGTATAAATGTGATCTTTATTTTGTAATGTTTTTACAGTCTCTCCTGTAAAAAATATAAATAACTTCAACTTAGGTAAATAAGTCTCAGTTAACGAAGACGCTTTATTTTCTTTAATGAATGTCTTTTATTACTTAGCACAAATACAACTACGTCGTATTTTTTCTCAGTGATGTTAAAACGACTAAATCACGAGTGTAAATCTTTGAATTTCCCTTGGCATTACTCTGGACGACACCTGGTATTTAGCTAGAATGTGGAAAGTATTAACTTTTTGAATACGTAGATACATGCATAGGTAGATACCTACACCATAAATAACAATTTGTACGTGTATTAAAGATAACAATATCAATAAATATGAGTCATAATCGCGTATGATTAATATGCGAAGAACGCTTGATCGTGTGAATAAAATCTTAATTCTGCGTCGGGAGCTACAATAGAATAGTTCCGACCTCGACCGCTCCTCATTTGAGCAACGACTACTAACATTTATTGCGATGATGTAAGATACCTATGATGTTTAAAATAACTTCGTGCACGTAAAAATTAGTACTTGTTATTGTGTTTTATCATTGTAACAACAACAAATTAGCGAAAACATTGATTTCACTTGCTAATTATGAGTAAACACGCGCTACTATTTGATAACATCGACCCTTCGTATTGCTACTATAAATTACTTAGATACAGTGTTGATGCGATGATTCACGGTACAAATCGAACGATCACGAATAGTTGTTACTTTCACTTACTCATATCACTATTCTAGTATAACTATGTAAGTGACAGTCAACCTAATCGGTAAAATATCTGTTTAAAAATAAAATTAAATGTAAAGAAAGTGTATTGATATAGGTACAGTACAAATATGCCTTTATCAGTACGGCACTAAGTGGGTATTGTTAATAGATCGTATAGACCAGCCTTTGGCCCGGTAAGTGTTTGTAGAGCTCGTTACAGGCAATCAAAGGCTCAAAAGCTGACAATAGGACCATCTGTAGGGTTGTTGTACAAGATTAATCAGTTCATGTAATTCTGATTGAAAGCCACTACTGCCTACGCGTACTTAAATTATGTATTTATATTGGTAGAAGGTTACGCCTAGGCTTATGATAATTTAGACATGTTATGTAGGTAGAGTAGATGCTAGCTATTATTTTAAATATAATTTTAGTTTACGCTTGCTACACATTTAATTTTAATTAAGCGAACGTGATGTTAATTAAAAACTACACGGCTTGCATTGTAAGCAGGAGCAGTTATTAACCGGTCGGGTAAAGAGCATGTTGTTCTGTTGAGTGTAGGGAACAATTCGGCGCATTTGGTAATCATGCGACGCCTGGCACACGGCCCGGATTTCATTTCTGCTGAAATTCTGCACAATATATTCAACAGCTGTATTATCAATTAGAATTTATTATGGCATTGCATTTTAACTTATTAATTAATTTGATTATTTCTTCATGTTACCTTGCCAATGTGAACATAACAGTGCCACAACGGCCTACACTCTACAGTTTGATGATGTCAGTTAACACTGGTATACATTTCAACCGATCTCCATCTTATTAAATAATCTCTTCGATGTTTTAAAAACATTTGCGGCGCATGGACAATTCTTTATCTGGAATTGTGTGTCACAAGCTTTAAAAGTGACAATTTTAAGATGAGTAATGGAGATAGCCTTAAGTGATGCCTTTATCAATCACATTATCTTGTCGTTATATCATTCATCTTATCTTATTTGTAAAACCCCGGAAATGGCAAAAAGTATCAAGGTTGAAAAATTGTAACACAAAAACTTCTTAGTCATTTATGTTGTAGAAAAGTTATTCGATCGATCAAGTGTATAAAGTGATCAAAATTTGTAAAGATACTAGTGATACCTAAATTCACATTTCAACGAAACGGGACACTCAGAAAACAATGTAAATAAAAATAAACTGCTTGCTTACTTCTAGCGCATTATTTCGAACTCTAAGATTTGAGTATTTGGAATTGCGACAAAAGTGTTTCGCGACCTGGTACTCGAACAAGATATATGAGGCCGTTAAATTCTGCACTAATTCATTTCAGCACTCAATTCCCAGGTTTAGTTGTTTTAGTTACTCTACTAATGATTATTTGTGCAAACAAAGCAAACTATAATCGTTCTATGCTGTTTGGAATTGTGCCCAGTATTTCCTTCCTCGTTAAGCAAATCTCATATCTTTAGCATAATATATTCAAGGCGGCTTAGATATGGTTGATTGTGCACAAATTACCCATGCGGCCTCTAATCTGTGGCAATCAACGTAACTCTATGTAATTTGTGTTTACAGAGGGAAAACAAGAAGGGGCAGCTGGAAGTAACCCTACTGTACACGGCGAGTGAGGATGGGCTTAACGATGTTGTGCAGCTGACGGTCAACAGGCTGCGATGTAGCGTGCTCACCATGCAAGAGCAAGAACAATATAAAGGTAACGAGCATTTTATCACACCTGTCCTTCCCAAAGGTGTCTGTTGGTCTAGTGGTTAGTGGCCTTGACTGGTATGCCGGAGGTCGTGGGTTCGATTCCCACCCAGGACAAATATTTGTGTGATGAGCACGAGCATTTGTTTCGTGTCTTGATGTAATTTATCTGTGTGTATCTATGTATTTAGAAATGTATGAGTATTTTTATCAGTTGTCTAGTACTCATAACACAAGTTACTTTCGTATACTTAATTTGAGACTAGATAGCGTTGTGGGAATGTTGAGGAATATTTTATTTAAAGGTTGAATGTAACCTGAAAAATTGCATTATGCATAAACTTATTTTACGAGACAGTACGTCGTGCGGTCGACAAACTACAATAACTATGAGAGTAAAATTGAGATGGAAAGTCACGTCAAAACCTTTGGCTCTCTAGTTATATGTTTATACATAGAATATTGGCTATGGATCTCATCACTCACCACCCATGCACTTCAAAACAGATCCTTGTTAGGTTTTCTTGTACTGCAATACAGCCTCCCATAAATATCAAAAAGAAACTAGAGTTTCTTCTCGAATGACTGATTCCAAGGTTAATTACAGTTGTATAAGGAAAATCGCATAAAATGTCATGCCGTGACATGTAACTAATCATGTGTTAGGATATTGTTCATTGTATGTTTGTAGTAGTTTGTACAAAGTGAATAGTCGTTATTATAAAACAAGGGACGTTAACTTGCTTATAAATTTTTCTTCTTGCCCTGTTTCCAGTCATTAGTGGCATATTTATAAACGTGGCACATTAACGCTTGACGTAAATTACTTGTAAGTTTCTACTCGATTACTAAACCTATTTGCTTAGAATAATAATTCAGACTACGTGCTACTAGCCTTGTATCTCTCCATATTTATTATGTTATACTATCTGCATTTTTGAGTACTATTAAAACCTAATGCAAACATAATTAACGCGGTTTTTCTAATAACATGATTAAACGAACAAGCTGATAACACTTGTTAACATTTTCGGTTAGTTTTCGATACGCACTGAAACCATACATTATTTTATAAATAGAATGCCGGTCTCGCGACTTCATCCGAGTAGAATATAACAAAAAAGTTAATAAGTTTATTTTTTAAATGTTGTTTTTCCTGAAATATATGTAGCGTAAGTTATTCCTTATTGCATCAGCCACCTCGGTCCAGCCATTACAGAGCTTAGCGGGAACAAACAGTCAGACTGACAATTGTTATTTAAATATTTAATTTTGGTATATGTTCCCATGCGTATTTTATATGCATGCACCTAATAAAAAGCGTTTATTTCAATATTACAAACAGACACTCTTATTTTATTAAATGTATAAATATATAACGGTATATAAACTGGTTCGCTTATCTACGTTGATATAACTATGGGTGAAGGTGTAACAAAATAACCGCCATTTCGACTCAATCAATTTCGTTTGGGTTGGATTGGGTAGGGCCTTAATACGCTATGTATTCTCTACCCTTGCCTAATGATTACGAGCGAAGGAAAGGGCTATATCGTTGTCAAGATAAAATATATAGGTAAACTTATGATACCACTTCTGTGGGTTATTTAGAGAAGCAATCGCAACGAGGTTGTGTGTAAGTTTTGCACGGAGGTTGAAATTATCCATGACATTCTGAAAATTCTTATACATATTCGTTTGTAAAGATTTAGCAAAGCAATAAGTATCAGCACAGCGCATGATAGTTCACAATACAAACAAAGGACAATCTTTGTAATCCTTATCCGCCTGATAAATTTTATAAAACCTCTTTATTAACAGTGGTATCTTCATGTATGTCGAACTTTCATACTTTACAGTTACACGAATCGGGAGATGAGAATCTCTCTTTCGCAATATTTATTTATGAAAGGTGTTCAATATCTGTACTTCGAAAGGGAACTACACACCCACTTATGTTTACTCTACCGAAATAATTGCATCGACAGCCTGACATTTTAATTTGGTTCAGTTAAATTTAAAGCCATTGGTTTGCATGGTCTTACGGGACGTGAAAAGTAAGTACATCGCACCCTGAGATAAGTGTGTGATGACGTTTTGATGACCTCTATGTACTAATTGGAAATACTTCAGCGTCGCAAATAGCTCTAACCATCTTTAAAATGTAGAGAAAAAGAAGCCTTTTCAGTGTCATTATGTGACCTAGTAAACATTAAAGCATTTGATAATTCCATAAACGTGCCGAATCAAGTTAGCTACACATTCCATAAACATTAGCATTTTGAATATCTATTGGTACATAA